>JABBOT010000080.1:6119011-6719011 GCA_016165875.1 Acanthopleura granulata | reverse complement strand
TTCCTAGCCTTTAAATTCTGTGTGTTCCTCAATCAGCAATGATCAGCATGTCACGGTGGTTTTACAACGCTTGGGTTGCATACTGGCTGTTTCAAACCATTGCTTCAGTCAAAAATTCCCGCATGTTTGATCAGCCGTCAAGAGAATCCGGTAGTCTCCATGATGCAAAGTTTTTGGATGCATAAGGTAGCTCAAAAACCGAAAACTCCCAGTGTGGAGAGTTTACAATAAGCAAACATGCCTAGTGGTTGGCAAGTACTTTATATGGGGCCGCTGCCTAAAACAAGCAATGTGAGCTTAACAGAAGGGTTTTAAATCCTTTGCACAGTGCGAGCCCCTCGGCTAATCATTGCTGATTGAGGAACATACGGATTTTAAAGGCTTGGCAAAGTCTCAATACGGATAGGAAAATACCCCCGTTTTCAAATGAACCTCTATTAGACGTTGTGTCTGCAGCATGCAACGTTTAATTCAGTCGGCTAGTACTTTGTAAGCTACATAGGGTGGCACAAGGCTTCCAGGAATGTCTCACCAATGCAGTCACTGTGATTTCAAGTCTATCTCATGCTGGCTTCCTCTCCGGTCATACATGAGCATAAGGTCAGCCTGCTATCTGCATGGGTTTTCCCCGGACTCTGTCCAGTTTCCTCCAATCCTCATCCTGGTCGTTATCGCAAAGTAATATAGCCTTGAAAATGGCATAAAACACCAATCAGATAAATAACAAAAGTTAGCTCCTTGTATGTATAGCGTATCCAAACTTATATGTATAAATGCGAAGCTAACGGTGGTTCACTCTAAATCAGTCTCAACCAATGCCGGACGGGATGTTCATACACAGGTCCCTGTCGTGAAGAAGATAAATGGATGGTCATTATAGTGGTAATTAGTGTAGAGAGGGTGATGGATACGATACCCATAATGTTTGCCATTGATTAACCTAGCCTTAATACATGCTCTGACCAGTAGCATGAGAACCCCATATCTTCAGCTAAATAGTTGGTTTACCAGTTTATCCTAATTGTTGTATATAGTACAGTGTGTATTCAGTATTGAATGTAGTCCCTCATTTTGTATGGTGTGAAATGAATGCGCTTAATATGACACTCCTCTTGTTACCTAAATATGTGAAACAGATGGAAACAGATTTGTGCAGGACATGGTGCACTTTGTTTACACGAATGTGTGAAACAGATGTGCACAGGATATGGTGCACTTTGTGTTACATGAATATGTGAAACAGTTGTGTGTAGTATATGGAGCTCTTTGAGTTACATGAATGTGTGAAACAGATGTGTGCAGTATATCAAGCTCTTTGTGCTAAATGAGTGTGTGAAACAGATGTGTGTAGTATATGGAGCACTAACTTTGTCTTACTACACATATACCAGTCTGTTAATACTTTATCTTTTGTTCTGATTTTTGCTACGCTGTTTGGTTTTCCCCACAGCCATGATGACATCTATTTCTGATTCTTTCAGAGACATTTTACGTGTTGTGGCTAGCGGTGGTCACCCTGGCATTCTTGTACAACGTCTCATGCATCCCGTTACGTGGCGTTTTTCCCTATCAAACTGACGACAACGTCTACCATTGGCTGACATTTGACTACATCTGTGACTTCGTCTACCTGATAGATATCCTCGTCTTCAAAGTCAGAATTAGCTTCATCAACAATGGAATCCTGGAGGTGAGGGCACTTCTTATATTAAGCTGTTACGTGCACATGACTTGGAGTGTAAGTTGTTACTTACTTGTTTACGTGGCCATGTAGTTAGAGTCTTGTTTTCCACCTAGATCAATTAATCCAGCAGTGAGCGAATCTTTCAGATATACGTATTCCCTGTCGTGGTTTATGGGTGGAGAAACTCAGATCCAACCGACCCTGATTCTTCTAATTTTTTAGACATTTGGTCTGACCATTTTAGCCAGGATACATGTAATTGTAGCAAGAACATAGTTTCTTTTTCCACAATGTGAAAAGGTCTTCCAGCGACCTGTGGATGGTCGTGGATTTCCCACGGGCTCTGCCCGCTTTCCTCCCACCATAATGCTGGCTGCCAGCGTATGAGTGAAATATTCTTGAGTATGGTGTGAAACACCAATCAAATAAATAAATGAATAAATATTTTTCCCCACATGGTTTGTCCATCTACTGAACAATATATCCACATCTGTACTTTTTCGGAAAAATGAGAGAGATATGTAACTTTTTCGCTTTCAACTGCACTAACGTCTGTCTCAAATATCAAAGAATCAGGGTATATCATGTTGATGCACCTGGCAAAACTTCCTGACTTAAAGCTGAAGTTGAAATGGCTGAATTTGCACCGTTCTCAAATAGAATTAATCCTTCTCCCCTCATTGGGCGTATGTGGAGCTATCAACAAGCCAGGATGAGGTACATGTGATCCATATGAATTTTGCCGGACTACGTTCAGATGTCATGCAACAAGAGAGATCACTTAGTCATGATTGTATTGATTGGTTATGTTGTAGTTGTCAAACCTGTGGTCACCGCCTTGTCAGTCACGTTTTCACGTTTTTCTTTGTTCCACTCTTGTTTCTTCTGGGCACTGTGGCTTCCAATACGAGCACTGGCTGCTATCTTAAATGTATGAGTGGAAAATTGTTGACTTTATGAACATTTATTAACACCATGCACTCAAATAAAACCAAATGAATCATTGTTGAGAATCCCCTGCTCAGGTGGAGATCATGATCAAGTGGTATTAGACCAGAGCTCTACACGGCTGAGACTCTGTCATGTCTTTAGTTATTGCTCACGCAATAGACCTTTTGAACTGACACTCGAGAACACGTCTAATCAGTCGTCAATAATGACTTGAAAATATCTCCCTCAGATGTCACATCCAATAATTTGTGACATACTACATTTATTTACTCAGACTGTGACATCAGATCATGCCATCACAATTGTTGCCCCAAAAAAATCATTGTTCAGAGGCAAATAAATGTCACAAAATGTTAGTTTAAGTCTTAAAGCTTACATTTTCCCAGTACCTTAGGTTATCATCCTACCTTCTAAACACACCTCAAAACACCTTCCTACAATCAACAATACTTACAGAATTGGGGAAAATGAGCAATTTAGCCATGGACAAAATTTTTGGGTCATTTACAGTAACTCTATTTGTAAAAAGAGGTGGCTGAACATCAAGCATTTGGGAGCTATCAGTAATAACATGTATATATGTGTTTATCCCCTAATGATCTGATGCACTCCAGAACTTGTCAGCTACTTGGCAGATTTCAGAGGAGTTCTCTTCAACCAGACCTGCCATGATGTGTAATTAAGCTGTTGAATGCAATACTCAGCCCGGTGCAAAACACAGATGATAACAGTTCGTGAATGATTGAATTGTGATCTGTTTTTCGTTCTGTTCGTCAGACTGACAGAAAATTAACGCGGAAACATTATATGGGCAAGTTTATGTTCAAGGTGAGTTGAAGTAGCTGTTATTAGTGTCTGCATGTTTTGTACAAATATACCATGCCTTAATTATGAGTTTTTACATTTGGCTCACTTGTATACATACATGACTTCATATGACATTGTCCTGGTTTTGTGTTCTTAATTTCTCTGTATGATCTTTGCTGGCCAAATATTGCAGTTACAATAACTACTCTGGACAGTTAAAAACTACTGTATGTGATTTTGATTATCCAAAAAAAAAAAATGCATGGCTGATTGTGGACAATTGCCAAAGCAGGGAATCATTTTTGGAATGATGAGAAGGGTACTTCCTCCATTACATCCCAATTTTGGCTAGAATAAAACTTTTCTTCTTAGTTTTTGATAGTCAAAAAATTGATGCGCATGATTTTGGACAATTAAAACTCCTGTGCAGGATTTTGGGCATCAAAAAACTCTTTATGTAGGATTTTGGGCAGTGGAAAAACGCATGTGCTAAATTTGGGGTCATGAAAACCTCCTGTGTTGGATTTTGGGCTGTCAAAAATTACCTTGTGCCATTTTGTGCTGTGAAAACTACTTGTGAGATTTTGGGCAGTGAAAAATTCCTATGTTTGATTTTAGGTATGAAAAACTAATTTGTGTCATTTTGTTTATGAATATCTTTTTTCGCGCAAGGGAATAGCCATGTTTCAGAAATATATCAGAAAGACTGTGATGGCAGATCACCATCTAATCATGCTAATATACCAAAACTAATAACGGCTTTATAAAATTGCATAATTGCTCATGTACGCTCATTCTTTTACGTGAGGTATTGTAAGTGTGGGGGAAAATGATGGCATCATGAGCTTTGTTGTTAAGGTCAGCTGTCGCCAGATTTCTCCCATTAAACACTCCTTGGACAAATCATACGATGGGCATTTCAGGTGGAGGGATCACTGATTGGTTACTTAATTTGCCCCATTCTGTCTGCAGAACACTATTCACGATGCTAAGACTTTAAATCCAATGTTCTTAGTAGCCTTCCATTGGCTTAAATTCCACCAGTATACATATAGGTATTTTGTGCTGAACTCTTCCCATCCATATAGCTTAAACTCTCCTTGGGAACAGTTAATTCCCATGCTCTTGATGATCATTAATGGCCGCTGTCTTTTTGCAGATGGATGTGTTGAGCTTGTTACCACTGGACTTCTTCTACTTCTGGGTGGGCTTCAACCCCTGGCTGCGGATTCCTCGATTTTTGAAAGTAAGTTTCTGGATTCAATCTTATGAACTTATTATGAATTTTATGGCAGTACAGAATACACATTTCCAAACATTAAGCTTTGTATCATGTTTTCGTATGTTAATTTGCCTTATCTTAACAATTGTATAATTAAGTGTTGATCTGCATCAGAAGGAGGCAATGCTGATATGTAACAGTCTTGGGACTGTTTTGCTTGATTACTTACTCAACACAGAGGATAGGCCCAATGCCCTTCAGCCTGGTGGGGTCATTCGCAGGTGAAAGGGGTTTGCAGGCTAGTGCAGTGTAATGACCCAGGTGCCCCTCCCCAACGTGATCACTGTGAGTTCAAGCTCAGCTCCTGCTGGCTTCCTCTGTGGTTGTAGGTGGAAAGGTCCGCCAGCAACCTGCCGATGGCCTTGGGCTTCCTCCCACTTCCTCCCACCATAATTCAATCTGGTGTCACAATACTTTGAGTGGGTGAAGTGCATGGCCAGTCTGGTGTCACAATACTTTGACTGGGTGGAGTACTTGGCCTGAGTTTAGTGTCACAGTACATTGACTGGTTGGAGTGCTTGGCCAGGTTGGTGTCATAATACACTGACTGAGTTAAGGGCATGGCCGGTCTGGTGTTGCAACGCTTTGAATGAGATAGCACTATTAATATGTTGACTTTGGACACCACCCTGCTACCAAGGTACAATTTTAGAATTAGCTGGGAAATGATCAAAATGTTGATGAAAGCAAATATTAGTTTTCATAAAGGAATTTAAAAAAACCCATTAATTAAGTCCCTAATTTCAGTTAGGAGGAGAAATGATATTCACCATTGCTGGTATGTATAAAGGCTTAAATATGATTTCTTCTCTTCTCCTCTGGGGTAAGACTGACATGTCCAGATAATGGTGTTTCTGATTCATGTACAGATGCTTCAGCATGGTGTTATATTTCAGGTCCAGACCTTTCTCGAATTTTACGACCGCTGTGATCAGAAAGCCAAGTCTGGCCATGTCATCAGGTAAGTAGGATGACTGCATTAAACCTACCATTCAGCGTTATGCCGGATGGGTGGGCATGAGTACATGTTAATGTAGGTGACTTAAAGCCTAAAGGTCTTATTAAATATAAAGTTGTTTGAAGTCAAGCATTTTGACTGAGGTTCCATTATTTCTTTTCACAAAGTGTGATAGCTATAGCACATATGATGTCTAAACCTTGCCTCTAGTTAACCACCTTATACATGGAGGTATATGTACCTAACACAGTTCCGAGAAAATTCTAGGCTTCTGATTGGTCAGTCTGCCTTGAATATGATATCTAACTGTTTCGGATGCACACTCACGGCAAGGTGTCAATGAAAACTCGGTGTGTGGTGGCCAAAGTACAGCTCGAATTTCTTAAAAAAGGATGTGATCCTTAATGCTCTTCATTGTCATGGATTTGCTATATCAGCGTGTTAGACGGGTATGCCGCCTGATATGTCTTCTCAAATATTTTTACTGGCTCCTTAATTGGGCTCAGGGAGATATTGATCTTGTGGATGAAATATTAGACTATATACCCATGCAATATGCTGCTATAACTTATCATGCGTACACGCGCACACACACACGCACACACGTGAGTAAACCGTCTCTAAGTACACAGAACTTCAAATCACGCCTCGATTGTACAGTACATGCATGGGTATCATAAAAACCTTATGCTTGAACATGTTGGAAGCCATTGACATGGCAGCTGTTAGAGTGTCTACCACAGGGTCAGGAGATCACGGATCAATTCAGATCAAGTCATGCTAAAGACTTCAAAAATGGTACTTCTTGCTGCCTTGCTAGGCGCTCAAGACTAAGGGCTTAGAACTTACATACATGCCAACATATTTATATTGGCAGTTAATGGCACTTTCGTTTCACATTCCCCTCTCCCCAAAATTTAGTATACCATATTGCAAATATTCCAGCATGTAAATATAGACAGCATGCAAATATGACAGTTACTTTAGACAGTATTTACAGAAATGACACGGTTTGTTTAAGAATGTCAGTGTACTTCTCTTACACAAGTAAATTGCAGTGCTCCTTAGGGCCAATCCTTTTTTCTGTAAATTTCCACGAAAATCGATGAAAGTCGCTACATTGGCCTCTTGAGTAGGGGACGCGGACATATCCCATATCTTAAGTGTGCCTTTAATATTACGGTTAGTATGAGAGTGAAAGGTCACCTAATCTGCCTTAATGTTGCACTCTAAGCATGCTAAGTGACCCCCGTGTCATGGGCCGTGCCCTGCCATAAGACCACGAAGGCCTTTCTTATCAGAGAACAATCTCTCAGACGGCCCAATCAATATGGACCTTTTAATATTTGCCCCACGTTTCCTTGGTGTACAAAGTTAATATCTGTGGCTGTTTGAATTTATTTAGATGTGGGGTGGTATAGTGTAGTCATGAAGTATTTATGGTTTGGTCCTACAGGGGAGGTTGTCTGGAGGAATTTTAAGAGGTGGGAGTTTTCTTAAGATCAGTGCAACAGTAAAAGCTTGCTATTGTTCTGTAAAGGAGTTTTGAAGGAGGGAATTCTACTTTCTTTTCGAAGAACAGTAGAACAGTACAAGTTTGTTGTATTTCTCTAAAGAAATTTTGGAGGGGCGAATTTGGCTCATGTCTGAAGAACAGCTGAACACTGCAAGTTTATTATTTTCTGTGAAGGAATTTTGGAAGTGTGTAGTTGGCTGTTCTCAGGAGATCATTAGAACAGTACATTTAGCTCCTGATATCTTTCTCTTAATATCTGAAGGGTTCAGATTTCCATTGTGTGATAATTCCCTTACATAGTGATGGCGTCTCCTTGTTGTAACTGACTTCTCTTCAAATCTTCAGTTGCTGAACCTTAATTTTGAGCTAGAATGGGAGTTTTTCATGGTTGCCAGTTCAATTCTGCATGTCAAACAAACCACGAATGCCCCTGTTGATACTTAATGATGTTCTATAGCATAGGTCATGATGAAGCCGACTGCCAGACATATTCAGAAATTACTTGATGGAATTGTTAGGTCTGTAGTGTCTGGTCATTTAAGGGAGTATGGCTTTGGGTGTCTGGCTGGACAATAGGACTAGCTCTTAGTCACCTTAAGTCGAGTCATTTAAACAGAGGGAGATAGAACTCCAGTTTCCTACCTTGATGGCAGCACTTCAGCTATTTCTGATTTTCTTCTCAGCACATGACCGTTCTTTTGAATACACCCTATAGATGGTTGGACTTAACATGTAGACAGTGCATTGTTGTATCAGTTTGGTGATGCACCGCACTCACAGAGACTTCCCTTATATGACCCTGTCTCTTTCGTGCAGCATTTAAGCTGATGCCAGTTAAATCTGAGCAGCCTTAGGCATGGCATTAAACATACATGTAATTATCATTGAATAAAAATAGTTATATCTGTCTAGATAATTCTGGGTGTTTTAGTGTGGTATGTTAATGATTTCAAATTGGTTTACATGCAGTATAGCCATTTTACTATATAAAGGGAGAAACTACACGTAAATGGACTTCCAGACTAATCTTTATACTTAGGCTCCTGTAAGCCTTCAAATCATTTAAAGTACATGTATACATTTATTTTTTCCTTGAAAAGTGGGGTTAATATTGGGAAAATTCCTCGGCAGTATATGTACTTGATATTTCTGTATTAAATATCTTGTCGCGTCATGTTTGAAATAAATGTACCAACTAGTATCCATTCATTAATCTTCACATGAAGATTAATTTGGGTTGAAACTTAATGGTCTTTGAAAGACCTTAAAAGCATAGGATGCTATGTTCTTGGAAATCATTGAAAAATATTTTCTTCCATATGTTAGCCTGCACAGCGCACATGTGAGAGTTCGAGAAGCAGACGGAGGGGCGCTTGCAAATATAAGCCCATATTTTCTTGGCGAGAATCTTGTCACCCAAAGTCACAAAGTCACTGTGTTGTACGCGCAGAAATTTGATTGGCTGAAAACCAGTACCATATTAAACTAAAACTACATGTCTTTTTTTCTCAGGAGATATTTTTTGTTTAGATACTCAGGATACAACCCTACAGATACATATAGTATTTGTACAGTATTTAGCGGAAAGTGTTTCATGTTGAAGCCTTTTTTTTTTTGTTTTTTGGTTGCGTGGCTCCCCTTGGGCTCTGCCCAGTTCCTTCCCATATTCCACAATGCTGGCCACTATAGTATCAGTGAAATTTTCTTGAGGATGCAGTAGAACACCAATGAAATAAATAAAGAAATAGATTCAGTTGTTTTTAATTGCCCAATTTGTCGTTGCAGAGTGGTGAAGACAATGACATACATGTTATACCTGATCCACATCGAGACCTGTGGCTATTACGCTGTCTCCAAATATCAGGGCATCGCCTCCAACCGCTGGGTTTACAATGGAGAGGGAATTGCGTAAGTACATGTGATGCACTCACAGTTTCAGGCTCTAAAATTGGGGCCCATTCACCCATTTAGAGAAAGTGGTTAGACTCATATCATAGTGTAGGTTACGTAATACTGAAGAAACCAGGGTTATTTTACCTGTGGAATCCTGGTCCAGTATTTAGGCAGCAATAACTTTATTTATTGTTTCACAGGCAAGGCGACAACATCAAAATCCAAAAGTAAAACTGAAAACTTACTTTCCAACAGTTTAAATTGGTGTGGCCTTACAGATGGAATTTCAAACATGAAAATGTACAGGTGCTTGGCCTGTTTGAAAATGGCTTGTGGTTAGTGCAATATGCATGTACGTATCAACAATATGGGTGTTACCACTTTCTTCAGAGCATGTCTTCAAAAATCTGAAGCACTTATTTTTTTTAAGGTTTGACTGTTGGCTTGGATTTCAAATGATTGATAACACCACCAGGCTGACAGTGCAAGGTGTATTAACTCTGAACAGGGTCTAATGCGTTAATAATTTAGTCTGTATCAAACCCTGTCTGTCATCATTTGCCAGTGTTTTCCCTCGAAATATAGGAACCATAGGGTAACAGATGGTTTTGGTGGATGGCTGGAATGGGGGTAGATGGGAAGTCAGGATTACACCCTTATATAGTTTCAGTGGTTGAAACACACTGTGCTCAGTTTTTGGCACTGCATGGCGGCAATTTTGATGTATTTTTCTCTCTAGGACCCAAGGATAATTGTTAAAATCATATTTGGTTTTATGAGTCAGAAATAATGGCTTTATAATCTGCCCTGGATCTTAAGAAATGGAGCAAATATTAGTCCACAAGGAATGATGGTAAAACGATTATAAGTACGTAGAGCAAATTTTGATATAAATGTGAGCATTTAGGGCTGAAAACTTAATTCACTATACATGTAACTGAATGAAAATAAGCGCACTGTTACAGGCAAATAAAAGTCAGGATATTAATTTTGGTGCTTAAACCTGTATTTATCTAATTGGATGTCATTCTAAGCATGCAAAACATCCAAGATCACAGAGCGCTAGCAGTGAGACGAAATAAGTAACGTGTCATGGATTGTTGAAATGCTAGGTAAAATACAGTAGTGTTAAATATGCCCTGGTCGACCTGCTGAAATCGCACGTCTGGTGTCCTCGCTGGATCAAGGGGCTACAAGGGTGTGAGGGTTGGAGCTGGTTGGCCCTTGACTTTTCAGGTGGAATGCTCAAGTTCAGCGGGTTCAGACTTGGCATTAATCTTTGTCAAGCACCCTAGAAAAATTTGAATGGTTCCTCTGTGCTCATTTCCTCTGGGCCCTAAGTTTTCATTCGTGAAGTTTAAATTACCCCTAGATGACCTGAAATTTCGACCATCACTAAAATGTTCATTTCCATTGACTCTGACGGTTCTCTGGATTTTAAACAGTTGTTTGATTTTTGGTTTGAAAGCTAGAATTTATTTATTTATTTATTTTATTGGTGTTTTACACCATGCTCAAGAATATTTGACTTACATGACGGTGGCCAGCATTAGAGTGGGAGGAAATCAGACAGAGCCTGGGGGAAGCCCATGACCATCTGCAGATTGCTGGCAGACCTTCCAGTGAGAGGAGCCAGCATGAGCTCGACTTGAACTCACATTGATTGAAGGCTTGGATCATTATTATTATGACATAATTTTCAAACAAAATATAAAATCTCTGTTAGTCCCTGCATTTATCGATTTTCATAATGCCGCAGAAAAAAGGATGAAAATGACTTAAAATGGAGAACCAGTTTACCTGTTGCTCGAGTGTTAAGATCAAGTGTTCAATTGTCAAACAGCATTTTAAAGTTGCTGTGCCTCAATTTTTGTTTCTAACTGTGCTTCAATGCCCAAATGATATGAATGAGCCTTCTGCGTGTATGATGTGTCGCTGACAGCCAGCCTAAGGCCAATCCCCACTGCGGACAACAACCACAGCTGCAACCTCAACTACAGCATCAAAGAAATAGAATGTTATTTAATCTGTTGTGCTGCCCCCACTGCTGATGTTTTGTCGTAACGACATCAGGACGACATCCATGTCGCCGCGCAAAGTTGGTACTGGTGCCATTTTTACGGCTACTGTTTTCATGGTGCCTGCAGTGGGGACAGCAGACAACGTCATGTGGCTGCAGTTGTAGTTACAGTTGTGGTTGTCATCGCAGCGGGGATGAGACTTTGCTGATTGGGATATTGCAGGTACATCCGCTGTTTTTACCTAGCCACAAAGACAGCCACCTCTATTGGGAACAACCCTAAACCCACCAATATCCTGGAATATGGCTTCATGATTCTCTACTGGCTCTCTGGTGTCTTTGTCTTTGCCCTGTTGATTGGTCAGGTAAGATCTGATGAATGTGATCAAAATTGTAGTAAATACGAACAAGTTACAAACAAGTATCTGGTGAATACAAACAAGTTTCTGGTGAATATGAACAAATTTCTAATGAATACGAACAAGTTTTTTAAAGGTTGGCCACAGCTAGGCTCTTTTGTCTGTCTTTCAATAAGAACACTATAATCAGTACCCAAATTTGAAAAGGCCACATCTTTGTGAATAGATTTCAGAATCAGTTTTTCAGTCGTGAAACCATGTTGGAGGGAAGAGTTACTAACAAGTTTCTGGTCAATATAAGCAAGTTTTTTAAAGGTTTGAGCTAGGCTGTTTTATCTCTCTTTCAGCAAGAACACTAAAGACAGTACCCAAATTTAAAAATGTCACAGCCTCGGGAAATATATGTCTCAATCAGTTATTCTGTCACTTCCTTCACTTCTGTTGGGAGCAACCAAACTTGCTCTTTCATTTTACAGTTAAAATATGTAACTCCAAGAAAACTTAACAGTTTTAAAATGCTTAATTTGAATAACTACATAGCAAAATGAACATGTGGTTTGCTGGAAACATGATGGTTGAACACAAACGACAAATGAGTCGCATGAACGTGCCCCCTGGTACTGCTGGAGACGGTACCGTACTACACCAACTAAGGTTCACGGAGCATCACAATATCGCTCACAGTGCGTCAAAGAATAGACCGAAACGTTGACGGTCGACGTGTAGATCAGTGTTCATGTCTACAACCACATGAAATTACCCTAATACAATAATGTAATGCAGAATGCACATTTCAACAACTTCAACATATCTGCAAAATACTGTTTTATCTAGTATCCCACCACATGAAAATCATAACATCATGTGATATGAAAGACATTTTCATGCCACTAACTTTAACTTCAGGCTTATGGGTGGTCATTACATCAGACCGTAAAACAAACATCGTTGATTATGACAAAAACAAACAAGCAAAAGTAACAGTGTATCATGATTGATACGAAATATCACCTAAACAGCTGGCGTTACCGACTATATATATTCTTCATTCAACAAAGTGACCTCATTACGAAGATGCAAATAACAAAAAAAAAAAAATCGTGCCGATAACAACAATTTCTGTACGCCAATTACAACAACAACCTATGAATTCTGATGAGCCGAACGAAATCGTCAAAATTACCGTTGCATGGCTAGCGTGCATCTAAATGCCACAAATCTACATAACCACACCTTCACAAAGATCTGTATGTAAGAAGATAAACTTCTTACGTACATGAAGAATCCATGAACTTGACAAACAAATTAGGTTCGATCGCTGCTGATCTGGCTTTCAGACAGTGACTTCGCTGAGCAACGTACGAGACAGTTTTAGTCTGGTTTGCCGATTCAGAATAACAACTAAATCCTGTCAAGAATACACATTTTCTTGTAAAGAATACAAATATTTATGTTCTTTTAGCTAGCTTACACTGAGCATTAGACTTCGGATGATTCTGGTTAAGTTCGGGAATAGTAACCTCAGGTACTACATAACTGTTCACATTAAATCTGTCAGTGTGAGTGTACTGATCTCTCCAGAAGGTATAGTCATAGATGGACATTTGTGTGGAGAACAGTAGAATTGTAATTCCCTTGACCAACTGATCCACCAAGCCAGATTATCAACAACTCTCGTTATGTGTGGAAGCCACTTAGTAGCAGGATATGCAGGAAATGCTTTTCATAAGTGTGGGCTCAAATAAGATTGTAGTACATGGAGGATATTGCATTGTGAAGGTTGAATAATATAAATATTGTTTGAATGAGATATGAAAATAATAACCCAAGAGATGTTAAAGCGTCAAGCGCATTTTCTTTTCCACCTTTCACAAGAATAATTTTTACAATATTGAACCTCCACAATATTCTGTTTATTATTTATACTTTAAAAGTATCATGGTTTTGTGCATTTATAGAAGTTTTAAGTGATGTTTTTAGCTTCAAAGACATATCTAGAGTGTGATGTGGCATACATGATGGAACATTGTGTTGATGTTGTCATCTAGCATGAGTAGGAATGTAACAGTTTATTATGTTTGTGTTATGTTGCCATTATTATTATGATGCTTTTTTTTTCAATGTTACGGCACCTAGGTGTGAAGTATAAAATTGTAATAACAAAAGTGATATTTCACTGATGTAAAAATAATAAATCTTGAAGGTTTTCTCGATGGATCAGTGCTTAGAAATTTGAGATATTCACAAGTGTTATCTGAGAATACATGGGCCTCAGTCAAAATGACACTAATTTCAAAGCTGTCTTTAATACCAGAGTACTTTATAACTGCCAGGGTTTCATTTTAGTGTCTCAGAAATATGATATAAATAGTTTGATGTGTCAAATATCTACTGTGATAATGGATTGCAAAATAGCTTTCAAAATCTTCTTGATTGTACCATAAAGATCGTCACAGATTGATGTGCAAGTAACGTATCCCCCAAGGATGATTGCGAAATAGCTTTTAAAATGTTCTGATGTTTGGTACAAAGATCATATCAATTTAATGGAAAGTTGTAATTCCCTAATGGCGATTGCCTAACAGCTTTAAGATTCGAGCCTTGCTTCTAGGCTGGACTGGTACATTCTGGTTGACAGACAGTGGTAAAGGGTATCAGATAATGGCAATAGAAGTGTGTGCAGTCAGCCGTCTCAAGTGCGACCAACGAGCTGACCATTTTAATTTATAAACGGGATCAAAGATACTCTATGGTTGCCGCGGGAACAGCAGTGCAAAAATGCCGTAAAGTTTCTTATCTGTGTGAAATTGTAATATATATAGGCTTGTGTCAGGTGTAGACAATTTCCTACCTTCCTACCGTTGATGACACCCAGAAATCTATTAATTTTATTCAATAATAGCCTTGCTAGCAAAACACAACCTACTTCCCTCAGTCGTAATGTACCTTTGTCTTCTGTGATGAACTTTGTGTAATTTGTCGATATGTTAACCTTGTGTAATTTGTCGATATGTTAACTTTGCGTAATTTGTCGATATGTTAACTTCGTGTAATTTGTTGATATTTTAATTGTCTACTCTTGCTATTGGTTAGGAGGAGACATCTTCATTTGCTCTGCCTAGTCGTTAATTTCTGAATCCCCAAGCTCTAAATCAGAGGGACTTCAGAATCCACACTGTGGAAATGTGATGTGACACCTGGAGAAAATGTTACAGCGACTCCACTTTATATCTCGGTACACCCGGGACATGCGGTCACAGCCTTGCTGTGACGTCCTCTCAAGTTTGTGATTCCTGCAGAGAATGTACTAATGACATGACCACTATAAATTCTGCTCTATGGTTGTGAACATCATGCGCAGTAGCACATGTGTGGACATAGTTTTAGAGATCTATGGTGAATAACCCTCAGGTGATTTTCGGCAGAAGACTGAGGCGTATATTAATGATACATTGTATGAATTCGTAGATGTACTGTAAACTATATGCTTATTTGATGCTTTCTATCATGCAAACCCTAATACAGTAAGCGTGTGAACTGCCTTTTTTGAATTATCAAAATTAAAAAATGCATTTCAGTTAAAGAACCATAAACAAAATTGTCATGTTTGAAATTTCATATGTCTCGTTTATATGGCTGTTGATATCCAGCACTGACAGTGTGGAAAATCAGTCCCTGCTTAACGAAGAAGTTTTAGTTGTGTCAAGAAATTTGATTTTGATGAAATTTTATTTGTTTTATGGTATTCTGATGACAGTTTACCTGCATGCCTGTAAAAGCCTGCATGCATGTAAGGGCAACACTTGAGTCAAAAGATTTGAGAATTAAAGAATTGATACCAGAAAAAACTTGATGCTAGCTTGATACACAGGTAGGCCTAGGCAACTCAGTTTACTTCATGGTGAGCTCTTAATCCAGAATTTTAATTGGGCCTTCAGTTAATACACCATTGAAAGAAATCATTCATGTCATTTTTGATATATTTACAATAACAGTGATTATGCAAATTACGTGACAGAAATACATGTGCACACCTCATAATCATGTAGTTATAAATTTTGTTGTACTGATACATTTTCTGGTAAATTTATTGTAAATTGATCATCAGATTTGATTGCCAACAATTTCTTTGGCTCTGACTTGAGTATTTTGCATATCAAAATAAAGCCTAGGTATATAAAGCCAACAGATCCATGTTTGAATCAAGATGGGTCTGCCAGCAAGCTGTGGATGGTGGTGGGTTTCCCCTGGGCTGTGCCCGGTTTCCTCCCAGTGTAAAATAATGCTTGTCGCCGTCATATGGGTGAAATATTCTTGAGTTTGGCGTAAAACACCAATCATAAAAGTAAGTAAATAAATAAATAGAACCCAGATGACTATATTCATTTGTTTCTTCATGTAAATTGCTTATTTTTCAGATCCGTGACATATTTGAGGCTGCGGGCCATATAAAGTCTTCCTTTCGTAAAAAGATGGACATTACTATGTGGTATATGAAATCTATTAACCTGCCAGAATCCATCCAGGATCGCGTGCGTCTCTGGTTCAACTACAACTGGGAACAGCAAAAAACCCTGGGTAAGTGGATCAAATATGAGCAAGGAATCTTTGGAGTTCAACATAAGGGTGACCATGGAAACATGGCTTAAGGCATGACTAATTAATGAATATTTGCTGCAAGATTCTCAGTTGCCGTTTTTTTTTTCCTTCTTTTTTATTGGGGGAAGGGAGGTGGTGGAGGCCTTTGATAGCACTAAGCCTGTAGGTTTAGCACGCAAGCTACCAGTTTCCTGATGCTGGCTTCCTCTCCGTCCATACATGGGCAGGTCCACCAGCAACCTGCGGAGGGACGTGGGTTTCTCGGTTTCCTCCCACCATAATGCTGGCTGTCGTCATAGAAGTGAAATATTCTTCAGTATGGCATAAAATACCAATCAAATAAATAAAAAAAATTAATAACCAGCCTCCTGAAGTTGACGTGCACTTTCTAGTTTCATTAAAGTCCAGGTACTGGACTGAAATTTACTATTTATTTATGCACCTGAAAATGATGAAATACATGTAGATAAAGTAATAAATTCCGGAAGGATGACCATTTTATATGGTGATCGTCCAACAATGCTTGGATTTGGCAAGTGCTTTTGGTTAATTGAAAGCCTTAAAGACTTTGCTGTCAAGGACGGTATGTAATTGTCAGACATCTAAAGTGTCTGTTAAGTCATGGATCGATGGTAAGCATCTATTAATCGAGAATGAAATACTTCCGTTTACCTCGTGCAGTTATGTTAGTACATGTTAGTGGATATCAGATAAAATTATTTTCAGTTTCGTGAAAATTTTGTAAAGAAAGTACTGTGTAATTCACTTATAAGGTTTAGTATTTTTCAAATGACACATTGGCGTGATACATCCAAATTACGTAGGTATTTAAGAGTTTTTTGACAAGTTGGATTACTTTCTTATCAGAAAAACCTAATGTTGACATCAAAAGTGTCATTTACTGTTGAAACATGAGTTGAAATGTAGTCAGTTTATTAATTGTTTTTTACGAATTTTTTTTAGGAATTCATAAATTTTTTTGAACTGTAATTACCAGTACAGCTGGCTCTTGTAGAACAAAGTAAATTGTCCAAGCTGAGCTTCTGAATTGTGGTGGGCTGGGTACATACATTGTAAATCTGTCTGTACTTATGTACCCAGACTGTTGATTCAGTGATTGAATTTTTTACACTCTCTGAGGCATATTTGAAGACAAAAAAAGGTTATCCTGTGTAGAATTACCAACCTTTCAGAGTTGTAATTTGGTGCTGGTAATTATGTTTAGTATTACGTGTAAGTTCACTGACAGCAATGTACGAGTTAAAAGTAAATGTCAGATTTCAAATGTTTGGACATTGAGGTAAAAGCTGCTTAATGTAGCAAGAATCTGAATCTAAATTTAATTACTTATTGTAAATGTATTGAAATGTATTTCAAACAATAAAAACGCAAACAAGTTTCCACCAAACATCTTAAGTTTTTTGGCTAATATGCAAAAGTGCTTAAGCAGGGTAATGCTATTTGTTTAGGGTTTTAGCCAAACAAAAACTACGAGCCTGACCAAAATCAATAATCAAGGGGTCTCAAGTTGTTTGCACCTTAGAGTTTCCTCCCTTTGTTCTGCAGTTAACATGTTTGTAAGTTTTGCATGTACAGCATGCTAAATAAATTGCTGTGCGATTTGTGTAGTAATTGCACCAGTGACACCGTCTGAAGACTATGCTCTCAAATATTTGCGGACTAATATGATGCATGTTTGCTATCAGTAAGTGGACATTTAACTCCCACACCAACGTATCACTTTCCACAGGGGCTTTCCTAGACATTTTCACACCAGGGTAACCCAGATGAGAAACAGGTGTAAATTGAGTTTTGGGCCTATTTTGAAATTCACTTTTTCAAAATAAATTGAATGTCCTGGTTATTTGTAGGAATTACACACTGTCTGCGTGCAGAAAATATTGTGTTTCAGTATTTTTTCAAATGGAGTTCAGTAAAAGATTTTTGGTCTAAAAACCATGCTGTGTCCATGCATTTACTCAAGGTTTGTCGGCTGGAATCTTATAGAACTAGCACCCATGCTAATCGGTCACCATGGAAACGGTGCATAACAGATACATATTGATAGAGTAATAACATGATATGATACCTCACAGATATTAGTAACACCAAGCAACTGGTGTTTTTCTAACCATGAGTTTGTCCTCGTAGTCTTTCAGGATTAAAGGTAAATTCTATAGGAATATAGGAAATTCTATAGCTATAGAAAACTCCATCGTACACCTACCTAGCTGTTATGAAACGGCCAGTTGTTGTCCTGTCCTCATTTTCTCCAGAGAACCGCATGGCCATGTTTGGCTACAAAATGTCGATGGAGCTCTGTTTAAATATGAAGATGAGAGTGTAAATGTGTGAGGTGCAAACTCAGTAGAATTATCGGAGAAGTTTTGTTGGAGTCACCTGACCATGACAGCAAAAAATTTAAGTGCCGTGACAACCTTTGGCCAGAACAGTTTGTCCATTATCATGCTTGTGCTCTAACATGAAAAAAAGATTGTGCCAAGATTCGATTTTAGGCTAATACCCGGCTTTGTGACTTGTTATAAATTTTGTTATTTTTTTGTTTTCAGATGAGAAATCACTTCTGGAATCCCTGCCATTAAAATTACAGACAGACCTGGCCATTAATGTTCATTATGCAACTTTGAGCAAAGTACAACTGTTTCAGGTAATTTTATTGATTTTATTTGATTTACTGGTGCTGGTGTTTTATCTCCCCACACTGAAGAATATTTCACTTATATGATAATATCCAGCATTACGGCGGGAGGAAGTCCGAGGAAGAGCCCGGGTGAAAACTAACAACCCTCCGCATGCCATGTATGACTGGAGAAGATGAAGCATTGGTGAGAGGCTCCGAAGTCAACACCCTCAAATCATGATGAAGGCCACGATATGATGACATCTAAATTTGTTAAATAAAATAATGAGCATGGGTAATTTTTTTTTTCACTCTCTTCTTAAAATTAGTTATAGAATATATGTGGGTTATCAGAAATTTGTTAATGTTATGAAACAGGCATATTTTTCCCCTCTTAAGGGCAATGAAAACGCTTTTCAGCCTGTTATTGTACTTACATTTGTATATTTGCACCTTATTGTTTGTCAAGAGATTAATCTTTTCCTATTATTATTCTTGTTTATGCAACAATAACAAAAATACACAACAAACATGCAGTTGAGAGGAATTGGTTAAAATATAACGGTCGGTTTTTGAATTGAAAATTAAAACGATGAATTAAAAAATTATTGGTGCCATTTTACCCATAGCGACTCTCTTCATTCATTTATTTAGATCTCATCATATATTAGACTTGATTATGATTTGTGGATGTTTTGTCCATTTTTGATATAAGGAGTGGGTTTTTTGTCCATGAGCTTTTTGTCCTAGGGTGTTTTGACTGTGGGCTTTTTGTCCGGTGGATCTTTTGTCCGTATCCTGATCTTTTTAACCTGCAGCATCCTCATGACAAAGGCAGTGATTGAACCTCACCAGTTTTGACTGTTATTTAACCTATATCCTTATTGTTGTGTACACCCACATCTTGTTTGTTGTTTAACTGACATCTTGATTGTTTTTGAGTCTATGTATATATCTGTATGACTACAGGACTGTGACAAGAACCTGCTGTATGACCTGGTACTGAAGTTGAAACCTGTCCTTTGCTTACCTGGAGACTACATCTGTAAAAAGGTGTGTACCCACCTGTAAAGAGTTGTGTATCAACTTGAGAAAACTTGTGTATCTGCATGTAATATAGTGTGCAGCGACCTGTAAATAGGTGTGCATAGATCTGTCAACATGTAAAAAAGTGTGTACCTATGAAAGGTATTCAGTAACCTTGAAAAGGTGTGCTTATGTATGTACCTGCATGTGAAAGGGTGTGTTTCTAGTCGTAAAAAAGTATGTACCTACTTGTGAAAAGGTGTGTATCTGCATGCAAAAATGTTTATCGTATGAAAGGTTGTGTAATCTACTGGAGGTTGCAAGCTACGTGGTAGCTCTAGTCAAGAGTTCTACCTTAAACACTCAAGATACCTCCTTCTTTCCTGGAACCTGAGAACCTTCATAAAAGTGACAGAAAAATTCTTGTGTACGCCATTAAACACCATGCAATCCGATAAGTAAATCAGAGAATTTCAGCTAACTTCTTCTTTTCATCAGAAAGCAATATATTACCCTTTTTACTGAGATTACATTAATCTGTAATATTCATAACCACAAAATATGAGATGTAATGTTGTTTATATGATGGTAGCAATATATTTATTTTAATTTTCAGGGGGAGGTCGGAAAGGAAATGTATATTGTCAGTAAAGGTCAGGTTGAAGTGGTTGCTGGGAAGTATGGGGAAATTGTCCTGGCGACGTTGTATGAGGGATCAGTGTTTGGGGAAATCAGGTGAGTTGTGGGTGTGATACACCAAATCATGGTGAGTTGTGGGTGTGATACACCAAATCATGGTGAGTTGAGGGTGTGATACACCA
This sequence comes from Acanthopleura granulata, assembly GCA_016165875.1. NCBI lineage: Eukaryota > Metazoa > Mollusca > Polyplacophora > Chitonida > Chitonidae > Acanthopleura > Acanthopleura granulata. Next base: position 6,698,454 of record JABBOT010000080.1, on the reverse strand, counting down.
AATCATGGTGAGTTGTGGGTGTGATACACCAAATCATGGAGATATGAGTGTGGAGAAGAAAAGTAACCTACTGAACAGACTGAGATGTGGTACATTTCAGACATGCTGTGTTAAATTGGTTAGTGTTTTAGTACTGCGTCACCCACATATATTACCCTGATTTTAATTTTGCGGTGTTTGCGGTGTTGGCATTGATTTGGGATTTATTTATTTATTTATTTGATTGGTGTTTTATGCTGCACTCAAGAATATTTCACTGATACGAAGGTGGCCAGCATTATGGTGGGAGGAAACCTGGCAGAGTCTGGGGGAAACCCATGACTGTGTGAGGATTGTTGAAACTTGGGTAGAATTTGCTGGGCCAACTATGTTATGTTTTGTATGAGGTGTTTTAAAGGCACATCAGAGCGGCATCACCAAGAGTAGGTCCTTAACCAAAGACCAACATCAGCCAATCAACATTGATTCTGTACCAATCTCATTAAAATCAAATCGTGTGACCGCTATGCTAACAAGGTGTGACTCAGTGTCTGTGTTTTCAGAGGGTTCATTTGATTAACCAATTTGTAGGCTGCTTCTCGATTTGAGGCAGAAACTCCACACATGGTTGGCGATCGCTTTGCGCACCAAAGATTTCTGATCTCAGCGTAAAAACATGGCGATGAGACCTGCTGCTAACCTTGCTGAATGCCAGCGTGTACTCGAAATTACAAGAACGCTTTTCATTCAGATTAGAGTTGAAAACAATCCATGCACTGACGGAGCGGTTAAAATATGAGCACGCTGGTTAACTAAACATTACGTATTCTCCAAGGTCTCCCAGAATTCCTCAGAAGTCAGTAACAATGGCTCAGGGTCAGATCCCAGTGGCATTGTGCAGCCAGAACTAAGGATGTGGATTTAATGGGATTGACTCTGTACTAGTTTGCCCTCTGCCGAATTATTTACTGTACCTTGCAATAATGTGAACCTTAGTAGCTTAGTATGTGTAGTACAGTTTCATTTGACTGGTCCATTGCTCCTTTTAAATTTGTTGTTATATCTCTCCGTATTCATTCATGTATATGTTCAGCATTTAGACTAACCTGTTTTCGTCTTTGACTCTCCAGCTTATTGGCTTTGTCAGGAGGTAACCGGCGTACCGCTGATGTCCGCTGTAAAGGCTTCACCAACCTGTTCATCCTCAACAAGGTGGACTTTGAGGGTGCCATGAGGGATTACCCGGATGCCCAGAAACTCCTGAAGAAGAGAGCCAAGTGAGTCAGGGGAGGTGTGAAGCTGGCAGGGATTGAGTAGGGGTTGAGGGGAACAAAGTGAGCCGAGTTTCAAGAATCTGCATTTTGGTGTAAATTTTGAAAAAATTACACGTTCCTTAGTTACAAGAGAAAATCGAACATTAAGATGTAGATTTCATCACAACCCCATTTGCAGAAGGAAATCAAACATAGTTGAGAGGTCAAGACATCCCCAGCTACAAAAGGAAATCAGATCTAGGATGCAAAACATTCCTGACCATTACAACAAGAAATCAGTAGTCCATATAGATCTTAGCACATTCAGAATTCCCAAAGTAAGAAGAAAACATTCAACAACAGAAAAGTCAATTTGACATTTGACCTGCCCCAGGTACAGAAGGAAGACAGGAGAAGAATATTTTGGCCTGTTTCCTCCCTGTAAAGACCGTCTAAAATATGTTTTCTTTACTTCTTATTTGATACTACATGTATGGTGTAAGTCAGTGGTGAATGCCTTAAGAATCAGCCCAGTCAGCTGCTGTGGGTGAAATTCATACTGAGAGACTGCTGTGTTTTCATTTTACATTCGAGAAGAGTGATATGGCTTTTGTCAACTTGAAATCAATTTTATGTTGTTGGTTGTCTGGACAGGAAACTGCTGAGTGAAAACGCAGCCAAGATGGAGCAGAAGGACATGAAGATGGAAGCTGAGGAGATTATCCGCAGTCCTAAAGGAACTCCCAAGATGGTCAAGACAGTCATACAGGTAATTCTGCATGGCAGGCTTATCTGCCTTGTACTGAAAATAAATTTTATGCCATGCTGCTTTCTGTTGCCACGATCCTTTGAGAACCAACGTTGAAAACTTCGATCTGATGTATCATTGGGCGATGTCTGCATAAACAAAACGAAGGTGCCACTAAACATGTCTTCGCTTCAACAGAACAGTCCTGTGCTGCTTGATGGCTGGATGAATCAATTTGGTGCCTGACAGGTCGTTTTTCTCCAGTTGAATAACACTGCTGTCCTAAACTTTGGAGTCCTAAACAACTCCAGTTGGTGTATAATACACAGCTTGTATTCAGATATCCATGTTCAGCTGTATAAACATCCCATGTTTTTGTGTTGTTCAGTACGTGGTATATAACATAAAATGTATTTAAGTGATCTGCAGGTTGGGAATGTTGTATGTAACATTCAGTGAAGAATGTTTCTTTCACGTAGTCTGAATACCCTGTATTTTTGTGTTATTCAATGTTAAATATTCTGTATTTAGAATAACCAGATATCAGGTGTTATTCTGTGTTAGTTTTTAGGGTGTTTGTTGGCAAAAGTCTGATGTTTGGCATAGTTATCCATGCATTCAGTTCTTTATAATTCTTAGTATTTTGACTGAATTGAATTTTGTTTGTTTTATTGTTATTCAATCATTAACACGCTGGATTGTGAATATATTACTGTCTAATATGCTATTCTGTATTGTGAATAACTGAATCTGGTGACCCACATTCGATCTCCAGGTCATGAATCCAGAGTCCAGCGTAATTCAGCAGATAGGATCGTACAAATCTGTGTCTTCCAACCTGGAAACACTGGCGGATGACAAGGGAGAGAAGGAGAGAGAGAACAGACGACGGAGGGAGAGACGGAGCGCCTCTGAGGACATGGGATCACAGGTGCGGGAGGGGATATGGAGGCAGAGCCAAGTGTTACTGCTCCACAGTGTGTGAATCAAGTGAAGTGGTACTTGCTATGATCCTCAGCTGGCAACTGAGTCAGCTTGAAAACAACAGACAGTGGCAAAATTGCTCTGCGTTTTGGAGATAATTCGTATGCGCCATACAGTGTAAAGGACATGCTTCTTCTTTGTATAGATTCATTCCACAACTATGGAAAGTATCTGTGTAGATGTAAAAGATTGGTAACATACATCATCATTTCCTAATTTTGCAAATCCAGATTCACGCAATGTTTCGAACACTTTAAAAGTGCATATCCTGTGGTCCTCAGCATTACACGTGATCAGTCATACCACTTACAGGCCATTGGACCTAATGAAGATTCCCACCTTTTAAATGAAATATTTCACCAACATGCAACTTATACATAACTTCTTCTCTTTTTGTTGAAAATATTATAAATAGTTCCAGACATGTCAAAATTTAATGCAAACTTCCTTCATCCAAGTAGAAATTAAAAGCAAAATGCAATCACTATGGCATATTGTTGTGTGAGGATCTAGGGATTCTTTTATTAAGTATGTTTGTTTCTCATGACCCTCTTTGGAGTAAGATTTGCATTTTTAAGACAGTATTTTTTTCAAATAATTCTGAGAATTATTTATAAATAAATAGTTCATTTTTCATCATTGCACTGTATGCTCACAAAACAGGGTCATAAGAAACTGTGAATATTAAAATTAACAATATGCAGGCCTATAAATATATGTATGTGGAACAGTCAACTTGCAATAGTCTTGTCTCCTTCCCTTAGTTCTCGCTGTCAGACATTCCCGATGACAATGGCGGAGATAGCCTGGATGAGGAAGAGGACGAGATACTGGTCGTGGAGAAATACGAGAGAGAGCTGAAGGAGAACGAGGTGGTCGATAGCGGCAACCAGGGTTCCGTGGCCATGGGAAAGGACTCGGCAGTGGATGAGCCAATCGCTAGCAAGCAAGTCATGCTCGAAGACATGTGTGATTCCAAAGGCAGTGTAGATTCAGGTATGGTACTCGTGCTGACTATTTCGTATTTGCATTCATAGGTTGTTAAAAAAAATTGATGACGTACACATGGTACATGTAGATGAGTTCTGTTTTTGCATTGGCCGTCATGAGTGTGCAGCTTGAGGCTGGAGGCAGAAGTGTGTTGTTAGAAGGAGTCCACTTCAGAGCTTGAGTTCATTCGATGAGCTATGTGTCCCACAGTAAGCATCATACCTTTCAACGAAGGAATAAAACCTAGTAAACGTCAATGGCGGAAAATCAATGTTTGACACAAAAATGTAAGGCAGTAAAACTCGCTGCATTATTTTTTTATGAATGGCACAAAATATGTTCTGAGAGGATTTGAAAACCCGATGCCAAATTGCAATATTCATCGACTTTGCTACTATTGCTAATGGCGACGTGAAAAATTAAATATGAGGCACTGTTACCTCAACACTTAAAATATATAAACAAACATAGACGGTGCATTAAAAAACTTGTTATGACACAGGAAAGAGAGAGTAAAATGTTAGAATCTTCAGTTGTACAGCTCTTCAACCAGGAAAGGATTTATACAATCGACGTGACTTATCACAAGACTGAATTCTATTTCAGTAATTGACAACATGTACATGATTTGTAGAAATTGAATACAACCTGACATGATCCAGTGAAGTTAGATGGCTTAACTGGCATTGAGAAATGCACGTTTAAAGTGAACTATTCTTGAGTAAGGCGTAAAGCACCAACCAAAAAAATAAGCAAATATAATTGATCTGGTCTCAGTGAGTATGGCATTTAACAGCAATCATTTATTTAGTATAGAAAAGACCCTCCATGTCACCTGTGTAATTTGACATTAAGATCTTGATGTTATTTTGTCAGGTGTCCAGAGTTCTAAAACAGGAAGTGCCAGTCAGAGTACAAAGTCCATGAGCAACAAAAACAGCAAAGAGTCGCTCAACTCTGAGATAGTGGAGATCAGTCATGACGAGACAATGTCAGATGAGAAAAAATCACCTCCTGTGGACATTCAGAAGAAAAAATCCAGCAACATTATCATTTCCCACAAAGAGGATTCCATCAGAGAGTCCAGTGGTAAAAGCATACGCAGCTCGCGAAGCGTCAGAAGTGCAGGTTCTGTGCAAGATCTTGGTCACGGTCGAGCGAAGCTGATCGCTAATGGTGGCACAAAACGATTCCATCGGGGCATGTACGCCCCGTCCTCACCAGAACTGCACAACATACCACCTGAGAACCAGGTAACATGTGCCGTGGAGATCCACAGAGAGAAGAGTGTCACACCATTGTCCATGTTCGGGGATGACATGGTCATTGGCCGCATAGGCAGTATGGCCTCCATCAACTCCAAGACAACTGATGAGACACCATGTTGAGAGACTGGATGATACAAGTGCTCTGAATGTCTACAGTGCTGTCTTTCATCTATGAGACCACCATCTTGACCCCTGAATGATAAATTAAGAGACTCGATCACATAAGCATATGACACAAGTCCAATGAAATCAACTGAATTAAATGACTTCATCATGTATCAAGATGTGTACCACAGGTACACATTAGAAGTGTAATTACACAATGATATCCTGTGCAAGGTAAACATTGATGTTCTTGTGCAAATTTGCTGCACTTATTATCTACCTGTGGTACACATCTTGTGTACATTTTTGTACACAGTTGCTTTTACAGAGTGTATATTTAGGTGAAGTATAAGTGGTCTGTAACTGGTAGATTTGTGCGTTGCATTAGTCTGAAGAGAAAAGATTATTACCCAGTATTACTCTGAAGTAATATTTATAAGTTGATATCAGTAAGCGTTCATTTTTCATACCAATATGGCACAGGCACTTCAAGGGTGATTAACATTTTGTTACATGTATGCTGAGTGGCAGATACAGTCAGGAGGTTTAACCAGGAATGTGGAAGAGGGTGTCGATCCAAACAGCCCTTCTTTGGAGCCACTTTATTTTAGCCTGGTGTCAAGATTTGATTTTTTCCTGTCGACGAAAACCAGAAATGTAAATAACAAGGGGGCTGTTTGGTCGTGGGTTTCTGCCGGGCTCTGCTTGGTTTCCTCCCACCATAATGCTGGCCGCCGTTGTATAAGTGAAATATTCTTGAGTACGGCGTAAAACACCGATCAAATTCAAATAAAAAGTAAATAACAAGAATTTAACATGCCCACTTGGACAGACTAACCCACTGGGTACAATGGGTAATTCCTCCTTGACATAGTTGACCGAATAGTTCGTACAGTGGGCAGTTTTGTGGAATGGTTGGTAGAATGGGCAGTTCTTTCTGACAGTTTTGTGGAATGATTGGTACAATGGGTAATTCTTTCTGACAGTGTTGTGGAATGATTGGTACAATGGGCAGTTTGGCCTGACAGTGTTGTGGAATGGTTGGTATAATGGAGAATTCTTCCTGACAGTTTTGTGGATTGGCTGGTGCATCGGCAGTTCTTCCTGACAGTTTTGTTAAATGGTTGGTACAATGGACAGTTCTTCCTGACAGTTTTGTGGAATCGTTGGTACAATGGGCAGTTCTTTCTGTCAGTGGTATGGAATGGTTGGTGCAATGGGCAATTCTTCCTGACAGTTTTGTAGAATGGTTGGTGGAGTGGGCAATTTTTCCTGGCAGCGTTGTGGAATAGTTGGTACAATGGGCATTTCTTGCTGACAGTTTTGTGGAATGGTTGGTACAACTGGCAGCTGTTCCTGACAGTATTATGGAAGGGTTGGTACAATGGGCAGTTCTTCCTGAATGTTTTGTGACATGTTTAGTGCAACAGACAACTCTTTCTGACAGTGTTGTTGAATGGTCACACAATGGGCAATTCATCCTGATAGTGTTATGGAACGGTTGGTAGATTGGGCAATTATTGCTGGCCATGTTTTGAATTATTTGGTACAATTGACAAATTTTTCCTGGCAGTCCTTTGGAATGGTTGTTACAAGTGGAAACATGTAAATGTATAATTATGTGACTGCATGAAGCGTTTGTGCCGATTTCAGAAATGGAAGTATGTATTAAGTGTGAAATCTGTACAAAGACCTTAACTTATAGTAAATAATTCTTTGATGAACTTTTCCTTCCAGAATTGGTCAGTATTTATGATAGCACAAAGAGTCAGTGTGATGTTGTTGAGTGGCATCTGCAGCTGTAGATTTTCTGTGATTTTTCTATGCCTCCGATAGCGCAGCTGACATCGTGACTAAGGCTATCTGCATGTGTAAATATCTCTGGACAGCTTTACAGATATATAAGAGCTTACGTCAGATAAAGATTACAAACTGATTGCATTTAGGAAGAGAGTATATAAATAAAAGCTGTGATATATTTTGTAGACTGGTGTAACCATTTGTAAACCACGGATGATATGTTACTTGCATGTATCGAGGGAACAGATAAAATGAAGAAAAGGTATTGATAAAAAGGTATCGTGACAGCTTTTTTCCTTGGCCAAAGGCGGTGTGCAATTTATTTGGAAATGTGTTTTGAACAAACACTGATGTATTTGGAATCCTTATAGGTTATTTTCCTTGAATATCTCATTTTTGTCAGCGATGCTCATGTTTAAAAGTTTTCAAGGGATGAAATAAAACCATAATGATTGATAACAGTAGTTAACCTAATGATGCATGGGTGGACATATTTTGGTTTTCCGATTTATTTCTCCCTCCTATGATGGAAATATAATCTGCCAAAAACAGCTCATTTCTATACAAATCTGTCTATTTGATGATTCATTCTTTTCCATTATTATTTCAGCATCATTTTCTTTTCAGAATCAGAAAAATATAATTATAGGGTGGCTGCATGCATTACTGTGATTTTTTTTCTACGATCTCATCATTAATTGTTTGAGGAATTCACCGATTTTGAGGTACATTTCATCAGGCTGTAAATCAAGCGTCTTGTCAATGTGGGCAACAAACTTGCTTAAAGTAATACAAACTCAGACTTGATTCTGTATGCATGGGATACCAGCTAAATGTCAAAGGTTACACATCTGTATTCCTAGTCGTGATCAGACAGGCGTAATTAACCTCGTTAGTATTCTGTGGGAGAGACTTTGTTTGCAGGTGGGTTAGCGAGACTTCATGACAGTGTCATCATAAGGGATAAGGACACTGGACAATTATTGTATGTTCAACCTTAAATTAACACCTAGAAAAATCACTCGTTTTACCACCATTGTAGAGGCCTGTTGATCTTTGAAAAGTCATCTGTTTCTTTGTATTTTTCAAAATTCTATAGATGTGTTAACTATTTTATCTGGGAATTTGGGGTTCAAGCCATTCAGGGTTGCAAATCACACAGTTATGAAACTTCAGTATGTTTGTCATACAGAACTCAAGTTTTGCACCTAAACTGTTGGAAACTATTGCTCATATGACTTGGTGGCCATATTGGATTTTGATGAAAACCTTTAAAAATCTTCTTCTCAAAAACACCAGAACAGATTGTTCTCACATTTGGTATTTAGTATCTCCAAGGCTGTGCACTTCAAGTTTGAAAAGGAAAGTTTGATTGTTTGGAAAAGTCTAGAAGCCAGCTGTTGAGTGAATGTATCATGTGACCAAAAAACTCATTCTTTCGAAATATTTTCTGAACTGTTAAGAATTTTGTGGTCATATGTTTTATCTGATGCAGTTTGGAATGCCGATTCAGAATATGCAAATTTTGGAAAACCATCATCAAACCACAGGGGGGCGTATCTCCATAACCACTGAAGCAAGAGATGCAAAACATCATCCCAAGGCAAGGAGACAAATTTTACATAACTGGAAGTGACATCAGCAAACCGAAAATAGTATGTACCAAAAAAAAAAAAATTGCCACTTTTGCAAGCTTCAAAATTGAGAAACTTTTGCAGCTAAAATGGCAAGGCAGAAGTGCCTGAAATTTACGAAGGTAGTAGGCCTAGGGATTGTCTTTAGCGGATAAAAGTTTGGATGTTCTCTGTCATGTGACTTAGCTGCAATATTGGATAGATAAGGAAACATTCTGAGAGGCATTTTCTTCCGAAACCCCAAATGCAATTGGCCTGAAATTTTGTACAAGTAACAACTGTTGCCTCTGGATTATCTGGACAGAAAAAGAATGCAGTATGTGTACAAATAACCAGAACCAGAAGTGATGTTATGTGAAAACAAAAAATTTGAATTTGAGTTTTTTAAATATGCCACCCAACGTAGTTTGGCATCCTAATCACAAAGTGCGAAAAAGCGCAATTTTCACCATGTTTGCTGGTCACGTGGGAGATGGTAAAGTTATAAAGCTCAAGATCACTCAGTGGAAAGCGCTAAATATGTACTGTATGTGTGCTGAAAATCTTTGATCTGTTTTTACTGTATTTAATGGTATATACATGATATATACATGTAGCCTATGTGAAAGAAATGTCACATTTCATATTGGTAAAGACTTGTTGAATAAATATGCCTCTAGACATACCTAATATTGTTTATATTTCACATCATACTTTATCAATTACCTATACTTGGACTTAGTGGTGGTCAGATGACTAAGGAACACCCATACATGACCTTATTTGGACTTAGTGGTGGTGTGATGACTAAAGACCACCTATACATGTGTGAGACTCTGGTTCAAGTCTCAGCCGTGACCTAGTGGTTTGGGGTGATAACTGTGGCTTTTTTGAACTCATGAGGTGCGAGCCGGGTTCAAAATCGGCCTTGGACATGGAATATGTATAGATTCCTCTGCTTGTGGGTTAATTTGTGGAGAGTGACATGGACAATAATCGGTCAGTGGCACTCGTGTGCCTGTTTGAGCAGATGAACGTTTGTTGAAGGCCACATGTCTGCTGCCAATAATATTTTGATCAAATCTGTAGTACGTCACAGATGGGGAAAGTTATAGTCAGTAATATGTACGCATAAAAGACTTGGGGTTTACATTGGGCAGTCGAATCCAGCGGTCCTGGCTGTTGCGGATTAAGTCAGGAGCTTCGGTGATTTGTCAGCTACCTGGCAAAGGGCGGTCAGTGCATGGTCAGTGCATGGTCAACGCCTTTCACTGTGGCTTCCTCCGGCCATGAAACTGACCACCATTGTATATCAGTGAAAAAATGATCAAAAATTTTGTGGGTATGACATTAAGCCATAATCAAATAAATAAACATAACGAGGCAAAAACCTCTATATACAGGTACGGGAGAGGACGTATCAACTGACAGAAGCTTATGGAAAATTTAGGTGCTTGGTCCTGGAAGTAGAAATATACGTACATGTGGGCAGAAGGGTTCAGCCTGCTATAGTGATCTATATATAGCTTGAACTCACCATAAAGCTGGTCGCCGTCATATTTATTTACTCATTTATTTATTTGATTGGTGTTTTACCCCATACTCAAGAATATTTCACTTATCCGACAGCAGCCACCATTATGGTGGGAGGAAACCCACGACCATCTGCAGGTTGCTGGCAGACCTTCCCACATACTGCGAGGAAGCCAGCCGGAGCTGGACTTGAACTCACAGCGACCGCAGTGGTGGGAGGCTCCTGGGTCATTGCCCTGTGCTAGTGCGCTAACTGATTGATCCATGAAGCACCCCCGGCTGCCGTCATATAAGTGTAATATATTCTTGAGTACGAAGTGAGACACTCTTCAATCAAATAAATCAAATTATGAACGTGTTTATGTAGGGGACAAAATTTGAGAGGTACCTGGAGTCTAACCCATAGGCCTACGTCTACGTTAGGAACGGGGGAGGTAACAAGGGGGCAAGATTTTGGGCTGGCAATAATCTTCTGAGAGGCCATGTTAAATGTTACACTTTTTCATAGATAGTATCACTATGTAAACAAATGAAATGGGTCAGAACACCTGTAACAAAAGTCGTACTGGCAACAAAGTATGTAGAAGTATGGTGAAAGTGCAACACTGTAACCTATGTGTGTGACCGGTGTAATTATGGGTTTCAATAAATATATATGGTATTTGAATATGGAAATTCAACGTAATTCATCGACATATATATATATATACATAACACTATTATATATATACTGATAGTAACAAACTAACACAAATATGGGTGGCATCGACCTGCATTTTAGTGTGCTAAAATTCTGGCTCAAGACGTAAGAAAGTCAAAGGAGAGCTTTTAAATCAGAACTTCAGTTTGACGAAGCGACGCCTGAACGTAACATTTTTCTGGAAGTTTAAAGACGTGCTGTATCACATTCATTTGATACTAAGGCCTTGACCCACTAAAAAAGCTGGCATAGATTCGTTATCTTCCCGCCACGATTGTGTTTACTCAGGCAGATTTATTCACGGTGAGTAGGGGCGTCTTGGCCACTTTGCACCGTCATTGTCACGCTGCAGTAACATGGGACTGCCAACCCATCATCCCTCGTCTAGATCAATTTGACCTAACCTATTTAAAGCACTGTCTGGCTTAGCCCAGCACTAGTCAGGCACTCACGCTGGGGTTTACATGAGATTGGAAGATCCGAATTTTATCATAGAAAAGCTTCACGTCGTCACATTTGCACAATGGCAAACGATATGATGCTCTACTGGGGGTCTGGCAGTGCCCCATGCTGGCGAGTAATGTTGGCTTTGGAAGAGAAAGGCCTCCAGTACAAGGAGAAATTGATGTCATTCGAGAAGAAAGAGCACAAGAGCGAGGAAGTCTTAAAGATAAACCCACGGGGCCAGGTTTGTATGTCAACCGATATATGCCGGGGGTGGCAACCGTTCGTAGGTAAATGGATCGTTGCTGGCTTAATAAAGAAGACAAATTAAGGGTAGTGTATGAACACCGTGGCGTTAAAGCCATAAAACAATTAACATTTCCTTGCACAGTTTCAGAATGCTACCGATGTATGCTACCGATATAACGTCTAACAGAGGTCCGTTTGAAAGACGAGGGATGTTGTGCTGTCCGTGTACAGACGCTGCCCACTCTTTAAAATCTTTATGTTCTTCAATCAGTAATGATCAGCCGAGGGGATCGCATGTCGCGGCGGCTTTAAAACGCTTGTGTTAGAGCCATATCGGCTGGTTTAGACAATTGCTTCGGTCAATAATTCCCCCAGTCCGCCATGTGTAGCCAGCAATGAAGAGAATCCGGTAATCTCCATGATGTGGAGCGTTTTTTTCGGTGGAGGATTCACGCTGTAACATCGGTAGCTCAAAAGCCGAAAACTCTCACAATGTGGAGAATTTTGGAGATAAACCAAATTGTCCAGCCATCAGCAAGTAGTTATTAATGGGGCCACTGCGTAAAACAAACGATGTTATCTTAACACAAGTGTTTTAAAACCAATGCGACATGCAAGCCCCTTGAATGACCATTGTTGATTGAGGAACATACAGATGTTAAAGGGTAGGCAGCGTCTAAATACGGATAGGAAAATGACCTTCATTTTTCAAATGGACCTCTGTTATATGTTGTATCAGTAGCATACAATACCTAATTCATTAGGCTATACCAAATACCAGTTCTACAGTATAATAATCTAGCCTGTAGACCCTAAACTACCAAGCACAGACAGCTGGTCGCCCATGTATGTTACCGTAGTGCCCAGCACCTGACCCATAGAAATCCGTCGGGAAAATTTCACAACAAATAACAGCTTGAACCTTAGGCCTCCATACATTTGGTATGAGCCGATTCCTAGAGTCAGCCGGAATGTAAAATTGCCAAAGCTGGCACCAGTAAGCCATCTTTTAACAGTACTCCAGCCGTTTAAACTTTTGAACCAGACTTTTCGAGCCAATGTTCAACATGTGTTGAATTCCAGCTTCTGCTGGGTGATGGGCCACAAAAATTTTATCGGACCCTACACATGTTCATGCAGAATACGTATAGGGTGGGATAAAATTTTCTCGGCCCATCGCTTGCCAAAAGTTGGAATTCAAGAGCGACGTTGGCTCAAAAAATTCGGTTCAAAGGTTTAAAAGGCTGGATTACTGTTCAAAGATGGTTTACTGGTGCCATTTCAGGCATTTTTGTGCTCCGGTTGACTCAAGGAATCTGCTCATACCAAATGTAAGGCAGGGTTTCAGCTGTTATTTGTAGTGAAATTTTCACCATGGACTTCCATGGGAACTGGTGCTGGGTGCTACGGTAACATACATAGGTGGCTAGTTAGCTGTGTTACAAATGACACAAAATTTGGCTTATGACTAAGTTGCTCATTTTTCTTGACTCTGATTGTAGAATAATTTCGAGGTTTGTTCGGAAGATTGGAGTACCATAATCAGATATGATATTTTACAACATTTAATTGCCAGGAAGATGCACCTTTTTGGATGAAATTTTAGGTCATTTACAGTATATGTGATATAGTTGATGGATTGAAGAGGCCATGCAGCATAGTTATTAGCAAAGAAACTTAAAACAAATTCATTTTGATATCATTCTCAATAATTTGACGTTCAACATTTTCAGGAAAAATCATCCGTAAGACTTTGTTCATGATGAAGGTTAGAGATCTTGAAAATAAGCTTCTTTGGCGAACCTTTGCCTATTTAGTGCACTATAAGTTGGTAGAGTTTATTCACCTGATTATACTTATTTAGACTTAAACATCACACTCCTGTATGGTGTATCTCTTTCACTTTTATTTCTGTTCTTGGACTTCATGTTGTTCTCACTCATATATTCATTGACCAGATGCTGTTGATGATTAATTAATCGGAGCTGGATTTGACGGCAACTTCAAGATTTACATTGTTTGTGATCGACTGTGAATAGGTTTTATAATACTTCTATCACCTCAATGTGCTTTTACCGTACTTTTGTTTCTATTTTGATATTTCAGCTGCCTACCTTTAAACACGGGGACATTGTGATCAACGATTCCATGGCCATTTGTGTATACCTGGAGGTGTGTATTGTCACTCTGCCCTGCTATACTAGTCTGTCTCCTGCAGCAATTGAGTTTCCATCTGCTCATTTTCTTAACTACCAGACTAATCTTGACACATAGATGTAGCTTTTTAAACAAATGAAACATGTTTCTCCTTTGTTCTTCCTCACATGCTACATTTTTCTTCTTCTTCTCACTCTCACAGGCTGCATGGTGCTCCTTCTTCTCACTCTCACATGCTGCAAGTTTCTCCTTGGTTCTCGTCCTCACAGGCTACTTGTTTCTCCTTTGTTCTCACTCTCACAGGCTTCATGTTTCTTCTTTGTTCTCACTCTCACAGGCTGCATGGTGCTTTTTGTTCTCACTCTCACACGCGACAAGTTTCTTCGTGGTTCTTGTCCTCACAGGCTACTTGTTTCTCCTTTGTTCTCAGTCTCACAGGCTACACATTTCTCCTTTGTTCTCACTCTCACAGGAAGCTGCAGATGGTCGTGGGTTTCCCCTGGGCTCTGTCTGGTTTCCTCCTGCTATAACGCTGGCTGCCATGGCATAGGTGAAATATCCTTGAGCATGGCCTGAAACATCAGTCAGGCTAAATAAATAAATCAGTCTCACAGGCTGTAAGTTTCTCTGTTCTTTCTCTCACAGGTTACATGTTTCTCCTTTGTTCTTCACACTCACAAGGTATGTGTTTGTCCTTTGTTCTCCGCACTCACAGACTAAATGTTCCTCCTTTGTTCTACTGACAGGCTACCTTCAAGGGGCAGGGCACCACGCTTATCCCTGATTCTCCAAAAGAACGAGCGTTGGTGCTGCAGAGGGCCTTTGAGGTAGGTGATAGCACCAGATTGTGTTACGGCCAGCGCTGCATGGCTCTTCAGAACCCAATATGTATCTAACGGAGTGGTGTAGCCATGATTTAGGCCCAAATTAAAACATCCCAGATTTCTGTCAGTTAGTTATCTCCTTTTTTTTGGGAATGTTTTTTGGTTAGGTGTACTGATTCATGAAGAGTAACTCTTAAGTGAAGATTATGGTTCAAATTCTGGAAATTCTGGAAATGAAGAAAATAATGCAAAAAATGAAAAAAAAAATTCATTTCAATTACCCTTGTGTTTTATGCATATTTTTTGATCAGTGTTCACAAATTTGCGGAAATGATGTCAATGGTGAACTTACTTTAACTGTGAACCTATGTTAGCATTCAGACTTTAATTTACGAAGCAACAGGGTTTAATATATAGTAGAAACATACATAATGACGAAGCATTCTGTTTTGTGATATATAGCAGTACATTCCTGTTTCATCCATGTTCATGGCGGTGGCTGTGGGTTCAAATCCAGCTCAAGATAACTTCGTCTTCATTGGTAATCAGTAAGTTTGCCAACAACCTGCGGATGGTTGTGGATTCCCTGCTGGCTCTCACCAGTTTCCTCCCACCGTAATGCTGGCCGCCGTCATAGAAATTATTTTTGATATTATTCTTGAGTGTGTCATATTTAACACGAATCCAATAAATAAATAAATGATCAAATAGCCATATATCTCTCAGGGGACCGGTATGTCCCTTAGTTTATTACTTGAACTTGTTTGAACAACAATTTTTCAGACTAATAGATATATATTGACCTTATTCAGGCACAAAACGTCCAGACCAACTGCATAGCGGAGTTGGTTTATTATCACTGGAGAACCAAGGAAGAGGACAAGAAAGAGGTACAGATGGAAATACCTGAAACTCTGCAAGCTGGTCAGCAGAACAGTTGTTGCCAAATTTGATTATGCATTATTTAATGAATTATTGTACAAGTAGTAGGAATGATTATACAAACAGTCGTCAGAGGGAATATTCCTTTGACTCATCAGACGAAGCTCTGAATTTCGGCCATAAAAATCCGAGTACAAATCCAGGAGTGAGCTACAGGGTATTAAATACTTCAACCATTACAACATGGTTGGTTGTCTTACATACAGTGTTTTGTGGCTTACACACACACACACACACACACACATATATATATATGTGAGGCAGGGAATCATCTTAGCAAGGACTATACGAAAACATGGGCGACAGAATTGGGAAATTAGAGACAACAAGAATGAAAAGTTGTTTTTTTTTTTTTAGAGCATAAAAATTGAGAGAAAGGATTGTTATTTTTTCTTAAAGTAGATGCATTTTAAATATTTGGTTTCATAATCAAATTGATAACACGTTTTTCTTTTTGAATGCAAGCCGTCTTTTTAGCCATCCGGAATATGTAGAAGTGCACATTATAGAATGCAATTAGCATTCATATATTTTACTTCTGTTCAGAAAAGTTGTATGTCCTACATGTTGGACTTTTTAAATAAGCATGAAAACTTTGTTTAAAGTAAAAGACATTTGATGACTGGGTCACTGCTCATTAGAAAGATTACAAAATTCTCATTGGAATGCAAAATTCTGTTTGATTTTAAATGAATTTGTTGCTGAATTATCTTCGTTTGAAGTGTGGGTTATTTTACTTCCAACTGGGGGTCTGGAGGCGCCCATGCTTTTAAGCTTATGAGAGATTGCCCAGTCAGAGAGCTAGGAGATACCAGCTGTTCAGAAGCTGTGATGTAAATCTTCTGAGTTGACTATCAATGTAACATGTAATAACACATAGGGACAGGACGCTGTTAATGTTAAATATTTTAATTATAAAGAGGACATGTATGAATAACACTTCAAAGTATTTCCAGACCATTGTGAGTGGTGGGAGTATGTTTGTTATCATTTCATGTTGTAAATTTGGATATATACTGAAGTTTCAACCACGACCTCAGCAGCTTACTACAGTCTGAGGTGACCAGAGTGTTCTGCTCTTGGAGCAATTACGTCACAACTCACCCAGAATGGGTGCGTTACATGTTAGCCAGCAGAGCATGGTCAAATGTCAATTTTCACTGTCGTAATGGCTGTAGGAAAAAATACTTTACCAAAATAAACATAATATTGTCCAACCTTTTTGGCAAACTTAAAGTAGAACTTGAGCTGTCCTTCACTTTTAATAAGCATGAAAATTTATTTAACCGCATGGGTACATGGAAGAGTATTTTTTAGCGTGATCAATATAATGGCTGTATTGATCAGGATGACAGTATTTGTTGCCATGCCTCCTAAAGGGGTTGATGTTTCTGTCTTGACAGGAGGAAATCATAAAGAGAGAGGAAAATGTCAGAAAAGAGGTCCAGGTGTGGGAGAACTATATGGAAAAGGTATTGTAATGGACGGAGTAACAACTTTCTGATTTCACAAAGGTTATGCAGTAAAATGCACTGTATTTGCAGAAGCAATTCAAATTGTTATTGACTTCACTGATGTAAAACAAGGTATATATTATCATGAAACGTATTCCATGAAAGATTAGTCCAGAAGGGAAGGAGGCAAAACTGATTTACCGAACAACGATGACAGTGATATTAGAATGTACGTCGAGACATTGCGGCATAATAAATCAGAAGTTGTTATCCATGTAAACTGTGTGCTGCTACTCTGTCAACTTCTTAATGTCCCTCGAAGAGTGATAACAGAAGTAAACAACGAAGACAGATTAAGCAACTTTTTTTTTATTGTTATGAATTGCTGCCTGTGACTCCTCAGTTTCTGTGCAGTAGCGCCTCAAGACGACGCAAGATTTCAGTAAAATTTTGTGCAGATTCATTTTGTGAACCCTCAGATTAACGTCAAACACTAGCTGGTTCCATATATGTTGGCGTGGGATGTGAATTTGCTGAATTCGGTTTTTCGTTTTACTTACAGATGGATGATAGATCATTCGTGGCTGGGAAAACCTTCTCCTTCGCTGACTGTGTGTTTTTCCCTGTGTTTGCCTTCTTGGTCCGAATGGGCCTAGATTTGAACCGTTATCCTAGACTGGCGGGTTACTACAACATGGTCTTGGAAAGGCCCTCTGTTAAAGCAACATGGCCGCCACATTGGAAGGATTCAGAAAACAAGACCATGCTCAAGAACATCTAAAACCAGTCCATAATCCATTTCACCCCCTGTAGTGCCCTCTCCCCTGGCAGCAGTCAACTTGTGTACAGAGCCTGTGGGGAACCTTTCTCGCCTTAAGTGATTCAGGTCCAAGCTGTGTAGTCTGTTCATTCTTGCCTTTGCAGTGAGGATTTGTGGGCAAACAGGTAACATAGTGCTTAAGTATGACAAAAAAACATTTAACAGCTTGGACCTGGGTTACCATCGTGCAGGAAAGGGTACCCCATTGGTATGTATATACAATACTGTACACTAACTGTTATACATGTTCCAGTTTGGCGTAAGACGTATCCATGGATGTATGTATATATATATATATTACAAAATAATTCAAAAAAAAAAAAAAGTGAATTAGCACTGCTACAGGAGGAAAGACGTCTCATTTCAAGGGCGATAAGTTTGTTCAAGTCTAACAAATAATCGATAAGTACAGCCTGAAGTACTGAATGGGCATGCATCAAATATGGGCCTTAACACTGAACATGCATTAACAGTGGCTTTTTTAACCACATTCTTGTTAGCTTCAAGCCATTCTTCAGAAGTGCATCACCACCATCCTCCACTGATTGTAACCAGTGTGAAGTGTTCCCGGTGATGTACATTTATATTAGATTTATAACAGGTCTATTTGAATGGGTTTATGTATCTGCTCTGTTTTACCGTATATGTGAAAGATGAGCTCTATACTAACATATATGTACTTGTAGTAAGTAGTTCATTTACTTACATGGATTTCTAAATTCTACTGAACTCAAATACATATAGCTTGTTTAAATTCCTTGGATCACCGAGGTGTGATAAAAATGTATTAAAGTTGACTTAATACATGAAAAGAAGAGAATCTTGCTGTTTATTTATAGATTGTGCCATGGAAATACTGTATATGCACACAAACCCTTTACAATAAAGTCGCATGTTCAAAACCAACTCCAGCTGATGTAAGGACAGATTTTTCTGTCTGTATGTTGCTCAGGAAACTGGTTTCTTCCCTTTTCTGCCCAGGAATACCTGTCTTTGAAACTGGCGACCAGTTTATATAGGAGGTGTACACCTGGTGAGAAATGCCATCGTGTTATTTGTTCGATCAGCGTTTTATGACGTACCCAAGAATATGTCACTTACACATCAGAAGTGCCCTGAGGGAAACCAACAATAATTTGCACATTGCTGGCAGATCTTCCCATTTACGATCGGAAAGCAAGCCAGTCTGAACCCTCACTCGAGCTCACAGCAACTGCGCTGGAAAGACGCTCCTGTGTTATTGCTCTGTGCTAGCACGCTAACATCTTGGCTACAGGCAGTGACAGAGGCCCAGGTTTATTTATCCGTTTACTGTGAAATGTTTCACTGATCACTACGGCAGAGGTCAGGATTATTGGTGGAGAAAACTGAAGGACATCTCCGCCTTTTGCCAAGAACCTGACAAAACCACGGACGTAAACCCATAGCTGAAAGAGAGAGAGCTGGACTTAAGTCTGATTAGTTAATCCCACTGTTAAGCCATAGGCGAATAAGAGCCTGGAGATGTGCCAGCAACCTGTGGATAGTCATAGGTTTCCCCCACCATAATGCTGGCTTTCATCTTACAAGTGAAATATTCTTGAGCACAGAATAAACACCAATCGGATAAATAAATATACTTTCTGACATCAAGCTGAGGTTGGACAGTGATAGCCAGATTCAAACACAAGCCCTACGCAGTGATAAGCATGTAACCAGAGCAATCTAGAGCGACCAAGGCCAACAGGTACAGGAATGAAGGTGACTCATTCAGCCAATCAACAGTCTCGACATGAATGTCCTGAATAAAACAACACTAACACTTCGAAGATCTGATAATGCATGAAGTATTCACGTGTATTATTTTAATATATTTGGTAACTTCAGCAAAGCCACTGGCATAGAGCCCTGATCCTTTTCAACATGGATGACACCATAGATAACATTTATTTATTTGATTGGTGTTTTATGCTGTGCTCAAGAATATTTCACTTACATGAAGGTGGCCAGCAATATGTTGGAGGAAACCTAGAGGACCCCACAACCATGCGTAGGTTGCTGGCACAGACCTTTCCCTGTACGGCCAGAGCAACACAACAGATTAGAGGCAACAGTAAGAACTGTATAACTCTTCAATATGATTTCACTATCAATTTTCAAGGCTGGTAGAGGGAGTGGAATTTCATGGATATCTTTACATTCTGTGTGGTTGGTGGAAAACAGAAATCTGGAAATACCTCTACATTCTCTTTGGCTGATGGGGTGTGGAACTGATAGCCATCATTTCAGGTATGGGAATTCACAGTGAGAAGAGAGTCTGAAGTTTGCCAAGAAAGTCTTACCATTGCAATCACCAGTTCTCATAAAATCATTTACCTTTGGTTTTTCAAATTTGAAACAAAGTCTGAAATCAGCCCACTGAAGGTAAATTTCCATGAATGTACCTTTGCATTCTCACTGGGTGTTGAGACGTGGAAGTGATAACCACTTTAACATTCGGAATGGCTGGTGGAGCATGACTTCCTCTTGCATTCTAATACACTGAAGACAAGAATTTCCTGTCCATCAGGCTTAGTTCGCATCATAGGTGTTCACTCCAACTGAAGGCACTGCACTGTCCATTATCATCATGTGTGATTTCTGTGTCTTCTAGCCTGAAATTGTTCTCTGCGCAGAAAACTCCTGTAGGTCACCTCAGAAAACCCATGGTCTGTTTCTTGCTGCCAAGTTTCTCTTCATCTTTCAAGACTTCCAGTAATCTCTTGTTCAATGCCTGTCCAACACGCTTTCCTGACTGTGAACATAAGGACGACGTACTTCTGTCATAGGTACAGCATGCATATACACATATTTATAAAGAGAACGAAAAATCCTACCTTCTTCCTATTTCAAAATACATTTCATAACTCATGCGAAATTCTAAACGTGAGGAAAATCAAAAAAAAAATCTGAAGACGTCATGGATTTGGTGTGGGGCTTTTCACATCACGTACATTACTTCACAGTTTACATGTACCCATATTCCTCTAATCACTGGGATAACTGGTCTTGCCCCATGTAATTGTAACGAATACAGTTTCTTTTTCACACATAGTTCTTCCATCTAATGAACAATGTATCTATATCTTTACTTTGCTGAAAAACTGGAAGAGAAAGATAATATTTTGCCTTCAGCACTACTGATACCTGTCTCAAAAATTAGAAGAAGAAAGCTATCAGAGATGGCAAAACGTGTGTCCCCCCTTCCCCTCCAAAGAAAGATAAATACAGCACAATCAGGCACTACACAGACCTAATATCTTTTTAAGAGACTGAGTGCACTTGTGTGCAAATGCACAACCTGCATAAGATGCAAATGAAAGAACACATAAAAACACATACTTCACAGAGGTATGGATTCAGTAATACCATGGCCAAATGCCTGGCAAGAAAAACAGCAGGGGGAGGTTACAATCTCTACCACTCAAGGAAGGAGGAACTGGGTCTGCGCACAATTTGAGCAATACGTGCAAGGGCAGACAACTTCTAAAATAGATAGAAATGGGAAAAATTAACCTGACAGTGCACAAGTTCAGGTCATTTTGCGCACTTTGTGTGAGTTTGAGAATGCTATGCCCAATAGTTGCCAAGATTCACTCTGCACAAATTTGAAAAATATGGTCAAGGGCAGACAAGTCCTAAAATACATTGCAACGTAAAAAAATAACCTGGCAGTGCACAGCTTCAGGTCATTTAGCACACCTTGTGTGAGTTTGAGAAACCTATGCCTAATAGTTGCTGAGATATGCTCTGCACAAAGTTGAAAAATATGGTCAAGGGCAGACAAGTCCTAAAATACATTGCAACGTAAAAAAATAACCTGGCAGTGCACAGCTTCAGGTCATTTTGCACACCTTGTGTGTGTTTGAGAAACCTATGCCTAATAGTTGCTGAGATATGCTCTGCACAAAGTCGAAAAATATGGTCAAGGGCAGACAAGTCCTAAAATACATTGCAACGTAAAAAAATAACCTGACCGTGCACAACTTCAGGTCATTTTGCACACTCTGTGAGAGTTTGAGAATCCTACGTGTAATAGTTGGCGAGATATGCTTCGCACAAAGTTAAGTGGGACTTCCAGACGGAAAAAGTGATGTCCCCCAGTTGATGAGGGGGTTTAATGACTCCAACCTGAAATAGTTCTGATATTATGGTAAATTCTATTGCCTCGTTCTTTCACAAAAACTTGCATAAAATTTAGTTCTGTATGCCTTCACCATTACGTGGATATTTCAGTATTGATGTGGTGGAGTCAAACAGTCTTCCATTTACTTTTCTTGGAGTAACGCCAGAGTTCTGCCGCCTAGCACCTCAGGCACTTATTGTGTCTCTCCTGTGGTTTAACCAGTTGATTTTGTTTTAATATGGGGTGGCAATCTTCGATGCCTGCTGAGTGTCTGAGAGGCCCCCATAATTGTGCTGTGCATATTTGGACAGGTATTTGTGAGACACTAGTCTGACTAGTGTCTGAATGCATGAAGAAAGTTACATGATGTCTTGAGGGCTTATTATGCCACAGCCATTATGAAATATTGCCGTGATTGTTGTTTCACATAATACTTAAGAATTCTTCATTCTTTACGAAGGCGGCCACCTTTACGGGTTGGAGGAAACCCTGTATAAACCACCCACTTCTGGCAAGTTACTGACAAAATTTCCCACATGTGAAAGACAAATATTCACACAACGAACGCTGCACATGAGCATCGTCAAACACCACCACTCCTCAAAAAGTGAGAGCAGGGGAATCTACAAATACCCTGTCCAAGGCCAGGTTTGAACCCATACCTTGTGGGCCCCAACACTTGATCTTTAACCGCCATAGCACAGCCTGCTCATGCTGGAGACCCAAATTTATTTATTTACTTGATTGGGGTTTTTTGCCATGCTCAAGAATATTTCACTTAAACATTGTTGGCCAGCATTATGGTTGTGAGGTAACCACGCAGAGCCTGCGGGAAACCCACGACCGTCCACAGGTTGCTGGTGGACCTTCCCATGTACGGCCAGAGATGTAGAGCTGAAAGAAACAACCCTCATTATTCATAGAGAAAAATTACCAAAAAATTTATGAACATACTTTTGTTTTTCTTTTTTTTTGTGGTTGTAGTGGCGATCTCCTACGTACCTCCATCATATCTAAGATACTATCAGGGTGTAAGCTTCCTGAGCCTTCCTTCTTCAGGGCTGTCACTGTACCCTTATCTGTTATCCCCATTATAACTCTAAAAGGCAAAAGTCATGACAAAATTACAAAATTTGCATAAGCAATGTATAAAAAAAATTTCAATCGCACTGACATAAGCGACAACAACTCTTCGGTTCTGTGTTTCACGTTCAAGGGAAACAACATGACACACAAGAATCACAAAATCGCTTCCATGAAAGAAAGTTATGAAAAACTTTTCTTTCCCCCTTAGATAAAAGTCTTTATATAATTAACTGATATACCATAATTTACAAAGTCTAACTCTTTAATATTTTAAGCAGCATACATATACAAATGCCTACCCTTAGAAAGGGGCCGGGGGAAATTTCACTGATATCCAGCCGACATGTATATTTTCTGTACTTTTTATACAAACTATGCTTCAGGTGAGGCATGGAATACACAGAGCAGTTATATAGATTCCTGCTGCATGTGGTTGCTGTCAACCCAATCTGACTTGATAAAACACCCATTTCACCTCAGATGACCCAAATAAACCTCTTAAAATCAGGGTAATAAGACATGCTGAGCTTGCCATGCCCTACACCGTGTTGAACTACGAAATTTGATTACATTATAGTGTTCAATATTCATTATTATCGCATTTAATAAAAATTAAATGCATGTGATGCATTTAAAACAGCTTTAAACCTTAACTTACTTGTAGATTTGCATTGTTTATGGCAGACAAACCTGGGTATGGGTCTGTTCCATTCTAGAATGTGTCACCTGCATTCAAATTCCTTGAAAAATGATTTAATTTGCTTGACATAACCACTGGCACTCGGTAGGGCCAGCCTAAATTCCGGTCCCTCCCATCTGCCGTTCTGAGATCGGGTTTGGGTATTCCACAAAACAGCAATACGTATCAACCTAAAACCACTACAGATCAATTGCTACTTATTTTCTCTATTCAACTGTATATATTATGTCAAGAGTGAAGCAATATTTATTGAGTTCTCATACTGCATGGCACATTTTAATGGGTGATGGTCCAAAATGGCAGCTGACGATCCAACTCTGTATGGGGGCATGAGCATCGAAACAGCCACAAAAACAAATAAAAACGGTCACAAATCTAAAACTGTCAAAACAGTCAAAATGATGTTAAGTCACTTAAAAGTCATTTATATTTATATATACTGACTAAAGATTTGTCCTCTGAATTATTTACCTCTTACAAACTGTCAGCTCTAGCAGTTCAGCCAGAGTGACTTTCACAAAAACAACAAAATATACCTGCAAACTGAGGAGAAAAAACTCACAAATTAAATGTTAAATTCATTTTTCTGAATTGTTACTTCACATCTCCTCGCTACATGTAATGCACTGCTATGCGTTCGCATAGTATACATAAAAATACAAATCCTTTGCCACAATGCAATTGAAACAATAGTCCTGTGGCCTAACAAATGAATGGATTTATTCTAACAGATGTGAAACACCACTGAAATCCAATCCAAGGTACCTGCTGATTTGCTGACTTACCTGGCCAAACAGCAGGACTCCTCCTTTTGGCTGGCATCTACCACGTGACAGTTCCCGATCTGAGAAAATAGTCAGTCAAAGGTTCCATGAAGTAATTATTTATACCATGACAGTGACTGTAAAAAAATACTGCTCCTGGACCTCTGACAAGGCTCACTGTAATGTTTACCGAGTGGTTTCTAGTTACGAAATAATACAGACCCAAACACCGGACACTAACTTTTCATCCACACTATCTCTACATGGCTCGCCACTACAGCTCTGTGTAAGTGGGAATTGCAAAAACACAGACTTACAAAAAACCACACTCATGATTTCAAGCTACAGCTTTGCAACAAGTAAACAGCATCTGTGTGAATCATTCTATGAGACTTTCGAAAAATTACTTTGGAAAAAAAATTAACAATTAATAATTACTACACATGCCACCTCTAATTCTGTAAAACCAGTCATGAAAAACAAAATCTCAACTGAATAAACAGTGGCATGCATGTGACTTATACGGTCAAAAAGGGCCGGCTCACATGACATACTTCAAGGGCATCAATGGCAACAGTTAATTTCTTGTTATGGAATCCTTACTTGAGTCACCACAGTGTATTTTACAGGGCACCGCCTCAAGTTCTGGAGATCCGGGATCAATCCTGGGTCGGGTCACACCGAGGTACTTGTTGCTGCCTCACTTGGCTCTCGGCACTGAGACGTTAGAGCAAGGAACCAGGACTGGTCGGCCCTGTGTCAGTATAATGTGACTGGGTGGGGTGTCATGTCTGGTGTTTTTGGGCATGATGTTTGAGTGGCGGCATGCGCTTGTCCTGCCACATGGAGACACAGCATATCTACATTCTAAGGACTGCTCATTGTCATATGCCTAAAAAATTGCTGAGTGCGACGTAAAACCCCTAGCATACATACATACATATTTCACCAGGCAGAATCACTGTACCTTGCTAAGTGTGATGAGGACTGGGGAGGAGGTGACATTGAGACGTTGGACGTCATACGGATCATCTGAAATCTCCAGCTCTGTGTGACCTTCTTCCTCAGACACTGTCACATTGGGGATTCTGCAAATGGCGACAACAGAAAATCAGTTATATTTTATTCTATTTTATATGAATGACTCAGGGGCCTCTCACCAATGTGGTCGCTTCCTCTCCGGCCATAGTTTGGGAAGATCTGTCAGCAGCTTGTGGATGGTAGTAGGCTTCTCTTGGGCTCTGCGCAGTTTCCTTCTCCCATACTGCTGACTGTTATCTGACGGTGAAATATTCTTAAGTGCATTGTAAAACACTACTCTATGAGTTATAACAACAATAATCACAACTTTGTCTTTGGGCATGATTTGACATATTACGATATTTTAATATTTCATTCCTTGTTGTTTTAAAATATATGGACATTGTTTCGGTTTGGTTACTTGTACATGCTCCATAAATTTTAAGCACATGCAAAGAGAAACAGATGATATTCATAAATTGTTTTTTTTGGCAGCATTTGATTTACTGGTACATTCTGTTACATAGGGTAGCACAACTTGATATTTGTATATATGTATGTTTGGGTTTTCCAATGTACTCAACAATTTCTTAGTCACATGATGATGAGCAGTTCTTAGAATGTAGATATGTTGTATCTCCATCTGGACGGGCGAGACCATGTCACCCCACCGAGTCACCTTATACTAACACCGGGACGATCAGTCCTGTTTCCTTGCTCTAACTTCTGAGTGCTAAGTGCCAGGGAAGCCGGCAAAAACTACCAGTTTTAAAGTCTTTGGAATGACCCAAAACGGGATTGATCCCGGATAACCAGGCCATGAGACAGAAGCTCTGACCACCAGGCCATCGAGGGGGTCCAAAATTTTAAGTGTAGTACATGCAAAGAGAAGTAATTGGTACCCATAAATTGATTTTTCGGTAGCATTAAATGTACTAGTAAACCGTACTTTCTTTGATATAAGGTGGCACACCTTGATATTTGACTCTGTTTCAAGGATATAAGGAAGCATACGGTAGCATTAGACTTACTTGGTGTTATGTAAAGCAGCTTTCACAGCTATAGAGACTGCATCAAAGAGATTCCCTCCACATTCCAATAACTACCAAGAAACAAGAATATGTAACATTGTAAACAATCAAAACAGACGATAACAAAGTGCTTACAGCAACATACATAGGAAATACTATTTTGATACAAATATTTAATGAATCAGTAATACATTAAATATAATAATCAAGCATGTGACATATTAGAAAAGATCAAGAAGTAAGTCCATAGATAAATGCTAGTAAACAGGTACAGAGGACTTGGAAAACGTAACTTAAATTTATTGCAATTGTAAATGTTCAGTGCAGAAACTAAAAACACAGAAAAGAAAAAGGCTGAACAAAGTTATCTGGTGGAGGTGGGGGGGGGGGGACATTTGCTACAAGTATCTTGTTATGACAATGTCTGTTTATGCATATTTTTTGTCAGCAGTGGGGATTTGTCAAAGGTAATAAAGCCTCATCTTAATAATCATTTTGCTCCCTCAAAACGACCGCTGAAAAGGTTATTTGTCCCCATACATGTTAAAAGATGCCACAAACCAAACATAGAATAGCAAAATGAAAAAAAATCTTTGAATTTTGCTCGCATATAAATGCCATAAATTTATTTGAGAGAAGATGTGCATGCACTGTGTGTAAAGACTGTTATGCCATACCACTATATCGACGTAGAGAACCCAGCACTGTTGTCCAGGGATGACCACAAGAGAAGTCAGATCTAAGCTCGTCACTGTATCATACGCCCGCGTCAGCGTGTTGCTGATTTCTGTGGCTAATTCCTCCCCGCCTCGACCTTCGAACTCCGGAGTGGCATTGGCTGAGCTGTGAACAAATAACAGGAGCTTGAACAGTGCGGAACATGAGTTGAACATCATTTGTCAAGAACAAGCACGACCGCTGTACATCATGTTTTGCGGAATATCATGTGACCCTGTATTGGCCAATGGATACCAAGAGTACCCCCTGGGAGGTACAATAATATTTGCTATTTAATTACCTTTTGATTGTTTAATGTTGCACTCCTGACTACTTCACTTACATGATGGCTGCCACATTCATGGGTGGAGAAAAAAGAAATATACATGTCAATACAAAACCACAAACTTTCCCACGTCACACTCAAGCTTTCATCAACATGTGCACGTCAAACTGGTGGAAGGATAATGTTCGTTCATGATGAAAGATCACTGCAAAGCCTCCACATTCTACACTGCAGTAATTCACATTCCCCCCAGTTACTCGGTTTTCCATTTTAATGGAATGGTGGCGGACCTTCCGTGATTTACTTATTTAACATTTATCTGACTCTTGCTTTACATTATACTTGAGAATTTTTCCCTTTTTACACCATGCCGGTGAGTTTTAAGGAAACCAGAGTGCCACTGACCTTTAGCAACTCACGGGCGTGCCTTCAGACATGCACACCATATTGGTTATGTGGGTCGAAGGTAACTGAGTGCTGCTGATCACTTGAAACTGTCACCATGTCACCATGGTTTCACATGCGTATGAAAGCTGGAGACTATGCCAATTACCTGTCTAAGGCTGGGTTCGAAACCTCACCTCTCATGCGTTATGATTACAGTAGAGCTTTCAGTCATAACTTCAAGGCCTTCATATTAGAAGCGTGATGTCACACTCCTACACCCAGTACATTCCCGAAACAAAATCTAGACGAGTTTCGGGAATGTGATTCTACATGTGCAAATCTAGAAAACTCCTAGTCTTCTGCAAAGGGTATGATAATCACACTCCTGCTCGAAAAACGAAAACGAAGGGCTGCAACTCACCAATCGACAAAGAATTCCAGCCGGCCCTGGTTAGGTCTGTCCTCAGCAGGTTGTCCCATGTCAGCCTTAACTCCCACCAGGATGTCTGTGTTAGCCTGCATTGAAAAAACAGTCAAAAGTACAGAGTCATGCATGGCAGAAATTGTCACTCCAGGAGAGTGACACTCCTGTCTAGTACTGTTTCACACATTAAAATCCACATTTTACACGTACATATACACAGTGCAATTCTTAACAGATTTGTGTCTGGAGTTACCTCCCCTTACACAGTGATTACTGGTTGGTCAGTGATTGCGGGTAAGTCATGTGAACACCACTACACACTTGCATTAAAAGGCGGGGAGGGGCTGTCGGTGCATTAGGAGAAAGGGCGTAATGGTGTTGGGGGGGTGGGTGGGAGGTGAAGGGGTGTCATCAATCTGTGTAAGTACAAAACAAACATTTGTGATATACATATACAAATAGCTCATGCGCTATTGTACGGATTGGCAATATTCCTCATACTATTGTGCACCAATGTCCCAAACAGAGTAGGTTATTCCACTGATTGTCAGCAAGCTTCCGCCATGAGCATGTACAGTCCAATTACCAGAAGTGGAAACGGTATAAGACTTCATGGAATACTGATACAAAAAGAGAGTCTATGTGAAAAAACACACTATGACGACTGTCAATAGCTTTGGAATGAAGTGAAAGCCAGCCTTTAAAGAGGCCACAATAATTCAGGTAGCTAGATAAATGGCAGCTACTGCCACTTTGACCTTTATCTCATGAGATGGCCAGCCAGCTAGCCTTTAAAGAGGCCACAATAATTCAGGTAGATAGATAAATGGCAGCTACTGCCACTTTGACCTTTAACTCATGAGATGGACAGCCAGCTAGCCTTTAAAGAGGCCACAATAATTCAGGTAGACAGATAAATGGCAGCTACTGCCACTTTGACCTTTATCTCATGAGATGGCCAGCCAGCTAGCCTTTAAAGAGGCCACAATAATTCAGGTAGATAGATAAATGGCAGCTACTGCCACTTTGACCTTTAACTCATGAGATGGACAGCCAGCTAGCCTTTAAAGAGGCCACAATAATTCAGGTAGACAGATAAATGGCAGCTACCGCCACTTTGACCGTTAACTCATGAGATGGGTTAAATACTAAATCAACAATAAATCTGCAGCAAACCAATCAAAACTGTGTTTTATTGTTTTAAGCATTGAAATGTCTTGTTGACTCATTGACAAATGGTAGAAATTAAAGCAGTTTAATCGCCCTTGTGTGCCAGTCTTTATATAGTATTTTTAGCATTCCTGCATTATCGCAGCTGTACATTTTGTGTACCTACACGGCGGTCCAATGTACTATGCGCAGAGTGGAACGAAGAGGTGGAGGGGGTATTGTCAAGGCAAGACGCATACGGTGAAGGGGGTGGGGGTGGGGGGAATATATGCGCCTTATGGACGGCTCTCTAGGCAAGCAGATCTCCAACCAGTCAAAGTATACCAAATCTTGAACGTCATTATGACCAGTGTCAAGAATGCCAATTCTAAGCTTTAGGTATGACCACACTGAAATGGACCCAGTCCTTCCACTTACAAGGCGGGCTAGTGCACAGAACAGCACTCCCTAAAACAATAGACTTTGATTAACTATTCTTGAGATTTTGTTAACACTGCTGATCCTAACCTACACATCTACTGGATTTGGGAAAAAAACCCTAGTCCCAACAATACGTATGGAACAGGTACATATACACTGGCATCATCTTATGAAGACAACTCCTCTTGAGGGAATGCACCAGGTAGTCTACCCGTGCACACTCAACAGAGAATTAACACCTGCTAGTCTGGCTACAAATTCACACCCATCAGTCTACCTGAGAAATCACCCATCAACAGATCTGAGAGCACCCACCACTCTACCTGAGAGCACCCACCTGTTCACTTCAAAACACCTACCAGTCTACCTGAGAACACCATCAGTCTACTTGATGGCACCTACCACTCTATCTGAGAAAACTCGTCACTCTATCTGAGAACACACAGCAGTCTGCCTGAGAACACCCACCACTTCATCTGAGAAAACCCACTTTTCTAACTGATAACACCATCAGTCTATTTGATAGCACCTACCACCCTACATGAGAACACCGAACACTCCATCTGAGAACACCCACCAGTCTACCTCAAAACATCAATTACAACCTGAGAACACCCACCAGTCTACCAGATAACAAAATCAGTCTACTTGAGAACACCTACCACTCTACCTGAGAACACCCATCAGTCTACCTGGGAACACTCACAAGTCTACCTGAGATTACCCCCCAGTCTACTTGAGAACACCCTCCACTGTATCTGAGAACACCCACCACTCTATCTGAGAGCACCCACCAGTCTAAGTCTGGCGGATCCGCTGGTGTTGGACACCATGTCTGTCTCTAACTCCATGTGACGGTAGTCTTCACACTCTCTCCCATCCTCTCTCACATTGTCCTGAAAGACAAAAATCACTGAAATAAATGGAAATAATTATCTGGTTAGTTTTTGGCCACTGTTGGCCGAATCAAATGTTGCCAAATCTAACATCAAGGCAATCTTGGACTATCTTTGCAGGTAGTTCTACATGACCACTGCTTCACTCATGTATTTAGACGTCACTAACCGACAGTCATGTGACGTTCCATTTAACTTTTCAAGTGTGAGAGATGCATCTCAGGCAGTTATTGTGTGTTTCTTTTGAAAGTGATACCTAACACTCAGCCTAAGTGTGCTTGATACCCTTATAACATATGTTGCCATGGTACTTAAGACTCACTTAGCTTAAGAAGGCTTCACGGAACTGGCTCCAGTTGCACAAATATGCATGCTTGAATTTTGATGACCTTCCCTGCATTCAATAGTAGCCTGCCAGCCTTGAAGATAATTGTACCAGGTTAAGTCATAAACCATCTCAGCTATGGTGAGTGAGTGTAAACAATGTTGCCTCCTGTGCATGATGATTTCCCATGAATACCTCTTCAGCCATATCAACACCTCATTCTGATGCCCACAACAAGCGCAATATTTCACCGACACAGATGTGGGCTGCCAGACATGTGCGGTCCATTCAACTTCATTAATTCAGATTTACAAACTTTAAGACAGGGCAAAATCCTGCAAAAGTCAAATGATATTATGTATATCAGATTATGGAATGCAGTCACTATTATGGGTTTGTTTCATTTTAATATAAAACTCTGATCTTCAGGGCAGAAAAAGCCATAAATTGTAGTGGGCATATTTTTGCAGGTCTGTAGTTTCACAGCAAACACACAATAACATGCAAGGCACTACTCCAAGTAAAGTAGACTGTAGGACTGTCTGTAGTTGATTTCCAACATGTTCAAATAAGCTGAATCGGCATTGTAGAAGTTTCTCGAGATCACGCTGGTTTTGGACGAGATAGGGTAGGGGCTCTTGTGAACTACCGTGATTTCATGGAGGTTAACAATGTTGTTGTTGTTGTTGTTGTTGTTGTTGGGCACGAGAGCCGCCACCCTGTCTCATCCTAAACCAGGATGATATCAAGAGATGAAGTGCCAATTCGACTTCCATCGGAGCGAGGGAACATTGCAGGTGAGTTTCTGGCCTGAAAAACAATCACAGACGCATAGTGGAATACGTAAAATTCTAATTCATGTGACACTGATTAAAACGCAGTGTAGGAATAAGGTCTTCAGAATTTCATTCAGAATGCGAGCAATAATCGTATTGGTGGTCACCACTTCTGACCGATGAAGTTCTCTGCTAATGGGATGTATTTCAGGAGTCATCTCCCTTTATTCTTGTTTTCTAGAGCTGGTGAAAAATGGATTTTTTGTGACGAAATCACAAACCGTTTCATTACACTTTCTGCGGCAAGGATTTCTGGTATGGCTGACACAGCGGAGAAGATAAATAACAGTAAGATCTTACCTGAACTCCGTGAACAATATAGGTTTTCTCTGCATCACTCAACAACACGTCTGCCATGCTTGCCCCTGTCGATGTTGCTCGCGTCGTCTGCAAGAAGTGTACAAAAACGTCACTTGAGATTCTACCATATCTAACGGTAGGGATTTATAGCATACAATAATAATTCTGCTGGTTCTTTTCAACATCATAGCAACACTTCAACATTAAATTTTACCTAGGATTAACATCGGGACTAATTTTTCATTGAATTTAGACTTGTTTGTTGCAATAACAATAATTTCCACATTTTTTTTGAACGGCTGAAAGGTACTGTTCATTTCTAATTTTGGAACCACTGCATACATCATCGTTTGAGGCTGTACCCACGATTTCATGACGTTTATCACATGAGTTCTTGTTGTCAGGTATCGTTTGGAACATCCTGATATTGATAAGATGATACTTTGCTAGTTGTATTTTTATTCTTTCATGCAAACCGGTTCTACAATGTAAGTATCAGTTAACCTACCCCTGCTCACGAATATTTCCCAGCGTCCTGTTTAGGTTGACCAGTTTTCAATTTTAGTGTTTACGTTTTAAACTGCAGTTCATTCCAAAATATGCCACATGCAGTGTGATGTACTTCCTAATTAGCGCCCTCGCTGTTTCTTGGTACCCCACGTACATGTTCGTCTTAACTATCGCTCTATGCATGTTCTTAGGACCCTTCGTAGACATACTTCCAATGTGTAGGGGGCCTCCGTGGCTCAGTCGGTTAGAGCGCTAGCGCAGCGCAGTGACCCAGGAACCTCCCACCAATACGGTCGCTGTGAGTTCAAGTCCAGCTCATGCTGGCTTCTTCTCAGGCCGTACGTGGGAAGGTGTGCCAGCAGGCTGCGGGTGATGATGGGTTTCCCCTAGTCTCTGCCCGGTTTCCTCCTACCGTAATGTGGTCTCCACCGTATAAGTGATATATTCTTGAGTATGGTGTAAAGCACCAATCAAATAAATAAATAAATCCTATCTATTATGCCCTGTATCTGTTCTTAGTATCCATCGTACACATACTTCCGATCTTATGCCCTGTCAAATAAATAAATAAATCCTATCTATTATGCCCTGTATCTGTTCTTAGTATCCATCGTACACATACTTCCGATCTTATGCCCTGTTCTTGGGACCCTTCGCAGATATATACTTCCTCCTAATCTAATGCCCTGTCTCTGTTCTCGGGACCCCTTGTACACATACTTTCTATCTACTGCCCAGCTCTGTCCTTGGGACCCCACATACACATACTTTCTATCTACTGCCCAGCTCTGTTCTCTGGACCCCTCGTACACATACTTCCTATCTGATGAACTGTCAGGTGATGATCACATAGATGGCCACATAGCTCTGGTATAGTTTCAGTAGATGTAATTAATTATTTTAATTTGGGCAGGCGCCAGTGAACTGTTTAAGATGGCAATATATATAATGTTTAATTCAAATTTGGGATGGCTAAAGGTGGTGAAGACAGCTTCGCCCAGTCACAGAGAAGATTTAAGCAAAAACAAGTGGACTCCTGAGGCATCAGGCCCTCATTAGAATATATGTTCTGTTTTGCCTAACCCAGCTGACCCTCCAAACAAGGGCCCTGCTTTAAAGTCTTGATATTTTGGTTGAAGTTTGTTTTTTTCATTTTTTTCTCTCAGTATTAATTCCTTTATAAGCTCTATCTGTTTCACTAGTCAGAGAAAAAGGATAAAAAAAAAAAAATTCAATCCCCTACCAAACTATCCTATTTTTTTTCTTATGGGTTATGCCCAACGAAGAATATTTTAAGGATGTCCATATTATAGCTTGTGGTTCCTTTCTGATCTGTTCATTGTGAGATTGTCAGATGTATATTGGTTAAAAAAGGCAGACCATAGGTCTAAAAAATTAGAAGAATTAGAACCTTTCGACCCTTTCAGTCATTAAAGCAGTTTTTAAAGGGTAATTTATGGATACAGTTATTGCATAAATAAAGCCCAAAATGATGTGTTTGTGTCACCATAGGTATAATGTTCATCAAACTATAAAAATTATTTCTCTAGAGTCTACAGTTCTCCCAAGAAAATGCTGAAATATTGCTGTCAGCAGTGGTTGAAGAGGTTGAAGAATTAGGGTAAGTTACTTTGCACTTTTTGATCATAAATCATTACTTTTTCCTTGTTCTGTTGTAGGGATGAAGTGGAGTCTGGGTATGGCACGATGCACGAGCCTGGTACTGGCAAAATAATGGTGAAGTCTGCTCGTCGTCCGCCTGAGGACACAGTGGTCATAGTGGACTGTACTCCGTTCTGCAAGCGGTTCGGGTTGATGTGGCCAGAGGGTCAGCAGTTGTGGTTTGTTAAGGACATCTGCGGTGTGATCTGTGCCGTGTTCACCTGGATGTTAGTGGGCTACGCAGAGTTTGTGGTCCTGTTCGTAATGTTGATTCCCAGCACTTCGTCCCTCTACGCCACAGTCCACGGCATGCTCTTCACATTCCTGTCCACGATGGCCGTGTCATCACACATAAGAACTATGCTGACTGATCCTGTAAGTTTTCTGCTAGCTAGTGCTTTGGTTTTAAAGTGACACACATATGCATTTATCTCCTTGGAAGATATGGTGGTGTTATCTTGGGTACTGCACCCTCACTGGCTCAGATGATTAAAGCACTGGTTCACTGCAACTGTTAGGCTCTTTACCAATGAGCCCTCCGCATTCAAATCCAACTCTTGCTGGTTTAGCTACCACTTTAAGTCATCAGGATTACATGGTGAAGGTTGGTGGGTTACTCTGGCCCCATGATCTCCACATATAAAAATCATTAAGAAATACATGTACAGTGTTTGTTCGTGGATCATAACCAGACCATAGGACCCAGTGTCAGTATAATATGACTGGGCGGGATGTCCTGCCTGGTGTCTTTGACATGATGTTCCAGTGGTGGTAGCACTTTAGCGACATGGATTCGCCCTGCCACAAGAAGACATAGTTTACGCCTACCAGCCACATGCAGATGGTGGTGGGTTCCCCCGGGACTCCGCCCGGTTTCCTCCTGCCATAATGCTGGCTGCTGTTGTATAAGGGAAATATTCCTAAGCTCAGTGTGAAACACCGTGCAATCAAATAAATGAGTATATATAATTTTTCTCGATTTCGTTGGTGTACCCTGTCCCATACCCCCATTTGTGTTTCGTCGCCGCAGGGTGCCATACCACGTGGTAATGCCACCAAAGAAAACATAATGAAGCTGGGTCTAAAGGAGGGGCAGGTGATATTCAAGTGTCCCAAGTGTGTCAGCATCAAGCCTGAGAGGGCCCACCACTGCAGGTAAGCTGACTCCTCCCCAGGTAAAATTCATAATTTTAGAATTATGATATTATCTATCAAGATTCTAGTTTATGTACACATTGTATATTGTTTTCAGACAAATTAGGCCATATTTAATTTTCTCAAACAGGCTCCACAGTTACGTAAATTTGATTAAATAAGGCCATACAGTTAGGCTGTTCACCGACTTGTTATGACAGTCATCAATACACATGCACGTGTTTTGCATGACATGAAAATTAGTCTGGCAGGGTTGCAATTCGGAATTAGTAATTAAACGTATAATTATTACTGATACTCTGCTTATCACTACTAATTATATAGTGATTATATAGTATTATAATAGGTACTGAATATTATTAGATGTTGCTCATGCATACATATATAGAATTCAATAACACCTGCTTTTTTCCTTGGACTGATATATGTGTGTTTAGTCGTCCAAGAGAGACTACTCATGTACAGGAAAAAAATGTCTGTAATATCCAGTAGTCTCCCTTATATTGAATTGCATGTATTTATGAAAAAAGCCAGCATCCTTCACATACGTAATTATTATCAGAAGGACACATTGAGGTGCAGTTGTCAAAAGCAAGGGTTTTTTTTTTATTACTTATACGAACATTCTTGACATCTGGTAATTTCTACTCAGAAGTACATATTTACTGTCAGTCAGTCACATATAACAAATGGTGGACATAAAACCCAAGCATACATGAATACATACATACATAAAACATACATAAAAATGTTTCTTCTAGTTTTATTACCACAATTTTAACATGCCATTCAGACCTACCGGCCCACATT
Source organism: Acanthopleura granulata (assembly GCA_016165875.1). NCBI lineage: Eukaryota > Metazoa > Mollusca > Polyplacophora > Chitonida > Chitonidae > Acanthopleura > Acanthopleura granulata. The sequence goes on along the minus strand of JABBOT010000080.1, from coordinate 6,661,948 downwards.
TATGGCCTGAAAGAAATGGCACTACAACTTGAATCGGAAGTAAAACATGCTTAAGAACGAGAACTGTAGCTTCATGGAGCACACATATATGCCAGATAATGTATCACTGAGTGGATGCCTTGAGTGCTGCTCGAAGATATGGCAGAAAACGGAGGAAATAAAAACTTTAGAGTGATCTACATGTGGGTGATAGCCCTTGTTTGTAGCCCTCTGAAGTGTTTCTTGCAGGAGGCTGCAGACTCTTAGATAAAGAAGGATAACTGCTTGAGCTGAACCCCGACTTTATACCCAGCTCAGTGTTTTCAGTGCTTTGAACCTGTAAACCTGTCCAGGATATTAGGCTGTGAGTTGAGTGGTATTATGTCTGTAATGAGCTGAACAGTTGTTTTCAGTGTGCATGGCCCGAAGTTTCTTGACCCTGAGACAGACAAGTCCACGTGTCTATGCCATATAACAATGTGACCTCTGCCTGTCACACACCACACAGCAAGCTGTGTGACATACATTTATGAGATGTTACGTGGACTTCAACATGGAAGAAAAAGAAAAAAAAAAAAAAATGAAGAGCTAAAATGAGAAGTGAGCTGTTGCCATTCTGTGGTGTTGTAGTGTACATAGGCCTGAATGACCATGTGCTTGTGTTTGTCCCACATATGACTCATTCTGCTAATGCATCCTGATGCCCCTCTTGAAACAACTATGTGTCCAGTTCTGTGATGAGTGGTACATGTAGAGATGAAGGCGTGGTCAAGGTACACTAAGAGTTATTGAGAATAATATCTGAAAGGCTGTCTGCATATACATCAGCCTTTTACAGCAAGCATTGTGTTTGCGATGGCTAGTGCATTTGAAATGAAGATTGGTTGAAAGATGGAAAAAAAATTTTTTTTTTTGCTTTATTTTGTGCAAAATGAGGCTAGTTAACAATGAAAAATGTAAAAATACAATACACAAAAAGTATCTGAGATTCCACCACAAGGTTTTTCCCTGTGAAGAAAGATAGCTTGTAAGTCGTTTTAAGAATATTTGCTTCGAGGATAAATGAAGGAAAAGGAACAAAACAAATATGCATAATATGGAACCAGTATTCCATGTGTAGAGTACCTTAAATCCTGGACCTTTTCACATATCAGTTTACAAAGAGTAATTCCTTCAGAATGTGGGTAAATAAATTTCTACCAAACATGCACACAGCGATAATGCTTTGGGAGCATTGGGGGTTCTTATATTGTTGATAATGCATTTAATAAGGTATTAAACAGTTTGACTGAGACTCTTTACCTAGGTACTCACATGTATAAGTGGAAAATTATTTTGTTTTCCTTTTAACAGATTAAATTAACAAATTTACTTGCTTCTAATGATTAGATTAACTTTGTACAATCAGCAAAAATTTATAATGTAACATGATGATAAGCATAGATGTCTCTATCTTGGAAATTTCACTACTTGTGTAAGGACGAAGCTTTTTTTGCCATTCACCTTGAATTAAGGATGGGGCGTATGGAATGTATGATGGCTAGGTTGTGTTTGTTGTCTGCAGTCGTAGACATACTGGAACCGCCGACATCAAGTTCTGCATCTTTTCCTTAAAACTACACCAACTATGTAAAAAAAAGTATCTTCAATTTGAATACGGTTTAATATAAATGTTTAATATCTGCTGACATTTATCACTGGTGTGTCTGGAGAATGTGATTATCTCATCCATCAAGAGGTGGAAGTTAAGAAATTTCTGAATGACATCTTTCATGGGGTGGATGGCATGTGTGCCTAGCCATAGTACAGTGAGAGGGAGAGTGTTATTAAGATGCCAGCAATTTGTTAGGATGTTCATTCATGTGGGATTGTTCTAGATAATTGATTTTTTTTTTTGTTGTTGTTGTCTAACGGCATACTGAAGAATTTTTCACTTCCAGATACATGTATGCAATGGCATCCAATACATGTATATCATGGGTGGAGGAAACTGTATTTATTTATTTATTTATGGATTTGATTGGTGTTTTACGGCATACTGAAGAACATTTCACTTACACGACTGCGGCCAGCATTATGGTGGGAGGAAACCGGGCAAAGCTCGGGGGAAATCCACGACCATCTGTAGGTTGCTGGCAGACCTTCCCACGTTTGGTCGGAGAGGAAGCTTATGTGAGCTGGGCATAATGGGCACCATGGGTGGGAGGCATCAAGGTCATCACACTGCACTTAAAAGAGCCTTGAAAATTCCCTGTCTCATTGTGGTATTGAACCTGCAATACTTCTCTTATATCCCAATGAATGAAAGACAGGCCTCTTTATCTCTCTGTCACAACCTGACTGTAGTCAGTTTCCCCAAAAAGTAGATAGCCACCATCTTTTCTCACTGTGGTACATGTGGCCATTTCGGCCAGCAACCAGCAGATGGTCTTTGGTTTCCTGCAGGCTCTTTCCTCCCAGCATAATGCTGGTCGTCGTCATATAAATGAAATATCCTTGAGTGTGGCGTAAAACACCGATCAAAAAAATAAATAAATTAATAAACATTGTGGTATATGTAGGCATGCCGTACCCAGAAAGGATTAGAACATTGATGGCATGGAGGTATACATTGTAGCCGTGTAGTTGGTGTCAAACCAGCAGTTTTGTCTGATGAAGCACATACTTTCTGCCCGTAACATATTTACTCGTGAAGCCTCTAATGGGTGGAGGAAACTGGAGTGCCCAGAATAAACCCATTGACCTTTGGGAATTTACTGATGAACTTTTCCATGTGTGATGAATAGATTTGTACACAATAATAGTGGATGACGAATGGCCTTCTGTGAACACAAGTGTACACAAATGCCCCCTTACTGTCACCAAATCCCCACAATCAGTGAGAGTCAGAAATTCTCAATTTCCCAGCGTTGGGTTGACATTGATACAAAAATGACATTTAATGAAAGAACAAGTTGATAAATGGCTTTATTCATTCACACCTTTGGAGTAGAGCATACATGTATTTAAAAAGTCGTGAAAAAATGCCCTTCCCCCCCCCAAAAAAAAAAAGGAAAGAGGCAGGATGATGAATGATAGATATTGAAATTCAGTTTCATTCACTAACATTACCCAAAATGCGGGGCGGGGGGGGGGAGGGGGGATTCATGTATTGTGTTTGCTAAGTGATTAAAAAAAATGATATATATGTGATGTGTTTACCAAATTGGACTTGCGCAAAGCATTTTGTACTGTGCTTCAGAATACATATTTGTGACAAACTGAGGAATATTCCAGGCTATTTGTTTTGTTCATTAACCGCTCCAGCCTTTTTCCACAGGTTTTTGTTTGTCCTGTATGTGTTATTAACCATCAATCAACTAGGGTAATCTAATATTTATGTCATTTTGAGAATAACTTTGTCTTGTGACGTGCATATTATTTCTGAGTTATACTAATTGTAACCTGTTCACACGGTGAACGTTCTTCATGTTGAGAGAGGGTTTTTTTTTTCTTGGTTGTAAAGATGTGTGTTGTAGATATCGAATAACTGTGAGTTCCACAATTTGAAATTGTTAATCTTCAATATACCCTGTGAGTTTACTGCTTGTTGCAACCATGGCAATATGTGTACTCATATACAGTCTGATAATAGCGATAATATTGGAGATACGTGCATACAGTGATCATTTTAATCATAACTATAAGTAGTCTAATACTTTGATGATAACACTTTGGTACAGTGATAATTGCATATAACACTGCGATCATGATTCCACACTGTTGATATCCTGTGATGCTGTAAAGTGCACATTGACACTGTGATGCTAATTAAGCCCTGACAGCTTTGTTATTGCACACTGATAAAGTGATGGTAACACACTTTGCATACATACCATGATAATAGTTAGCATGACATGACGTAAAGACAGACATGACACATAGAGGACATTGCACAGTGAAGGTTGAATACCATAAATATTGTTCGAGTGAGAGGTTGAAATGATAACTCATGAGACACAAAGGGTTGAGTGGGTTATCATTTCCACCTCTATTTATTCCAGTCGTGAGCTGTCGCAGACATGCCTAGAGCATGACGTCATGTACGTGACGTTATACGATGTCGAATCTTCTGAGAATGTAGCAGTTGAGTAAACTTGCATTATGATATCATTCGGCTCAGATCAGATTGGAACTTTTTTGATGTCATGGCGTCTAGGTGTGAAATATCAAAATGTGATTTTTCTCTGCAGTGAAAATAACACTTTTATCAGCGAAGGAAATGCTAGGATTTCATTGATGTATAAATAATTACGTCATACTACATGTAAGTACTCACCAACACCATAGTGATATGTACACACTCCTTATGGTTATAATACGTATTCTTTCTTGATGATTATTGTATGATGATGAAGTGATGTCGCCCTGATACCATGATGATAATTATTGGCTAACACTGCAGGGATGCTGATTGCACACTTTGATATTTTGATGCTAATTATGCAGTTACACACTGAAACCATGATTTGTTTTAAGCTGAGATCACAGACAGGAAGAACCTTTAATTCCAGTGATAAAAAACATTATTTAAACCATATAGGTGTATATAAAGATCTTTCTAATATCATGATGCTAACTGCTCACTGATAATATGATGATAAGTACACACTGTTATTGCGGTGATAATTAGTAGGACGCTCTGATGCCGTGATAACTGTTATTGTATGTAGATGCATTGATGGTGATCACAAGCACACTGATACTGTGATAACTGTACACTGATCTAACGGTCACTTGATAGTTCCAAACAATACTGGGTTGATATACTCTGATAACTGACCACTGATCTAACGGTCACATGATAGTTCCAAACAATACTGGGTTGATATACTGTGATAACTGTACACTAATCTAACGGTCACTTGATAATTCCAAACAATACTGGGTTGATATACTCTGATAACTGACCACTCATCTAACGGTCACTTGATAGTTCCAAACAATACTGGGTTGATATACTCTGATAACTGTACACTAATCTAACGGTCACTTGATAGTTCCAGACAATACTGGGTTGATATACTCTGATAACTGTACACTAATCTAACGGTCACTTGATAATTCCAAACAATACTGGGTTGATATACTCTGATAACTGACCACTGATCTAACGGTCAAATGATAGTTTCAAATAATACTGCGTTGATATACTCTGATAACTGTACACTGATCTAACGGTCAAATGATAGTTTCAAATAATACTGCGTTGATATACTCTGATAACTGTACACTGATCTAACGGTCACTTGATACTGGGTTGATATACTGTGATAACTGTACACTGATCTAACGATCAAGTGATAGTTCCAAACAATACTGGGTTGATATACTGTGATAACTGTGCACTGATCTAATGGTCACTTGATAGTTCCAAACAATACTGGGTTGATATACTCTGATAACTGTGCACTGATCTAATGGTCACATGATAGTTCCAAATAATACTGGGTTGATATACTCTGATAACTGTACACTGATCTAACGGTCACTTGATAGTTCCAAACAATACTGGGTTGATATACTCTGATAACTGTACACTGATCTAAGGTCACTTGATAGTTCCAAACAATACTGGGTTGATATACTCTGATAACTGTACACTGATCTAACGGTCACTTGATAGTTCCAAACAATACTGGGTTGATATACTCTGATAACTGTACACTGATCTAACGGTCACTTGATAGTTCCAAACAATACTGGGTTGATATACTGTGATAACTGTAAAATGATCTAACGGTCACTTGATAGTTCCAAACAATACTGGCTTGATATACTGTGATAACTGTACACTGATCTAACGGTCACTTGATAGTTCCAAACAATACTGGGTTGATATACTGTGATAACTGTACACTGATCTAACGGTCACTTGATAGTTCCAAACAATACTGGGTTGATATACTGTGATAACTGTACACTGATCTAACGGTCACTTGATAGTTCCAAACAATACTGGGTTGATATACTGTGATAACTGTTCACTGATCTAACGGTCACTTGATAGTTCCAAACAATACTGGGTTGATATACTGTGATAACTGTACACTGATCTAACGGTCACTTGATAGTTCCAAACAATACTGGGTTGATATACTGTGATAACTGTACACTGATCTAACGGTCACTTGATAGTTCCAAACAATACTGGGTTGATATACTCTGATAACTGTACACTGATCTAACGGTCACTTGATAGTTCCAAACAATACTGGGTTGATATACTGTGATAACTGTACACTGATCTAACGGTCACTTGATAGTTTCAAACAATACTGGGTTGATATACTCTGATAACTGTACACTGATCTAACGGTCACTTGATACTGGGTTGATATACTGTGATAACTGTACACTGATCTAACGATCAAGTGATAGTTCCAAACAATACTGGGTTGATATACTGTGATAACTGTGCACTGATCTAATGGTCACATGATAGTTCCAAATAATACTGGGTTGATATACTCTGATAACTGTACACTGATCTAACGGTCACTTGATAGTTCCAAATAATACTGCGTTGATATACTCTGATAACTGTACACTGATCTAACGGTCACTTGATAGTTCCAGACAATACTGGGTTGATATACTGTGATAACTGTACACTGATCTAACGGTCACTTGATAGTTCCAAACAATACTGGGTTGATATACTCTGATAACTGTACACTGATCTAACGGTCACTTGATAGTTCCAAACAATACTGGGTTGATATACTCTGATAACTGAACACTGATCTAACGGTCACTTGATAGTTCCAAACAATACTGGGTTGATATACTGTGATAACTGTACACTGATCTAACGGTCACTTGATAGTTCCAAACAATACTGGGTTGATATACTGTGATAACTGTACACTGATCTAACGGTCACTTGATAGTTCCAAACAATACTGGGTTGATATACTGTGATAACTGTACACTGATCTAACGGTCACTTGATAGTTCCAAACAATACTGGGTTGATATACTGTGATAACTGTACACTGATCTAACGGTCACTTGATAGTTCCAAACAATACTGGGTTGATATACTGTGATAACTGTACACTGATCTAACGGTCACTTGATAGTTCCAAACAATACTGGGTTGATATACTGTGATAACTGTACACTGATCTAACGGTCACTTGATAGTTCCAAACAATACTGGGTTGATATACTGTGATAACTGTACACTGATCTAACGGTCACTTGATAGTTCCAAACAATACTGGGTTGATATACTCTGATAACTGTACACTGATCTAACGGTCACTTGATAGTTCCAAACAATACTGGGTTGATATACTGTGATAACTGTACACTGATCTAACGGTCACTTGATAGTTCCAAACAATACTGGGTTGATATACTGTGATAACTGTACACTGATCTAACGGTCACTTGATAGTTCCAAACAATACTGGGTTGATATACTGTGATAACTGTACACTGATCTAACGGTCACTTGATAGTTCCAAACAATACTGGGTTGATATACTGTGATAACTGTACACTGATCTAACGGTCACTTGATAGTTCCAAACAATACTGGGTTGATATACTCTGATAACTGTACACTGATCTAACGGTCACTTGATAGTTCCAAACAATACTGGGTTGATATACTCTGATAACTGTACACTGATCTAACGGTCACTTGATAGTTTCAAACAATACTGGGTTGATATACTCTGATAACTGTACACTGATCTAACGGTCACACGATAGTTCCAAACAATACTGGGTTGATATACTCTGATAACTGTACACTGATCTAACGGTCACTTGATAGTTCCAAACAATACTGGGTTGATATACTCTGATAACTGTACACTGATCTAACGGTCACTTGATAGTTCCAAACAATACTGGGTTGATATACTGTGATAACTGTACACTGATCTAACGGTCACTTGATAGTTCCAAACAATACTGCGTTGATATACTCTGATAACTGAACACTGATCTAACGGTCACAGGATAGTTCCAAACAATACTGGGTTGATATACTCTGATAACTGAACACTGATCTAACGGTCACAGGATAGTTCCAAACAATACTGGGTTGGTATACTCTGATAACTGAACGCTGATCTAACGGTCACTTGATAGTTCCAAACAATACTGGGTTGATATACTGTGATAACTGTACACTGATCTAACGGTCACTTGATAGTTCCAAACAATACTGCGTTGATATACTCTGATAACTGTACACTGATCTAACGGTCACTTGATAGTTCCAAATAATACTGGGTTGATACCCACACACTGATATCTCCTTTGGCCAGATATAATCAAAGTTTTTGACAATAGTATAATCTTCATACTGGTATAAATAGTGGAGCAATCTCCTAGATGTCTGTCATGATTATATTTATTTATTTATTTATTTATTTAATTGGTGTTTTTCACTGCACTCAAGAATATTTCCCTTATGTGATGATTGCCAGCTTTATGGTGGGAGGAAACCGGGCATAGCCCGGGTGTCAGAACCATCTGCAACTTGCTGGTGGACCTTCCCAGTTACATCTTGATTATGTTCAGCAAGTCTCCAATTTGTAATTCAAAATTTTTCTGATTTTATTACAAAATTCAAAAACTTATTAATGACCTAAATCTGAAGAAAATGGCTGTGATAAACAAGGAGCTTGGACTATTTCCAATCCTAGATTTCAGCAAAGCAGATTTAATGTATTTTATTTTCCTCTTATGCATGCCATTCGCGCTTTAATTGTTAAAATTATGCGGCATGATTTTGTACCCAGAAAATTCATTTAGGTTTCCTCAGGTAATGAAATTACTGGCTGTTATTTCATTTTTCTTTTTTTTTTTTTATCTTCAACAGTGTCTGCCGGCGATGCATTAGAAAAATGGACCACCATTGCCCATGGGTTAATAACTGCATTGGCGAGAATAATCAAAAATACTTTGTCCTTTTCACGGTATGTGTCAGTTGTTGTAAATGTCCATATTTGACGTATAAATTCTCAATTCACACGCAGAAGGATTGTTTTTTTTTTGTTTATTTGACCTGACAGATGAGTTTGACTTCACTAAAAGGTGTGATGTCATTGATGGAAAATAAATTGAATTATTCCCAGGATGGACAGTTTGCCAAGGCCTTTTAGGCAATAAAATTTTCTGAATATGTGGGAAAAAATAAAGTGACAACTTTGTTTAAAAAACAAGCATTGCTTAAAATTGTCATTGGTTTTGGCAGAGGTAGTTGGTAGTCCTTTTCAGAATGGAATATGGACTTAATAATGTCGTGTGCGATTGCTATCTTTTGAACATAAAATCTTTCAGGGCGTAAATGCTGATTTAATATTTTTGCTTGTCAAATTTAATTGTTTGTTATTGAGTATGGGATTGTTTTCATTCTGTAGGATTGTCAAATGTGTGTTTTATTTACTGCACAGTTTGCATATAGAAATGTTAGAATGCTTGTAGCTGCTGTCATTTCATGCCTGTGTTGTAATTCATACAAAAAAATATTTTGTAAGGTGTGATATACATTGTTTTTGAAAAAGGACACTGTTTTGGATGTAATTTTCTGAACACAGATAATAATGATTCGCATGTCACCAATTTCTTTCTGACCGTTTGTGGGAAGGTTTGCTAGCAAGCTGTGAATGGTCACGGGTTTCCCCTGGGCTCTGCCTGGTTTTTAAACAAGGCAAACAAGTGAAAAAAAACCCTCTGAATTTGATTAACTACTGGCACTTTAAGTATCCACACATCTGCCCATGTTTTCTTCTTCTCAGTATCTTCACTCACCTATAAATGCACATGTATGTCTTCTCCTTCCGCTTTGACTACCCTTGTCCACCTGTTTGTTCCATTTCTGCTTTGACTGCCCTTGTCCACCTATGTGTTCTCATTCCACTTTGATTACCCTTGTCAACCTATGTGTTCTCCTTTAGCTTTGATTACCCTTGTCCACCTATGTGTTCTCCTTCAGCTTTGATTAGCCTTGTCAACCTATGTGTTCTCCTTTAGCTTTGATTACCACCTATGTGTTCTGCTTCAGCTTTGAATACCCTTGTCCACCTGTGTGTTCTTCTTCTGCTTTGATTAGCGTCACTCACTAACACATTTCACATTCAACATGAACAAATCTTATTATCCACTCAATCTTGTGGACCCTTCCAATTTGAATTGCCTTGCCATCCATTTTGTTCCATTTCATTTTGAATATTCTGACCAAACCACATGTTCCCCTGCCTTCAAACTCTTACTCTTAAATCTTAATCTAAACTCTCCCCCTCACCTCCATGTGATTCCCTTCTATTTCTAATATCCTCACCCATCCATGTGCTTCCCTTCTATTTCTAATATCTCTCCCAACCATCTGCTTCCTTTCGAATTGTAATATCCTCACCAACCAATGTATTTCTTTTCTAATCCTAATATCCTCACCCGCCCATGTATTTCCCTTCTAATTCTGATATCCTCACCCACCCGTGTTTCCTGTCTAATTCTAATATCCTCATCCTGCCATATATTTCCCTTCTAATTGTAATATCCTCACCCAGCCCTGTGTTTCTCTTAATTCTAATATCCTCATCCTGCTATGTGTTTCCCTTCTAATCCTCACTCATCTATGTATTTTCCTTCTAATTCTAATATCCTGACCCATTCATATGTCTCCCTTCTAATTCTAATATCCCCACCCATCTATATGTTCCCCACCTATTCTGAACACACACAATGTTCATCCCGTCCCCTTTGAATGCCACACCCATACATATGTTCCACTTCATCACTGTACACCCACCATGTTCATCTCATCCCCTTTAGATGCCACACCCACACACATTTATTTATTTATTTATTTATTTCATTGCTGTTTTACTCCTTACTCAAGAATATTTCAATTATGTGAGGGTGGCCAGTATTAAGGTGGGAGGAAACGAGGCATAGCCCGACAGAAACCCATGACCACACCCACATATACCCTCTGTGTCACTTTCTCACTGAATACCCACAATGTTCATCCCATCCCCCAGACATACGTTCCATTTCTTCACTGAACATACACAACCACTGCTTTCTCTCCCACCCAATGTTAACATGCCCACCAATCCATCAGTTTATTTCCACTTCATTGATGTTCTGTCCTTAATAAAAATCACACCAAGAATGGCATTTTTAGATTCCAGTAAATCTTATCCTATATGTTCCTTTCAAACAAACCTCGAGGCATCTTCTCAAGGTCAATTAGAGCTCTCAGAATCAGACAAAATGTACAATGTAGTCAACGAGGAAGTCTTAGGCCATGTACATCATTTAACATTCAGAACATTGTCAGCATGAAGAAATCTACCGAAGCTCAGAGCCTTGTCAGATGAAAGGCTGTAAAAGGTAGAAATACCCACCGTAAAAGTTTGATGTGTTGGGACAGCAACTGATGTATAAGGAAGGAGTGAAGGCTTTGAAGTCGTCGGTTGTTTGGAAACCGAATGTGTCTACAGTTGCTCGTGTGCTACGCAGGCAATTTGTGCCTTGGTGTAGGGATGGTCTGTCTGCGACGTTTTGCATCTCCATCTTGTCCATAATGAAGACATATGCCACGTTGTAGCAAAATGTGGCTATTCTTCAAAATTAAGCCGAAATTGCCAGGTCATTAACTGGTTTCACTCAGTGTGACCTTTGATTTCATCTGTAACTGAGCACCATCAATTCGCCAACAGATCCAAATTGGCCTGGTGGAGGAAATTGAGTTTAAAGGAAGCAGACAGGTAAATGTCTGGACAGTAAATCTAACCCAATGATGGATTGATGGCTCTGTAACCAAAACTTAGTCTTTGGATTTTTGATATTCTGTCCATATAGCTCTACCCCATGCATGGACATATAGATATAGCATGGCCTTGAGATGATAGTATATGTTGTGGGCATTATACTGCATATAAAGATGTTAAAGCCTGAGTTAACATCTTAGGAACACAGAGAAATTGTTTGCATAAAACTGATTTTGTTTCCAGAACTACTGAAATCATCATCGCTCAGAACATATGCAAGTTACGCACACATATACCTTTTGTTACACACACATGTACATGTACCTTCTGTTGCACATGTAAATACCTTCTGTTTTACTTGTAAATACCATCTGTGGTACTTGTAAATACCTTCTGTTGCACATATAAATACCTTCTTTCGCACAGGTAAATACCTTCAGTTGCACATGTAAATACCTTCAGTTGCACATGTAAATACCTTCTATTGCACATACATGTACCTTCTCTGATATGTATACAGTATGTACCTTCTTCCATTCTGTGAAATAGTTTCAATTAGAGCTCTCTTATTGCCGCCTCTATTCTGTCATACTTTAATGGGGGGTGGGCTGGGGGTTAGGTCCAAGATATAAGCAAATGTCAGCGAAAAGGTGGTAATATTTTTGGGTTTCTATATGATCCCTCAAAACTGGCAGAAAAGGCAAGAAACCTTTCAAATTGTTTGTAATCTGGGAAACCCACTCAGATTACATAGATCTTGACCATTATTAGTTTAACCAGTCTTTCGAAGTCTGTGGAACTTGGTTAATCCTCTATTAATTAACACCACATTGTACAATGTTTCTACACACACCTCCAACTGGTATGCCTTAGTCTTGTATTCTGGTACAGCCTTTGAACTGGTTGGCCTGTACATGTATTACTAGTACAGGAACATCTGGTCACTCAGAATTACCAAGTGTTTATGTGATGACATCAGAAGCAATACATTGTAAGTATTGAATTTGGAGCCTGCAGATTACCATGGTTTAGCTTACTCATCTGCATGAGTACAGAGTACATACAGAGTATGGCTAAGTTACTCTAGAGTGTACATACACAGTGTGTGTGGAGATGTTTTTGGTATTAGCTTGTGTTGATATATACAAAGCCTGTAATAACAGATGTATGGGACAACTTTATGGTTGGTACGTCTCAGCAATCTGATTTTAAATCAGATATTTCTCTCCTGACTTGTCACTATAAATTGGATGCACATCTCATTAGTACCACTTTCAGTCCATTCCATCACCTGATCATTCATTTTTTGTTGGGCAAGTTTTGGCAAGTTTAAACTCTGGCACCAATCAGAATTGTCCTTTCAGAAACAAAGGATTTCATGGAGACAAATGACCAATGAACATGATGGAAAAGGGAAACCAAAAATTTGGTTGGTAGACAGGCTGACAAAAGGTACCTGTATTATCTAAAATGTACGTAACATCAAGACAAAGATGGGAGTGGCTCCTAGATCTGAGTGTAGTGTGATTGTTCAGTATGACATGCTTTCTCACTCTGGTTTCAGATGTACATATTTCTTATCTCCATCCATGCCCTGTACATGGCCATCTCCCACTTCATTGGCTGTATTGGACAAGAATGGAGAGGTGAGTACAACAACGACGACTTAATACATATCTGCCTGTAGACCAACTCATCATAGCAAGGGATGAAAAAGTTTTTGTGCAGTTCTTTTTTCTACAACAACCAAGACATGCCTTTATGTTGGTCAGTGCTGAGATTTCATAGCTTGGTCTCCTACATGTAGGCCTACTACTTTATCTCCATTAAAGGTTTTTACCCTTACTCTGTGGATGTGTATTTGAGGTATATACATGTATATGTACCTGAGGTACCTGAGGTATTCTGTTTAGATGTAACATATCTGGTTTTGAACTGAATTTAAGGTATACTGTGGTACATTTAATCATACAAATAATTCGCACTTCACGTACATGTACACCTCAGTTGAGTTGTAACGTGAAATAGCTAGATAGAAAATAGAATGTTTGAGGTTAAGCTGAAGATATAGCTGATGTGTACTAAGGGCACTCTTCAGGCATGAAATTTGGTAAAAAGAATTTTATTTCTTCATTCCTTTATCTTTCCTCTCACTTAAAGATGAAAAGCAAATTTGAATTGTAAAATACCTAAAATTTGACAAAAAGTATAACATGTTGTGAACCAAGACAGATGTGCTTCCTTAGGGGGATTAGCTCACTGAAGGGGGTTTTCCTGGTGTGAGTATACATGCCTCCTGCTACTGTAAAAAGTGTGCCTGGCTGCTTGTGCATATTACCCTAACACACCTATTAACTAAAACAACAGCCTTAATCACCCCACAGGGGTGCCATTGCGGGAGGTGTTGATAAACACATTCCAGCAGGTTTTGCTCAGAACTGTCAACATAAAGCATCAGTTTACACTTTCATGTTGCATAATAAGTTTTAAAATTTAACACAAGTAGCTTGATATGTTTACATTTTAACCGGGCTCAGGACATTTATTGATTAAAATGAATTTACAAATGAATTAATGACAAACTCTGTCACACATAATGCTCTTCCAGACTATTTGGTATTTTTCTCCCTTTTTTGGGCGGTTGCGTGGTGAAGAGCTCTTATTTCTCGCTTGTTTTTCAACAAAATGATACCAAACTTGGCACACATGTGGTGAAATACTTAAATTAAAAAATGGTCCCACAAAGTTTTGATGTCTTTCCTAGTTTTAAAGGTATGTATAAAAGAATATCAGTGTTTCAAAAAGCTTTAAAATTTTTGAAAGTTTTAACGTTAAATGATCACTCAGAACAATCTAAGACGAATACTAAAAATCTGTGGGACCATTTTCTAATTTGAATAGTAAACTGTCCACTTAGGCAAGAAAAAATTGAACAGTTTCAAAATTGGCCAAAAAGTAGCATTTTGAAAAACAGTTCCATTTTTTTTCAAACTCTCTTTATTTTGATTAATATTAAAGTTAGACATATTTTAAAACATTGTGGAAATCAGCAGCCATTTATCTTTCATAATATGTATACATATGGCCATATTTGATCAATATTTTGGATGACACAAAGCAAAATGTGAATTTCGCTTATGAGGGGTTGTGATTTATCCCAAATCTTTCATAGTTTCTGAGGTGTACAGGAGGTACATCATCTTATTTTAAAAAGGAAAACAGAACATTCAAAGTTTGTTAGGTTTACATGATAAATCTTGTTAGTTTTTTTGGTTTGAATTCTGTCTGAGGTACATCATCTCGTATTCAGAAAGTTTTCAAAGTTTCTGAGGTGCAACTGAGGCTTATCATCCAATGTTGATTTCTTTCGGAGTTGGTGAGGTGTACATGCGTAAGTGGCACTATAGGCATGTTTAATATTGACCTGGCAAAGGTGTACGTTTGGTACAGTGCACCTCAGATATTATGGATGAGGTGTACACCTCCTCTATACTTCACACTCCAGCATACACTTCCTGTCTGTAAGAGTACTGATGTTTAATGTGAAAGTTTGGGAATGCTTGTACAATGTGGGAATGCTTGTGCAATGTAAAAATACTTGTAGAATGTGGGAATGCTTGTACAATGTGGGAATGCTTGTACAATGTGGGAATGCTTGTACAGTGTGGGAATGCTTGTGCAATGTAAAAATGCTTGTACAATGTGGGAATGCTTGTGCCATGTGGGAATAATTGTACCACGTGGTAATGCTCATACAGGATGGGAATGCTTATGATCACAACCTGACAATTCAAACATTTGAGTGCATGTTACTCTATCAAATAAAATCTGAAAAACATATTCATCATAAAGGTACTTTGGGAAATACATGTAGTTTTAACCAAAAACTATGTTAGCTTTATGCTTTCTTTCTTTCTAGAGTTTGTGGTCTAACATTCTCTTCATGACCAGGCTGAAATACTGAAATAAGGAGATCATCCATTGATTCTGTTACGTAAGGGCTTAGTGATTGAAGACATTTGACAAGATATTTCTCTTAAGACTTTCAACAAGATCAAGGGCATCTTTATTTAAGGAAAGAGCCAGTGTGTGTTGAATCTGTGTGTGATAAATAGAGATGACCGTATTGAGGCATAGTCTGCGGGGTTTACACATAAGCGTTCAGGGACCTGGCTGAGGACTGATTTTAAGCCCAGGGTGAAGACAAACCCATAAAGTGGCCAGTTATTTATGATCTCAGGGGGGCTGTCCTGGGCCATACATTAGAGTTAATCCTCATATGTGCAGGGCTTCTTAACTCCAACCCCTTACTGATGGGGTATTGTAAGGTTGAATAATACATTACTCTGTCGTTGGACAGTACTTTATGCCAGCCTAAAGAAGATAAGTTAGCCTCTGCCCGGGATGCACAATCCACCGTTGGTTTACAAGCCCCATTCGATTTATTACAGCGAATTTATAGGACAAAAGCCCTTGACTAGGCTGGCTACCCATTTTATTGCCAGTTTACTTGGCTGATTACCTCCCTTATGTTGTGGTCCTGGATCTTCATTGAGCAAAGTTTGACCCAATGACCTTTTATTAAGCCGTGTGTATTTGTGTTTGTTGATGTTACTCTCTTGTGGTCGTTACTTGTAAAATGTGGCTAAAGCACATTATTATGTCCCCCTAAACTTTGTGCGGAGCATATGTCAGCAACTATTAGGCATAATACTCTCAAACTCACACAAAGTGTGCAAAATGACCTGAAGTTCTGCACTCTCAGCTTATTTTTTGGCATTTTGGTCTCTTTTAGGAGTTATCTCCCCTCCACCATATTTTCAAATTTGTGCAAAGCAATTTTCTCGGCAACTGTTAGGCATAGGATCCTCAAATTCACACAAAGTGTGCAAAATAGCCTGAAGTTGTGCACTGCCAGGTTATTTTTTCGTGTTTTGATGTATTTTAGGAGTTGTCTGCCCTTGCGCATATTTCTCAACTTTGCTCAGTGCATATCTCAGCAAATATTAGGCATAGGACTCTCAAACTCACACAAAGTGTGCAAAATGACCTGAAGTTGTGAACTGCATGTTTTGAACTATTTTAGAAGTTGTCTTCCCTTTCGCATATTGCTCAAATTTGTTCACTAACTCCATTCACTTAGTGTTCATCAACATGAACAAAGTGGTACAGATTGCAACCTCCCCCTTCTATTGTTTTTTTGCCACACATTTGTCCATGTCATTATTGAATCCATAAATCTGTGAGGTATGTCTTTTTTGTTTTCTTTCATTTGCATCTCATGCAGGTTGAGCATTCATAACTTATTGTTTGGGACCACAGCAGTATGGATGCCTACCAATTGTCACTCAGCAGAGATTTGTTTCACCATTTGATTGATCTTTGATTGGTCTTGTATGCCATGCTTGCCTGAGCCTGAGGTAAACCAGCCCATTTCACGCCCTTTTACCAGCTGCATACTTTAACCGTAATTCACCCGTGTGACTGCCGAGTGATTGTGTGAGTGAATGGAGGGTCTCAGGGAAGATCAATACTGTCATATTGACTGAGTTTGTTATCCTCTGAAAATAAAGATATTATTATTATACATCTGACAGACCTACTAGCAATAAGTATAGGAACCTCATGTAATGTGGCCTGGATTTGAGGCCCAAACCTCATTGGTCAGGCTGTAGATATATGTATATGTAACACCCTGGATATGTTTTACTGAATGTCTACCTCACTTGCAGTTCCTTTCTTCTGAGACGAGAGATTACTCTATGCTAATTATACGGTTTTGCTCTAGTCCACCCAGATACATGTTAGTTTACAAATTTCAGTGTCATATACAGTGATCACATTATTGAAGCATTTTGGTCTACTCTGGGGAGAACTTTTCTGCCAGTGAAACCCTTAATCAAGCCAGCCAGGGTAGTGCAGTTTCAAGTTTAGAATCAAATTAGTTTGGCCCACCAATTACCTTGATTGCTTAATGGATACAGTTCAAATGAGAGTAGGGTTTTGTTAGCAAACGCTGATTATAAATCTTTATGTAACAAACACCTGCTTCCTGATAATTTATTTATATATGGAAGAAACAGAAAAGTAGGTTCTACTCAGGCTACATCTGTAATGCCTCCCATCTCCATTAAGTTTCAGCACACCTCTTTTTGTGTCTTCCCTGCCGAAGGCATACAGTAAAATTTATCAGGCTAGTTAGCTTAAGGGCATTTGTGAGGGTATTAAAGCATTTGCACCTACAGTTTATAGAGTGAAACCTTAACTGAGGTAAATTGATGAGAGACCATATGTCACAAATTCCTAAATTGTGACCATGTGCCAACCACCACGCAGAAATTGCTGTTCTGGTTTTTCTTTGCATGCTGTGGTCTTTATAGTTTCATATTGTCCCTGTAGTTTAATATTATATTTTGAACCACATACATGTACACTTACACGGTCTAGAGCTGGGACAATACATAGTCTTATGACAGGATAGTAGGTATCCTACAGACAATGGTACTACTCATACATCCATTGATCTGATAACCTTTGGTGGCAGATTCAGTAAGCCACTGGAGGACTTGATGTGATGTCTCTGTATTCTGCAAGTTATGTAACATAGACCACCCAATGCTTGCATCATTCTCGGTGGCCTCTAAACAGAGTTTATATGAGTGAAGTTGAACTCCCTCATTGGCTGTCACTGATCGTGACTCAACAGAGCATGCAACATACCTGATTTTTTTCAGCTTTCTTTGACTTTATTTCAAGTCCTTTACAGTTACTTTTTGTCATAGACATGTACTGAATATCATCGTCAAATACACTGTACGTATGTTCCTCTATGAATGTTTGTGCTATTTCTTCCACTTAGATACCCAACCTCTGTCACATAAGTGAAACCTTCTTGAAATTGATGGTCAACACCATGCAGACAAATACAATGAGGAATACAAAGTATAGATTTCCTTTCCAAATATAAGAGTGCATTCTGTGACTTTCTGACATTTATATCAGAAACACACCCCAGTGTCCTTCGTTGAAAAAGATGCCATCCCGCCCCTACATTTTTCTGTCATGTCCAAAACTTGTTAAACTAGGTCTAGTATTTTATGGTAAAGATACTCATTCCTTTAATTGCTGTTCTCATACTACCCTAATTCCTCAACCTTTTCGCTTATAAAAAATAAACTTTCAGTGCAATTTTTGCACATTTTAAATTTAAGTTTGTGGATAAAATTACATTAGTTGTACTGTCCAATTTCAGTACAGTAAAGTTTGAATTACAGTGCAAATGCTTTGACATCTCCGTTTGTTTTACAGGTTGTGGTGGATTTTCCCCTCCAGCAACCACAGTATTTCTCATCTTTCTCATATTTGAAGGCCTTCTCTTTGGTATATTTACTGTGATCATGTTTGGATCTCAGATGCAGGCAATCTGTAGTGACGAGACGGTAAGTAAAATGTCATCATAATAGTCTGTTATGTTATGAAATCATTTTTCACCTCATTTTATGGGGTAGTGAAAGTGCTTTATAGGATGCCATAACCTATTTCTTCAGCCTCATACGAAATTTATTGCAATTTTTGGATTTTAATAATTTGATTTTGAGGGGGTCTGTACATGTGGGGGTTAGCACTCTAGTGCAGCGTAATGACCCAGGAGCCTCTCACCTGTGGGTTGCTGTGAACTCAAGCTCAGCTCATGCTGGCTTCCTGTCTGACCGTGTGTGGGAAGATTTGCCAGCAACCTGGGGATGGTCATGGCTTTCCCCTGGGCTTTACTTGGTTTCCTCTAACCATAATGGTGGTCATCATTATATAAGTGAAATATTCTTGAGCATGGAGCAAAACTCTGTCAAATAAATAAATAAATAAATAAATTTGATTTCGAAGACAAATCTACATTAGCTAGGTTTGCCTATTTTAGGGCTTTACAAAAAGTGTTCTTTTATCAATCTAAACAAAGCAGTGCCTTCAGAATATGCTGACGTCTCACAAACCTGCAGAAAGGTTGAAGAATTACTGTCCCAGTAATAGTAAATGTTGTATGTATATGCACATACATGTGAACCTACATGTACTGTAATTTGTGCTGATCATTTGAGAAATCAGCTACCAGATGAAGCAAAAAAAAGTTATTAATGTATATTTAGAATAATAATTCTGTATTTGAGGATGTGTGGTGCAGCCACATACATAATCGTCCTGGTGGCCGCCATCAAATTAAAGCCGTGGCTCGTGATGAAGAATTGGAAAACACTAAGAAGATCAAATCCTCAGGTGTATCAATCAAAGTACCTTGATAGGATGACTTAATTATTAATCCGATCCAGGATATTCAGTAATGTAATATTAGGAATAGTTGGAAAGTGGATTAAGCTACAGGTATGGGCAGAATGATTTGAAGTCAATGTAAGTATATCTACTTTTAGGAAATCCTCTTTTAGAAATATGTCCTCTCATCTAGGTTTGGTGGTAAATGATGGATTTAGTTTAGGACTGTCTTCTATAAAATGATTAAAAACAGATAACTGTATTATTTTCAGCTGTTTCCACTTTTTAATTATCCTGTCTGTCGAATGTATTTGAGCAACATGAGGTTTTGTAGAAATGATAAGATCATGCATTTCATTGGACTCATTGTTTATATGATGTTTTGTTAGAGAGTGTTTTATTTCTATATTAAGTATCAGTGATATACTGACGGGATGACTGTATGACAAGATTTACAATTTGGTCAGATGAATCATTTATGCACAGTTTGACTGTGGGCCTTTTTAAAATTACTCGAACAAAATATGAATTAAATATCATTTTTGGATCTGTAATTACAAATGCAGTTCATCTGGATCTGCTTGAAATTTGTAAAAAGTATTTTTCAATTACACTCCCCCTAAATATATGTGTGTTATAAATGTGCATTTGGTTGGCTTTTATTGAAGCCTTCATTCTGAAAAAATAATTTATTAGCAGACTAGCTAGGTTAACGTAATGATTATTTTTCGAAGAGAAAAACCTGAAGATTGATTTTGGCAAATATGGTCGTATGTGAATCATCAGTAGCTGATTGCTGATTTTGATTTAATATTCTCTTTTAAAAATTGGGAGAAATTTCAAGAACATAAAATTCAGTGAAATAGAAATAGAATTAACTCTTCTCATTTAGCAGCAGGAATATTTTGCTGAGGCTATCACTGTGTCAGGGATTAAGCTTTTATAGTCCATAAAGCAAATTCGGGTATTACATGTCAGATTGCCTTCAAGTTCCCATTACTCCCATTAATGTTTTTAACTCTGCTAGTCTCTGTGGTAACACACTACTTGTCATCGCTTGGCAGGTTCATGTGCTGCTTGCAGATAAAATTAGCTTCAAAACTTCCATCAGCAAATTGACCATTCTCAAGGGGGTTAGTGTTCAGTCAATGTTTTATCCCCTTCTGGTCAGAGTGATCGAGGGACGACCCCAAACAGCAGGTCAACCCATGGGACACCAATCCTCAACACGTGGTCGTTGAGTTTCTTGTTTCACTGAAAGACCTTGTTCTTGAAGGAATGCAAAGTGTTTGCACACGGTCAAGTGAATTATATGACACTTCTCCTTTCCACTTTTCCATTTCAGCACAGGATTACTGACAAGGTCAAAAGCCAACTGTTAGCAGATTGTCACATGGTTTGGTGTGGTCCAGCTGTTAAAATTCCTACTTGACCTGTTTCAGAGGATGCAAAAGTCACTAACAATAATACATGACCATTAACAATAATACATAAAAATTAACAGGAACATTTAAGAGCATGTATGGGTCTGCACCCATACATGCTCTTAAAAATGTGGACATGGAAACGAGAGCTTGGACTGCAAACACATACATGTGGACATGAAAACAAGAGCTTGGACTGCAGACACATACATGTGGACATGGAAACGAGAGTGTGGACTGCAGACACATACATGTGGACATGGAAACTAGAGCTTGGACTGCAGACACATACATGTGGACATGGAAACAAGAGCTTGGACTGCAGACACATACATGTGGACATAGAAACGAGAGTGTGGACTGCAGACACATACATGTGGACATGGAAATGAGAGCTTGGACTGCAGACACATACATGTGGACATAGAAACGAGAGTGTGGACTGCAGACACATACATGTGGACATAGAAACGAGAGTGTGGACTGCAGACACATACATGTGGACATGGAAACGAGAGCTTGAACTGCATACATACATGTGGACATGGAAATGAGAGCTTGGACTGCAGACACATACATGTGGACATGGAAACGAGCTTGGACTGATCATTTTATTTGCAGTTTGAAAGAACAAACCACATTTAAACAAAGTATGCAGCACACTAAAGGCCATTTCGTGCTGATTCCAAGTACAGTCTTCGTTATTTGTGGGCATTTTTTTTTTCCAGTGATTAAAATAGAAATAAAGGTTAGAGGTGCTACGGCAGAGTTTTTGCACCATATTAAACAGGCCGAAACATGATGATGTCAAGAGATTCTTTTCAGCTGCTACACATCCTCTCATTTGCTCTATGTCTAAGGCCTACTGGAATATACATGTACTACGACACTGGTATCTGGCATCGTCTAGCACGTCTACCAGCCACCATAGCAGCTCAGTTTTTATTTTCATTTTATTCACTGTTAAAAAAAAAAAAAAGAGAAATGCCCAAAAATAATGACTGCATTTCGAATCAGCATGAGATTGCCTTATAGACGATGCTGACTTTGTTTAAATGTGGTCTGTTCTTTTAATGTACACTTTCTGACAGTTTGGGGGATTTTGTTGATTGATGCCACATGCTCTTTGTACACATGCAATTGCATGTAGATGGTCACATATTATTACATAACTTGTTGGCTGTCTCAGCATTGCATCAAGTGCATGTTACCATGGTGACTTATTTCTTTTTGGAATGTTCACTTTACCCCTGATGCAAATTACAAATACTGTTTTAAATGGGCGTCGGATCCCATTTCTTGGAATTATTTGTTGTTGGTCTTGAAAACAAAATTACATTGTGTGTATTCATATTTAAAACCGACAGATTTTCTGTTGTAATAGCCTTTTAACCCCTGGTTTTCTGTTTAGGGTATAGAGTCCCTGAAGAAGGAGCATGCCACCTGGGAAAAGAAGTCTCGCTGGCTGTCTCTCAAGTCAGTATTCGGCCATCCGTTCAGCTTCACCTGGTTCTCTCCCTTCTCAACGCCGAGGATAGGGAAGACTGAGTCGTATTTGTACACAGTGTGACGGCTGCTCAGCTAGAGAGCATCACCGTTGTTCATTTTTTGGTAGTACTTCTGTAGTTGTTAAGTAAGAGTTGCAAGAAAACTTGCTACGCAAAGATTCACTATGTGTACACAGTGTTGTCTACTTTATGAAACTTGTGGGCCACCTCTATGGAAGTTCATTCATGATCCATGGTCCCTGATCTGGCCCGTAAAAATCTTATCTCTCTGTCTTACAGTCTCTCTTATTTCTCAGCGAACTAGATTACACTTGAATTTAATTGTTCAGAAAAATTTTATTGTGAGTAGTTTACAGTGAGAGGTTGAGATTTCAAGTTTGGTATTTAAGGTTTGAATTGCTTGCCTTTTTATTCCAAATACATACTGTAATTGTGTAAGTTACAAATCATCTATACAGAGAGTTCAACCAACATAGTCTCGGATGTAATGGTGCCTGTACATGTTCACTTATGAACAAGTTGCATCAAAACGTATCATTTTACTGGAATGTTGAGGAATACGTATAAAAATACCTTAAATGACCTAAAATTTCGTCCATGACAAAGTTGATCATTTTTCCTGATTCTGAGAGTTCTTTTGATCTGAGAAATGTGTTTTAAGGTTGTTTGAAATCGTAAAATGATATCTTGATGGAAAAATGTAAGTTTCAGCTGCAACAATATTATTTTATGACATCAATTTGCCTCTAAAAAATCTCTTTTTTGGGTGGAATATTTGGTTATTTAAATGTAGATGCATGCAGTTAATCAGGCAAATTGGTGCTTAGTCATCGACCACAATATTTAGAAAATGTATTGATAAATAAATGTACATAATAGTGTATGAGTCACAATCTGTTAGCAAAATTTAAAACCGCTTTGTTCATAAACCTGAATTAAAAATCGTAGTTGTCATTTATGTATTTGATATCCATAGTTGTTCATGATTAAATTCTAATGTACTTTGCTAGCAAGTTCCAGTTACAGTTAAAATGTTGTTACATGTACATGTTCAATCCATACTGTTGATAAAATCTTGGCAAGATGTTCTTCTGGTAGCAGTGCCCAAGGTTGATGGTTTTACAAATAAGGAGACTTTCTGCATGCTCTGGGATGACCTTTCTGTTAAAACTCCACTTAAAACACAAAACCACAATATTTTGGAATGGATGAAAGAGGTGCATAAATGTGATGTGTGGAAAATGAACATCCAAGGATTGGAATATTCGTCTTGTTGTTAAATATATATTATCAGCTTTGATCATTTGTTCCCTTGTCTACAATATCTGGCATCTGGGGAATCCCTATTCATTATGCCATGTTCATTACAACATGTAGGCTGTGTTTATTAAGACAAAAAATCTTCCATCTGTGGAAATAACATTAAGAATTGGCAAGGTATCGGGTCAGTAGGATAAGTGTACATACATCAATCACTTTGAAACAGTACAATCTGAAATTATTGATCCTGAAAGCACCAGTGCTTTGGACCAAACAAGGAATGTGCCTTCATTCCACAAGCATAGCTGGACCAGATGATTGTGTAAGGTTAGCTTTCACAAATGAAAACATATCTTTGAATATTGTCCCTGGAGTGCATTTTATGAATGGATGTTTTCAAACAGATTCGAAATTTTGTTTTCAGATATAAAGTTAATGTTTCCATTATGTAAATTAATGTTCTTACGAGATGGCTAGTTTTGGAAGATTAGAATTATCACATGACAGATATATGAGGAATTGTCCAATGTATGAAAAGCTCTTGTCAAAAGTTGAAAATTTCTGACTAAATATACAACAGCATCAAATAAATGTTTTATCATATCGAAAAAAAAAATTTAAAAGCCATATAAAGCTCTGCATATTACAGATGTTGCTGGCTTAGCAGGTCATCGTCGAACTGTTTGATACTTGGTGAATTAAAGCAAACGACAAAGCGCACAGGAGGGAGTTAACTGTAGAAAAATAGATGTACACGCACATGATTGTTTGCCGTTACCACGAGATGGTTGGGTATTGCCTGATATTAAGGCGGGACATTAGTTGTGAGTTGGATGGTGCTTTGGTTGTGCAGAGTATCATTTGACAGTGTATTTACTGAAAACCAAGAACCAAGTAATAGCATGTTGGTGGCTTCCAAGGATGTTTTTTGGACTAGCTGATATCTGCCAACAGTTCATTCTGAAAATTTATGTAATAGTACATCAAGTGTATATCTAGTACTGTGAGGTCTGCTTGAAGTGCAATTCCAGACACTGCTCTGTTAAGTCAACGCTGGACAACTTCTACTGATGGACTCTAAACATCGGAGGATCACGTCGTGAAATATTCAGTATGAAATATGCAAACCAACTTAAAAGAGAATTCTTAACTGAGAGTCCCATTATTCAGTCTGTTGCATATGATATAAATTTCATAATATTCAAGGTTTTTATAGTGAGTTGAAAATGTGCATGTTTATACATAAAGAGATCAGTTGAAAATACCATTCCTGAAGAATGTCACTGCAGTGGGATCTTATAGTTTGTCTACCACGTTTTTCTATATCAGTATGGTTTGAAAATGAACACTTCATGGTCCTTAGTGATGAAAAATAATGAAGCTTTGATCTGTACAATTTTTGCTTGTGTAAGAAGGCTTCCGTCTTGCTCTTCACAAGGATTTTATTGTACAGGTATGGTAACAAGTTCTTGAAAAGATGCTCTTATTTATTTCGTTTTCAGCATGATCTATTCAGTGTACTGAATATATCTGTAAGCCTGGCTGTGTACAGGTAGAATAAAGTCCGAACTAGACTTTTGATAAGATAGGGCAAAATGACCTTGTCTTATGAGTGTTATATGCATACTGAACTCCAATAGAATAAACGAAGAAGCGTAAATGTTATAGGCCGTATGTGGAAAGGCCTGTTAGTAACCTGCGGATGGTCGTGGGTTCCCTCCGGGCTGTGCAGGATTTCCTCCTGTCTGTGCCTGGTGTCCTCCGACCGTAATGCTGGGCGCCGTCGTATAAGTGAAATATTCTCGAGTACAATCTAATAAATAAATAAATAGTAAATGCTATGGTACCATCTGCGCCATTCACGGTGCTGATGTATACTTGCCGAGACATAGGCACCTGGTAGTACTCTAGCACTCGAGCCGTGCTAGCTGCTGTGATTCATATCCTCTAAGTTTATTCGCTTGATAGACCTCTGGAGAGAGACTTGGATGGAGACGTGGTTCCTAGGGGAAATATAAGCACCGATGAATTAGTATCATCAGTTTGCCAGGGTCATTTGTATTTATTTTTCTCATGTCAAAGGACTTGTACTGCATTTATCCATACCTCTATAGGAGGTTGCGTGGGTGAATCCATCATTTTCACATGCCACTAGTTGTGAATATTTGAATAGCATAATATATTTTAATGTTCTAGGATTAGTGAAACAAATGACAAATGTGTATATATGTGCAACTGAAGGTAATAGAAATCTCCAATAAACGTACTGCTGACTACAGTGATCGCCGTGGCCAGTTATTTTCTTGTGAAGCATTGGTTTCACGTTATACGATATGCACGGAGTAATTG
This sequence comes from Acanthopleura granulata, assembly GCA_016165875.1. Taxonomy (NCBI): domain Eukaryota; kingdom Metazoa; phylum Mollusca; class Polyplacophora; order Chitonida; family Chitonidae; genus Acanthopleura; species Acanthopleura granulata. Next base: position 6,635,383 of record JABBOT010000080.1, on the reverse strand, counting down.
TTCTGAACCATTTATGAGGGATTTGGGTTTCAAACCCCAAAGACCCATTTGATATCGATTGTTACCGACTCTGTCATGGTTTTGCCAGACCTGGTTTGGCATGCTTTGGATGTCTCTGTCAATTTGAAATGTTCACGTGGAAAGTTAAAGCACCAACGTAGTGAGGCCATGTGTCGTCTTTCACCAAGGGTAGTGGTTGATACTACAGCTATATGTAGATGCTCCGGTCATTTTGGACATAGCGGCGAGTTCAGACCACTTCAGTTACATGTTGCGGTCGTGTTGGAACTTCGTGACACCTGGGCGTGTGTTACACAATGGGCTGTGGTTACTGGGAGCAGAAACTAAAACTTAGCGTTCTGTTTAAACCTTATCCAATTCTTATCCTGTCCTCACCTTCTCCTCACCGTTTGTGTACCATGTCTGCATTAAAGTTGAGAGAATCCCAGTAAAACAGTAAGTTAGCGAAACAAAAGTAATGGAACAGCATTACACAGATGTAAAGTTGTATATATATTTGTATACATGTATTTTTAGTTGTACATGCTTTAACCGAGGAATAAAACTCTTGACATAGACTTGTCCGTTTTTTAAACTCTGTATTTACAATAGCAAGCAAAAGCTACATGCATAACTCGCTACTATTCTGCTCTTTGGATGTAGGGGAATCCGGAGTTCAAATCCTCATTAAAATACGAAAGGCTTTTTGAAAAGAATGTTTTCATTTCAAAATCATCAGTTTTGGTCATCGTTGGTCCACTGACAGCCAATCAGCTTCTGACCTCTGAGATCGCAAGCTCGAATCAAGTTCCCGATGATTTGGCACCGAATGTTTGCGTTGAGAAGATCTTTGGGTGTCGACTGCACTTCTAACAACGGTGGCTAGCTCCAGGTTGTTTCTTGCCACCCTCGCCTGTTATACATCGGTGACAAATTCTATAGTCGCATGACTGAAACCTTATAAATGGGTGCACGTGTCCGTGATAGCATGTAATGTTCAGCCAATAGTGCCAATGCTGCACATTTCTCAATACACGCCCCACCTGTCCATGTAAGCATGGCATGTTTAGTGCGTAGTCTTATGTCTGTCCACATCATATTTGTAGGGAAGATTTCCCCTCAACCACATACAAATGTCTTCAAAATAGGTCGATAATGTAGGTTGAGCCAAACTGCCTTCTTAACATGTACAGCTTAAGATGTTCAACCAGTGATGTACCAAGTCGCTTGTTCGAAACCATGGATTGATCCTACACCTGTAATTAGAAATTTTCAGCAGAAATGGAAAACATCATTCATATTCCAAATTCCATTGGTAGATAGCAACACTTAAACGATACTGAACCGTAAAGAGTAGGCCTTGTGATATGAGCAAGTGGCCACAAGTTCATATAAATGGTGAAATGTGGCCTCTTCTCAACTTTGCTCAGTTAAGGCTTTATTCTGTAACTGTTCGTATAAATGGCTAAATAGTAAAAATTTAGCATACTCTAGCACCATGTTAGCTTAAAATGAGTTAGGGGCCTCTGTGGCTCGGTTGGTTAGCGCGAAAGCACAGCGTAATGACACAGAAGCCTCCCACCAATGTGGTCGTTGTGAGTTCAAGTCCAGCTCATGCTGTCTTCCTCTCCAGCCGTACGTGGGAAGGTCTGCCAGCAACTAGCGGATGGTGATGGGTTTCCCCTGATCTCTGTCCGGCTTCCTCCCACCATAATGCTGGCCGGCGTCGTATAAGTGTAATATTCTTGAGTACGGCGTAAAAAAAAACAATCAAATAAATAATTAAATGAAATGAGTTAGGTGAGAAACAAACAAACAACGGTGATTCTAATAGCAATTCGTTTAACGCTACGATGCTTTTTAGTGTGGTACAAGTAAAATATTCCGTAATACTTAGTTTCATGTGAATGAAGACGCCTTCCATGTTTTTACATCAGTGTCTGGTCCACTTTCTAAATTCACTGCTAAAACGCTTCAAAAATGAACGCTATGGCTCAACATTTCGCTCCTACGAAAGCCGATTCCTTTAGCGACGTAAAAGCACGTCATTCTCCTCTGTTAGACTGCAGCTGTTGCTTACAGACGATCACTTCCTACACAGAAACAGTTAAGTATTACGAAAAATAAAAAGAAGATAATTTAGAGCGCAACATTTTGACCGAGATGTATTGGGCATCGCATAATCCCGTTATTGAATACCACACACTCAGATATCACATTTAAGAAATAAGAGGTTTTTTGTTCCCGCTTCTAGGATTGGTGTGTCCCATCAGACATCAGCTCTGTCTACACCTTTTTTTTTAATTTTATTTTTCAACAGGCTGCATTTTGTTGTCGTTGAAGGAAATTGAGGAAGAACCTTTGTGCCTCACAAGGCTCCATGAATGGATCCCACTAAATTAACTTTGACTTCAACGCAAATCTGGTACAGTAAAACCCTGCGTTGCTTTGAATACATAACCTGAGGTAAACTGATCGTGTTACCTTTGATGATTTGTCAATTATCACACTCCAGTCGCTGCTCTGGTTTTACTCTATGCCCTGGGGATGGGAGGACCGAGCTTCGTGGCTCAGGAGGTAAGCACGCTAGCGCAGTGCAGTGACACAGAAGCCTCTCACCAATGGGGTCGCTGTGAGTTCAAGTCCAGCTCATGCTGGCTTCCTCTCCGGCCGTACGTGGGAAGGTCTGCCACCAACTTGCGAATAGCCGTGGGTCTACACCTAGCTCTGTCTGGCTTCCTCCCACCATAATGCTGGCCGCCCTGGGATACGTGAAATATTCTTTAGTAACACGTAAATCACCAAAGAAATAAATAAATCTATGCTCTAGCCTTTTTTATTTTCAGTTTCCGTTCGTACTGGGAAAGTCTGCTGACAATGAACCTACAGATTGTCGAGGGTTTCTACAAGGTTCTGTTCGGTTTCCTCCCATCATATTGCTCCATAATGATAAGTGGGATATATGAGTACGGCATAACACACACCATAAGTAATTTAATAATAAATATATCCTCAGTGAGAAAATGCTTTGTGAAATAAGCCACCTGGTATATTTATTTATTTATTTTATTGATGTTTTACTCAGTACTCAGAATATTTCACTTATACGACGGCGACCAGCATTATGGTGGGAGGAAACGGGGCAGAGCCTGGGGGAAACCCACGACCATCCGCAGGTACGCCCCCACCCCCACTCCTGTTGTATATGCCTCTATGTACTTTTGAATCCAAACCCGAAGCCGAGGTAATCGTGGATTGAATTCAAACACTTCTCATACAGACTAGGTGTGCTAGTGGATACACACTAAAGAGAACAGTTGGTGTTCACCCGCTGAAGAAAAATCTGCTCGGTTTACTAGACGCGTGTTACGTTACCCTGTTTAATCTGTAACTCGAAGAGCCCAACCATTGCACCTATCGGCTGACAGTATTGTCTCCGGTTTGGCACGGCATATCATCGATGATGGTCTGTAGATGCCATGTATCATATTTTGATAGCTGATGATACATGTATATGACATGAATACGACGGAGAAAATAATGACAACTAGAAGTCGGATCGCGGGGTCAGTTTGCTGAGCGAAACCCCAAATTTTTTTTTCCTTTTTTTTAGTTTTTGTTTCGATGGGAGGAAGGCAATGGGCTGGAGGCGTTGCATGATGAGCCTAAATACGCTGGTTAAAATCTGAACTCAGTGTTGGGCGCCTTGATCGAACAAAAGCCAGACAGTTTGAAGGCCTATTATCAAAGGTATGGGTGGGGCTGGGAGAGTCAGATCGATCACGTACATGGATCAATCAGTCCAAAAACATCCACCCAGACGCTGAATGACGGAACGGTTGATAGTGACGCTTCCTCGCTCACTCTGGGATGAACCATACCAAACCATCAGTGGGACGCACCTTGAGCATATTTGGTGATCACGACTAGCCGTTTGAAAAAACCGCACTAAGACCGCTCCATTTTTTTTGTCTACCGAGTTTCTATTTTCTGTCACTAAATGATGCCATTTGTAACCTTTATACCCATTTAAGCTAGCGTGATGCCAGTTATAACAAAAAGAAATAAAAAATCACAGGAATTATTTTTTTTCCCTGGTGAATTTTGCATCAGTGCTTAAACATCCTGCCGTAGCTGATGTGGACGGATCCGGAAACTGTTGAACTGATCTTTTGCGCGTTGGGTCCACTGCTGCGGGCTGCCGACAAGATTACATAGAGGTTTTGTACACAACATTCTAATATGTCTCTGTTATTCTTTCCATATGTCACCAAATCAAACTGAAAGAGAATTCTCTCTTTTTTTAAGCAGACGTATGGAAGGTGGGCAAAGTCTGATTCGTGGGCTACAGGTGGACATAAAAAACATACGTTGTCTGCATATATCAGAAGAAAAAAACCTTTACAATGTAACTGTTGGGGAAAGGTGTGGTTGTAAATACTCTAATTTTTACCTAAACTTGGGTTTTACAGTAGACGGACGTTTCTTGGTGTACGTGTAATATTTAATAACAACATGAAACTTAAAGACAATTAGGCTAGATTAAGAAAAGAAATCAATATACACACACACATAAAAAAATAAGAGGTTTTAATTACTGGAAATCTTCTTAGAAATATGATCATGGCAAATTTCAAAGCTATAGGAATAAATAAATCCACCCCACCCAAGTGGTACATGCTTGTGTGTAGCTTTGACTGCAATCCCGAAACCGAGCTAGTCGTGGGTTGAATTCGAACATTACTCACTAGGTGAGTAGCAGACTAGGTGTACTAGTGGATACACACTACAGGAGACAGTTGACGTTCATCCGTTGAAACGGGTCTGCTCGGTTACTTATGTTATGTTATCCATTTAGCCTAATCTGTAACCCCAAGAGCCCAACCACTGCACCTATCGGCTGACCGAACTGTCTCCGGTTTTGGCACGGTGTAATATCGATGATGGTATCTATCTATGTATTATTTATTTGATTGGTGTTTGACGCCGTGCTCAAGAATATTTCACTTATACGACGGCGACCAGCTGTGTGATGGGAGGAAACGAAGAGAGTCCGTGGAAAACCAATGACTATCGGCAGGTTGCTGGAAGACCTTCCCACATACGATTGAGGACTTACGATCTAGAGGAACTTTAATCCAAGTCGACATTCTTCCGTCTCTCCAACATCTGAGATTGCTGTGGCTTTATGTCAAAAGAACTACTTTGTTGTTATGTGTTTTTATATCCAGGGCTTGGACGGAGTATCACTTGTTCTGAGACACGATTAAAGCGCTGACTCGCGTGGCCCATTTGTCAGTGAGGTCGCGTGTTCAAATCCCGCTCTTGGTGGTTCGACTGCAGCCTTGAAAGTAAGCGCTCACTCGCTCCGACAGATTGGCCCATTTGTCAGTGAGGTCGTGTTTTCAAATCCAGCTCTTGGTGGTTCCACTGCAGCCTTAAATAAGGGCGTTTGTGAGATAGCTGACAGTGGTTTGCTCAACCCATAGCGTAAACCTGACTACCATGAAATACGTGCAGACAAGGAGAATAGGAATTTGTTATTCAAAGAAAGCGTATACAAGAGAGATCTGTTTAGCTTTGTGAGAAGTCTGTTTCGCCTTTGTGAGAAGTCTGTTTCGCCTTTGTGAGAATGCTATTTCGTACTTGTTACAAGAATGTGTATCCTTTGAGAGAGACCACTTCATTATCTGTGGCAATCTTACCAGAAATACCTGAGAAATTTCTTTACACCGTGTGTCATATCCTATTAACTTTTATCAAGACCTCCCCAGTGCTTGTCTCAACCTTATAAACGTGGCCCATGACATATTAGTACAAACAGAAGAAAATTAGAACGGGTTCTCAAAGCAGGGTTTAGACAAGGCCAAAAACTACCCTGTACTCTGACATCGACGGAACAGTCGTGCTACCATTGACAGATATTTCCACCAAACTACATCCTTGCATTGGACATATTATCGAAAGCCTCTGCTTTATCTTATAAGGCTAACCAAATGTGCAACGCATTCAAGTGACCGATGAATGCAGATCTGAAAACTGTGGAACAAAGCAACAATATAGGACTAAGTGTTGCATTTAGGATATGCGGAGAAGTCCCGAGTACCACTTGAAATTGCCTGGTCTGCAAGTACAGAGACGGCCCCAAACATTTATTATACCATTGTAAAGGGTATACTGGGGATGTCAACATACTTCCTACATGCTTCAACAGAAAAGATCACAAATTCTTATTATTTATTTATTTATTTATTTGATCGGCGTTTTACGCCGTACTCAAGAATATTTCACTTATCCGACGGCGCCCAGCATTATGGCCTGAGGAAGCCGGGGGAAAATCCATGACCACGACCAGGTTGCTGGCAGACACCTACGTCCGGAGAGGAAACCGGCATGAGCTGGACTTGAACTCACAGAGACCGCATTCGTGTGAGGCTTCTGGTTCATTACCCTGCTCTAGCGCGCTAACCAACTGAGCCACTAAATTCTTATTAAGCCTATTTTTTTCAAATTACCACATGTATATGGTCAGTATCTGTGAGAAGTTTGCTTGTTATTTGTGAAAATTCTGCTTTGTATTGGTGAGAAGTCAGAAGTCTCTTCAGTATTTTTGAGAAGGTCTAGTTTGTATTTGTGAAGAAACAGTGCATTATCTGAAGTTATCTAAGAACGGGACAAAAATCTATTCAATACTTCTTTTGTCACTTGGACTTGTACCAGGTTTCTCTGACGTTATGACCTTTAAACCGCTTTTAAAAGAAGCGGCTATAAAGCCAGGTTACCGTGCATGGTCTGGAAATCAACGGTGTAGAAATTATCAATGTCTTTGAAGGCAACGTTAAATATCACTGACACACAAGGTTTTATATTCTTGGACACGATTCGAATGCGTTTCCGACAATAGGCTGATTAAGCCTGCGTAAAGTTATTAAGCTTGCCTAATTGTTTGGAAACTATCTTTCTGAATAATTAAGACTGTAATTGTCTGGCCTGAGAGATATGTCATCTGATAAAGAGAGGTAAAGGCCCCCAATGCTGAACATCGGACCCGAGGGGATTCGCGTACTGTTGACCATAGATACATGGAGGTCAACCATCAGATCCTTATCTTATTCGCGATATGACTTTCTATGATAAGAGAGTTAAACAAACTCAGGCTTCCACTGACAGAATAATTACAGCTATATCTCCCATTTTATTCACGATAAATACTGTTTTCAGTGGTTTTAACGTTTGGAGTTTATAGAATGTTAAGGGTTCAAACTTATCCAGTGGAAAGGCTTTGGATAGTATCGATCAAACTGAGTGTCTTACTGGCATTTTCTGATAGGCCTATTTGTCTGTTAGTAGTTTTCTCTCCAGCGGGTTGAAACATCTCACATATCTCAGGTATAATATGGGTAAGAATTTCAAGCAATATAAGCGATGCCTAAAACACATTACATAAATGAAGGCAAATCTTCCGAATTTCAAAGTAGTATCTAATATTTGCTCTGGTTAATTCAAACACGCCCATTAAGAATTGACCGATCTACGGCTACGCCTCCCAATTTATCCCTAGCCCATGGAGAAGCGCGATAAAAATATCTTAGTCGCCAGCATAGTCAAAGCAGTGAGCATGTCCGACAGACTACACTGCAGAGACCATGTTATCAAACAGGCAGTGATCAGTAATAACGTAGTAAATCGCTAATATCCTCAAAAACCATGTCAAATATTAAAATAAATATTGTAACAGAATTCTCGAAAATTTTATGAAATTCACCAATCCTATTCTCCCATGTCTGACAATAAATGGAAGAGTTATAATTTTGTTTTGTTTTATCTCAACCCGAATACCTTCTGTTTCATCGCTGCAGTGGGCGTAGCCATGTACGGAAGTCACTCGTCCGCTACTCTGTTATATATAGCCAGTCGGTATCTAGGCCGTTTTAAATAGTCCGTAGAGAAAAATTTTACTAGTCCAGAGATTGAACAGAGGTGTGGAAAGAATGACTCTTGTGAGCCACTCCTGCGATTTGCACCAGTTCTTGTAAATTTAAATATGTGAGGGTAACTGAGTTAGATTGAATTGGAGGGTAAAACTCAAAAATGCCTCCTTGTAATCATCACAGGTGTACATCTTAAATTTGTACACATATACGATTACGGTATATTTAACTGGAAATATATATCCAGGACGGTCAACTTTTTAACAATGCCCTTGCAGGGTTACAAGAAATAATATATAAATGTTTGGCGGAGATATATTGTCAAATTTTATTTATACATGTGCATAATCTGAATTAAAACTACAACTTTACAAGAAAAAAAAACTCACTTGCACAGTCAGAAACTCATTGCAACAACACCATGTAACAGAAAATTAAATAAAACAAGTTGTGAAAAAATAAGTAACTAGGACTCGAGACTGACTGCACAGGACCACGTCTTCTAAGTGGCTAAAATGTATGCTATGAATAGACACTATCTGTTATGATTACATATACTATACCACACTCACAAAAAATCTTTTTGAAGGTCTACGCGTCAGTATCATCGGTGCGAAAGCATACACATAAATGACATTTTTATCTGACAGCCTTGATAATCTGGCGTGTTTGAAATAAAGCCCAATGGCATTTAGGCGCGTTGTCTCTCTCGATCGAAATTCTGTGTGGTTAAGTGGTAAGTGTCGGCCGGAACAAAGTTAACTCCCTTGTTTGTGCAGAGGTCAATCACTGGCCTGTGTGCGCGGTTATATTTCCGCTGTCAATTGGTCAGTTCATGGCCTTAGACAGGACTACCTATGTGGGAAAACAGAGGAATCTTTGCTGGAAGAAGAAACTTAAATACAACAGTGAAAAATGGAGAAAACTGTACTAATGACAGGCAACGTAACGACATTGTAAGGAAACAGAAGAAATTTGCTACACCGAACTACAATCAAACGAGACATCGGAAACCCCAAACCGAGGAGAATAACTGAAGAATACTGGGTATACTGGGGAAAGGATGGAAAACTGAGGGAAACATTGAATAACTCACAGAAATTTCTGAACTTCATTTAGTCACACCTTTGATACACGCCTATCCAAAGATATAGATATGAGGGTATTACACCCCTGAGATGGCTCCTGCAGTCTTTGTCCGAGTGCATTACGCCGCCTTCCCCGATATAATTTTCAATGACGAATAAAATGTGTCAACAAATGTCAGATTTTGAGACATTTCCTGCTATTACCTATTGATTCATCCCTGTCGTACTCCTGTCATCACGCCTATGTGTAATTATTACAAGGTAATTAGAGCAGCTGCTCGATGTCAGACCGTTCTTGCTTTTATAGATATCGTTGTATTCCAACTGTGACCCACGCGTTTAACGTTGAATCTAGGCTTGTGTGTATTGAATGGACATCTTCCCCCAAAAAGCTGGCTCTGTCTTATTTTTAAATGTAAGTAAAATATTTTCATTACGATTCGGAAAAAAAGGTCAAATCGGAGAAGTAATATAAATTTGCAAGTTATTACTATTTTTTTCATTTTGAAAAGTTGTTTCTGACGTAAACTCGTTATTGTCCAAGACAGCTGCGCTTTCGTTCAATGATGCGTTGTTGTACGCGAAACGTTCTCAGCAAGTGACAAACATCGATCCCATTAGAGAGCCAAAGTCTTGACGCAGGAGTAAATTTGTCTCTTAGTTTAGACTGGTTGTAGACATAAGCCCGGGTCATAAGTCAAAAGGCGTACGTGAGGGGCTAAGTATCTTCCTCTCCCGCCATACGCGGGAAAGTCTGGCGGTAACTTGCCAGACGTGATCGTGGGTTTCCCCCTCGCTCTGCCCGGTTCCCTCCCACCATAATGCTGGCCCCTGCCATATAAGTAAAATATCAATGAAATAAAGAAAAAAAAATCATGGGTTTACGAACTACCCCTTTGCGTCAAAACTATACAGAAACAGTGACGTATGAGGATAAGAAAGATTTTAGTGCGCAAAGCGTTATCCGGCTCATATTAGGCACAGGAAGTACACCATTGAGAAGTAACACGAAGGCAAATGTCACAAGAAAGAAGCAGTTTTAGCTCTACAACCGGTGTTTTCCATAATGCTTTAACTACACCTTATTTGTAACACCGTTCTATATCACAGATGAAAAAAACCGAGCAGGGCTCCGTAAAAACCACGCCTTTAAACAAATCTCCCGTTAAATCCGTTAAATGAGGGATGACGGATTGCATATAGGTTGTTCTAACGGATTAATCCGTTCTTGTTTATGGATTAATTCATCAAACTATATCGGGGTGTGGGTATGTGTGCTGGATTCCTATATGGCCGTACGTGGGAAGGTCTACGACTAACCTGCCGATGGTCGTGGGGGTTTCGCCCGGTAGTGGGTTTTGTCCGATGCCGTATAAATGAAATAGTCTCTCGTACAGCTTAAGACATTAGTCAATTAAATAAATAAATAAATAATTTTGAACACGAAAGAAGTGTTAAGTCAACAGAAACCTGTCACGTTATACAATTTGAATATCATGGAATGTAAATTGTGCGATGCACTGAAATCACTTTAGAAAAAAACCCCACCAAGACCGCTCCATTTTTTCGGCTACAGAGTTTCTTTTTCTGTCACTTAATGAAGTCATTTGTCTCATTTATACTCATTTAACCTAGCGTGATGCCAATTACAACATTACAAAAACAAATGAAAAATCACAGGAATTATTCTTTTTTATTAGAGCATTTTGCATCAGTGGTTAAACATCCTGCCGGAGATGATGCAGCCGGATCCGAAAACACCCGAGTTGACCTTTTGCATACTGGGTCCACCGCTGCGGACTGCAGACCAGATACACAGAGCGTTTGTACACAACTTTCTAACATGTCTCTGTTATTCTTTTCACGTGACGCCAAATCAAGTTGCAAAAACCAAGTTTTAAGGTTCATGCATACTGAAGGTGAACAAAGTTGGACACAGTAAGCAAATCATGTCCAGACCCTGCTCAGAAGAAAAGAAATTCATTTTATAATGGTTCAGTAGAAAAAAAGGAAGGTAGAAACATTATTAAGGGTTTACTTATTCTACTTTGTATCAGACACTCATTTTTGTGTCAGATTTAATCTCAACAAAAAATAAGAAACAAAACAAAAAAGAAGAAACAAAACCGCAACGATTTTTAATTTACTCTAAATCTTTTTAGATAAAAATCCTCGTGCTGGCCTATTGCAAACTATAAGGTGATAAGAATAAATAGATAATTTCGACTGCCTTTGTGTAATCGGGAAGTTACGATCCAACGAGGAGTTTAATCCAATTCACAATTCTCCGGTCTTCCAAACCTCTCAGATCGCTAGAGCAGCATGTAACAAGAACTGCTTTCTTGATTACTTCTTGATATCCACTGCTTGGACGGCCCATCGCAGGCTCAGAGATATGATGAAAAACGCAAGCTCTCTTCGACTGGCAGGCTCGGTCAGTGAGTTCGAGCGTTCGAATCCACGGCTTGGTGATTCGGCTGCGGCCTTAGGTAAGGAAGTTTGTGGTTTCCTCTACCTTTAAACCGTACCGCCATCAAATAATTGAGAGAAAAGAGATTAGGAGTTTTTTTTTTTCACATAAATGAGGAGTAGACAAGAACAAAAACTAATCTGCAGCCTGACTCAAGCAGACAAATTGTGTTACGACTGAAACAAACTGTTAATGTTATTATTTCACAAGGTTAAACAGATTTGTAACACTTGCGATCACCCATAACCATGCGTTTAAAAACGATTACTGAAAGAACACATCACGATTAAGTGCAGATATACATGTAGCGGTGCATTTAGGTGAAGGCTGATAAATTCTGAATAGCGCTCGACAGCGTGCGGTCTGAATCTCCATACAAATGTAATGTGTACAACAATAAAGGCCCCCACACGGTGGACTCAGTGGGAAGTTCGAAAAGTGACATATACTATATTTTTAGAGAAAAAAGGTAAGAGATTCTCATTTTACAGAAAAGACCTACTTAATCCACATTTGCCAGGAGTAAGATTTGTATGTGGTCAGTATTTAAGCTGTTATAATATTGCTGAGGAATCTGCTTAGTACGTTCAAGAAGTTCTTTTTAGTATTTGTGCGAAGTTTGTTCAGTAGTTGTGAGAAGCCTGTTTAGTAGTGTGCGTGAAGTTCGTTCAGTAGTTGTGAGAAGTCTGTTTAGTAGTTGTGGGAAGTTTGTTCAGTAGTTGTGAGAAGTCTGTTTAGTAGTTGTGAGAAATTTGTTCAGTAGTTGTGAGAGGTCTGTTTAGTAGTTGTGAGAAGTTTGTTCAGTAGTTGTGAGAAGTTTGTTTAGTAGTTGTGAGAAGCAAGTTCATTATATAAAGTTTTCTTAGAATGTGTGAGTTTGTTTAACAACTAAAGTGTCGCATATATATGTGCAATTTTACTGTGATGTTATACACTATAGACCGTCGTCGCCAAGAAGCCACAGAAAAGTCAGGCTATCATGACATCTGCCCTTGGTGTCGATGGAGTCGAATTTGTCAATATTCTTGAATACCCCGTTATAACTCGACGTGCACAAAAGTATTTTCTGGTGTGGTGGACTTAGAGAGGATTCAGCAGCTTTCCCAATTAGGCCTGTGGAAAGTTTTTAAGGACGTCTAATTAGAAGCAATTCCTCTAAATAACTAACGGTGTAATTGACTGTTGATGGTGTCCTCCGATAAGGTGATGAAAGTTCAGCCAGATCAACGTTCAGCCAAATCAAGTTGTGAGAATTAACTACTGAAACATGGAGGTCAAACATCAGATGCTTATCTCATTCGCGGTTTGAGATAAGCAAAACTAGAGCGAGATTAAGATTTTAATTGAAAATGTCTTATTAACGATAAATATTTTCTCGTTCTCAGTGGTTTCAACACCAGCTTCTCACGTTTTAACAGAAACTGTCTAAACTGTCTCTGTACAGTGGCTTACTTTCTTACCGACATGTATGTACATTTGGCTTTCAGTGCTGTATTACCGAGGTGTATGTACATTTGGCTTTCAACGTTTTGAGCTTGAAGGTATCTGGTCCAAAACGGGTTATTCTTTAAAATTTATTTAACAGTTCAAACGGGCACATAGACATTCTAAGGACAAGAGACTGGACTACAGAAATGGGAATAAGAGAGAAATGTATCTAACGCATGATAAAAGGAAACTATGCTGCAGCAAGATGTCACGTAATTCCTTTCGATGTTATGCCTAGTGTAGTATTTGTATGTACCCGAGGTCACATGAGATGGTCAGTAAATGTTGTCAGAATCTGCACAGTTTAATTCTGTCTTCCTGAGTATGTTTACTGACGACTTGAGCTCCCGGCAAACTCGTTTGAACACAAAACACAACCAACTCTTCTACAGGAAGAAAGAGATCTACAATTTGATGGATATGAAGTCTAATATCCAAGATTCAAGATTTGTTGCTCGCTCAAATCTATCTTTAAATCATCAAATTTTATAGGCCTTAAAAGGCAGTAGTCGGTCACAGACCGTGCTAGTTTGATTGGTGTTTTACGCCGTATTCAAGAATATTTCACTTATACGCAGGCGGGCAGCATTATGGTGGAAGGAAATTGAACAGAGCCAGGAGGAAACCCACGACAATCCACAAGATGCTGGCCGACTTTCCTACGTACGATCGGTGAGAAGCATGAGCGATGGTTGAACTCACAGCGATTGCATTGGTGAGAGGCGCCTGGGTCATTACGCCGCATTAGAACGCTAACACCGTCGGCCACGCCCCCCCCCCCTTCCCACGCGCTACGCGAGGAAATTCAACCACAACCCTTCAAGACAATGGAACCTACAAACGTAGAAAATAGGGAAATATAAACAACACCGAGAATGCCGGGGAAGGGCAGAAAACTGACAGGAGCAACTGCTCAGCCTTACATGTATATGTGGCCACTGATACGCACTTGTCTTAAGTTATACATATCTATAAATGCATGTATAGGCGTTAGACACTGGAGGTGAGGTCACCCATTATGTGTCCTTGCAAGAGTGTTACTCCAGCGATTTGACAGGCAAGACAGGATGTTTCCTGGCATGCAATAATTGCACTATACTGTTCAGAGTATTTCACTGACATCTTATTTCCTGACATCGTCTGGAGAGTTCCGCTAACTGCGATATCTGGTGCATTCTTGTGCATCATCCCGGCTTTCTCATTAGTGACCTGTTCATGGGTAATGACAAAGTAGTGCAGCTGAGCGATGCCAGGATCGTTCGGCCTTTTGTAGCTGTCACTGTGTACTGGACATTGCCAATACCTTGTAAGATAGGTCCTCGTAATCCAGTTATGTTCTCAGTACACATTTGTAGATGGAGACAGTGAATGTTCTATAAAATAGTGTTCAACTTGTAGGTGAGTCGAACTGTGGCCCCGTAATTAGGAATTCTTGAAAAGTAACTCTAAGATGAAGATTATGGTTACGTGGGGAACATTTCTGTGAAAGGTTCAGTATTTGACTTTAGGTTATGTCTTAGAATTAGCCCTCCATTTTCCATCAGTGGGCGAAAATTCTCGGGAAAGTCACGAACGATACGCCTACCGGCAGACGGAACTGTTTTCCGCTTGGAATTTTCCTAGCATAGTTGTCTTGACCGGGGCCACCGTTTAAGTCAGAACTGCAGGCTAACTCATTTCCGAACTGATTACTAGGGGCCTAAGATCTCTCCTCTCGAAAAGGTATTTTTATGCCTTTATATGTTATGAAACATTTTAAGCTGTCCTGATAGGTCTCATGTATTGTTTAATATTATTTACGATGCATTGTTTATAAATATTTACTGAAGCCGTGGCTTTGACCGGAGCTTATCACCAAGTCTACAGTTAATATTGCCACAGGAAAGGCATATACCGTTGAGGTTTAAGCTGTGAGTCTGTTGTAGGTTTCTCACCATGTCTGTAGTTTTACAGCTGAAAAGACAAAGACTTTACAGGTTTAAGCTTCGACTCCTCCCCCAAACTTCTTACCAAATCTGTCGTCTCACTGAGATCTTTGTGATCTGCCTAGGCCTATACCCCCGATGTATTTCAGCATGTCAGGAGTCTGGTCAGTTGGTCAGACAAAAGTTGTTGAGGTTTGAGCCTTGGGTATGCCAAAAGTATCTCGCCATTTCTGTTTGTACAAAGTTTGTAGAAGTTTGAGCAGCGAGTATAATGCAAGTGTGATGTTTGAGCTGCGAGTGGCTGAGGGCTTGACATGAGCGATATGTTCCAGCAGTCTAAATGTCTATCGCAGGTTATAATGAACTCAAAACAGACTGACAAGGGACAACGGACCCCCCTGATGACGTCATATGATATATGCAATGGGATAAAGGTGTTAGGCCTACATGTAATTCTTAAGGCTCAAAAGATCGCGAATCGCTAAGGATATTTAATACAGTATACATATTCCAGATAACCATCGACTGATACATAACTATGCATGTGATTTCTTTGTGAAGCAATTGCAGGTGTTATCTCTAGGGATAACCTTTGAGGAGTACATGAATGATTGGATTTAACGCGACATTACGAGTGTTTCAGCTATATCGTGCCCTAACCTCTAAGGAAAATCTGCACTGCAGACATTGAGCACAAATGTCATCGGTCTTCCCCAACAGTGTCTTCTCTCATGAGTGATTTATTATTTAGGTCTAACAACCAAAAGGATTTATGAGTCCTGGAACGAAAAATATGTTTGGAGTTAAAAGCCGTTTTCAACGATATTACTGTTATGTCATATGAAGACTGTGTCTCCCTATAGTAGTCCAGTCTTACGGTGCTGAATCAGTGGAAAGCCATGCCGATGACAAGCGGGCTGGATGCGTATTCTTGGCTAATTTGTCTCTTGTTGAGGACCAAGCGAAATCGTACTAACATTATTAAGTTATAGTTTAATAACTCGATTCGCGATGAAACTACGGATTTCCAGCTTACGAGGAAAAGCCCGTGAACACTGCACTGTTAGACGAAAATGCAGGGATAGGCTCAATTGCGGCGCTAAAGGGCATTGTGTATATTACTCCAGTTGATCTGACCAAACAAAAACGGATGAGATCATCGATTATGTGACTAGGCGGTCAGATAGTGACCAGAGCTGTCCCGACAGACTAATGGTTTGCTTGGAACAACGGAGACTGAGATGTCTGAGGGACTTTCCTCGTGATCAGTGACCGTTTCCAGGCTCTTAGCTCCCGGGGGACGCACGAGTGACCCATGGACTGGTCAGTGCCGGACTGATGGATGGTGGCGAGATCCTGAGATGGCTGGGATAGACTGCCTTCGGCTTAAAACCGCATGTCCAAAGTCTCGACTATCGGGGTAATCAAACGAAACATAAATCACCGATCATACCCACTTTTACATACGTGCATACACTCTGGTTTACGGCTACACAATGCCTTACATGTGTGTAAGTGACTGAATATTTGCTCTGCTCAATCCAGCATGTCTTTAAATCGAGAAAGTACAGTCAAAAGAGCGGATAAGGTTGTAGCAGTAGGTTCGAATTTCAGTAGTTTGGGTTCATTCCCAATCTTTGGCAGGGAATTTGCAGTTTTCCCTCGCTATCACTGTTTGATGGGCTCTGGTAACAATAAGAGGTGACGAAAGGTTCGTCAGTAGCCTGTCAAGGTCTGCGGTTTAATCATTCCAGCCAAGCGATCCGGTGTAAAACACACATCACAAATAAATATATAAATCAAGCGCTGTACTATGACTGCGCAATGTCCACTTAAGCGCCAAGTAGTTTTTCAGAGGTTTTGTACGTCAGAAGGTTTGTTATGGAGACAAACAAATTTGCACAGGTATGCAAGAGTGTTTATTCCTTCTCTATTTTGCCCCTGTAGAAAGACACACGTAGATGTAGTTTATGCTGTGATTTACGGGTGCATCTCCTATTAATCACTGACTTCAAACTGTGTTCGTTGAAGTTGAATGCGGTTTTCAGGATTACTTTGGTCTCTTTGTAGCAGCTCGACCCTAATGCTATACATACACATGTTTTTGATTGTAATTTGTATGCGACAGAGAGACATGAGTTGTCAAAATATCTTGATTTTACTGACTGTAATTGATCATGAATACGAAACATGTTTTATTAGTTAGTCATTCATAAACTAGAAAAAATATTGTAAGAGAAGTATCCCTGATGTAACACAAGATGCTTGTGTCTGGTTAAAGTGGTTGATAAACCTTGGTGTTTAAGTCTGTGTTAAAAGCACGACTAAATAAAATCGCCGGCGATAATTCCTATATCCATATCTATCAGTAGTGCTGCCGCACTGTAACGCTATTCTTAAGGTACCATGCATGACACCGTTCAAGCGTTTCCTCGACGTGCGTATAAACCCGATTGGGGTTCCTTTGGTTTGCATTCAAACTCACCATACATAATCCAAGACAATACCGTTATATAAAACTTGTCCCCATATCTTTCTCGGTGTTATTTAAAGCTATATTATCAAACTACAGATCATGACAATTAAAAGCCATGGATCATTTGCAAAGAATATCCGTTACTGTGATAGTAATAGTGTGTTAGGTTTATTTACAATGGAAGGAGAAGAAGCCATCAGTCAATACTGAAGTGAAAGAGATCACCGGATATAGCTTATACATCGTAGTTATACTTCTCTCTGAAGCTGCCGTGTCACCTGCCAGTCTGGTGTTGTTAGAGACTAAATCAGAGAACAGCGAAATGAGTGCTGTGGGTGAGCGAGATGTCCTGACTCAGTGATCCCAGAGTGTTCCCTCGCCGACCGACACCCGGAGAGATCAGCCTGGACACAAAGGGGGCGCTAATTGAGAGGTTAAGCGAGTTAATAGCTGAGCGGAAGTGTTGTCTCGTCGACCCCGGGTTAGGGAGATACGGGACAAAGGCCAGAGTTAAGCGGCTATTTAGCTGGAAGTTACGATGACCCGAAAATGGCAGTTAGAGATCTGAGATTCGAGTGAGTTTACAGAACAGAAAAATCGATTTTAGTCGTACCTGATTAAGATAGTAAAAGGAATCGTCCCAAGTACGACCAACTTAGGATACAGTCAACAGGCGATGATCATGGTTCGATCGGTTGATTGGGGATAGAGTCAACCAGTGGTGATCGAGGTACGATCAGGTGATTGGGGATAGAGTCAACCGGTGGTGATCATGCTACGATCAGGTGATTGGAGATAGAGTCAACACGTGATGATCATGGTACGATCAGTTGATTGGGGATAGTCAACCGGTGATGATCGAGGTACGATCAGGCGATTGGGTATAGAGTCAACCGGTGCTGATCATGGTACGGTCAGGTGATTGGGGATAGAGCCAACAGGTGATGATCATGGTACGATCAGTTGGTTGGGGATAGAGTCAACCGATGGTGATAGAGGTGCGATCAATTGGGGATGGAGTTGACAGGCAGGGGTTCTGGTACGACCAGCTAACTGAGGATAGAATCAACAGGTGGCGATCGATGGACGATCGGTTGGGGATGGAGTAAACAGTTAAGGATCATGGTACGATCAGCTGATCGAGGATACTGTCTACTGGTGGTGACCAAGGTACAATCGGCTGGGGACGGAGTAAACAGATAGGGATCAACCGGTGGTGATCGAGGTACGATCATTTAAGAATAGGATAAAGAGGTGGTGATCGAGTTACTATTAACGGAAACAGAGTGAACACGAGGTAATCGATTAACAGGGGATAGAATTAACAGGTAGTGATCGAGATAAGCTTAACAGAGAAAACAGTCAACAGGTAGTGATCCTGGAGCTTTCAGTTGAGGTGAGATTCAACAAGTGGTGGTCGAGGTACGATCAGTTGAGGATAGGGTCAATAGGTGACGATCCCGTTGCAATCAGTTGAGAATAGGATCAAGATGTGGTAATCGATGTACGTTCAGCTAAGGATAGAGTCAACAGATGGTGATCGAGATACAATTAACAGAGGACAGATTCAACAGATAGTGATCAAGGTACGATTAACAGAGGATAGAGTCAGATTGTGGTGATCTAGGTACGATTAACAGAGTATAAAGTCAATAGGTAGTGAGTGATCCTGGAGAGTCTAGCTGAGAAGAGAGTCAACAGGTGGTGATTCCGGTTCCATCGCTTAAGGATAAATTCAAAGACGTGGTCAACAGGTGATGATCTCCCCACCACCGGCTGAGGACACTGTCAAAAATGGTGATCCCTGAACGATATTAACCAATTATGGAGTGAAAGGGCGGTGATTTCAGGCACTATTAGCTGAGGAAAGAAAAAAAGGTTTATCTTCTAGTACGATAAGAGAAGCAACTGTGACCTGATATGATCAACTGAGGATACTGACGAGTCATGATAAGCATTACGCCTGCCTCAGTGATGGCTCACTTTCATGACTGCAGTCATGCACTAAAATGGTGCATGATTTGGAAACTGATTTTATTCATCCGCCTAGAACATTCATTTGTCAAAAACCATCAAACCTTTGTAAAATTAAAATATACAGAGCTGTAAAAGTGTTTAAGCTTTGTGGCGCAGTTTTTTCAGTTGTTGCTAGTACGTCACTGAAGCCATTGCGTGTATATCAACAACAACGTTGCAAAATTAGTTAGCGTAGAATTAATTAGTCATGTTTATTAGCTAAACAGTGTAGAATTGAAAGAAAGTGAGATAATTGTACCGTTTGGCGACAAAATGGAGTCAGTACAATGCATACAGGCGTGGTATGGGCTTCCAGCGACGTGAACGGTTGAAAAGAGAAGTGCTTGTACTGCATGGCCAGTTTGTCTGAAAGCGATGGCCAAGGCTTTGTTTGGGAACACAAGGAGCAGTATAAATGTGGGAGGCGAAATTCCATGGTTTGCGTCCGGGCACTGCAATTTCAGACGTTCACACTCAAGGCTCCCGAATGTCCATGCTTGACGAGATTTTGATAACCTCTTGCTGCTCCGTTGGTGGGAAATTATGTGGCAATTTTCTGAGGAACTATCATCTCGGAATGGATTTCTGTTGATGGAATCGATGCCAACGCTGCCCTTCCTCCTAGAAAGGGCGAGTTACGCAGGTGATGTGTGCCTCAAAACTAGTTTGTCTCAACTGCCTGTATATATGAATAGGAACAGGACTGATCGATCAGAAGTTAATGGCACGGGCACTGAGCTATTGTCCCAGCGTGCGGAGAGTGTCATAAAGGAAGAAATATCTGGCAGAGCTTTAATGTTTGACCAATACTAGCCATCTTATGCAGACCAGTCCCTTTGGTTAGCCAGTTACCATCAAAGTGTGAACTGAAGAGCCCAGTTGTTCCCAGTGAGTCACTGTGGCTACGTGGATAAATGAAAACAATAAATATCAGATGAACAATACACTGTGAACGAAAACAATGAATAGTGGACAAAATATAACTGAAAGCAATAAATACCAGGCCAGTAGTCATCTGGAACTGAAAGCCGTACGTGGATAAAAAGACAATATTAATGAAATCCATAAACCCTCAAGAACCAATTATTAACTTTAAATCTTCAAAAGAGAACAATTTATTCAGGATTATCATAAAAACCAAATCATAAAAGCCGGGAGTCCAAACAGATTGTTATAAAATAAATGAAAATAATAAATACGGTTTAAAGGAAAGGCCATAAATGAAAATAATACGTACCTTGATGAACACTATCCTGTTAATAAAAAGAATAAATAATTGTTTGAAGAAATTGTCGAAATTAGATGTCAAAAAATATCATGAATAAACTGTAAATTAAGGCAACAAGTGTCTGGGAGACGCATTGTTAATAATGTGCTGCTTTTTTTTTCCTCATATCCATTTATGTATATGTATATGCATGGGCATTAAGGTTTTCGATGACATCGTGATTTTATCCCTTTCACTTTAGAGTGTCAATCTAAAGAAAACTTTAGAGTGAACAGAAAAACAATCAATATTCTGTCAGGCTTTACATTTTGTTCAATTTTGGAAGTTATCAGCAGCGAAAAATAACAGGGACCATTTTCCCTTTTCAGGATCCGGGATTCGTTTTGTTAAATAATCAAGATCCAGTTCTGCCTGCGTAAACTGAGTGGCAGAGATACGAATACAATCTTGGTAGTCCAGGCCGAATTTATAGGTAGCTGGTCAGCGCTGGGTCAGTCTGTAATTCCCTGGGGAGAGTGGTAGATTAGGATACCGCACACTCAGAACATAAACACTTCGATATGACACATTATATTCAATTCCGGCCAGCACTGGAAATAGAACATCAATGCACTGGATCTTTTATGCAGTTGTATATGACAGCATTAAACCTGTGTAAATCATAAGGAATTGTTGGGTATGTGGAAAACGAAAGCAAGAGACACCAATTATGTTATCTACGTCAGAATATTTACGTTCAATAAAAAGACCTTCTCCTAACTTTATGGACATGTTGTGCGTCAACTGATTCTTGCAGGAGGACCTAGAAACGTGGAGTTCTGGCGGTTGGCGCAAGTTAACCCACGCTACCCATGACATTGTTGATATACGTACATAAAACTATACCCCATAAATGTGATACGGTGACGACGCCTGGTTTATCTGTTGACTTCTCTCCACTCCTTTACTTATTTCAGAGGTGTCAGATCTGTAACCCTCAATGATTGGGGATATAAAGACACACGGGTGAGTAGGGAAGAGCTGCTAGTTCAGCATGTTATCTGCTTTTAAAGTTTACACCAAATGTGTCTTCAGTTATAAACTCCGTTTACAATGTGCACGGAAATTGTTCCTGGACACGGACCGAATGCGTGAACGATAAACGTTTGGGGAGTGTTTCATTCATACGGGAGAAATTCGCAGCAGGGTTTCGGTTTCCTGAGAAAATCTATAGGTCGATATTTAGCTTAGCAATGGATCATCAGACAATACAGAACTGGTAATCAACATGTAGTCCGACACTTCACGAAAAAAGTACATCGTGTGTTGTTTTTGTTTTGCACACTGGCTAGGTTATGCAGTGGCCAGTTTTCGATGCGAGACAAAGTAGCTAACCGGTCAGATACAATAATCAAGTTACGGGTGTAAATGCCCGACCTCATTCCACATATCCATCTTTTTTCTTACATCTTTGTATTGTAATTGTTTCTAATACCGAACAACAGTTTATTTCTTTCCACTTCATGAATCAGCAATTCATTGCGATCTGTAACTTACCTGTCGCCATGTTTAAGTGCTGAACAATGCTGAATGGTCAGAACCGGTAGTGAAAATCAGTCAAGAATGCTCACCCCAGACCAGAAAAAATTGCTCCGAAAGCCATCTGTCCAAATCCGTGGCATGCCACGAATTCTGCTCCCAGTGTTTACATGTCTCAAAGGCCAAGTGCAAATAGCGGAGAGGCAAGCCAGCCTAATTGTATATGTCGGATCTAAGTCTGTTTTACAGTTAACACGTCACATGGACAATGTATGTAAATACTACAAATATACCAGCAAATATTTTCCAGCATCACACGACGGTATCTGTTTACATCTAAATTAGGTTTTCACCACTGTGGTTCATCTCAAATGATGGCTACGACGGACTGGAGAATTGCCTAGCGCATTTTTTCCCACATGCATCGAAAAATGGCTCGTGAGACGCGATTTTGAGTGCGGATGAACTGGTGTCAGGTGACAAGTAATCGCTGACGCACCTACACCGAGTTATTCTCATAATACGCTCGAAACAATCTTCCAGTGTCCGTTATTTGAGTAACGGTGCATCGGTTTGCCGAACGAAAACATTAATCCATTATCGGTACATCAAAGGAAAGGCCATCCATGATCCCTCAGATAATGGATTTAATGGAAGACTCTTTTCAGGGTTTGCAGAAAAAATGACGACAGCTTGAAGACACTCAGCTGAATTGTGAAAACACACTCACAGATAATTCACTCAGGAAAATCGGGAAAACAGGAGGGCAGGAACGCATCGGAATTGAACATGAATACATGGAGTGTAGGACAGCATTACTTCATGGCCAGATGATGTCAGACGATGTTTGGTTATTAATATATGTTGTTTAAGCTAAAACCGAAATTGAATGACATCAGAAAATATCAGATTAAGAGTCTGTATTA
This sequence comes from Acanthopleura granulata, assembly GCA_016165875.1. NCBI lineage: Eukaryota > Metazoa > Mollusca > Polyplacophora > Chitonida > Chitonidae > Acanthopleura > Acanthopleura granulata. The sequence goes on along the minus strand of JABBOT010000080.1, from coordinate 6,612,317 downwards.
TTTAAATACTTTGTCCACGACGGAGATAATGACTGAGACGGGAGATAATGGTGCTCTTGACAACTCCTGTAAGCTTTTCACAAGTTGGATGCCTTCCAATTCGGAGACATTTTAACAGATGAACCCCCTATAATTTCACGAGTGTAGTTAACACCAGAGAGAGAGGTTTTCAAAGCAACATAACAAAATAATGACTTACTTTGAAGTTGACTAATAGTCTAGAAAATGTTATACTCTCACGATCATCAAGTATGGCTAAGGACTTCGGCTTCAGCCACTTCTGTCTATTTCGGACAGAAAACATAGGTAAATTACTTTTAATCACGACCTTATCGAAAGTAGTTTATTATATATTATTGGTTCAACGTTGATGGCTGTTTAGATCAACCTTGGTCAAGCTATAATGGTACAAATAATTCACTTCAGCTACGGAAGCCTCACGGATAATTTGAAATAGAACAAATAGAACAATAGAACATCACCATGCGCTAATTGTCATTGTAATTAAAGGTTTCTACTATTTCAATGGTAATTTGTCTATAGTATACTCTGACGTCAGGACTTTAAAGGATTACTTTGTTTATACCCAGACCAGTTCAGCTGTCGTGTATTTTTACAGGCATTATTTTAGCACACTGGACAGGTATAAATATTTATACTTCTTGTAATTAAATAAAAATCCCAAAATAACGGTATTTTTTAATACGATGAAAACTGATTTAAAGAAATTCCAAAAATAACGTATATTTAAGATATGCTGAAAATCAGTTTAAAAGAAAACAAGAAAGTGCAATGACAAAGAAAACAGAAGTCGATAACCCCAAGACGAGCATCATTTTGGAAATAATACTGCACGCCAATGTCGGACGTTTTTCGTACATAGAAGAAAGTCTCAATGTAAAAAAAACCCCTTTGCCTGCTACAAAATTGTAACATTTGTGTTTTATACAGTTTTAATATTCTCGGGAAGAATTTAAAATTTCACTTTATCTGTTCTCATTTCTGTTCTTCACTTCTATAAATTAACATAAGTGCTTGACCTTATCTTTGTGTTTGAGAGATATTATTGATATTAATGAATAAAATTCTCTCGCATTTTAGAGTATATCCACAGTAATCACATGTGGGTGTCAGGCAAATGCTCAGGGACGTTGATACTGATGACACTGATATATGGTGATTGAAAATTGAAACCAGGTTCAAAGTTAAGCTTTGTCAGTTAAACACGTGCAGCAAGACTCAAGTACCCACGAATCTGTTTCACTACTAACGGTATGTATGGGTGAGGATTGATGTAAACAATGTCGATGTGTTCCCTACAGGCTCTTTGTTGTCTATTGGTCAGAGCGAACTATAATGATTAAAATCAATTGCCATTGCCCATTTGCAGCATTTATACGATTTTCCTGGAACAGAAATATTTGTGCCTTGAGATTTTTTGTGTTCTTCTTTGAAGTGAATCCCAGACTAGCATTTTATATGCATCTCTGAAATATAGTTATTGTTTTTTAAAGCCGCGCCCAGAGAATATTTGTGAAACATAATCAGTCTTTTAGTGACACATGTGTGATTTGCAGCACTTAAAAAAGTTGTGAAAACAATTTTGAAATTTTCTTAGTTTAAGTTACGCGAGATGTTTCAAGAACTCTGGACAAAACTGGATACCTAGATCGAATTTTGCCCTCTGGGCTCTCAACAAAGAATGTTATATATAACATGTAACACGAAAGGCCTTACACAATAGCAACATGGAGTCACGTTTTATCAGTCCATGCCAGAGTCAGTGGGACGACTTTTGGAAAGGAAAGTTCTTTTTTCAGTTCAACTGCAGAGTGTCCTCTCATTTTTTAACATTATTTTATAGAATGTAGATAGGCCATTTCCCATTATCCACAGGTTTCAATTACGTGATTGGAAACCTTGTAAAAATTTAAAGAAACCGTTAAACGTTTCTGGTTTAAATGAATGAATGAATGATTATGGCTTAACGCCACATCGGCAATATCTCAGCCATATCGTGGCGAGAACAAGGTGGAACCACGAGACAGTCCAGGTTTTCGATAGTGACATGAAAACATTAAAAACAAACCAAAAACGTATGGACATGATTAAAATCAGGTAAGAAAACCAAAACAGCTAAAACTCGAAAACCAGCATATTAAGGAAGTTTTATCACGAGTATGTATGAAAATAAAATTTATACTTTATGATACAGGACAATGGCCTTCAAATATTTTATGACAGCGTCGCCAGCGATGCTGTCAAACAAATCATATATCGAATTTACTGTGTAGAATCTTTGCGGCACATGGGCAAAGTCTACAAAGTCAACCAGGATATGTTTGATGCCGTATTCAGCATCACATCCAACACACTCGGGAGCACTGCTCCCATCCAGGATAAAATTGTGTGTTAGACGAGAATGCCCAACACGGCATCTTGTTAAAACCACTTTGTCTCTACGAGACATACCCAGTGTATAAGAGTTATGGCCAATGGCGGGGTGAATAGCGTGCAGTTTATTACACACCTGCACGTCCCATTCACCCTGCCAAAGGCGACGAATATACCTAAGAATGTTAGATTTAAAATCAGCGTATGGGATTTTAACTTTTGATACGGATTTATTTAGGGCAACCTTTGCCTGTGTTTCCATGGATACCAACATGGCTTGGTATCCAACAGAATATAATATCTTTGCCTCTTTCAATCAATTTTCTATGTAAGGCTAAAATTTCCAGAATAAGCGGGTTTTTGAATTTATTATTCTGCATTTCCAAAAGGCAGGAGAGCGAGTCACTACATACCATTGCCCTCTGGGCTCGCCCAGAGGAAACATATGATAAGGCCAGGAGTATAGCCCTGGCTTCTGCAGAAAAGATAGACGATGAAGACGGAAGACGAAGAGAAGAGACCTGCTGTTCTAAGAGCCGCAGCTGCAACCCTGTCCCCATCCTTCGACCCATCAGTGTATATAAATTTATAATTTGGATAATTAGCCTTAATTTCAGTAAAAGCTTGCTGAATTATAAGAGGATTTGTATTCGATTTATTATGTTGACGTAGATCAAATATTAGTTTAGGTTGTGGAAGAAGCCAAGGAGGAGACTCCGGAAAAGATACCGGAGCTATCTCCTCTAGCTTGATGTTAGCTTCCACAACATGGTCCCGTATACGAAGACCGAACGGAGGGATCTTGTTAGGACATTTAGTATATTTGTCTACGTATGATGGATTGAAAACACAGTTGCAGGCAGGGTTTGTTGGGTGAGCTTTAAGCTTTGTTGCATATTGAAGGCTGAGTTTAATACGTCGGTTATGTAAAGAAGGCTCATTGGCCTCCATAAACTCTCTACTGGTGAAGTTCTAAAGGCACCAAGGCTGAGCCTCAGACCTTGGTGATGGACCGGATCCAACATTTTAAGATATGATTTCCTAGCGGAACCATAAATGATGGACCCATATTATAATTTAGACCTCACCAGAGAACGATATAAATTAAGTAAAACAGATCGGTCAGCACCCCAATCGGTGCTAGACACGACCTTAATTATACCGAGAGCCTTTATACATTTAGCTTTAAGCGTTTTTAAGTGAGGTATAAAAGATAGTTTACTATCGAATATAACTCCTAAAAATTTATTTTCCCCAACAATCTTCACTGGTTCACCACAAAATTTAAGCTCAGGGTCTAGATGAAGTTTCCGTTTATTACAGAAATGCATACCGACGGTTTTAGACGTAGAAAATCTGAAACCATTGGCAACTGCCCATTTCTCGATTTTATTGAGACAAAGCTGCAGTTGCCGCTCGATGTTATTCATATTTTTCGCCCGGTAGCATATCAGAAAATCATCTACATATAAACAACCCTCGGTTCCAGATGTTAATGTTTGGGTCAAGTTATTATTTTTGATGCTGAACAGCGTAGGTGAAAGGATACTGCCGTGGGGTACACCCATCTCTTGCTCATAAGAGTCCGAAAGAGTGGACCCCACCCGTACCTTAAACTGACGATTTTATAAAAATTTGGATATAAATATAGGTAATCGACCTTTAAGGCCCATATCCGCGAGGTCTTTTAAAATGCCATATTTCCATGTGGTGTCGTAGGCCTTTTCAAGGTAAAAAAATATTGACACCACATGTTCATTATTAATAAAACCATCGCGAATGAAATTTTCAAGTCGAACAAGGTGATCCACTGTGGATCTACCTTGACGAAAACCACATTGGATATTAGATAGTAACTTGTTGGTTTCGAGAAACCAAACAAGTCTATCATTTATCATCCGTTCCATAGTCTTACAGACGCAACTGGTAAGAGCTATGGGACGGTAATTATTTAGATCAGTATGATCCTTACCCGGTTTGGGAGCCGGGATAATACATGCCTCCCTCCATGAGGGTGGAAAATTACCAGTTATCCCAATATCGTTCAATAAGTCCAAGAGAGTCTCAAGTGGTTCAGCTGGTAAATGGTTCGGAAATTTATAATATACGTTATCAGGAGCACATGCTGTATCATGTGCCTTTCTGAGTGCAGTTTTTAGTTCATCCATATTAAAAGGACGATTATAATCTTCTAAGTTTTTAGAAGAAAAGGGCAATTTAATTTTCTCCTTCTGGTTTTTGACATGCTGAAATTGTGAAGAATAATTCTCCGAAGAAGATTTTTTAGAAATTGATTCCGCTAATTTATTAGCTATATCGGATGCAGAAGTTAGTATGTTATCTCCATCTTTCAAGTGCTGGACTTTTGCTTTGTTATTTTTACCCTTTAGTTTCTGAACCATATTCCAGACCTTACGCATAGGTGTTTTGGACGTAATGCCTGAAACAAAGTTCCGCCATCAAGATCGTCTCTTGGACTTAAGTAATCGACGAGCCTTAGCTGCCAGAATACGAACCTGGTTTAAATTTTTATCAGTAGAACAATGGTTGAGCTTGTGTTCAGCCCTTTTACGGTCCTTTATGGCTTTACGACAGTCATTGTCGCACCAGGGTTTACTTTTGGATTTTGGACTGGTCGAGGTCTTAGGGATAGTTCTATCTGCAGCTCGTAATATAGGCTGATTAAATTTAAATAATATAGGGTCATCTGCTGCATTGAGAGTCTGTGATATCAGCCTCACAGAACATCTCAAATGCCATCCAATCTGCTTTATCGAACTTCCACCTAGCTACACGTTCTAAAGAATTAGAAGTGACATGCTCTAGGATAATAGGAAAATGGTCACTACCACAAAGATCCTCGTGCACTCTCCAAGAAAAATCCAGGAGAAGTGATGGATCGGTGATAGTGAGATCGATAGCAGAATAAATGCCATTACCCGCATGCAAATGAGTATTAGAACCATCATTGAAATAACACAGTTTCCTCCTTGGCTAAAAAATCTTCTACCACCTTGCCCTTATTATTTATGCTGTTACTTCCCCATAAGGGGTTATGGGAATTAAAATCGTCCATTATTATAAACGGCGTAGGTAATTGTTCTTTCAAATTATGTAACTGTAAAGCTGACAAAGAAGTGTTCGGAGGAATATAAACCGAACACAAAGTGACTGTCTTAGACAATGAGACACGAACGGCCACAGCCTGAAGCTCTGTATCCAGAGCAACAGGACTGTGGATAATATTGTTATTTATGAAGATAGAGGAACCGCCTGCAGCTCGCTCTTCTTCGTGACAAAATGTACTATACAGTGAATAATTTTTGAGGGTTATTTTATCTTTGTCAGATGTCTTCAGGTGAGTTTCCTGAAGACAAAGGGCAATAGGATTTAATGATTGGACCAGCTGTGTTATTTCAATAAAATTAACCTTAAGACCTCGACAATTCCACTGTATAATTTTGTCGCATGTAGACATTACGGAGGAGATTTCTGTTTATGTTTGGATCTAGGACGACCCTTCCTTGGAGATCGGCTGGAAGATCTCCCTGGTGCGGGTGATGTATCCATCACATCCGCATCTGATGTTGAAGGGACAACGTCCGCCAACGATCCAAACCTGTTTAATGTTTGGACAGGATCTCTTGTGGCCTTAGACAGACGTTCTGTTGGGTTTACCGGTTTTAATATTACTACTTGGAGTTGTACTTTTGGACTTGTTTTTGTCATTATGATTTTTAGAGGGCTGGGGTTCAGGTTTATCAGTTTGTTTTGCATTGTTTACTGGTTTTATTTATTGTACTGTGATGGTCTGGGTTGAGCAGGAATTCCGTTCAGGTTGAGCTCAACGTTCCGCAGTCATCGGGTTAGGTTTGTCGTTTCCAATGGGCCAAGTCAAGGAAGTTTGAGTTGCAACAGATGTTGCAGCTCGCTTGACTACATTGGCAAACGAAGTCTGCGGTGGCGTACTCGAAAGTGAGGCCAATTTGCGGGCCTCCTGATAGGAAATGTTGTTTTTAGTTTTTAAAGTGATTATTTGTTTTTCTTTAATGAAAAGGGGACAGTCCTTAGAGGAGGCCATGTGATCTCGGCCGCAATTACAGCGCTTAATTGTGCTGCTGCAGTCAAAACCATCATGACCTTCACTGCCGCATCTGAAACAACCCAGTTTATTTTTACACTGGCCTTTGCCATGACCAAATTTTTGGTAAGTAAAACACCGTGTCGGGTTAGGTATGTATAAATCCACATTAACCCTATACGGGTCAATGTAGATATATGATGGTAGAGAGGTGCTATTAAATGTCAGCAGGTATGTGTTTAATTTGAGGATGTTGCCAGCTCTTTTTGTTGTGAAACGTTTCACTCTGACAACACCCTGTGGTTTTAATTCTGTGCAGATTTCCTCTTCAGATAGGTCGAAAACATCCCCATCCCTGTCACGTATTATTCCCTGACAGCTGTTCAGGGTGTTGTGAGGGGATGTAAAAACAGATATCTCGGAAATTTTTTTTAGTGATAATAAATTGTGTGATTGTTGTTTCCGGAAACATTCGATAAGAATGTCTCCGGATCGCAGTTTTTTAACATTTTTTAAAGTGCCTGCTGCACCCTCCAAAGCCCTCTTCAAAAGAAAAGGATGTATTTTCGAGGCCGGCTTTTGTTCACTCTTTGTTGAGAGAACAATAAAAGCCGGCCAACTTTCCTGTCCAGTGTCTAGAGGGTCTGAAATCACCCACCCTATGAAGGAGGTTGCACATTAGACAAGGACTACTTGAGTGACCCTACAGCCATCGCCTCAAACGCAATACCACGAACGAAATTTGAGAAAAATCATTTGATCTCTAAAGAGTGTTTATAAAGAGAAGTTTTGGGACCACGCAGAGGCAAGGCGTGACCAGCCGATTGATCGGATCGGGCCATCCGACCGCCCATCTTTGGAGAATCAAGGGCGGAAGTGGAGTGTTGGGCGTGAGGATCTCGCAAGATCAACTCGCCCTCAGCCACCAGGATCCCGTCCTCCCCCATCACGGGTCGCAACCCACGGCAATCAGGTTGCCCCTTTTAGTCGCCTTGTACGACCAGCCTGGGAAGGCTGTGGAACTATTCTATTCACCGGAACCACACGGGAGAGCCCTAGGTTAGTCGCCTCGTACGACAAGCTTGCCTAGAGAACTGGGGCCCTATTCTTTTCACTCCCGGGAACCCCACGGGGGGTTTCTGGTTTAAATGTTACAAGTTTACAATCCAACGAACTAAACTTTTTAATCATTCCTTTGTGCAGGGGTCTGTACACCGTGTCTGGAAACTGTGCTCAATCTGGTAAGAAATGTCCCAACAGTGTTTCAAGCACTTGGAAACTACATAAGTTCCATAGGTTTGGACTCTATCCTGGATGCGTATCCTTCATCAGTGCTAAATGCTTGACCATTTACATTGCATGATATTTTTATGCAATAACTGTTTTTGTTTTTTGTTTTCTTTTTGCATCAAATACTGCTATGTGTACATTTTTTCTTTTTTTTTTTTTATTGAAATCTTTTCCTCTTTAGTGTTCTTTTGCTTTACCTAACCAGAATTTCTGTCTGCATCTATTTGGTTTACCGGCGATTTGCTAAGTGATGTATTGTACTACTTCCACCACCAACTGTTTACGAATTGTGTGTTTTTCTACGAACTGTAATTTTTTTAGTTGGAAATCCTGCTGCTTTGTATGACCTGAATAAGCCGAGAATATTTCTGGTTAACCCGCGTCTTTCTGGCGATGGTTTTTGTTACTATTGTTACGAATGTATATATGTAGAAGCTATGGTTGCAGCATCCATATTGTTTTGCTACCTTAGGGTGAATGATTCCATTGAGTTGAACGCCCATGATATTATATCTGTCTGTCTGTCTCCGGCTTTATAAAGTATGGCTCTGCATTAAGCGCCGGATTCAGGAGGAGTTATGTATAAAATATAGTTCCTACATAAATATTGAAGAGAACGTGCCTAAATCCCAATTTAACGGGGGTAAGCGTTGCTTACATTTCATCCTCAAAGTTTGCTGTGTATTTACGCGAGATCGCAATTAGAGAGAAAAGGCAAAATCGCGCAAACAAGAGACATTGCTTAGGGAAGGCGTGGACTAAAACATATTCAAGAACCAATCAGGAATAATACGGAATTTTTACTTTTTTGAGAACTTCAGGGGATTTTAATTTCATTAAACACCAAAACCATTCTGCAGTATGCCTTAATGCTCCGAACAGGAAATTGTAAAATTGATGCCAAGTTGGTTGTCTTACATATAGTGTGAAAACATAAATTTATTTGTGAAAATGAATATCTCTTTTCATTATTTAATGCCATTTATGAAGTGAAGCTTTGGTATTTCCTGTGTGTTTGTCAAGTATATGCGGCGGTTTTTTTTAGATCAGTCTGACAATGCGATAGTTCTCTAATATCGGGACAAAGCGTCCAGGTAAAAAGTCTCCTTTCATCACCAACTAATGGCCATAACCTCTGGGGTAGTAAGTGGTGAAACTATCGTTGAACATTTGCTTTGAAAGAAAAGTTGAGAAACTCTTAGATTAAAGTCAAAAAGTTATGAAGTAACCTGAGTGAATCTCCTTAATGGCCACTCATAGAGTGATATTTGATTGGGACTCTCTGAATTTCGCCATAACAATTGCCAGTTAAAAACAGATATTTCGCAACATCAAAGCTACATGAATTCAAACACGAGCCACTGCGAGACGCCCTTGTCTAAATTTATAAAAAGCGCTACTTTTGTTTCGTTGGCGCCAGATGAGGTGCAGTAATAACGAATGATGTGAAATTATCCCAGTTCCGTCATGTGAGATAATTCCCGTCCTTCTCAGCTGTCAAACTGAAAATTGACTTGCACTTTTAGCTATGTATGTATGCTTGGGTTTTACGTTTAGGTTTCCCTCAACAGTTTTTCAGCTACATTCTGTGTCTTCTTGTGGGATCGCAAGTCAATGCAGCAAAAATGCTGCCCCCACTGGCACGTCATGCCGAAGACACCAGATATGACACCCTATCCAGATATGTTATATCCATCCAGTCTTGTTTCTTTGCTCTAACCTCTCAGTGCTGAGCGCCAAGCAATGCAGCAAAAAGTACCATTTTCAAACTTTTTGGTATGACTAACCCTGTATAGATTCTCCGGCCTCGAGGCAGACCACCAGACCACCCAGGCCGTATAGGTTCTTGAAAGAAATACCACGCAGCTAAATTCACCTGTAGTATGTACGGCATGCGGTCGATTGATTAACGTATTACTTTGTTCTCTAGCACACAGGTATGGGTTTAATCCCAAAGTAAAAATCCAACCGTTTTTTGAAATTTTCACTCAGCAAAAATGCCGTGCTGAAAAGATGTCCCTAATGACAGTCTGTACAGTCTTTACCACTCGGCCAACATTTTGATTTATTTATTTATTTGATTGTTTTACGTCGTACTCAAGGATATTTCACTTATACGACGGCAGCCAGCATTATTGAGGGAGGAAACCGGGCAAAGCCCGGCAGGAACCCACGACCATCCGCAGGTTGCTGGCAGATCTCTCCACTCACGGCCGGAGAGGAAGGCAACATGAGCTGCAGCGGCCGCATTGCTAGCGCGCTAACCAACTGAGCCACGGAGGCCCTTCGGCCAACAATAATAAGCGGTTTGCTTGTATTGCAGGCGATTAAATGAAGGATTATGAGGTGGCTGGCCTGATTCTGAGGTCGATGGTTCGAAACCCAGAAAGATATCAGCCAGTTGTCAGCACTAAAATATGTACTGTACACAGAAAACGTAAATCTAATAAAATATTTTACCACCAAGATATTCGATACACGTAGCAACGAGAAATGGAGATACTGGTTTTCGTTCAGCGTCAGAGTTGTTGCGTTTAACCCTATAATACAACACATAGACGAAAGACTGCAATGACCGCCATGTATTTTTCTAATTTCCTGTGAGACCATTTACATACTATGACACATGCTAACTGCTTTTCTTGCGGAGGCAACAACCGTGTAGATGGTCCTCAGCCAACATGTGAATGGATTTTACCTTGTTGTCGTCTAGTTTGAGTGGTGAGTTCATATCCTGCATTCCATGCCCTGTATGAGCAGACCAACGCATGTTTCCGTGGAAAGGCTCTGAGGTCTAACCAATACCGGTATGGAACGCAGGCTGCGAAGAAGAAGCTCTGTTAAGCAGGGAAGGTAACAGCCTATTTACCTGCGTGACAACAACTACTCCAGAGTGCCTAGGAATACAAATGCTTTCGTTCCATCGCGACCCCAACGGTTTCACTTTGGTGAGAATTACTAACTAACTAACTAACTAAGTAACTAAATAAATAGCCAGATAAATAGATAAATGTACGGTTAGAGCGGTATAATGGAGGTTGCGGCCCTGTAAAACATGAGAGCAGAATCAAAAGTTTCCATTAGAGGAAATATTCAGCGTTTTTTGTATTTTTACATTTTTTCTACGAATTAGTTTTACACTGTGCTAAATAATATTTCATTTACGCGTCAACCGTCAGTTCATTTATTTATTTATTTGATTGGTGTTTTACGCCGTACTCAAAAATATTTCACTTTAAAGATGGCGGCCAGCATTATGGCGAGAGGAAACCGGGCAGAGCCCGGTGAACTCACGACCATACGCAAGTTGCTGACAGACCTGCGTACGGCCGGAGAGTACCGTTAGTTTATGACAAGCCGACACAGAACGCAGGAGAAACCTCCATTGAAAGGAAACTATGCACAAATCATGTAGTTCTGTCACTCAAAGGGAAATAAAGCTTAAAAATGAATTAAGCAACATTAAAATCCATTAAAGGTTGTACATGAAATCATTTTCACTTAAATTATGTTTAAAATTATTTCACTGCATTATAGATGCTATTAATTAAAATATCTGGACTATAAGGAAGAGGTTTTAAATCCGTATTGATAATGCTTTTGTGTAACAACCAGATTCAACAATTTCTTTGAAACAAAACGAGCGCTTTTATGATGGTTGTTTGATTTGTCGCACACGGAAAAGGAAACGAGGTGTTTGGTATTTGACATAAGGGGGCACTATGACTAATTAAAAACTAGCTCGAATGATACGATACAAAGGATTTATTGTCTGCAAAGTAGCAGATAACAAATAAATGCTAGAGTTCACTCCAATGGCGGGCGACAAACCCACCAATATGTACCCCATCTACTTTAGGGCGAGGCACTTTCTCGCCAGCAATACACGCCAACCCGTCTGGGCCATACACCCAACACAGAGGGACCGCTGGCACGTGTTGCCGGCGATTATAGGCGTCTGATTCTGAAGTAGTTGGTTCGAAACCCGGGGTGTCCGAATTTCAGTACCAGAATTTGTGCTGAACTCAGAAAGTGAAAATTATCACAATATAGGATAATACTGTCGATAATACCTCGGTGGACCTCATTTTGATACCAGGACACGTGTCATAGGGAAGGAACGGAATTCCATGTCCGAGATTGGGGCTCAGTCAACGAGAGCCATTCAAAACTTAAACGCGTCACATAGAGGCGAAATGTCTCAACAGTTTGCGGTACCAGTACCACCATGCCCGTTTCATAAACTGAGAAAACTAATTTCCTTTGACCCGCCCCTCCCACAGTTGTAAGCCTTCTCTCGTCCCTGAGTGCAAAGAGACACCCACTGACTCTGATGTCATTCCGTTAACTGATTGAATATATCATTAGCGAAGGCGAGGAAGTCTCCTGCCGTGACCCGTAATCTAACATTTGCGACACCCCACGGATAATTTAAACATGTAATCCAATTGATTTGCGGTTGAGTGACAGTGTAAATTTTTATGGAAGCTCCATGTTCCGGGTAAAAACCTTTCCTTTTATTTGAGACCAGAAACAGTTTCCAGACGAGGAAACGCAACAAAAGACATGCGTCAATCAAGGACACTTGTTGATTCTCTCTACCTGAATTTCATTGCTGAAAGAAATCTTACCGGATTATTCAATCAGTCATCAATCACTCATCACTGTAACGATAGTCAACCAGCTAAAGAGTCAATAATGTATCACATAACCGCTACAATACATAGACGATCACAAATCAAATACATAGCTGTCACGTTCTTTCACCAACTGAAGTGAATGACGTCATTAAAACCAAAAAATCGGTTCAAGTTGCGTTTTTTGAATATCATTAAAAAGATAAAAAAAAATAATTCACTAAACAAAACCTCACAACCTTGGTGTTCTCTACACAAAATAATTCCACACGGTTAATTTTTATCTCCATTACTTTGATTTATAAATCTATAATTTTGTTGAAATAGCATATACACATTGTATATCAGACGGATAAACGCTGTTTCACATATTCCTACCTTGGCGTAAAGAAAATCATGCAATGAAGCCCTGTTGTTCAATATACGTACATCCGACAGAACTGTCAAGGCTTAAACGTATGTCTAGACGCATAAACAAACTACTTTTCCTGCACGACAAACAGTTATATACTCATTTGGTGCACAAAAATATCCTAGAGATTGATATCAATATATTCAGTATGCTACACAAGAGGTTCGGTGCTGAAAAGTCACTAACAATTTAAATTGAAGGTAGTTCTAAAACAAGAACAACTCTAGGTTCTAACTAGGCAGTGTATTATGACCCAAAAGTAACAGTTATTTATTTACTGATTTATTTGATTGGTGTTTTACGCCGTACTCAAGAATATTTCACTTATACAACGGCGACCGGTATAATGGTGGGAGAAAATTAGGTAGAGCCCGCGGGAAACCCACGACCATCCGCATGTTGCTGGCAGTAACAATTATAAGGCGTGTTCCCTGTTTGCAAGAGAACAGATGTTAACCTGCTTCCTTGTGGCCTAAGTCGTGAGCTCGAATCATGTATGGGTCTTTCTCAACAAACCCTCGTAATTTTCAATGGAATGGAACAGAGCTTCGACCATTTGTCACCAGTATTGTAACACAGGTGGTGTAGACGGAGTTAACAAGCAGTTCTGCTAAAAAGGGAACACACTGGCCTATACAGTGCGTGTATAGCAAGAATTTCCCCAGGGTGCTCTGGAGCGCAAATATTTTCTAGATTTTGGGGGATTATATATGAGGTGACATTCTAGCTACTCCCAACTTGTGTTCTGCGGTTTAATCCGGTGTTAGTTGAAATCGATCGTGATTTAGTGCCGTTGAAAAAAAAATACTAAGCGTCTTTATTTTTAAGTATGTGTGGGTGCACTGCAGATTTTCGCTTGATTGGTGGTCAAGAAATATTTCACTTATGCAACAACGGTGAGAGGTATGGGTCAAGGACACTAGAGTGGTGTATGTGAATCACCTCCTGATTTAAAACCTGAGGGAATAGTCCGTCCAGCAATGTCTTCTTGTTACTTAATTAGAATTAATTGGGATCATGAAACGAAAATCAAAATATGGTCAGTTAAGAAGTTTAAACGTGTTTTCTTTTTTGTTATGTGAAATGTCCCTTGACGGCTCTCTAATAAAAAAATGTCATAAGCCTTGTTTTGTTTGGTCTAGTTTACCAAGATTTTAACTGCATTGTTGCACTGAATGGTCTATAGAGCAACATAACCTTACACTAATAAAGTATCCGATTAACTCTTGAAAAACAAAACTTAGAGGAAAACAGGGCATTTGCAAAAGGTGTGAGTATATTTTGTAATGTAGCCAGCGTAGGAAAAGCAATTGCCAAATGTAAGGTTGGAGATTGAAAAAAGATCGTCGTGTTACAACGTGGTGTAGGAGAAATGATCAGACTAACCCCGAAAAAGGCTTGTTGTGGAATTCGCCGTCGTCCTGTCCCTACTGTGACTTCTTAGTTTTCATGTAATCAATGCATCTGCACTATACACAAAACTGTGTTGCTGATATAGCATAACTGATTCTGCTGTGCACTTGTATTACCAAATGGGTTCCATCAGCCTAGCAGACCTTCGTCGACAGGTGTCATGGACATCCGAGCTGACAACGAAGATATTTCGTCAACCTATATATTGTGGACATTAAGATGAAACCTCCATATTTATCGACAGAAATTAATTTCCAGATGATCGTTCTACGGAAAAATTGCCACATAATTTTCCATTGAAAGCCGGTAACCAAGGGCTATGAAAGTCAGGTCTAAAGTCCCTCCGTGATCCAGCGCAGAGTAATGACCCAGAAGCCTTTTACCAATGCGGTCGCTGTGAGTTCAAGTCCAGCTAATGCTGGCTTCCTCTTCGGCTGAAGTGGGAAAGTCTGCCAGCAACCTGTGAATGACCGTGGCAGCTGATGAACGGTGTGGTTTCTTGAGCAGACGGAGATTGGAGCACATCTCTTTTTTCCATGTTTCCATCATTATATTACCCACACAAATGCATGCTTTTTATCCATATAAATTATGCCCCTGAATTACAGCATATAAAGCGTTTGATCAAGTTTCACTCAATGGTTGATCTTTATTAGGAGCATAATTAGGAATAGATGGAAGTTAACGACCCCCTCTGTGTAGATGACAGAAGATCATCTCGCAACTCTGTAGTCATTAAGTCGTGCAGTGAAATGTGTTCACGACACGAGCAGATCAATATCGTCCACGGACGGAGTCACGAAAATGGTGACTTTGTAAATGATATCGAATCACGTATGCAAATTTATTGCATGTTATACGTGATACAACAATTTGCTAAATATGAAACTGATTGGAGCGGTAGACTGTAACAGTCGCGGATGCTAACTTAAGTCGATTGCCGATACAGCAGAAGGAAATTACTTTGAACTTCCTTGCTGACCACTTACAGGCGGGTATTTTATTAATAGAATGTGGTTTCAAGCCTTGTAATGATTGTCAGTTAAAAACAAATATCTCATATTGTTAGCGCTATCCCAAAACGACCAAGTGAAAGACGCCTTTGTCTAAATTTGTCAAAAGCGCTATTTCTTGTCTGGCTGATTCCAGACTTTCTGTAATAGTAATAAATTATGTAACAATCACAGCTTCGTGTCGAGAGATAATTCCCGTCTTTTTGATTTGAAATTTAAATTTCTACTTTTAGATGTCTGATAGATATAACAATTCGCTAATAGTGCATTTCTCGTCCGGATAGAGCAGTACATTCTGCATTCTGTGATTATTAGGTGATTGCAAACGAAAGTAATAAAAGTTGTGGGCACAGTGGTTTTATAGCGAATATACTGATCTTTAAATGGCAGCCAACACAGTCCATGTTATTGGTGCAATGTCACCCAGGAACAGGAAATCTTAGACATCTCTTCATCTCTCTGGTTCTCTGACAATGAGCGGTCAGATCCTTTACCAGAATATCTTTGGTGTGGTCTTACATAACGATTGTGTTTATCATACGAAATCCGCGTCACACGTGGTACAGTCTATTAGTTTTTTGCCAAAGGTCGCTAGCTTTATCCAGGCAATCCGATTTTTTGTAATCATAAGGGAAACATTTGAGCAAAAGAGTAACAAAATAAAAAAAGGAAAGAATCATTTATTCATTTGCTTGGTTGGCCTTTCAGGATATGTTCAAGAGTGTTTTACTTACATAATGGCGGTTAGCTTGTGTGGAGATTACGGAACACCGGTAAAGCTCGAAAAAACGACCGCAATTCGCTAGATACCAAACACTTGACTTCAAGTTTCAGAGGTAGCATTGAATTCGAACGTGTCATTACATTTGTTTAGTGTGTGTCCGGTAGAATCTATGTATAGCATATAGTTGAAAGGGAAGTGATCTTCAGGGTCTCAAAAGCGGTCATAAGAGTGCTGTCGACCTGAGTCTGGGAGGAAGGCATCGAGGACAGTGGACGCTTGGCAATCTAAGGGCATAGCTACCCAAACCTTTGGGTTATTCAGCTGTATTAAATCTTAACACGCCACATGTAGACGAAATGCTGCAAGAACTTGTTCAGATAATCCAGTGCGATTTTTCTGTAAAGTAACAGAGACTTCTAATTTCCCTCCACCCGGAAGGTACTCTCCATACTACAGGTGACTGTTATGAGATACCCGCTGGCAGTAAAGTTAAAGAAACTGACGGAGAATACCATCAACCAGCGTGAATTGTGTCCGCTGCCAATCCAACCTTCAAGACGCCCCACGGATAAGTAATCTTCGTGATCCAATTGATTAGCGGGTGAGTGACAATGCTACTACATTTTTTATTCAGGCTCCGTTTGTGGAAAGTCGGAAGAGGTGTCGAGATGAGGAAACGTGAAAAAAGAGATGCACTATTGAAGGAAACAAAATGCTTTTTCTTAATACCCGAATTTCATGGCTGAAAAGTAACTCGCACGTTTCAAATCAGTCAATCAATCAGGGTAAAAAGAAGGACACCCAATCACTGTAGCTTCAGTCAGTCAGACAAAGACAAGTAATCGTCACCGATCAAGTCACGATTAATACATCCATGTGCCCCACGTCTTTGAATATTATCCAAATAATACAATAAATAATATTGAGAAACTAGCATAAAAAGTTCCCTTTAGTCAGAGTGTTGATTTGTACGGCCTTTGTGATTTTTATAAACTTTTATATCTTGAAAATGTACAATAAACCCTGATGAAGTGACTTTTTGGGACAACAAAGAGATTGGCCATGTTTTAACCGTTGCTAACCTTCCAAAGAAAATCGCACAGTGAAACCATATGTTTCAATCCCGCCATCATCAACCAGGATTTTCAAGGCTTATTTGCCTTTGTCCAGACGATATAAACAAGGTGTCTGTATTGTACGACAAACAGGTGATATATACTCAGATAGAGCTTTAATATTCAAGGGTTTGACATCCACAGTGATTTCTCGGTGTCGGTCCCCGAGAATTCTGCCTTTAACGGACATATTTATACAGCACTTCTTAATTCGCTGGCTAGGGCAGCGTAATGACCAAGGCGCCTCTCACCAATGCGGTTTCTGTGAGTTCAAGTCCATCTCATTCTAGCTTTCTCTCCGGCCGTACGTGGGAAGGTCTGCCAGCAACCTGCGAATGATCGTGGGTTTCCGCTAGGCGTTGCCCGGTTTCCTCCCACCATAAGGCTTGGGGCCGTCGTTTAAGTGAAATATGCTTGAGTACGGCGTAAAACATCAGTGAAATAAATAAATAAATTCGACGGCATCGCAAATCTAAGGCGATTCTGAGACAAGTTCGTGATACAACTTGGAGCTGTTTACATAACCGGTGGGTAACAATCGCATACATTGTGGATTCGAAGTCGGCACATTTTAGAACGAGTTCGAACCCTGCATTGGTCTGTCTGAAAATGCAAGCTAAGTGCATTTTACTTGGAATATTAAACATCTTGGGGAGCTAACACGCAGTTCTGTGAAGCATCGAATATATTACCTACGCCTGGGATGATAACATTTTCCTTAGAGCGTTGCGATACGTAAGTATTTACTTTAAACTGCGATCGTTATATGAGGCGACATTCAGGCTACGCCTAACTTGTATTCTGGTTTTTAATCCCGCATTTGTCGAAAACAATAGTGATTTAAAGCTAGAGGGACATAGTGGGCAACTTCCAAAGGAAGATTATATGATGCCCCACAGGTGTATAATACATGGATTAGCCGTAATGCAAAACTACGAGGAGCTTTTATTTTTAAGTATGTTTCACCGCAGTGTATTTAGTTTTTTATTTGACTGGTTCTCAAGACATGCTTCACTTATAAGACAATGGTGAGATTTGCGAATGGAGGAAAAATACAGTCAGTTAAAAATATTCAATGTATTCTATTTTCGCACTTTAAAATATCCGGGGACGGCTACCTAATGAACGTAATGTAAAGCATCCCAAAGATTTCAGCGACCTGTTTGAAAGCGACGTTGTTGTACTGATAGGTCATTAGGACAAAGGACAAAGTTTATAGAAATATAAACAAGTGTGAGCGTATCTTTCAATGCATCTAGTTTAGGTAACATGGAAAGCCAATCGACATTTATGAAAGAGAAGAAGTTTTGTGATTGAATAGAGATTGTAGTATTGAATGGCTGTGCTTCAGATCGGATTACACTGACCAAAAAGTGTCCTTTTCCTTAGACGACACGTTTATTTATTTTATTATTTATTCCTGAGCTTTCATACAGTCGACACATCTGCACTATGCACTTGGGAACAACAGATTTACAATTTTATTTCTTCGGCAAGCTGATCGCCATTAATTAAGTCATGGTTGTCTGGCAGATCTGGGTCGACACGTGTCATGGAAGCCCCAACTACAAGGAAAGACATTTCTTCAGCCTCTCTCAAAACTCCATAGTAAGGGTCACCAAGTGGTTAACAAAGTCTCGTCAATTGTGTGGAGAATGGAGACCGGAAGTCTGGGTGTTAGCTGTGCGGTTTGTAACTGTAGACGGCTGAATAGAGGATTGCTGTGTAGCGGAAACTGTTTACACGAATGGGTAAACACTAGAAACATTGAAGCACAGATCATACACGGGTCAGTAGATAAAACAGCTGTTTATATGGCATATCAATCGTGTAGTTGGATGTGTTATAAATACAGGTTGCCACAGTTTTTTTTTAATTTAAGGCGAAAACAGGCAGTTACAAAAGACAGACACACACGAACTGGTAATACCTGTGTAAGAAGTAAATTACACAGGTACTTTCCCCAAAGTGAAGGACAATCCCCACACCATAATATGTAGGAAACACCAAGTAGTTTTTATTACTTACGGTTTGCTCCTATCCTACGGTAATTATGTCGCGGTCTGACTTCAATCATGTTTTGTTGGTCAATAAAACTTGACGTGGTCTGACAAATTATTCACCATGTACAAAACGGTTTGCTCCTTAAGAGCAACGATTTCGTGGAATCTGACTAAAACATGAATTTACCATGACTTTTGATTGGTTTTGTATGTAGGAGACCGATAAAATATCTTTTGATTATTTAAAATGCTTTTGTTAGTAATGTTACTTGAACACCAACATTGGCGAGTCATCCTGGAAGACATTCAGAGACGTCTTGTTAAACTTATCGCTGAACGTCCGAGCCTGTTTGAGTGAACACTGACGATTAAGCGATTTGGGTCAAACTTAAGTGTTTCCAGTTGGGATGTTTGCATTTAACTCATCATATCATGGCAATTCATCCATCATATTACGGCTCGGAAGTAATTGTACTACGTGACACTTAGCGTAAATATGTCAGCCAGAGTTAGCCTACAGTTCAAATGTTACTCTGTCTATACGTTACGACCTCCAGTCAGTTCTCTTTATTATCCTTACGATCTTACGAGGTAGGTACGGATATTTAACTACCGGACACTTAAAAAGAACACGAATCTTTGCACGTCAAACCTGATTTTCATTATTCTACAAACTCCACAACAGACTTTATGCAAGTGATTGTGCAAACCGTCGTTGTTTGAGAACCATATTAATATCTTATGCACACGGGAATTTTACGGTATCTAGATTATCAGGATTTCATGCAACATGGTATCATCTACAGCTCATCTATTACTTTCTGATGTCTAGATTTAACAGTGTTTTAATGAAGCCGGTCTTAGAGCAGCTCGTAGGTCATGAGTTTTAATACGAATACATCCTTTTTCTATGGCTCATTACTACCCTATAAAGGTGTGCTTTCTCAGCTATAAATCTTACCTCCAGTACTGTCATTTTCTGTAACGTATCTATTAACGTTTGACCGAGCCTTGTTTAATGGTCGATCTTTTATTAGGAGCATAAATGAAATAGATGGAAGGGAACCACTTTTTCGCGAGACTATTATCATTAAAATGGGGGAGTGGAATGTGTTCACGACACCAGCGGATCAATCTCGTCCACGGATAGAATCACTCGAGTTCTGACTCCTAGATGATGTGTAGATGATAACGAATCCTGCATGCAGTCATATTACATGCCACACGTGGTGCAACAAACACAACAGGGAAGAGCAATTGTCGAGGTAAGAATCTAACCAGAAACAATGTGGTGGTCTGTTAGGCTTGCGATTGCTAGCTCTGTGCTAAAACAAAAATTTCTACCCGTCTAAATCAATATCACCCGAGCATAATGACAGAGGTTAAGAAAGGAAATTGTACCAAGACAGATTTGAGTCTTCTTATTTACTCTCTAATTCATATCAATGATTGTCAGCTTGTGTGTAACAGATACACTTGTTATTGTGGATTTTCAAATTTGCGACAGTTGTTTTAGAGATCGAAAGCTAACTTCGAGGACTTCTTAAGAAAAGATTGCCATGAATGAGGCCCTCCACTGAATATCTGCACTAAAGAACGAGCAAACATCAAAGAACTACGACATGCGTGTATGAACAGAGCGCGTGGCAGAGTACCAAGACCTTGCTAAAACACGTCGTGTACCCCCTATACGTGCATAC
Source organism: Acanthopleura granulata (assembly GCA_016165875.1). NCBI lineage: Eukaryota > Metazoa > Mollusca > Polyplacophora > Chitonida > Chitonidae > Acanthopleura > Acanthopleura granulata. Next base: position 6,591,535 of record JABBOT010000080.1, on the reverse strand, counting down.
TGGCTACTGCGTTACAGAGCACCATCACTGTGTCAAAGCACATCGTGTAGCCTACAAGCGTATACTGGCTATTGCTTTAAAGACGGCCAGCACATTATCAAAGCACTTCTTGTACCCTGTGTATACTGACTAACGATTTACAGAGTACCGAGGTGTTATTAAAACACTTCGTGTATATGTATATCACGAGTAGCGCGTTACCGAGTACGTACTTGATTGATTGGTTTATTTCGTTAACAAACAGACAAATACAGGCACGATGGCCTATGTTTTTTTTCTCTTTTTTGTTCCTAGAAGTACGTGAATAATAATTGTACTATTTAGGGGCCATCCAACGAAAAGCTCTTTGATGAAGTTCATCACAGCGTCGTAAAACAAGGTGTTGGCTAAATGTCTTTGAATTTTCTTGTAAACCTCTCTCATGTTCTGAGCAACTTCTGGAATCTGTGTAATACCCCTTGTTCGTATGCATTACTGGTCTATTAGTACCTGGCAAACAGTGCTTAGGGGGATATCAGCGAATCATAAACCATTTTGTTTTCCATTCATGTCACCTCATAGCCAACGCGGGATACCAGCAAACTCACTTGGGTGTCGTCACGTTGTGTGAAAGCTCTATGAATTGGACATGTACCCGCGGGATATTGAGAAGAAGCGGTTCATATTTGCCATTGTTGTTTCGGGAATTGTGTCAAAAGTAAAATTCTTAAGCAAAAGTGTGCCGTTAATGCACAGCTTTTGGATTGCCGGCTTTTGAAAGCTCTTCAAATTAAAAGTAAACTTGGTACACCAGATTGCAGATTACAAGGTGTGATTTCGGGATAAAACAACGTGCATCGGTCTGCCGGCAGCTGCAGCCTCTATTCCCGTTGTTGTCACCATACCAAAATCTTCTGAATATAACGTCTTCTAAACGTTCTTTTGTCATAATCGTTTCCTTAACAACCATTGAGGGGGCTTCCGTGGCTCAGTCGGTTAGCGCGCCAGTGCAGCGTAATGACCAGAAGCCTCCCACGAATGCGGTAGCTGTGAGTTCAAGTCCAGATCATGCTGCCTCCCCGGCCGTATGTGGGAATCAATCTGCGGATGGCCGTGGGTTCCTCCGGGCTCTGCCCGGTTTCCTCCACCATAATGCTGGCCGCCATCGTATAAGTGAAATATTCTTGAGTATGGCGTAAAACACCAATCAAATAAATAAATAAATAACAGCCATCGAAATTTGGTTTTCCCTTTCTCTTTTTCTGTGCTCGGAAAAATTATGAATATGCTATATGTTTCACAGATCCTCCACCCAAGGATGTTCACATTCGGCATCTCTCTGGCATTCAGAAATGAAATAAATTTAACGGACTTATTGTTTAAGTATGCCAAATCTATGACTGACAGCATTTCCGGGATGTTGTCCTCTTCGATGACGACCAGGGGAGGCTACTCTTGGTTATTCCAAAAAGTCCAACCTGTTCACATTTAGGACAATGATTGTATGGTGTAAATGTGACATTATTTTAAAGGTGATTTAATAGACATGTCCACACGGATCTTCACACGCCCTGGTTCCTGTAGTCCTCAGACAGCCTGCTCATGACCGTGTCGCGCTTGACATGCAGAGCTTCAGGCATACGTTAATAGAGATCTAAACCTCAATTTAAAATCTATCCACGAAATATAGAACACCAGTAAAAATATCTACAAGCTGTGATTTATGGAGTGTGAATTGGCCTGTTATTGCTGCATAAATCATTTCCACCGATCGCATAACGTCCTCTAGGGAGTGTATGTAATGCAGAAACTCCAGCGCTTTTGATCAAAACAAAAAAAAATTAATTCCCTAGTCAACCATTAACTGATGGCACTTTTCTAGGTCGTCAGATCAAAGTTACTTTGGGAATATTGCCTCCTGATACAATGATTTTACTCAGAATCAGTGCTGTTGTACGAGCACAAAATATGTCACCTCCCCGCTCAAGGCGGCTGTGTGGCTGAGTAGTGTTCGCACGGTGTGTTGTGGCGAACGTCATCAAAAGGAACTCCGTTATAGAGATCATAGTGCAGGCCTCTTGTATCGTCACCAGTAGTCAAAGCGACGCTGCGACAAGTAAATTAATTAAACGGAACCGAACTTTACCGAAGGCTTTTACAGGCAGATCGGACTAGGCCGCAGGCAATAAGATAGTAATTAAATGTTCATAATGGGACATTGGTTCTCCTGCAGCTACAGAAATGGAATTTGTTTTTCTCCGGGGAAATTTCCTAAGTTTTTAGCATATTGTTTTTCCACGCGATGCCTTCACGCTCTCTTTCTGCCGTAGATGAGCTGGCAGCAGTGTGGAAATTAGATTAGCGACCGTCTCTTACGGGATTTCCTCAATAAAACTTCCATTTATTTAAAGGATTTAAAGCCATCAGCTTACCGATCTCACGCGCCAACCAGGTTGCACGTAAACACTTTTGTACTTGTACATTGTGAATCTTAAATGGGAAGATGTGGGCTTTGGTCGCAGTGGTATATAAATAATTCATTGGGTATTTCCTCAGCGAGTAAAGCATCCTTAGCCATTGTTACATGCATGTGACAAAGGATGTTAAGATCTGGCACAAACTTGGTCTTTAGCGAACCACTTTTCAAATTATAATATAAACGTTACATTCGAACAGAAAAAAGCATTCATGAATAAGGTCACTTGACCACATACATCATATACCTGGTTTTGACCACGTGGTTGAGGCGTTTGCCTTTACAACCATTCCGAGATGAACGATGCCTGGCATGGAACTACGAACGCCACGCGTGAGAGAGTTCGTCCGTAACTGCGTCAATGATTTCCTTTTGGCTGTCCATTTCCCTCTATTTATAAAACTAACGGTCATAACACTAGTGAAGATTTCTGTAGTAAGTTAGTGTTATGCAAGAGTCAAACAAAGAAACAAAAGAACTTCAGTTACACCTATGCGACACGCCATGTCTACGACATAAGAAAAATTCTGCAAGCAAGTTTTTTCCATTTTAGGCGGTGACGGAAATTTTGATTGCTAACTAGAGGTTAATCATGAATTCTGTAACAACAAATTGTTCCTGTGCGTACATCACATCTGCTCGAGTTAGCAGAGTTACTAGTTCTATTCTCCCATTTCCAGAGGGACATGACGGACGTGGGACAGATGCATTGGAACTGAAAATTTGAGTACTCCACTTAATCGAGATGAAATAAATAACTAAACTAAATCTCAGGGCATTAAGGTAGGTTAAGAAAAAACACAAAACACCATTACGTAGTCTCTAGAAGAAATGGTTCTCTTTCGCCTGTGTGGTCTACATCCCTGTGGTCCAGTTTACAAAGAAGGTGTAAGTTGTCAATCGTAACAGTCATGACGACAAATGTATTGTAGGATACGTTGCCATGGTTGTTACGTTTGACGTACTGTTTCATCCTCTTCGTAAAACGGGTCCCCGAATCTAGGGTAAGTATACGTGTGTGAGGAAGTCAGTTCGTTGATCGGTGTCCTGGTACGATTAACAAAGGCAATATTTCAAAGGTTACGTGTGACCATTTCCCACCTATCACACTGCCGTCGCAGCTCTGGTACTTGTTCACGATGTAATCTTTTGTGTTGCATACTTGCATAAACCCAATGTGTGCCCTCTTTAAATTGTGTTCATGGAAATTGTTCATTCAAAGCGATGACGAGACAGCATTTGGAGTCATTTTAGACCAGTAAAGTCTAATACATTATAATTAACATCACTGAATGTCTTGTTTAATTTCCTTTTAGCCTTGGTGCCAGAGGACGTGTAAGTTACTGCATTGTAAGCGCTGACTCTGGTGTATTGACAAGGAGCCAGATTTCGCCAGATACAATTGTGACTATTTGCCAACAATATCTCTGCCGTGTCCGCTCTAGCTTTACTCTCTATGTTGTACTGTTACAAAAATCTGTCATCCACGCTTATGATAGGGTTTGTAGTGTTCAGCAAATACGAAATTTCTTGCCAGCATATTTGTAAGCTTTAACGCACCCTGTATAACACACCGTTATCTTGAAACTTGTTTGATTAGATGCTGTCAAGTTTTAAATTACTCTTGTTGGAAGTGAATAAAAACTATATTTATTGATATGGACGAATATCTAGAGGGCAAGTCAAGGAATTACTCCCAATTTCTTTCCTTTAATTTTTCTCCTCCGAGGCACGGAAATTCGGTGCCGTGCGCCGTTGCGTTTCACATCCCATGTTTTTCTTGTTAATTACTTCCCTGATGTGATGTGTAACTTCATTTACCTTTTCATTTAATCATCTTTTGCAGCATACATTGGACACAGCTGATTAAATAAGCAAGCATTCTCAAGAAAAATTTGTTTCAGGCCATATTTAATCATTTTTCACTTATGCGATAGCGGCTTTGGGAGGAACAGGAATCGCAAGGATTATCAGAACGCTTGCGGTATCGAAAGATTCTTCCGAAACCAAATAACCGACAAAGTAATACAAATTTACAACTCTGAGATTCCTTACTGTTCTCTACATATCGCAAGCTCACTTTTAAGCTTACCTTCAGCTGCGCCCCTAGATTATCGTTTCGGATGAAAAAAAAAAATAGATGCAATCGTATGTCCTGCCATATTACATTATCCTTTCGGATGAAAAATAATAGATGCAATAGCGTGTTGTGTCACCCTATATTATCGTTTGGGAAGAAAAAAAAATAGTGTAATAGTCTTGTAATGATAGGAAAGGATAGCCGCTGACCGTGTATGGTGCTTGCTTTTCGATCACCAAAACACCGAACTGCGGTTCAATACCAGACTTAGAGAGCGAATTTGTAGACTCTATCACTCATTATTGGCTGTGCTTTGGTACCGATAAATGGCCAATGACGCTCAACTGGCCTTTTGCCCAGTGTAACGTTTCATGACGACCACTTTGGTTCCCATCAATATTTGCTATCGAATATTCGCCAGTATTATGTCTCATTTAAATTTCTCCATATTAAAATAGAATTTTTTTAGCTGTCGGGCCATTTTCTGCCATACAGATCGAATGATGTCATTTGCATGACAACGCATATGGTCACACCGTGTTATGTAATAATGTAATGTAATACTCGCCGTGTAATGTAATAATAATTTTCGTGATATGTGATATCGCCGCGTAAAGTACAGACAGAGGGACAAATAAACGGCGGAGGTAATTGAAACCAAGCGACTATCGGGGATAAGATGAAAGTAATGTTGAAGTCGACCGTTTGTAATGCCTACACCCGTTGTGGCACTGTTGTGGATCCTATTCAAAATAACTGAAAGATACACACAGATTCCCTCAAGTACTTGAGTAAGGGCAGAATAATACATATATTGCATGTTATTACATTACTCCGATTTTTTATGACAATACCCAGGTATTGGTTTTATTACATCACGCGGCAAATTTTATTACATTGCGGGGTGATATTATGTAACACTGAAATTTTTATCACATTACACGGTGTGTGTTACATTGCTTGTGTATTATCACATAACACAGTGTAACTGGCCCTCGTCTTTGATCGTAGTCTTCACTGGAAACCCTCTTCCTTCTCTGATTCAAGATGTCTAGGTGCAAAGTTCATGTCTCCAACTGACGAATTTCCAAGCTTCGATTTATTCATACCTTGATACGGGTGAATTGTCACGCCGTACCTTTTAAGCATCGTGCATTGTATTTGTTAAAGATGTCATTCATTTGGCTTTGGTCCCTCACTGACAACCTACCCGTTACCCGCTAATCGTTATGTGGTACTAGGCCAAACACTCTAGAGCTTTACGACATGCAGATTTTATCCCATCGCGTCTCACTCGTGCGCGACAGTATTTCCGGCGCCACACACTTTCCAATTTCCTTGGGTCCAGGCATGAAAATATCATGGCTGCTTTTCTTTGTTAACGTTTTTCATCACGACAGAATATCATTTCAACAAGCTGTTAAGAGTTGCGCAACTTTACCCCCAATATCCTTTGATAATTTCCTTTGCATGTCGAGGCCCGTTATGGCGCCTAGCCAAGCTTGGCCAAGAGGTGACTGGTACTGAATCTTTCATACTTTGACTCAGGCAATTCCAAGGTAAAAGGCCTGAGTGCTGACCACTTCAGGGCTCAATTTGCTAACGTTTTCATTTCCCGAAGCAAACAAAATGTGTTGCAAGCCGCATAATGGAGTCACAGAAAAACGAACGGGAACACAAACACGCCTCGGAGAAGCCTAAATGACAGGAAAGCCTGAGATCAATGTGTGAGAGAAGTTAACCGATTCTGAGAAGGTAATGATACCAAACAGTTTCGGATCAGCAGTCGTCTAGAGCTGATTTTCACCGGACGTGCTTCTTTTAACTGTTTATTGTTCGTGCTTAAACTTCCGACGAAAGGCACAAGAAGCCTTGTCCCGTGACACTTTGGGGCGAATTTCTCACTTGGTTTTTTTGGTCTTGACGATGTCGTGCGTGAATACTAGAACTGCGGTTAATTTTGTTTCCTCGGGAATGAAATGCATCACGACTAAGACAAAGGGCGAGCTTAAATGCTCAAAATCTAAAACAATTTTCAGAATTTTTCGTCAATGGGAATACTTATAGTTGATGTCAACTGATTTCTTGATTCACGCTGCCCCTTGCAACATTATTTTAACACCCATATCTGATCACTGATTTTTCGGCCAGCCCAAAGGGTCTCCTCACAACTTTTTTCAATACCCATATATGACTGCTGATTTCTCCACCACTCCAAAGTCTCCTAACAACTTTGTTTCAACACATATTTCTGTTTGGTTTGCTGTACCAATATATGCATAAAGATGATCAATTTTACGGGGAAATACAAAGAAAGACTATGCCTGCAGGGTATAAAAAAAGCCATTGCAAATGTGTTTCACACACCACGAGCTGAAGCACTCTTCAGGCCGAATGTTTAACGTTTGATGAATTAAAACATTTCCGTTTTCATGAATGATGATACGAAAACGCTGACTAATGAAGCCATTGTCGCCTCTGAGGTTAATCAAGCGCCGCTTTACCGGACAATAAGACTCCATCTATTGTCACCTTGTGGCAGGTGTTTGTTTTCGCCGTGTACGCTTATTGTTTGTTATACAGCTCTAGAATCAAAGCAGCTGTTCCATCAAGACCCTCTTCGTCTATCTCCTGCAATTTGCAGATGGCTTCATATTGATATTTAACCATGTCTTTATGAATCTTTATCGGGTATAGCAGACGTGTCGCCATAAAACCATAACGCTCTGTCATATTTCCTAAATACTTGTGGTGCCTGTTACAAACCCCTTCTTAGTGTAATATATTTTTTTATTTGTGATTGCGCTGACCGAGTCAGTGTCTGCGTACATTTCCCCTCTTTATGCGTTATGCTTGCACTGGAATTCAGTCGCGTGTCCAGGGCGTATATTCTGGAGAGATGTACCTGTGTTGTAAAGATGCTTACGAACAAGTCATCCAGAATTTTCTTTATCTTAGTCTATAAATAAGATTGACGAAGTTGTAAAGCTCGCAGTCATTTACCACTGGTCACTTGAGAGCAATCATGATTACTCTCGTTCGCTTTGAATGACTTTGCTGGAATTGGAGATCAGCTTTCATGCCGTTTGACAGTCGTTAATTTGTACTCCATTTTTCGGTACGTAGCACTTTATCAGCTTGTGTTTCGTCACTTGCTATTTTGTTTGAGACATTATTTTTTTTTAGCTTGTATCCCTCATTGTCTCTTTGTGCGATTACGCACATATCATCTCAGTTTACCCAGAAGGAGACGTTTGATATATTTCTGAGGACTGAAACATCATCGCCATCTCGGCATCAATGACGCTACTGTCAATCCGTGCGCCCTGGGAAGTTGCATCTTGACGGAGAGTTGGATATGCTCTATCGTCGGCGTGCGGGACCCACTTCTATTTGTCACTCACATGACTGTCATCCTTCGATTCGAGAATTCCCAAGGACTCTGAATTCTATATTTACGTGGACTGACTCTCTTTTGAATGCCTTAATATTCCATGAGGATTTGGACGCTATTATCAGTAAGAGAGTACATATTTTGTAATTACCTGTGTTTTTTTAAATTTGTTATTGTCAGTTGTGTTTTTAATATGTTATTGTCAATTGTAATACATTATTGTCAGTTGTGTTTTGTTCAAATATATGTATTGGACTTATTCAGACGTCTTCGTGTTTCTTTGTTTGGTCTTGTGTAAAGTGTATTGCTGTCTGAGAGTTGAACAAGCCATTTGTTTTTCGTTCTTCTTTTTCAATTGTGGTGCCCTTACAGTACCAAACATCAATCTTACAATAGCAGACCACATTGAAATAAAGCTTCACTTTCCATTGAAGGACGGCTTTGTTTATTCCTAAGTAATAGGCTGAAATACCGAAAACCGAATTTTGTATTCGGAGAAAATCATGTGATTCAGTTCACCTGTATCATTTTGATGTCGTAAGTATTACATTTGCTGTTGTGTATGGTGTAGAACAATGTATACATACTACAAACCTTGTAATCAAAGTGTTCTGTCTTAAAAATAAACCACTAATCATGAAGAGATGTCTGATCAAACGACTTAAGTGATGAATATTCTTGACTTCAGATATGAAGGATTGGACGTGTGCTTCCTTTGGGCAGTCCAAGTATTTGTCAACGGAAAGCCGAACGACCGACTTTATTAACTCTTAATGACCGGAAGTAAAACATGTGTTTTTATTTCATTTTTTTTTTACAAACGTTGAACCTCAGATCCCATTTAAAACACACGTCATTTTCCTTTAAATGCAGCACAGGGAGTTGCTATGCAAACGTTTCATTAAACCGTACCGTTATTGAATAAACGAACGCTCTCATCACTTTGTGAGATGTTGTTTCTGAAAAAGCGCCATGTGCGCGAAATAACACAGAAACTTCCGGCAACGTGCATGGACGTTACAAAACCAGACAAAACCGGAAGTTAGGAAGCGGAAGCTGTCAACCACCAACTTGAGCACACATCGAGTGATAACACAAACGCGGATACATGTCATTGTTTAGCACACTGACCAAACACTTTCACAAAGAAAAGCTTCCGTTTCTAGATGAAACTTTATTTGCGGCTATGTTTGACTCCGGGACGCTGAAAAACGATCGTGTCAGACTGTCAGGTGCGTTGTAAACAGATTCCTAGATTACATTAATGTTGAAACTACATTCCTCTCTCGGCGTACTGCTCGTCCAGTAGGCAGTCAACATATGATCCCGTTAATATGTTGCTTAACAGTTATCCCTGATATTTGTTTTATACGATTGATGTTAATCACCAAATAATGCGTGACGCTCTTTACTCAGAATGTGTTCAGAAATAGATGGAAACTGGGCGTGGGGAGACATAATGACAATAACACCTACCTAGAAATGATGACATATCCACTTGCTTTTTTATCTTCTTTTTCACTTAAAATAGGTTCTGTGAAAATTTTATAAATATGTGTGGATGTTCTAAATCACACCTCATCCTGGGTTTCCCAATGATATAAACAGGTTGCCGTTAGGATTTACTGTCATTCAATAGAAGGATTTGTTGAAAGACTTCCACAGAATTCGCGTAGGTCTGCAACGACCAAAATGTTTCTCAGATGAAAGTATGTTATTTTTTGCAATTATTTCATTAGTGTTCAACGCCAAACTTAAGGAGGCTTTGACCAAGAAGACGGCGGGGCAGATAATGGGTAGAGGAAACCAGTGTTGTGGGTATTGGTAATCAGAGATATAAGCAGAGGAATCCAGTGTTACGGATAGAGGAAACCAGAACTATGGGTAGAAGGAAATCAAAGTAATTGATAGAGGAAACCAGAGTTATGAATAGAGAAAACCATAGTTCTGCCCTTCGCCAGTCACCTGACAAGCTCTCGTGAATGTTCTATTTACCGAAACATTTCGCTGGCGCTTTTTATTTCAGCAAAAACAATGCAATCTCACGTACCTGTTGGACTGTTTGCTAAGTAATCAGGTGGTCTGATGCATCAAAATGATTGTATTGATTATGAAAATCTGCAATGCTGCAGCCGGCTATTTATTCGTGATTGGTATGTTTTTTTTCTTTGTGTGATTAATGTGAGTGAGGGCTCACATATGTATTTTTGGTGTTTAGGAATCCATCACAGCAAATGCTGATAGTAGCTTCACCCAGATAGTATAAATTGATGACAAATAATTCACCCCCCACGCCCACCCCTCACCATGACCACCATTCACTTTTCATTCCGTTTTCAGCAGTTCTGCTCTGACACAACACTCCTTTTCTGTCGTGCGCTTGCCGTTGATAGGGGCCTTGGTCTAAAGGGAACCCAGTGACGCGATGTTTTCGATTTCCCTATTTAATCATAAAAGTATTCTTTTCACTATCCAGTAATATCCAGTAAATCCACAGATGAATAAAGTGCTATACGTAGGCTAGTCGTAAAGGCTTTCATTGTAAATGCTGATGTAGGCAAGCATATTTGACAGGTGTTCAGCTCGCTGGTATATTCCATTGATATCAGTCGGATCAAATGCCGGCTGTTTTAGAAGAACCTCCTCCGTATTTTGAGGACATAGTTACACCATTTCCCCTTCTGGTTCGATTATGTTTATTACAAAGGAAAGACAGGACACATTAACTTTTTCCATGAATCTGGAACAGACTTGTGAACATGCTGAGGACGTATGTTTGTGTTTTTGAGTGAGAAAAATCTGCCCAGCTACGAAGCAAGCTGGCATTTATTTCCGCCAACGTAAAGAACAAGATAAGCTCTGCACGCAAGCAGTTTGATATAACGGAATATTGCACGCCAGAAATACGTCTCTTGAAATTCCAGATATAAAACTGCATCAGACGTATAGTCATATATTTTTCATATCGCTTTACAGATGAAATACATGTGCAAACAAAACAGGACAAATGAAGTTATACGCGTTGAACCTATCCCCATGTTTGTGTGTTCTTTGGCTTCTAGTCAAGGACCTCTGTGGGGTCTCCTGGACGAAAAGAATGTAACCTCGGATCTCAGGGTAAGTTTAGGGTAAAAGGACGCTATAACCTACAGCTCACCTATTTAGACCCCGTGAAGAAAATAGGCTTTTCAACAGCACTGGCGTCGCTATACATAAATATATTTAAAAGAAAAAAATGTCAGGATATTGTATACAAATTATATTTCATTTGATGTTCGATTTGTAAAGAATTTCCTCTCTTGACTTGTTTTAAAAGCCTTTTGTTTCGTTTTTAGTTCTGATTTTAAACTCTATCACTCTGTGGAAAGCCATAACCGTTTGCCATAGTTCCATTGGGCTCTGCCGCCAATATGACGTTAAATCATCACTCAATCATTCTTTCCAGTCCATAACACTGTCCCTGTCACGTTTACACTAGGGGGCCTCCGGGCCCTGGTGCCCATGACCCAGGATCAAGTTCAGCTGATGCTGGCTTCCTCACCAATCATACCTGGGAAGGTTTGACAGCAACTTGCTAACGGTCGTGGGCTTCCCCCGGGTTCTGAGCTGGCCGCCGTCTGAAAAGTGAAACATTCTTGAGCACTGTGTAAATTATCAATCAAATAAGTAAATAAGTTCTGAAAACCACGTGCAACAAAGGTTCTCACTCGACGCTCGGATAGATTACTTGTCTTCCATCAATGCTTCCGTCTTCCCCATTAATCTCTCCTCGAAGGTGAAAATCCACGTGTTACTTGTGGAAAAGTTCGTCAGTGACTTGCCAATGACCGGCAGTTTATTCATGGTTCTCCATGTTTCTCTGCCCCCACCATAAAACAGCCACTTATACTAGAAGGGGATATTTCGGCGTAAGATCCCAGTCAAAGGAATGAATAAATACCAAACAAAGAGAACAGCCAGTCGAGATTGGGAGGGAAAATGGCACAAGCATTGTTACCTGATACGAAGAGGAATACAACATGCTCTAACCCGCCTTATTATCCAGTGAAAACTCACACAATGGCGTCAAGTGACATCAATGGCAAGTTCTCGTGATCAGCTACACATAAGTTTCATGTACATGTATAACGTGGTGTCACACGACACAAAGTTAATTCCATTTATTTATTCATTTGATTTGTGTTTTCCGCCGTACTTAAGAATATTACACTTATAGGAAGTCTGCCAGCAATATGGTGGGAGGATACCGGGCAGAGCCCGGTGAAAACCAACGACCATCGGCAGGCTGCTCACGATATTCATGCCGTATTCCTGTAGTCAGTTACGTTTAAACACGTGCACGGCGTGATCTAGAAATGCACTCAAGAGAAGTTACAATCTGAACTTAGAGGCATATCTACTCCTACTTCGAGACTTTGACTTCTAATGTACTGTTTCGCCATTTTGCTACGTCATATGCCAGCTGTCCGTTTGTCGGGAGCCAGGCGGACAGCACGTAAATTTAAAAAGTTATGAGACGGCAAAGGGACTCGGTTTGGCCAAGTTTTCCCATTCCCAATGAGAATATTTTATTTAGATTTGAAAATAAGACCGTGCCCACTTTTTTAGGGAAGATGGCCACTCAACACACACAAGTCTAGATTCCCGACGTAAACCCGAAGACAGGCAAAGAAGATCACTATTGGGAAAGCTAATGTCAAATTCCCGCGGCCGCCTACAGTACACAACTTGCAGACACTCAAGTTAGTTACTGTTATCTAACAACTTTAATATGACTCTCTAATTGGAAACCATGTGATTTTCGGACGTGGAACTGACAACTGAGGACTGGCAGCTAACTTCATTTGCATCTCTTTGAAATGTTTAGGTCGATTTCAGTGTCAGTAGAACGTAATAAAACATGAAACTTCCTCGCAAATTATGACAAGTTTTTTCGTGCAGATACAATGAAGTTCTCTGCATTTTCGTTGTTAAATCGGATTTTAACAATTTCCAGAGAAATAATTCAACTGGCGTGCTGTGGATGGTTTCATCTGCTCATGGGTGAGAAAAATCTTTACATTCGACTTCAATGCTGCGAAGAAGAAGTTAGACTAGCTGATGGCGCTGTGAGGAACACGCGTTGGATAGAAACCTACGAAAAGTGATGATCTTAGTTGATCGAAACGTTTATAGCTGAAAGAGTTGGTCTTCAATTCGGTTTTCGAGCTCAGACTGTGTTCTTCTGGAACGTGCCGATTTTACCGCTTCGCCAATTTTGGATTCGGAACATCATTTGTCACCCAACATCAGTCGGAGGGAGTATATCTATAGACGAGTGCAATCACAGCAGATAGCAATGGACCAGGGGAAACAGAAATAACATTAGTCTGTTACAGGACATTCACTAAAAAGACAAGTTCTCTCCAAGCCTCTGTAATCAGTTTGCATTGATCGCTACCGGCTTGGTAAGAGATTCCAATTTGCCGAGGCACTAGAGGTATTGGCGGAAGTTAGTTCGGTTGTACGTATGTACGTGTTTGAATACCACTCAGTACCAAACCGAGCTCCTTTAAATAGACGTTCGTGGATCGAGGCGATTTCTACAAGGGTTGATTGTGGGACTCGGTGGCTTGGTCAGATGTGTTTTAGGATTGTGTCGTCTACATGCTCGAAAAAGTCACTGAGCTGACGTTGGATAGCAGTTGATTGGCTGAAAAGTGACCACGCTCAAGACGCTATTCCAATAACCCCGTCCTTTTTGTTCGTCTCGAGACAAGTGCCTGTGGAATACAACTTGGGGTCGATGGCGTTATCGTCTTCATGTTACTGACCTGCGCACCCCTGTGCGAAGGGAGTGCCTCCAAGTAACCACCTGAAAGGTAGGTCAGTATTCGCATTGTATTTCTGAAGACATCGCCTGGTGTACATTCCGGTTCGTTAACCAATAATTCTTCAGAGGAGGCTTCAACAATGCACTTATGCGGATACGTCAATAGCAAATTTTCTGCATGATTGATCCACTTTTTTATGTGTTACCTTTTGCAGGGTTTCTGACTTGGTTCACAATACGGTAGTACCACAATGAATCATTTCGAACGGCCTAGCGCATTGTTAGTCAACAAAAAACCCCCATCTATCCGTCAGTGGCAATACCGGTTTTATTTTCTCAAAAGGGGAAGTTTTTTTTATTAAGGTTATTGATCAGTGTGACGTAATTAGTGTTTAGGGGAGCAATATCTGCTGGCATTGGTAGCAAATGTGGTGGACTCTTGTAGGCTTTTGCCAGACATCCTGGGTAAGAAGGCTTATGTTTTACTGTAATATGCGGACATAACAGACTGACACGAAAGTGTCAGTGCATGTGTGACTTTGAGAAGAAGATTTAAGCCCGGGGCTGGGGGTCATAAATTCATGTACATTGATTAAAGCAATCAGCACGTTGGGTATGTAAGGCCTTGCTGTCAAAGCTCAACTGAAATACATGTGTTTTTTATGAATGGCTCTATAAACTATGATGGTGCATGACCTGCGTAGTGATTCTAAGTTTTGCAGCTGGACTGTTTGTGTCTTCCTACATGTGCTACCATTGATAACTGCTGTCTGTGCTTGTCCATACACGATATAAAAGAATACAACACTAAAAGTGAAGAGAGCTAGTTCTTTGGTGTTTTGTGCTAAACGCTGCTCTGGAAAATAGGTCTTGTGAGGGTAATGACCTGGCATGCTTATAATGACCTGGCGTATCTATTATGACGTGGCATATGTATGTCTATAATGAACTGGTATGCCTATACTGGCCTGGTATGTCTATGATGTCTTGGTATGTACATAATGCCATGATATGTCTATAATCTCATGATATGTCTGTAAAGACCTGGTATGTCTATATCAACCTATAATGAACTGGTATGTACATAATCACCTCTTAATGATGTGGTATGTCTATATTCACCTGTTATGTCTACAACGGGCTGGTATGTCTGTAATGACCAGGCATGCGTATAATGACCGGCTATATCTGTTTGGCTGGTGATTGCTATATGAATGTCCTTTTCGATGCATAGCTGCAACTAAGGCGCGTTTAAAACAAATGTCCTTAGAAACCAAGCTTAGAAATATGTCAATAAGTTTGACGATGGAGAGGTGACATATACCGATTTTAGAGATTTGAGGATTTTCGGGCTCAGTGGAGATGCAATCAACACAAATTTTCGGTCTAACTGTTAATGCCACAGTTTTTCTAGCACTTAATATAAAACGGATGCATTTAATGTTTTTTGATATTCACGATTTGTCAGTCTCGCTAAAATCTTTTGTGTTGACGATTAGTTCCTCTTTCCATTTTCGCTTATTACGTGTTTTTCAATTACTGCTTAAATATTGGGACAAAACTGAGTCCCTGTGCCCCTGTCATATTTCTAAATGATTAATGAGGACAGGTGATTGTCTGATGTCATTTTCTTTCTTGACACTTGTCCCTCGCTGGAAGCTGCTATACTGCCAGCTATACTCTCTAAATTGCCTTCGTTACTCTCGTTGTGAAAGTGTGTGAAATGCTGCCTAGTTTCATCTCAATCCCGAGAATGGCTGCATCCTCTTGCATAGCTTTGGAACATGAGATAGCGTCTTGTCGTTATACCATTGATGTTCTTATAGACCTTTCCCAAGTAATCAGGATGTATTGTTTGACGTATTTTATGCTAAATGGCAGGTTGTTTTGTAATTTGTTTGACGTCAAAACTGAGGGGTTTTTGTCTGACATGCAGCTTAATCCTTGAAATGGCGTTAATTTATCTTCGTGTCGCACCGTGACGTTTTTCAACTAAGTGCGATAATTTCCGAACAGTTTTACATTTTGTCTGCAGAGCTCTGTTTATTTACGCAAGCGATGTTCGCTTTTGACAAGCACACAATCACTGTATGTGTTTCAGTATGGTAAAAATATTAGCTCAGTGAGCATATCCCAGAATTGAGATTAGATAGATGGCTCATTAAATAAGCCCATTATATAACTGCGCGGACTGACTTATTCCTACAGCAGGACTAAAGTTATTAGCATCCTGCTGATTACACAGTTTCTTCACCAATTTGACGCTTCCTCGGCACAAATGGTTCTGGTAAGCACATTACCGGTGGCAATAAAAGTTAACACACCCTGTCCGTTTATTTTTTCTTTCACTTAAACGTTTAGGAGGATTTATATAATCTTGTAATATGACGTCTGTGTGGGCGTGCATTTTTGGATGTTTCCATACGAGGGGAGGGGGAAACTAGGAATAAAAATCTTCCTGTAAACATTTGTCAGCTCGAGGTGGGTAGGTGCCAAGTACGCCGACATTACATCCTGTTTCCCTGTTCCCTTTAAAATCGAATATAAAAACCTGATTATAATATGCACACACAATAATCAGGCTTACGCAGATATAAACGAACAATAGTTATGTGCTTTTATTATATTACATAATTTTATATTCTCTTAATATATCTACATAGGTTCACGGTGTGTAAAACGACTAATCAAGCCACGGCATGGCATCTGTTTATATGCCTTTGTACATTATGCGTCATTTGATGCTTTCATGTCGTGTCACAATTGTGACGTTTCACTGTCTTGTTTACCCCCCTGTGTCAGACCGCACATTGTATTTATTTATTTACTTGATTGGTGTTTTACGCCGCATTCAAGAATATTTCACCCATACGACGGCGGCCACATTATCGTGGGAGGAAACCGGGCAGAGCCCGGGCGAAGCCCACGACCGTCCGCAGGTTGCGGACCGACCTTCCCAAGTATGGCCGGAGAGAAAGCCAGCATGAGCTGGGCTTGAACTCACAGCGACCACAATGGTGGGAGGCTTCGGTCATTGCGCTGCACTGGCGCGCTAACCGACGGAAGCCCCCCTCTCCCCCCACACATGTTGTAAAAACCACCGAAAATTGGTTGACTGTATTCCATCTAACAAACAGACTTTAGTTAATAAATGGTAATTCCTTGGGGTGCAGTTTCGCAGAAGGACATCAAAACACGATACGTGACAAGGCTGAATTCAATCAACATCAAATGTTCCTCTGGGGTCGCAAGGTTAACCTTCTGAAGTGGTGACTTTGACGTATGGGTCCGTTTAACAAAGCTGTCGCAACACTACGCCTTGCGCATTTACCATGGTTACGTATCTCGTCATTATATGCTGCCATGGACGTTACCCCAATATTGCGACAGCTTTGTAATACGTGCCCAAAAAGTGCACTAGGGTCGGCACATGCGTTGTGGAGGTGTATAACCCCCATGACATAGCTTTCTTACAGCGCGCGCTTTTCATGTGCATGCGCTTTGAGTGAGAGAGTGAGTGTTTGGGATTTAACGTCACACTTACCAATGTTTCAGTCATATGACGACGGGAGTCCCCGTGGTGTGTGCATATAGTGTGTCTTGTTGTGGCAGGGCAAATCCGTGCCGCCAGTGCTCCGCCACTGGAACACCAGACATGACATCCCACCCAGTCACATTATACTGAAACCAGGCCGAACAGTCATCTTTCCTTGCTCTAATCTCTCAATGCTGAGCGCCAAGCGAACCAGCAACAAATACCATTTTTAAAATCTTTGGTATGATCCGACCCGGGCTCGAACCTGGGTCTCCCGACCTCAAGGCGGACGCTCTAACAAAGCGGTGTATGAGCTTTAAGAAACGTGCGGCTATGAAGCAAACAGAGCGACTTTAGTCAAAGTTCAAGTTCAGAAAGCATGCCTTCTGAGATAAAGTCAAGTCTGATTTGAGACAGGCGTACGACAGGTATGGACAGAGCTCGTTCTTCTTTCGTTTGATTGACAAAGTTTTATTCTCCCATACGTCATCAGAGGATGAGATGTGACACAAACTCATCAAGAGGATGAATATCAGAAGCCAGATACTGGGATATCCTGGTCAGCCAGTAATTACACAAAGCCATCCGGCTTTCAACTCCGCTAATGAGGTTTAGCCGTACTCTTTGATGATGTCCGGGAGATGTCTTAGTCTAATTACCCGAGATAATGACTGGCATTTAAGACGTCAACCCGTGTGAGAAAGCGACATGCTTTACCTCACTGCAAAGCACGCGACCCAGAAGAGATGTCGCGCTAAAAGTCCACTGTCCCATACAAGTAAAACATGCTTTTTTACATTGCGTATGTCGATGTTTAACTTATAAGTACTTTTACGCATCTGATATTAAACACTTGTAGATTATAGCATTATATTATAGCCATGTATATATGTTTTAGACACCTATGTTTAATACTTAAAGATCTGTGTGTACACACGCTTGTTGGCAGTTTAATCACACATTAAATGCGTTGAGCGTTGGTTAGTTTACAGTGTAAGTGTGTTTTGCTAACCATTGAACCCTTTGTATTTCCAGAAAAAATGTGCTTTTTTAGGTTTGTGCTGTGATGCCACCTTTGTGTTTCCTAAGCAAAGAAAGAAAAAAGAGAAAAGTAGTGATGTAGTTTTTGCGGTGTGCTGTGAAGGGAGCTAGCTGTACATGAGCTACATGTATCTCATTACATGCACGTGCGATATTAAACGGTAAAGTAACGGTAGCTAACTGGATTAAGCTCAATCATTTCATCACAGCCAAATAACCGCGTCAATTGATGTATGTACGAACCAATGAGTCAGTCGGTCGATCAATCTGTGTTAGCACTGCATATTATTGACAAGGTTACAGGGGCCAACGTGGCCGTGGGAGCAAGTGTGCTAGCGCAGTACAATGACTCTCACTCTCTCCTCTTACTAATCGAACGTACGAAGTGCTGGCTGCCGTTGTAAGAATGAAATATTCTAGAGTAAAGCGTAAAACACCAATGAAATAAATAAATAAATTACTAGGTTACACACTGAGTCGACGAAAAGTACCGATAAGGCCATATGTTATTTCATTGTTTGGTTATGCACATATATATCAGCTTGCGGCTGACAGGGAAATTATGGATTCCGATTGCCTCCCTTATGTGCCGAATAACTGATGAACGATAGAAGCTGTCCTGAACAGCAGAGCCTACGTACGCCCATGCTGTCGATATAACGACACTAGAGCATTGCTTGGAAGATTTCACACCAAGAGCTCTCGGGTAATGACTCATATGAATCAAATAAACGAGCGGAATAAGTAGCCGTCGATAGATGTCGAGCTTCTTGAACCATTCCTTTGTACCGCTTCGGAATAGAAAGCAATCGCTGGAATTCTTCGGCCTTATTAAATCAACTGTCCTAGAAATCGGATGGAGAAGTAGACCCGAGCACGACTGTCCGAAGCAAATACCCCTTTTTATCTTCCCGTGACGAGGAAGCGAAGTCCCCACTAGCCAAGGATGAAATACATTTCTCATATTAGGGCTATATATTCGGCCCCTAATTTGCGTCTCCAATCTGGGCCTAAAGCGTGAGTGAAGCGTGTTGGTGCATGGGGGGGTCAAATACACCCCTACAAACCAGCGCAGGATAAAGGCATGCCTTCTGAATTAATCTCTGTGTCAAACCATAACATAAACATAACGGCTGGGTAGAGTGGCGGAACTTTCATCACAGATGGACCATGTTAATCAGATTATCATGGTATGGGTAACTACACTGGTGTTAGAAATTGGCCACTAGCTAGAATAAAGGTAATCGTATGGTAATGGTAAAACTGGGGTGTAGGTCACACATTTACACCAACGTGTGTGCTAATGAAGAAAAAAAACCTACCCAAGACAACTAGAGCGTAAAACTGCTGAGTTGAGGCAAAAGAGGTGATAATTGCTTAGTGGAATAGGGACGGACTTGTTGTGCTTTTAGGTTTACACATGAGGTGAACCGGCTATAAAGATGGACTGGTTATTATATGACTGGACGGGTATAAAATGTATCGGTTACAAATAATTTGATAACTGATTAAAAATCCATAGGTGTATAAATGGATGTCAACTAGCTATAAAGATACAAAGGCCAATACTGACAATCTTTAAGTTGGACTGGCTAGAAATGACCAATCAAACTGGCAATGGAATTTACAGAACAGTAAAAAACCTGATGTAGTTATTTAGGAACTTAAGCCAATGTGATTTAAAACTACGAGATAAAGGCGTTATGTTGTAGTTAAGATACTACCGTGGATATGAGTTATTTAGCTATCCAGAGCTTTAGGAGCGATTGCGGTTTTACCCTACCACACCAACCGGAAAATAGGCATCGCTTCGCTCGCTTGTATACCAAAAGTTCAGCCGGAAAACGAATGACTGAATGAATGAGAGAGAATGGCTTAATAACGCCACTTCGACAATGTTTCAACCATATCGCGGCAAACCGGAAAAATGGTATCGTAACAAATTGACGTAAAACAAAACATTAATCGGAAAGCAGACACTGTAACCAGCGTTTCAGCCGAAAGTATAGCATCGTAACGATCGCTTTTATACCCATGACATCATTTGGAAAAGGGCAACGCAACAATCCGTCGGAAACACCGACGTAGGAACGAACGCTCGATAACGGGCATTGTAAAGAGCGCTAGTATACGAAAACATCAGCAGGGAAGTGGGAATGGGGAGTGACGCTGGGATATGAAAGCATTAGCCGGATAATGGGAATCGCAAAGAACGCTGGGATACCAAAGTATGACCTGAAACATCTTGCTATGAACACTTAGCAATTGCATACTTATGCGCCGGCATGTTCAGCTGCTGGACCATAAGACAAAGATCGTATTCAACAAAACTATACGACCTTTGACACGTTTGTCCTGTGAACTACTTATCCATGCTAATTGGCGGTTTATATCAGTGCAAAGAATTCTTAGTGCAAGCGCTGAATAAATCCTTTTCCTACTACTAAATTATTTGAGACACGCACGTCCTAAATCTAACAAATGGTATACAATACACAGTACTCAGAAACTCTATAGGTACATGTGTATGATTATCCAAGCAACTGTGACTTAATACTGTGTCAAAATTTGAACTGTTATCGGGAATGCTGTGTAAACGTAATATAAGAACCTGTAAACCTACTTATTGGACCAGTGTACATTCAGTAAGTACAGATCTATGCGATGAAATAACTCCTGTAATGTTAAGATAATAAACGGCATTTATTTCTTTGATATGTGTGTGTGGGGACGGAGGACGGAAGGTAAATTATAATACTGTAAGGAGTAAATTTTCACACGACTTCGTCATCGACGGGTGCTTAAGATCCTACTTAACTCTCGTGTATACTACATTACGACGCACCTGAAATGGAGTTGTACCCAAATCGTTAGGTGCAGGGCGGTCAATCATAAAATCCTATGGCCAGCAGCGGCTGGGAACAACAAAATACATGTACGACCAGTTGAGTTCAGCTGTGTCGTGTATTAAGCTCTCGAGTATTCCGGACTTTACACGAGGGAGGTTAGGTTTATGGACTGCAAAAACTGATTTGTTTATTTCTAAATTTGGTTGTTTTTTTTACGCCGTACGCAAGAGTATTTCACTTATATTATATTTCTCCCACCATCATTATGTTAGGAGGAAACCGAGTAGAGCCAGGGGAAAATCCACGACCATCCACAGGTTAAGAAAACTGATGTACTCGGAGTTAATTTCTGCCCTTCGTCTAGTATGCATGTGCCTGACCAGTCAAAATAGCAGGACCTGGATTCCCACCTGTCATTCCGTTTATCAGAGGCAGGCAGAAGTACGAGCTAACACAACTAAATTGTGCACGATGATCTATAGCTGACCGTAGGACTAGGAAGTCTATAATGCCATTGCTCAGTTGAATAAACGGGTGCATTGCTTCACAAGCAAGCAATACATGCCTGGTAAAATTGAGACTTAATTTCGTTTTCTGTGTGAAATCTCTTTTTTGAATTAGGTCGGGTCGTTACTGTGCCTTTTCCGATGTTACATAAGGACAAACGCCATTAAATACTCATTTGGAAGGAATAAAGTTGAACGATTTGGCTAAAGAACCTTGCGCCGCTAAATGTTCTTGTCGGAATGGGTTGCCCGAACGAAATGACTAGGACAATCTTAGCCTATCAAGAAAAATGTATCGGTAAAATGAAGACGAGAGAAGAAAACCTCATATCAATAATAGATGATCAGCGGAAACATTTTCCCCAATTTGTTTGAAGTGGAAGGGAGAGATTATGCGAGTTGTCCATTACACTAGCTCGTGCTTCTGTCTTGATTCTCTGACGTATTTCCCAACAAACCACGCGCTAGTTTAAAAGGGTCTGCTCTGTATTTATTGACAAGGACGCGGTATTATTCCTGGCTTACCCGAGGCTTTCTCCTTCAAATAGATATGTAACGAGTTGGGACAAATCCACAAATCATCACGAATGCATCTTTAATTCTTGTTAAGGACAGATCTTCTTTAGGTCCTGACGGATTTAAGCTTTGAGTAAATTGGCACACGCCCTGTCCTAAGTAGAATTGAGAAGAGGGGGGAGGGGGAATCGTGAATATTTAAAGCAGTCTTTTCAAGTTCCGATGCCAGGCATTTATTGTGACAGGCATTCTTATTAGAACGTGGAAATGTTTTTTTTTGTTGATATCATGCTTCTTCCAGGGATTGCACGATATACAACGAAATGACTGTTTCTGATGATTGGCAGTACTAACTTAATGGTAAGTTTCATGGGCTTTGATAAATATACAAAGCCATACGTCAGTTTATAAATATTCATAAAACCCGGTCATAGATCAACATTTAGCCACTTAGAAATGAAAACAAATCCTAAGTTTCCATGAACATTGGTCATGTGATGGTTTGGTGGTCTTCATCTACGTACTGGACTGAAGGGATAGGAGTGAAACATTCTTGGGAACGGCATAACACTTTCACAGAAATAAATGCGATCATTAAGAATACCAAGAAAATCTTTCATGGAAGAGTATTATTCGGTGGTCTCTTAGAAATGTCTAGGCATTCGGAAAGTAGCGCTTTTCTTTACAGTTTTAACCCAGATACAAAGTATCATTGATCTGCTAGACTGTGTGCATAACATCCATAATTTGAACCAGCCTTAATAGATTTCATCGGTCACGTGCAAACATTTGTCAACCATCACACAATCGGTGCTGCTCTGGTTTTACTCTCGATGCTGTAATCTTGTACTGAAATCTTTTGAATGTGTTGGAAAATTATGTCACGGGTTCAAATTATTGCTATATGGAGCTGAAATTTCCTCACAGGAATGTGAACCGTTTGTGGCTTTGAAAACGAAAACTCCCATAAACTATTTATTTATTTCATAAAACGGATTACAAGCGGACAAACCTGGAATTAGACATTTTTCTTGAACAATTCTTCATGTCAGGTGGTAAATGGAGGGAAAAGCCTGGGAGAACAAACACAATCTAGCCCAGTGACAAGTTCATGTACTATACTCGGGCTCTGTCTGGTTCCGGAGCTTAAATCATACATACAATGATATTTCAACAAAGCACAAAATCTTTTCGAAAGGTGAACGTATTTTAATGGAAAAATCAACTCCAATTAACGGGTTAATGGAAATGCTTTGGCAACGTTTTCATAAATCATGGTTGACTGTTCAAAACGTTTCGCTTACACAATAGGAATATATGGCGCTCTGGATTAAAAGGTAAGGAAAGGTTACCACGACAAATAGCCGGAAGCCTATGAGCATTGATGTATGCGACTGACAGAGCGATTTGTCCAGTGTTTTCTGCATAAAACCAAGGGTCAACGACAAGCGCCGATCCATTGCCACGACGACCCAGAATTAGTGCACCGAATTCGGTCCACAGTGAAGCTGCTAATAAGATTTCGCTTTCCACGATGAAATATATCGACTATTATTATTGAGCTGTCAAAAACTGCTGCTTTTCCTCCCAATGACCCGAATAGAATCTGCACGGCCGTGTTCAACTCGGAAGCCAAATTAGAATGCTTTCTCTTCTCCTCGTGTCACACTGAAGAGGGGCCACAATGCGATTGCAAATATCACTGGCAGCTTCCTGGGCTGACCCGATGACGGGCAGTATGCAAATGTCGCTTTGCTGAATTAGATCAGTCCCAAGAATACTAGACATTTCCATGGTGTTAGAGAGGCACTCGGATGTATAAATACGACCAGACTTTATAATCAGTGTCAGAGATCACACTTGTGGGGGAAAACAGATCCTACAATTTCCCTGTATTTGATATAGCAAAAAGCGTGAGGATTTGAATGAAACTTCGCCATACTGACTGTACGTGTAAAATAAAATGACAGCAGTGATAGATTTATTGATTGACTGTTGTTCGACGTCGCACTCAAGAAATTTTCTCCAATACGAAGGCGATCAGAACGTTTTATGGGTGGAAGAAGTTAGTGTGTATAAGGTAAACCACCCATCTTGGACAAGTTACTAACGAACTTTCGCAAGGGTAAGTATAGACATGTACGCCTAGAAAGAAAAGCTACCAAAATAGCTCATTCAAGTCAATTGCACCGAGGAATTGCCTGCAATCACAACGTAATAATACGTTAACGATCGTTTGAATGTTTGTACTTGTTTGATCACTTTAGACGGCTTGTGATGGCTAAAACAAAGAACCATGTATTCCGGATGAAACATAGCTGCCGTGATAACAGGTGATGGCCTTTTACAAGTAAAACCCTCAACAGAATAACGCATTAACGCGCGGACTTTGTGTTTTTGAATTCCAAAGACCACATGTAAAGGTTACCATTAATAATTCCGTTTCTTGGTAGTTCTTTGTAGTCAGACTGTTACGATGGAAGCACTCTGCCTGGGACGCAGTGGAACGCCTTGTTGGATCCCCGGAATCTGGCGATTACCTTCTCTCAGCATAGTTCTCCACTCTGGTAGGCCTTATGCAGACTGATGTTTTTTCTAAAGAGAAGAACTGGTAGGTGAACGTCCTGCTATGTCAGTCATTCATGTTGTGCCGACATTAAAAGAGAACAACTCTAACTTTTGTAGGCAGGCAGTCAGAAGCGCTGAGGGAAGCATGCCAGAACTCCCTTCTTGTACGTCCGCTGGTAATTCCTTTTATGCCTGATTTGAGAGGTTTGACCAGGGCCAAAGAGCATTATGCGTAAATCGGTTATCAATGGTAGCGTCTGGCAGAAGAAACGGGTTTTTTTGGAGGCGCCTCTCGGAGCGATGCTTAACAAGACTGTCCATTTTCTCCTTACGTTATGATTTGTTGGGCTATATCGAAGGAAGTCTGGGTCAGAAGAGTCTTTGAGAGACTTCAGGGTGGAAATTATTTAAAAAAGTGCTCCGCGGGCTGTAGACCGAAAAACTTCGTGTCGAATAGATTGCCCACTTATGAAGAACCACTTTGACAATGGTCTTCCGAGTACAGACTTCGGCCAGAATCAATACGTTCATCATTCCAAATATCGGTCCTTTTTTGTGACGCTCTTTTCTCTAGCCACACATGATGTCATGGATTGCTTACTACACACCGAAGTGGCTGGAGGCCTCTCTTCACCCCAGGAAGACAACCATAGTGTCGGAATCAACCCACTCAGATCACTTTAATCTCCCGCCAGCCCGAAATTCTCATCATACTTAGCTTCATCACCATACTGTAGACTGCGTCAAAATCATGATCTTTTGAAAAAATAATTCCATATACATCGTATCGTCTTTAGCAAGTTTCGTGCATGAAGTTATAACTTCCGAATAGAAAACGAGAGATGGGTCAAAGAATACCGAAAGAAGACCTTTAAATCGCTACTATTGCTAATTATTAAAATATTTTTAAATTGTACTCCATTTTTTTAGAAAATTAGTCAATTGTGTATACGACATATATCTCCATGATGACGCCACGAATTTCACAAAAAGTGATCTTGCAATATACTCTGTAAACTTGACTGTCGGTTAAGAAAATGTTCTGAGGTGTAAATGAAAGAACTGAGGTGTAAAGGAAGGAACTATAAACGGATTTGATGGAATGTCTAAAACCCGGCGGCATCTTTTGTACGCTGGTCGACCTACATGGCGAAAGACTATGCTTCAGTGAAAAATAGAGATACTTCAACGCGCTTAAGTTGTTTGAAGCCTTGACTGATCTATGGAGAGGTCTGTTAAAAGATTTGTTGCCGCAGCATTCAAGGTCTCGCAAATCGAAACTAAGGAGGTTCTCTGGGAGATTGACAAACTGCTGGATGGCAGAAAACGTAGACGTTACCAAAGTCTCGGTGTACATATATCGGGAGTTTTTTTGCCCAATAGGTGCAAGATAGTGCAGGCATTGAACTATTGTCTGATAACACGGATAGTATAAAAGTGAACAGACGTGAAAAAAGACACTGGAATGGTTAAAGCATCAATTTTAAAGAATAAAAGCAACAAACGATGCTGAACGCTGCGAATCGGCGTTGATGGATAGATGTAGCATTCCTGGCAGCCCGCAAAATGAGCATGATGAACTACTCTGCTTACTAGCTATCCGATTTGCTCTGAAGAGCCTTTCTTTTTGGACACGGTCGGGCAAATCGCAACGACCAGGATGGATTTTCGTGCCAGGGAGGAATCCATATTTCTGACAGATCTAGTGAGTCGTTGCCAAGACATGCCGCGATCTTGGAATCGTACAGGAAAACGTCTCAGTTCTTTGTTGTCTGAACTATTTATTCGTGACTGATATCACTGCGGTAGCAAAATATTTTTGCATTCGATCTGACAGATTTCCCAACTAAGCTGATAAACTGAAAGCGATAGTCCGGACGCTGCCAAAGTTTGGTTCGGTGGTTTTCAGTGTTTCCTTACAGTTTGTCCAAATACCCGAGCTTAAATCATTTGAAAATCATTGGGGCGATGTATTTTTATTATTTTGCCAGTTTGTCTAATTTCTCTTCTACGATGCTTTCAAAAATAATTAAGTTTTCATACAGTCTGGAAACCGCCTCCCCTCACCTTTTATTAAGAAATTTCCTCACGGAAGGCCACATCCGATCCATTATGGGTGGATTTCAAACACATGACCGAATTGATCATAAGTGTGATGACTGGTATTACAAAATCTGCCGTTCCTCTCCTGGGCGGAAAAACGGGTGTTTACAAACATGAGTGAATGATACAACCTTGAATGAAAGACTAAATATGGTTTATCATACATAAACGCCTAGAACAGTATATTCTGATATATTGGTGAAATATTACTGCATGTGTACTAAGAATTTCTGCATATTTCAACACACCCAGTGATAAAATGTCCACCACACATTGCATTTCATTCAAAGGGCAAGTAATGTTTTAAAGTTTGTTTCCAGATAGTTTGTGTATTCTTTTACTACTCAGAAGATACTCTGCTCAGTGATTGAGTTTTACAACCAGTCTGGCAATTACCTTAAGTGGCAAGTAGCTGTAAATGTATCATCTGTGTTTGTTTATCAATATTAACCTACATAGAGAATCGGACAAGACGGAAGTTTTGCAAGGTATGATGTGACATGAAACTCAAGCCATGTTTTGTTACCCATTTACTTTTGTGTGGTTTTCCAGCTCCGTATACGTCACCTATTTCATTCACTGAAAGTAAACAAAAACTATGCCCGACTTCCAAAGTTCACGAGATATGAACGTTTCTTGGTAAGACTTAAAAATATATATGACATAAAAGACCACAACATTGGGATTAAAACCAGAGCAGAGACGACAGTTGAATAGTGAGCAAATGGTCACACATAAGCTCCTCTCAGTGTTCATCAGTTAGGTTTTAATTCAGTTCAAGAGTTCACTGAAGTGTCTAAATAAAGAAGCAACTTACACATTCATCAGCTCGATGGAAGAATGTAGTATAAAGTGGTCGTTCGAATCTGTGGTATGTTAAAAACACCAAAGCTTACACTGTAAAATGACCAACGCCCAACGAATTTAATAGGTGATTAAACTTTAAAAAAGCGCGTTTAATGAATATACACATATATTTAAGTATTAAACATAAGTGTCTAAAACATGTATATAGCCCCATACTAAAATGCTGTATATAGTCTCCAACTATCTGATACATAAAAGTGTTTATAAATTCGACATCGTAATTAACAGAACAATGTATTGGCCTATTCTTGAATAAATCAGTACATGATGAAGACTGTGCAGGTGGTTGTCTGGTAGTTAGTGTCTTGCTTGGCTAGGTTTTAGCGTGAGTGCCTGATATGTGGGCATTGTTCGTCTGTACTAGACATTTAATGAGGGCCATTGTCGGCTAGCAGGTGAGAGAACGATTTTAATTATTCATGCTAACTAACGCCTCAGACACTTATAAGGTCATGGACACTTGTTGTAAAGGGCAGTGAATCCGACAGCACCAGGGTCAAATTATCGCATTAAAATACACTAAAACCTTAGCCGAAATCGGGATCCATAATGCTAATTTCGGCAATACAAGACAAGTTACTTCTCGTTAGAGTCATTTTAGTATGTCCAGTCCCCGTTAAATAAACCCGGTTCACATTTGTGGGAGTAGAGTCCCCAGTGCCTCATTGCCATGCGATTTCCACGACGTCTCTGAAAAGGTTTTCCCTTTGGTTTCGTCATGCAGAAAGTAAGGTACTCCTCAAAGAGACCGAAGTGCATTAAAGATCAGTGACCTGTCATCGTAATGACTTCCATTCTCTCCATCCACAGTAGAAAAAAAGTAATAAATTGTCTTGAGCGTATTGTTCGAAATACAGCAACGTGGCACATGTGAAAATGATCGTCAGATGTGCTGAGGGTGCTTTTGCATTTGGAAAGTGACATTTTAACACAACCTCACATCAACCTCAGGGGTAACATTGCAGTTTTTAAGGGAAGAAAGAACTGATTCTCAGAGGCATCAGTCTGGCCCTTGTTTGACCATGCGCATTGCGTTTTAGGGCGTACAAATCCATTTGCATTGTACACGGGCGTCAGCATGACCCTTTGATTGATTGATTGATTAGTGTTACGGTGAAGCCGTACTCAAGAATATTTCATTTATACGACGGCGGCAAGCATTATGATGGGAGGAAACCGAGGAAAACCCACGACCATCCGCAGGTTGCTGGCAGACCTTCCCACGTACGGCCGGAGAGGAAGCCAGCATCAACTCACAGTGACCTCATTGGTGGGAGACCTCTGGGCATTTCGCTGCACTAGCGCGCTAACCGACTGCATGAACTTTTGAAGACACATGACACGAACATTATTCAGACTCGGGCAGGCACATTGTCTTTTAGGACACATGAATTCATCCACACGTGCATCATTCGGACCCTTTGTAGACACAGGGACTAATTCTCAACAGTATCGGCTTAATCATATATGCTTTGATCTCACCCTATAAGGCTCCATTAACTGATGCTCACGAGCATTGGCCTGATCCGCACAGGCGCTGGTCTCAACCTGTACAGATACATAAACTGATCCTCACGAGAATCATTTTATCCTTGCCGAAACGGTCCGGTCATTTTAGGGCCTATGAATTCATTTACATCTATCCAGTCAATGGTCTGGTCATTGTTGGATCCATGAATTCATCCACCCACCAATGGTTGAGTCATTTTAGGGCCGATGAATTTATCTATCTAGACAATGGTCTGGCCATTTTAAAACTTACTAACCAATCGCCTTGGGTGGGTAGGTCTGCTCATTGTAGACGACATTGGTGTGACCAATTCACGACTCGAAAGCTAGCAAGGACTTCATCGGCCATTTTCAGGCTGCAAAGCGATACTCTGGGTTAAAGGTGTGAACTTTTTAAGGTATCCTCAACGGTTTCTTAAGCGATGTACCCCGAGTGTGCCGTCCAGACGCATTTCTGGCCATCGCCGAGGGGTCAGGCATCAGGTCACGGCCAATCAGCTGCGGTAATTGGTCGTGGTGCCTTGCTTTAACCCGAGTCAACTGTAAGTGATAAATGCTGACTGTGTGTCTCCAGCGAATTAACCGGTCAACGTGCTGAATGAGAGAACCATCTGTATGTGTCGACCACTTTTTTATTCTCTCTCTGACCTTTCCTGATGCGGGTTAAGAGTGATCAGGAGCTGGCAACACCACCGTCACACATTCTTCTTTCCAGACAGCCCAAAAATGCTAATGTGGTACAAGGATTGATGAGGACACCGGGCCTTAACTCATCTCGTGCGACCCATGTGCCCTAGTTACAAAGATAC
The DNA here is from genome assembly GCA_016165875.1 of Acanthopleura granulata. NCBI lineage: Eukaryota > Metazoa > Mollusca > Polyplacophora > Chitonida > Chitonidae > Acanthopleura > Acanthopleura granulata. The sequence goes on along the minus strand of JABBOT010000080.1, from coordinate 6,561,491 downwards.
ATCGGTCCATTCAGAGTGACCCTGCATTGTACAAACTCTTTCCCTGTGGTAGAGGAAAGTGAACAGCGAAAAACATTCATAATTGCAATGGCTGGCAAAAAGGTATTCCAGTACGTCGTCTTTTTTTTTTTGGCAGTTACTAGATAATTTTTTTTTATTTCATCAGTGTTTAACGCCATACTCAAAAAAGCATTTCATTTTTATTTTGTTTTTATTTTTATTTGTTTGATTTATTTTATTGGTGTTTTACCTCGTAATCAAAAATATTTCAGTTATACCACGACGACCAGCATTATGGTAGGAGGAATCTGGACAGAGCCCAGGGGAACCCACAACGGTTCAAATGATGCTGGAAAATCTTGTCACATTACAGGGGATAAGAAGTTGGCTTGAGCTGGAGACAGGCTCCCGGGCCACTGGACTACACAAGTCAGTGAACGTATGACGAGCTGACAGACAAGTCGAAGACAAGTGGCCCTCAGGGAACGTTGAAATGTGCTGCTTTACAATCTTACAACTTTGACAGTTTCATGCCTTGGTTTTATAGTACAAAGGTGACATTAACAATATTTTACGGTGTCTTATTTTGTATCCCGGTTAGCCAGTAAACAAACTCAAGTAGCACGGCATATCTCCCTACGGCACCTGACTCCGGAATCATTAGTATAAAGGGAATACAATTTCACTTTTACCGTAGAAACAAAACATAAATTGTGATCGATGCAGAGAATTACTCGTTAAATGCTGTTTTATTGGGTGAACAATTCCTCCAATGTAATACAAGACGTGTTGAATCCGTAATAAGAAATACAAATAAATTTCATGTAGACTCTGGTTGTTGGGGAACTTTCAGTCGTTTCGTTTCCATATTCAGTAGTTTAATATGGATGAGAATTGTAAATTCTGCTCCAAGGGTTACTGTCTTTATTGCTAGTGAACTTAATTGGAAGTTATACCGCTTTATGCAGCCTTCGAACCCTCTTCGAGTTAATATTTTATCAATTGCATTTACTTTGGCTTCCAAACACATGGCTTGAGCAGGCGTATTCGTGTCTATCAAATGTTCAAACATCCAGGAGAGCTGTTTGTTTAGGAATATTAGGGAATCTAGCAGAAAACACAGTAGTCCTGATCGGAAGCCCCTTTAGTCTGAGAATAAATAATTCACCTTCCAGAGTGGCTTATTTGGCGACCAGCTGTTTATCTGTACAATACAAATTTTCTTGATATCAAGACAATTAGGTGCAGTGCTAAACTTCTCCAAACTTTGAAGCTATTTGCCATCTCGACGTGTAATAAGTACGTGCCAAATATGACTGTGGAAATACTCAATTTTTTAACGCATGGCAGGTCTGTTATTTGAGAATGTTTAATTTCACGATGAGCATTTAGGCTATTCTATGAAAGTAAGAGATACTCGGACGGAAAGTCGTAATATTTTATAGATAAAGGTGTTGAATTACGGGCAACAGTTAAGGCATTTTATTTATGTTTAAGAATTATTGATTGAAACCTTGAGGAAATTTCTTGTGTAGTACTCTGTGCGTGAGCTCCTACGTTGCTATACCGGTGCATTGGAAATAAAACAGACTCGGTGGTCGTACGAATCCCCAAGTTCGAAATTCCCAGATCCGTGAAAATTATACATGAAGTATTTATTTAAGATTCAAGGAAATTAAATCTACTTTTTTTGCAAGACGTTGAATTGTGTCGATGTATATTAAACAGCGCGCTATGACAAGTGTGAAATTGAATGTTAAAAGGAGGGATTACGGTTATCGGGGTAACACGGGGAGCCGCGTATTTGGAGATAATGAACATTTCTGGACACCGTCCATCTAGCCTCAATTAGAAGGGATTACAAACCGCTCTGGCACCGTCCATTTATCACCCAGGACATCTGCCAGCTTCAATCGAATATTTCTTTTCAGCAAATTATGAACCGGACTCCACACGGGTTAGGTGGAAAGACCAAGGTTTTCCCCTTCCAATCGATTCGAATGAAAAATACTCCAGCCAGAGCGCAATTTGCACCGCGGCTTTTGGTGAAGAGTACGACGGGTGTTTTGTGCGGGACATCCAAATGAACAGCTTATGTTGGCCGACCACTTGGACTGGCAAAGCCGCTTTCAGTGTTGACGGTCTAAATTATAGGTTCTCAGACTGAAGTGTCTTTCCTCTAGCTCCCAATGACGATGTTTGTACACTCCACACACTATAACGCTAAGCGAGATTTGTGTATGGGAAAATCCTCTAGGGAGCTGTAAGTTATACACAATTTTAATTGTGACCGTCAATGTCAGGGAAAACGGCCAGTTTCTGTATGACCAGCCTTGTGCCAGACAGGATACTAAACACAAACTTTATCGGTTGGCACCACATATTGCTATCTCTAGCTCAATCATGCTCTAGAACTAGCAGACCTCTCGTCTGGCACTCAGCACTAGCTATGGACAATCATTTTCATAACCACTTTAATAAACACGCTTTACCCACAGCAGTCCTTTATCAGTCACGACCAAATACAATAATGCCTCCGCTGAGTGACAAGATCTGAGAAAGAATTGCCATCGACAGAATTCATGATAGAGACAACTACAGAGTAATGGGATTTCAGCTCAAATTTTACATTTTTTAGTTCTCCCTAATTTTCACAGGTTTAAAAGTAAAATGCACTCGATGTGTGCATGTCATGCAGTGGATTTGTTTCAGTATGATTAATCCATAATAGATACCTTCTTTCTTTACGTATGATCTGTTCTTTACAACTATACGGCTTTAGTGGACATGAGCAGGATTTCAAGAAAACCTCAAGCAACTGTTAAATCTGAACAAAAATTCAGATTGTTGTTTTTCAGATTAAGCCTGAAAAAATAGTTAGGCAATTTCAAGATGCTGTAATTGCTTCAATTGTATCTCAATGCTGTCGTCGCCCCAAAATAGACGGTGAGTGTGAAATCCTGAAATGGCGAAATCTCACACCGGGCTTTCTGGAGAATGCATTTACTTATTTATGTGAATGGCGCCAATGCTGTTCTTAAACAATGGTCACTTATATGATCTCGGTCAGGTTTGGGGTTCAAGGGCCCGATTCCCGATTAAATCAAGAGTTAAAACGCCCTCAAAATGTTTACCTTTTGGCACTGGAAATTGACGTTTTAACACATTTGGTTTGAGATGGCACTTATGAGGTGGTGAAAATTTTTATTTTAATGTCTCCAAAACAACCTGTACAATTGTATCTTGAATTCTGACTTAAGTCAGAAATGGCTTTGTGAAATCGGCCCCACCTTCGGCCTCTGAAATCACCTTCACTAGATACCACAAAAAAACTCCTAGTCTAACGTCTCACTCCAACCGGCCAGCAATGGATTCCAGCCTGCTCCTTTATTCATCACACGCTCACAATATAATAAATCCGCACAAAATATAGAGAAGTGTTGTTTCCGTGTTGGATGGGGAAGCTTAGGAATAGTAACGGCCTGAAATTTCGCTCATGAGTAAGTTGCACACATTTTAGAGTTCTTTTAATCTCAGAAAGGTTTTTAGGGGTTTGTTTGGAAGGTAGAGACAAACAATTGTTAGTTTAAGCATCTTAAGTAGTGTTTTATGAAATTTATTTGCCTCTGAATCGACTTAGGTCATTTATATATAAGAAAATTTCCATCTGCGTAAAGTTTGTAAGTTCATGGATAGTGCGTCTTTGTATTAGCATCATGGACATGCAACTTGTTTAAGATACACGTCCATAGCGAATGTACTCTACAGCTTCTAGTTACAAGGGAACAAACAAACTCCTGTAGACCAACATTTGGCTGAAAGATTTATTGGATTTTAACTTAAGTTTAACTAAACTTTAAATATTTCATTGATAGGACGATGGTCAGTTTTCGTCAGGAGATTGATTATATCCTTGATTATATCACATGCATTTGGCCAGTAATCGAACTAGAGATTATTGCTTATCGCCACGTCTGCAACATTATTGCTGTAATCTTGCAAGCTAGATTCGCAAGGTGGTAAACGGTGACTATGGTCCAAGCTGAACTGTACTTTTTTTTTTTTTTTTTTGCAAAACTTTAGCACAAGGCGAACAGTTTCCCCTGAAATCGTCAACACTAAAGCAGATTTGAATAATAGACTTCACAACTGGGGGGTCAGTTACTTTTGCTTATTGTCCTACATGTAAGGGATGAACGCAATCTCACAGTGTATGGCAATTTGGTGCAAGGCAAGTGATCTTCGAACTTCATGTAATAATACACAAACGGGATGCCATGCGATGTCGACCGACAATAGTCATGAAGATCCTGGGAATAGTGGAGATCGACGATTTATGAGAATAGTTCGCTAATCGCACACTTGAACTGATTGAGGGAGTTTTTTGTTAATCAATCTGTTAAACACCCCGACAACAAATTAGCCTTCTGTCTTGAGCTTTTAAGAGTTGTTTGTAAATAAATAGCCTCACCATGAAAATCTTAAGCATATAAGCAAAACTGGCAGAATTGTTTCTCTGGTGGCTGGGAGGATGCCTGCCGGGGAAAGAAACAATACAAAGAGCTAGACAAAAATCAAACAATCGTTTAATCACTCCGTTAATCCGTATTACATGTACTCGCTGCATGATCAGGGAGACGTCTCGTTTACACTTTCGTATATTGCGCCGACATAATTCCCTGCAGTATTTCTTGATATGACGTGCTGGGTCATATTTGGTCTTGGATGTAAGCTTTAAGGTTCCCTTGTCGCTGAGCTCATATTGACCGACTGAATGACGGGATCAATTGTTGCCACATACCCCGGCTTTCTCTTATTGATTACGTAAATCTTGTTTGTCAGGGAAAATCACAGGGATAAGAAGTTGATTGATTTATTGTGTAACATTACTTTCGACGTGAGTGCATGTAAGTCTGGTGTCGTCTCACTGGAAACAGGCCTCCGTCCATTGCCTTCGTGCTTTAGGCTCAGCCGTCGCTATATCCACCAGTTTAAGCACACAGGAACCTTGTCGGCACACGCATTCGGCATGAATCGCGGCTAACGTTGTTTAAACTGTAAATCTGACCTGCCTGCGTTAAGCACATGCGGTGAGTGCATCGTTAGTGAATGTACAGGTGGATCTGAACCATCGAGCTACGCAAAGTTTTGACTTACTCATTTGTTTATTTTATTGTTTCTTTTTTTTTACGTCGCAATCACTGATATTTCACTCACACTTGTATACGACGACGGCCAGAATCAAGGTGGCAGGAAACCCACGACCAGGTTGGCGGCGTACCTTTCCGCGTACGACCCGGAGAGGCAGCCCGTGTGAACTCCGATCGATCGCGCCGGTGAGAGGCACTTGGGTGATTATACGCTGCTTTAGCGCGCTAATCCCCTTGTGTTGTGAGTCTGTCTGTGAAATAATGTATTATAACTTTATTTCTGATATTATAATTGGATCAGCGTCTGACCTAGATTTTAACCTCTCCATACGTTATAGCCTGCACATTAAAATCAGTTGCGCGTCCTCGAGGCGTCTGTCTTTATGAGTTTCAAGGCATTGTACATAGAGTGTACATTCTGGAAAGATGTACTTGTGTTGTAAGCATGTTTACGATCAAAGCATCTACAGTTTTCTTTACGTTAGTGTATGAATATGAATGACAAAGTTACAGGAGTTTCGCAGCCATATTTACTTACGTCCACCTAAGGATTTTGCTGGGATATTGAAGCTAGGGTTTCACGACACTCGTCATTTTGTACTCAACTTTTCTCTACGTAGCACTTTGTCAGCTTGTGTTGCGCCACTTGCTATTTTTTTCTGAGACGTTATTTAGGAACTTGCATCTCTCATTGCTTCCTTGTGTGATTACGTACATGTCATCCCAGATTACACTGAAAGTAACTTTCCGCATGGCATTTCGGACGCTATCGTCTGCATTCCCCACTGGGAGGTGCACCTAGAAGGACGTTGGATATAAACCATAGTCGGCGTGCTGTACCCACTACCGTTCGTCACATGGCGGCATTTCATCCTTCGATTCAAGAGATGACATGAACTGTGGATTTCAACTTAGGTGGACTGACTTGCCTTTGGAAGCTTGATATTCCATCAGGGTTTGGACGGTAATCCTTAAAGAACTCTATATTTTGTAATTGCATGTATTGTTCTAATATAATATTGGAAGTTGTACTGTTTGTTTATTTTGTTGAATTATTGTACCGAACTTATTCAAGCATTGAGAGTTGTTTATCATTTTCCCTCTCAGATTAGTGGTACCCTTACACTCGTCAATATAATATAATATACATTGCATACCGCCGATGAATATGCATCAGGTCAAAGAAGAGTATGTGGTAACCTTAGATGCACGTCGGGATTTGGAGTGTGTTGATGTCGACGGTATTGCTGTGTGGATCGCACTGTCGGTGGATGTGGTCTGATCATCCTGCAACATTCCCAGTCCGGATCAGTGTGGGTTGGCTGAGATATTACTAAATTTTCCCGTATATCGTGTGTTTATACAGGCGTTTTGCGGGACGTATCTCCGGTAGCGGAACCACGTACGTTTCCTGATAGTGCATTATTAGGTATCAATTAGGCTATTACCTCATCGGAATATAGGACGGGCTTTTTCTCCTATTACCTGATGTTTGGGCTCTCCGGGGATCCGGCAGCCTTACTTTAATCATGTAATATTTATTTCTATCAAAACTCGGTGTAGATTTACTGTGTCGAATAAATACCGCCGCAAGATCACGTAACAGGGTTTTGGACAAGAGCAAATCGGCTTTAAATCCAATCACGTGATGTCCCTCGGGTGTTCCCGATCGTTTCCGTAAGTGATACGAAACTCAGGGGAGGAACTCAATACGTGAAATACCCCATTGCGAGTTATTTACTGGTTTGGACATAGAGGAGATGACGGAAAATTTAGTTTGTTATTCCCGTCAGAAAAAAACTTCATCAATAATTTTCGAGTTTATTGATGATGGTTAGACAAAGACTATTCATATTTAATTAGCCAATGCCAGTAAAAGGAACACAATCCCGTGGTAATGAAAACAAATTGTTCCCCTGTCTTTTCTGATGAAAATTTACGAAAAATTCTTCCAGATGACTTATGGAAAGTTATGTGCATTAAAATTGAGCACGTGTCTATACAACAAAATTTCTTGGGCCCACAAAACATGTTAAACCTTCAAAAGATTATGGCAAATATCATGATGGATGGAATATTGGGTGAATTGGCAAAAATCTCTGGATATTATATCTGACATTGTCAGGTAAACTGATCTGATATGATGCTCTATAAAGCAGTGTTAAAGTGAATGTGTGTACGTAACTTTCTACATACCTTGTTTATCGCAACAACAGTTTTAGATGCAGCCTTTCCTCATGTAGACTCTTGCACGTGGCTTAGTACATCAAATGAAGTTGAAATAAAACACACGAACCCGTGAAATCGTCCGAGAAGAATTTTTCTTATTTGAAAGAAATTCTTCCTGTGATCTTTGATATATTTTGATTATATATTTGATTGCCGTTGAACGCCGTAAGAACATTTCACCTATACTACGGCGGCCAGCATTGTGGTGGGAGGAAACCGGGCAGAAGCCGGGGGAGGCTCATGATCGGTTGCTGGCAGACCATGTACGACTCATGATGCTGATACAAAACTGCACAGCAATGAGGGAAGCTTTTTCTTTTACCTGTTACATTTTTTATGCATGTGTTTGTGTGCTTGGATTTAACGTGGTAGTCAACAATTTTTCAGTGATACAAGTTCATTTTGTCTTTCATCAATATGATCGGTAGATCTGTACATGTATGTCACCTCTAGGAAAGATGGTCACAAACTTGCTGAAAGGCAATGGTCAAGGGCAGTCCTTGCACCACCATAGAAGTGAAAACTTCCTTAGTATGACGTTAAGCAACAATATAATGTAAAAACAAGCAAAACAAATAAATGAACCTTTTCTATAATCTCTGTATGGAGAAATGCCCCCCCCCCTCAAAAAATAGTAAAACAGGAATATAAAAAAAATTATCCATTTGGTTTGAAAAATTTTGGAAAGACGTTTTTTTTTTGCCTGACAGAAAGAACTCGATCTCATAATGGTGAAATGATTCTTTTGTTTTGAATGAGTAAGTATTTGGGCCGTACGACCATCAATGGAATTGGCGGAGTAGGCCAAACTATCAGCTTATCTGTAATGTTTTATTAGGCATCTGCCTGATAATATATTACAGATAAGCTGATAGCAGATCGAACAGGTTCATGAAATCGCTTACGCATTCGATTTTATTAATGTATGTCGTCGGCTGTTAGCCCTGAGAATGTAGGCGGAATAAAGCAGTTCCATATTGACTGGTTCGTTCATTCATAAGCAGAAAACTTTCCTTTCATACAGACGCTGAGCAGGCCGAGGTTTCCTGAAAAGTTTTCCTACATATAGCCGCAGGAAATAAAAACTGCAATTTGCTTAAATCAATGATATCTCCAAGAAACATACGGCGACGTCTGAACTCCAGGATGTCACTCATCACTAAAAGACAATAAATCGTCAGAACTAGTTTGGATTGCTTAAGACGGCTACCGGAAGTAAGTTTATAGCCCCGCGGCAAATGTACTCCGAATGATGATTGGTGATTATTAAGAGCGACTCCCTAAACGTCACATTTGCCAACTTAATAAATGGCTTTCTCCCGAGAGCAATGGACTGCCGTCGTTAATGACTGAAGCTCACGACTGGGGTCTAGCGCATGACGATTTCGGGACTCATTTATACAAATATCCATTTAATTAGTGACGTGGTCGACCGCCCTAACGGATAATGACCTGAGCTAATAAAACGGTTCGGTGTAACTGGTCACTGATTCCACATTCACTCCAGCCAGTTATAGTACGGGTCTGGTATAACGGGTCACCACTAACTCACCGCCTGCTGGATTAGCAAACGATATTTTCCAGACTCCCGCCGGGGGTTTCAGTCTTGTGCGACAGGTGCTAATTCCGTACCAATTCCATTGAGAGTCAAGACACACACCAAGAGTCAATTTTCAGCACGCAAAGTACACAAACTTGCATTGTAATTATTTATTTATTTATTTAGAATGTTGTTTAACGACATACGCAAATATTTTCACTTAGACACTTGGGGTCGCTTTTGCGGGTGGTGGAAAGCGTAGTAAGCCACAGGCGTGTGGCGAGTTACTGTGATTCACTGATGAACTCTGCCATGAACACCATATTTATGGTATAGGCAAGTGGTCTTTAACTGTACAAACGGTCACGCTATCATCATCCTGTGTTTATTGCTACTAAGCTTTATGAAAGACAAAAGCACGACTGTATAAGAATTAATTACGTGTTCTAAATTCTTTACCGGTATTGAAGTGTACACTCAATGTCTGCATGCATGCCATTTGCTCGGCGGACATATGCGTTCATAATTTCTGTTTATTTCTGATTTTGTTTATGCGTTTGAATTTCGCTCGTAAATGACATTCGGTTAACCCGGGGAGATCCTATGAAAAGGTCGAATCTTGTTTACTTTTTGTGTTTGGTTTGTGAACCACACCGTATGTCACGGTCTCTGTGGTAAGATGTCTACCACTGATAACTGTCCATGTTTACACGCGTTTATTTGACCCGGGATCTTTTTTACATGGAATCCATGCGATGATCGAGCTTCGTTTCTGGCGACGCAATCTTCGGGTGAAGAATTTGGGACGTTTTAATGATCACGTTTTCTGGTGCGCTACACTTTTTTGTGTACTGTTACCATTATGTTATATAGCTCTATGTAACTTGTAAGAACTTGTCCTTGATCACAAACGGTTTGCGATTGCGACAAAAATGCCATTAAAACAAACCACATATGTGTTAAGACATACGTCAGTCTGGTAAAACCCTTTGTGTAATATGCGGCTGTTATTTTTTTTAAATCGCGCCCCTTGCGGGAGAGCAGATTGTCACCGTCACGTTTTCTGTTGCATTGCAATTGTGTCGCATGAGGGGTCTCTGACGCACACACGATTGCAACCGCATCAAAGTTACCGTTATACAGCTCATTGTTTGACGTAATCAAGTTAGGACTTGTGTAAGTTCACTCGGCGTTAAAGTAGAGGCGTTTGTCAGTTATTTGGATTCGTTTTAAATTATGGCTTCTACGGTAAAAGGTCTAGGCATCCGAAGAGACTTTTATTACCATTATAGCACCTCCGAGGAAAACATTATGACTCCAGCGTAAGCAAGGCAAATCACCATAAACAAATCGTGACAACGACGTGGACAAGCCGGCTAGAAATTCAACCGTTATGCGGCAATAACTCCTCAGTTCGCTGACGTGTTGCGGATTTTATTTTTACGTTATATGGGCCGGGATCAGCTTGCACTTGATGTATTTGACGATGTTCAGATGGCAAAAAGAATTTATGCAGTTATTTCTATTGGAGTCGTTGCACAACGGATAAATTCTGCTTAAAAACTGAAACCAGGGTAATAGCCTGGGAGCTGTTGCCAACTTGTACTGCCAAGATACAACTTTGTCCCTAAAATTGATTTAGATCATAGTGATTGAGCAGATCCTGATAGCTTCCTGATACCTACAGTGTAAAGCAGGATAACCTTAATGTGTCAACCATTCACTGACGATGTTAGCAGTTCACGATCTGTCGTGATTGATATTTAAAGTAAAACCGAATACAGCCGGTGAATTGAAACAGTAATGCATGTGCTTCAAATGCAACATAATGGTGATAACATTCCAGTTAACACACACAAAAACAGACTGCACTCATACTGTGATACATGCGCAAATAATCAGCACACACGAAATACAACCTGTGCATCGCAGAAAGAACCTGTACACACCAGAGAGAACACATACATCGCGGAAAAAACGTGTACAGATCGGAAAGAACACACGCATCGAAAAAACAACCTGTGCACACTGGGGAGAGAACACAGGCATCGCGGAGACAGCCTGTACACACCGGGAAGAACACATGCATCACGGACAAATCCTGTACATATCGGACACGACCTACTTCGGTGAGACAATGTGTAATATTTAAGGCAATGTGTTTATGGATGTACATCGCTGTATTCGATTTGTACAAACCGGAGAGGACATATGCATTCGGACGTGGCAATATTTCAACCACGAAAGTAAGTGCATTGCGGTGGCAATCTGTAAACACTGGAGACAACATGTGCATCGCGGAAACAAGCTACATAGAACGGACACTACATGTGTTTGTGAAAGGGGTTGGGGTTGGGTAGGGGGTAGTGGGTTGTATTATCTGCATTATCGAGGTGTGGAGTATGCCGTTGATTTGAGGCAAGCCGGGAGGGTTTGGTTGGGTCTTACAAGCTAGTTGCTCCACACTTCCTCGCGCATTAACTTTACCAAGGCGGTTAATGCGAGACAGGGAAAAAAATACTAACAGGGGTAATTATGAACATTTTGAAGACTGCTGAGACAGCTGTGAATGTTTAAATACAGGCTTAAGGGATGTTTATGTCAGTTTCTTATTGTCTTTATGTATTGCCCCCGTCTTTTTCAGCTGCATCGCGCGTATTGCGAAGTCATCTGAGTTCGGCAAGAGAAGTGCTGCGGGGCATGGAGAGAGCAATATTGCTTACAGCTATAATGACATAACCCCCGTAAAAGCTTAGAAGAAGCCTCATGGTTAGTTTTTCCAACTGATGAAATCATCAGAGTCATCTGCATGACAAGGTGATCGATTTCATTTTACCCGCAATGTCAGATTTCTTTCAAGTATTGCGCTACTTCTTTCAACGTTCAATGTCTTAAAAGAACGTCATTAGGCCTCGTTCTAATGCACATTATTATGGATATTTCGCTGGCAATGTAAAAAAATATGTTTTTTTTTTGATTGATGTATTGTTTGCAACTGGATGCTTTTGAAACATCTCGTATACGCGACTATCTGATGCTGCCTAGGAATCGGTCACATACACTCTAACTTCACAGAGCTCTTCCCAATATGGTCGAAATAGTGCTTGTTGATATATTATAAAGGTGTGGCGTTCACCTTCAATCATCCAATCAGCAACATAGAATTTCTTCGCGTGCTGGAGCAAAAGCTTACCTGCCTGATATGGACTTCTTAAGAAATATTTTGCATTGTTAACGGTATCATTTTTCAAGCATACTCATTGCACCGAATCTGTTGCTCTGGGTGTTGTCTTCATATTGTCCTTAGAAATGAGAAACTGTGACATTTCTTTGGTCGGGAAAACTTGTTGGATTAAAATGATATTTCTTTCAACAGAGAAAATGAACACTACGGTCTCTATAATACTGAACATATATGATCTACATCTTGCAGACTTTAAACGTGACATGATCGTTTACAAGCGGTATGCGAATATTGGAATGTCATGGAGGCAGGATGTCCTGTGTTCTAGATAGGGCATGTTCACTCTGCTGGTTAGAACACTCTCTGCTGTTTTGGATGGTAAATTACGCATTGTTCTGGATGGTGCTTCTTTTTTGTCACTGTTTTGGACAAAAATACACACTACGGTTTTCGATAGTAAACCCTCTGTTGTTTGGGATAGAACATTGTTCTTTTGGATCGAACATTGTCCAACGTTGTAGATTGGAATTTCTTGCTTTGTTGGTTAGAACACTGTAAGTTATTCTTATAGAAGCATCGCCATCTGTCCTAGTTTGAGCACTGAAGGTTGCTGTGGATGAATCATTGTCCACAAATCTGCGGAAAGCATTGTCCAGAGGTTTGGATATACAAGGGATTGGTACGTGTATGTGTTTCGCATAGAGCTCGTGATCCAGATACCCCACAGAGAGTAGGTGTCCTGTGCCAATTGGCACCGTCTTTACAGCACGGCATATGGTATTTTGTATGTCAGGAGTGACAACGATTACAAATTAGAAACTATCACATTCTGCACGGATCAAACTTTGCTGGAATATATAAAATGCAACGATGCTTCATCTTCAGTGTATCGTTTGGCTTTGTAGATTCTGTTTGACATATGCTGGCACGATCATCAGGTTTCCTATACTGAATACGTTGTCTCGTATCCTAACGATCCATTTCTACCTCGTCATTTGTCTGTGCACATTAAATATGTATTTCATTTCGAAAGTCTGCACAAAGACGGAGAGAAGCGAATGGGAAATGGGCCAGGATGAATAATGCTGTTTGTGTAAAGACGGTCGTATTCCTGGAAGAAACTGTCAAACACAGTGTACATGGCAACATATGGTGAAGGCATGTGTCATTGTAGATAATGAGTATTATGGCCAGTAATGAAGAAATACGCCATCCTAGAAAATATATATGGCAACATAGGTCTGGGGCATATGACAAAATATAGAATGTGTCTGACGGCACATTGGGAAGATATGGTGACCACAGAAAATGTGCATACACACTGAATACAGCTGTTACAGACTACATCTGGGAGAGCAAAACCAGAGAAGATACGTCAGGGTGGCACAGTTGCAAATGGTCATACGCAGGTGGTGAAATCGGGCAAGATGCGGTGAGAATATACAGGTTATCACTGAAAATGTGTAAGGCAATTTCACAATGAAGCCATATGCAATGTACGAGTTGTAGCCTTTGCGACGTACTGCTTTGTAGAACGCGACTTGTTAACAACAACTTGTTACCAGCCTTCAATTTATTTTTGAAAGGTTGGTTCAAAACTAGTAAAAATTCATCTGTTTGGATAACTTTCATCGTTAACGTCATGCCATTGAGTTTCCCGCCGTAGTAACTCGATACTCCCATGTTCAGTCTGGTTTCTGGACGAAAATTTCTGGAAAACATCGTTTTCCTGTCTACCAAACGCTAAAACATTTCGGGAATATCAGCGCAGTGGTTTATGTGTCAAATGTTGCAATTAATATTGCAATGTTCTTGAGGCACATAATAATAATGTCTGGCGGCGAATGAAAGTAATGTCAGGTTATCAGCACAATTTATAAGTGTATGATTATTTATAAGTTATGCAGTCTACCGACAGGGTTTAGTGAGTGTGCAGAACAAGTACAGATCAAAAATATTCTTCGCAAATGAAGTTGGTGAGAACGAACAGCACTGTGGAAATGCAATGGGTTTATTGTGTACATCAGTAAATATACACAATAAACCCAGCCTGAAAGGTCTTTTACTCCGTTCTCAAGAATATTTCACTTGCGACAGCGCCTAACGTTATGTTGGAAGGAAACCGCCCAGAGCACGGGAAAAACCCGCGATCATCTGCAGGTTGCTGGTAGGCCTTCCCACACATGGACGGAGAGGAAGCCAGCAAGAGAAGGAATTGACCTCACAGCGACCGCATTACTGGGAGGCTCCTGGGACATTGCACTGCTCTACCGCGTTAGTTCCATTAGCCACGGAGGTCCAGCAATAAATATCAGCTTTTTGTTGGAAACGATGTTTCTGGTATTATATATGAAGGAATAGCTTGACGACAGCGATAGGTGAACCAATAAACGACAATATACGAGCTTGCTGATGTGCAAGAAAAGATGCACGGCCTGACACGTTCACATACCGCACATTCCAGTCACAGGTTTTGTTCATGACTAACTTGCCACAAAACACGTCGAACGAGAGGCCACGAGAGCACGAGATTCGTCCAACCCAAGATAATCTTCAGATGGGTTCCGACACAGGCGTGTTTTCCCTTATTTTCCAGCCGAATACTAATATATTATTATATAATGAATGTGGATCTCCAGCAACTGGCACTTTTAACCATTCATCTAAGGGACGGTTCATTTTAACTTGTTGTTTAGACACCTGTTAGGAAACTTATAACTTATAACAAAATGCGCATGCAAAGACGTAGAATGGAGAAATTGTTCCGTTCTTTGTTCTTGAGGACCAGAATGTAGCCCATTGAGTGAAGTGTACGACTCAACCACACACAGGCGAAGTCTAGGTCTGGACACAGGAAATATTGGAAGCTTTGAAGACGTGTTATATAGCATAATGTTCAAGTCTGTTCGACCTACGTGTGGACGTTGGCCAGTAATTTGCCACAGTTCGTCGATTTACCCCTCATCCAATAAAACCTCATGCAAAATTTCTGAGTATAACGATAAGCAGCAACTTTTGAATCATTCAAACAATCACCGAATTCTTTGTCCATTCCTTGGTGATGCAAACTACACAACCATGCTATAGAGGCGAAGGTTTGAATCCTTCCGAACTTCAAAGACCACATCCCCTACACAGTTATTCGATAACATGTTAAAGTAACGCTACAGGGCTGTTGATTTCGATTTTACAAAAGCTCTCGGCAATTTAAAATTAAGGAAAAAATGTGCCACTGTCAGCGACACATGGCCAATTATCACAGCTAGATATCTTTGTTGCCTGGAAGGCTTGCCTTGCTCAGACAAAATTTGTTTGAATTATACCATCAGTCTTGATCAGTCCACCCCCATGCTTAGCGTCGTGTCACTTTCGGGACGTCCGTGCCCGATGCAGTGGCAGCGCGGCGTTATGACCTCGTACCTCTCACGAATGCGGTCGCTGGGAGTTCAGCTTCAGCTCATGCTGGCTTCCTCTCCGTCAATACGTGGGAAGGTTCGCTTGCAACCTGCTGAGGGTCGTGGGTTTTCCTCCGGCTCTGCCCTTTTCCCTCCCACCTTAACGCTGGCCGCCGTCGTAGAGATGAAATATTCTCGCGCACGGCGTAAAAGGTCAACCCAATCAAAATCAATCGAGTCACGTTCTGTGGGACTGTACATAGGGCAAACAGGGGGTTATCACTGAACATCTCAGTGCCTATTACGTGTTGCTATGTCGTAACCCGCTCTGGATAAGTACCCGGGATATCTTCTTATTGAAAAGTGGGGCGGGTAGCTAGGGTAATGTAGTGGGGGGGGGGATGGTGGTGATTGGGGATGATGGTAGTGGCGTGTATGTCATTTCGCAGGGGCTCAAATAATGCCCTACATTCCACTGATTGATGGGCCATCTAGATCAGGATTGTCCGTGTGATTTCAGATGTTTCACAGGTGACAAACACATCACATGTATATGTGGTCCATTAAGTAAGATGAAAAGCCCCGTGAGTGTGCAGGGTAGGGGGGTAGGGAGGAAGGGGGCATGATATTAGTTAGTAGACAAAATGATTCAGTCAGGGATTACATAAATATCTCATAATGTGTCATCGATACATGCCAAGGTTTTTTCTTTTTGGAGGACGGGGTGGGGAGTCGTCTGGAACTGTTGGCGAGCTGTCAAATAAAATGGCTTTTGACAAAGTGCTTAGTGGTGCGTTGACGGAATAATATATTCAAGGCATACGATTTCTCGTCTGATTGATGGTTAGAAAAGGATTCAGGATTCTAAACACTGAGGATTTGGAATACATGTATATATCATCGCCATATTCACGGTGTCAACTGGGTTATTTACACCCGTCTTGTTTATACCGGATAATAACGGCGATATGAAATGACTCATGTGAAAATAAAGACAAAAAATGAATGTATATGTAAACGTCACTTACTGATTTATATGTACGTCTACTGTATCTCACGCCTTGTCAGATAGATGAATGGAAATTGTAGCCGAGGGAGTTTATTTCAGACTCGATTTAACTAAAAGACAACAAAAGGAATGAAGACAAAACGTTGGGCTGGTGAAAGGTTTGAGCGCTCCAAATGAACTATGTCAGGGCTCGCGGTTGATGTATAGCATTCGCACGTGACTATACGTGAAAGTAGGGAGGTTCAACAGTGTGTGGTACGTAAACACGTGTTGTTATATAAAGTTTTTGAAGTGGAATGAATTCCAAAGAGAACACGCCATATTTCTTTCTCCCCAGTCTGTATGCTAGCTGATACAATGATCTGTCATCTCTGTTTGCTTTGACTTATATCAGAGGAATGGAAGAAAAAAAGCTAGAACTCTATGTCATGTGGTTACTTCGCTTTCAACCCAATCTGGTAAACAGAAATCTTTGTCCAGGCTACATAGTTTTGCACAAACATGAAAAAGTCTGCCCTTTTCATGTTTTGAGAAAACCCGAGCGGCTTTTTTTCTTGTGTGAGACGCATTCTAATAGGTGGACTTGTTACTGGGTGTGTTTCATATGGTCGAAGTAAAAGCTTTTCCACGAAATCACCGTTTGAATCCCAACACTATTAATATACATGTTAACAGTTAATGTAACGTTACTGTGAACTTCAATTACGGACTTTATCGCGGACTATTGTTGACCTCTGGTATATTTATATGTAATCAGTTTATGTGAAACCGACAACCAATCCGCCTATTACGACCTTTCTTACAAGCTGTGTTAACCTGCTGATTAAGGATTATTGTTGATCTCTGTTATATTTATGTGCAATCAATTTATGTGAAATTTGACCCCCAAACCTCCCATGACGACATTTCATGTAAGCTGTGTTAACCTGTGAAAGGTTGTACAGGAAATAACAATACCGGGGTTTTGTTCAAGATGTCACTGGATGCATAACTGACACCTGTAAAAGCAAATCCACAACAGGGATAGGTTGTGTAGCCTACGTGTAAAGTAGTGGAAATGACATTGTACATATGCCATGTTCTGCTGAAGGATGTTGATGATGAACATTGCCCATCCACGAGTTGTGTATCGGCCAGCTTTTAGAGCGACACTGATCACATGCGTGTTAATGAACTTTGCCAGGGAGACTTGACAGGCGTTGTGTCTTTAACGCACCGGCGGAAGACGAGCGGCTGTTGGAAACAGTCGTGTTTGGTGTCTGGTCACATCCTATCTGGCGTGTATTAGTCCAGTCACATACCAATTGGTCGAGTCAACTAACTGTGTGAATCGACTAATGACATTGGCCGACAGACACAAGTGCGAAAACCCAACACGAAGTAATTAGTTTTACCTTTAGATCAAAGGTGTTACTTCTACCAAGAATAACTGAAATTACGTAGAATTTCATGGCAAGGGTTGAAATGCCAAACGAATTTTTGTATGCATTCTGGATTGTGTTGTATACCAGAATGCTATGAAAAGTCAGGAGTAAAAGAAAGGACACAGACTTTATTTGGTAAATCTCAATCGAATATTTCGATATTAACGTTATGCAATTATCAAAATGAAGAATTTGAATTTTATTCAGAGTTTCCTTACCTTCACTTTCTTTGAAGTTATTCAAGTGCCTTGAAATACCTTGAAAACTTAGTTATCGCAGGTTACTTATCCATGTGAGTCGATACTGCATGACATGTTTCATGCAAGCGAAAGCATAAAGATAAACTTTACACTGTTTGTTAGCGATATGTTCACAGAACAAGATATCCCAAGGTGAGGTCTACAATAGCCATTGCTAGTTTTGTATCATTATTTTTCAACGCTTGCCTTTTAACCTCGGATTACATTTTTTGTAACAAGCCACATTACTTTGCGCCGGAAAGTCATTCTGAGTCTGGTTTGATACAGCAAGTCGCAGTATGCATCATGAATCAACTTCTTATTGCCCAAGGAATCTCTTCGAGTCGAGGTTCTGTGCCTTAAATTTGGTATTTTATGTGACGGGACTTTTTATTTGATTCAGATTAAGGTCAGACACGTGGAATTACTGGATTTGAAGATTGGGACGCTGTTACTAGGGAATTTACTGCAGTTTCACACAAGGATTTTGTCAGTACATCCCTGTACATGGCACGCAAAGGTCTGCCCCGTCCCGAGAAAACGGATAGTTGCCCAGACTCGGAACTATGTTCGTCTGATTAACTTTGCATAGGACAAAACGTGTTGCGAATTCACTGATGCTTCATGGACCTTTGTCTTAAGCTTTCTCTCTGTACTGTCCGGTGTTTTCGACCTTCTTGTTCATCTGGGGTCTCTAGCGTCAATATGAGGATAAACGTGTATGTATCACGATCGATCATCGTCTGCCGTTTAGGCTCTTATAAACGACACTGTGATGAAGACGAAGGAAAAGACTCACAACAGCTCGATTTATTTCGGCTCTCTACACAAGACAACTTACTGCTCTCAAGGCAGCTATAGCTGTGTCATCCCGGGAGGCCCCAGTTGCATTCCAAAGCTACATGTACCGGTATTCATGCAACAGCAATTAAATGTAACGCCGATGCTGGAGGTTTTCGACGTATAAACATTTCGTATTGTTGGACTTTCTTAGTCACTCCAGCAACAAGGACAAAGGCAAAATAATATGACGACGGAAAAAATCATGAAGCAGGATAAAGTTTAATGCGTATCTTGAGTGCCTCAAACGGGCAACCTTTGTTGCCAAACGTAATTCTGATCTAAAGTGTTCAGGCTACTGCTTATTTCTGCTTTTGCTTTTTTTTCTGAGTACCGTATTAGGCATGCAATGCAAGAAAACAATAGTCAATTCAGCTTGACACCTAGAGACCATTACGTGGGAATAGCTACGTTATCACCACATGGTCGCTGTCCGAATATATCTTCCCTAAACTTAGGTGTAGTCTTTCCAGCAGAACACTCCAGCAGAGCATGCCTTTGGCCGGAAAAGACCGACATTCCAGCATGAAAAATAAAACCCTTTTGCGGCTCACATTCTTACAGAGTTGTTAGCTATGGCAAGCTAAGACAAATATAAACGGGTTTATTAGGGAAAGACTTTAAAGGTTTTGGATTTATAAGAAAGAGTTTAGAATTGCTGGCAATACAATTGTCAATGAAGGGAGAAATTACTCCCTTTTTTAGCTGCGGCTAGACGCTTTATAAATCGGTCTGTCTATCAGTCTCGCTTTCTGTCTGCTGATTAGTCACATTTTTGTCATTGTCTTGAAACATGGGTCATTCATAGTCGAACGCCCTGTGCGCACATGTCACTTTAAGACCAGGGCCTGGTTTAACTAAGTTGTCACAATGCTACTCCAGGTTCGTTCATCACTTTCACATATCTTTTCCTTATATGTTGGCCTGGATATTACGGCAGTCGCAGCACCGGGATCCGGTACAGGGATCCGTTTTACAAGGTTGTGTAGTACATTCACTATTTTGACGCATGTCATTGTTGCCAGTAATATTACCCAATTGCTCTAAAAATCCCAGAATTTACCTCATAGGTTCTTATGTCAGCATTCTCAACACCATGAGAGTTAGTAGCGTGCTAGAGAAGCGTTATGACACAAGAGCCTCTGTCCCAATGCGGTCTCTGTGAGTTCACGCGCAGCTCCGGCCTGACGTTGGAAGGTCTGCCAGCAACCTGTGGATGATCGTGAGTTTCCCCCGGGCTCTTCAAGGTTTCCTCCCGCCATAATGCTGACCATCAACGTGTAAGTGAAATATTCTTGAGTTCGACGTAAAAGAAAACAATCAATTAAATAAATAAATGTAGAGTGAATGTAAGAGTGATACAATGTAGTCTAATAATGGATAATGAAGGGCGAAAGAGAGAGCTCTGGAGATATGGTCAATCAACTTTTGCGCCTAACCGCGTCATTTGAGAATTTTCCGAACTCACCGATTTATTTATCTGTAGATCCACACCTGGAGTTGACGCCCAATGTTAATTCGATCTCTCCCAAGGACAAATGTTTAATCTACACAGGTAGAATGATTAAATCGCTGACGCCATAACACTGAATGTAAAACTTAAAAAAAAAACCAACAAAAACCACACACACCACAGCATCCAAAAGCCCAACATTTGCATCGATGAGCGAAAGAAACTGTACTGCATTCTATGAATTTGCACATGCCTATGCAAATGGAAATCGTCAAATTGAAACATGATTGGCAATTGTTTTAGTACAATTCATGCACTGTTTAAACTTTCTATAAATATTAATAATACTTTGCTGTTCTTTCCGACATGAAAAATTGCTGCAAGTCTTTTACAAAAGGAGTAAGAAAGACAAAAAAATAGTGCACAAATACAATTACCTCTTGCAGGTTTACAATATTGTCATACCATTAAAAGCATACGCTCATTTTAGCTGTAGCTTAACGTGTGAGTATGCTTCATTAATTTTCCAGCATTTTGGCTGTAAGAAACACGATCGATGTTGCATTGCATTTTCCTTACATAATCTCGCGACTGGCTCTTCATCTGCAAAAAATGCACCCTAGCCCAAACTGTTAATAAATTTTACTGTAGCCTAAACAGCCAACAACATTTGTTTTCACAGCGTGTCCCCCAGGGAAAGACCTGTGTTTAGGAAAAAACATCATCATGTCATCTAGGACGAAGTATATGGCCAACACAATAAAATCTGATCGAATTTAAGGGGTGAAGTTTCTTTTGTTCGTCAAAATACATGCTTCATTCTCGTTGTAGATTGGCTTTTGTTAAGATTTCCACTGAGCTTTCAGAGAGCCAACTTTGACTCCGATACTCTGAAATGTGTATAAGATGAATGATGCTTACGGCTCATTCCGGATCCACAGAGATCTATTTCGCTGTCATAACACAGGTCAACAAACTAAGTTTCCGCCAAAATATCAGATCAGCGCTGATCTCATCTACCTGATATTTCTGAACGTGAGCAAAACGTTGAAATCGATCGATTAAATTGAAGATTTTTTATAGGCGTGGGAGAAAGCGAATGTGGAGATTGTGTTTGCTTTTGGATGATGTAATTTCGGGTGAAGGACGCCAAAAGCCAGTTGGTGTTTCACATGAGGTAATTTTTCTTGTCTAACTTCCTGTCACGTGTCGTTTGCTGTGCACCGAGAAGGCTTTGATACTGGTCCCATTCATTCCGTCAAGCCTTTAAGAAAATTAACCACATTTCCGTTGTGATAAAAAAGAAAAAGAAAAAGAAAAAAAAAGAAAAGAAAGAATTCCCATTGATCTGTTTTAGCGGGTAGCCGCATTAGTCTATCACACAACAAAAATAAACAGTGTCTTTAGCACTTTAGAGACAAACGTAACGTGAAAATTAACATATGGCACACGCTTTGAACGGAAGTACATTTCAGTTTTGTGAGGTGTAGTGGAATGATTGTCTCACTGAAAGCAACATTTTTTATCAACGAAAATCACAGATCTGCTCACTGTGCTACGGTAATACCATCCTGACCGACAGGAACAAAAACAAATTTCCTCTATGTTGTATGCCCCTCGTTGAAATATGGCTGACTGTTCGTGATGAAACGTACAGGCAATATATAAAAGAACGCCTGGGGTACGCTTAGGCTTTCAGACTATGAGACAATTCTGCCCAGCCTACGAGAATTCATCACGGTATCCCGTTTCATTAGGCACTCCTGCGTTAACAGTATTGTCTTTGGTTAAAATAACAATGTCAATCAATGTCCAGTAAATCTCACGAGACGGATGAGAGATATAACCATCCTCCTTTCTGCTCATGTTTTTATGTTTGTGTTGCCTTTGGGACAGCGTTAATGTCATTTCCAGAGGGCTCTCTCAGATCTCAACACTTGGACATCTCCAGATTGTGGACATAAGTTTGTCCATACATCAGAGTTATTCGTAAAGCCGTTTGGAAATGTTGCCGGCAACAAAACGTGTCACCTACATATACAGTAAATTGTTCATTTTGATTAACTAGATAAATATACCTTGGCATGAAAAGAACTCTAAATATATCCCTGATCCCACCAATAGGATCAGGCGAAATCGTCCTTGCACGGCTGACCAAGAATACATAATTCCTTACAGTCTGAAAGGTAATCTAACTATCCTGATTTCCCCCTAAAGTTTCAGATTCTTTCAAGTGACACATTTTGCTTCATTCTCATTGATTTATCTAAATTACACCGGACCACATTAAGAGTTTTTCGAGACGTTTGATTAATTTATTGTCAGAAAACTTACGTGGTGGCATCAAAAGTGTAATTTTAAGACCTTTATCTGATTCTGAATATGGATTATTCCAGGTCAAACTTATGCTGAAATACTGTACTCAGAATCTGCCGAGCGTCAAGTGTTCCTTCATTCGGTATCGTTGTTTGATGCTCTCGTGAACGTTAATATATTACCAGCTTAATTTGCAGAAATGCAAAGATAAGACCCTATCAGTAGGGATTACGCGGACAAAATATGGGAACGTTGGGTCACGGGAGTGTGTCACGTGATCTCGGGATTTTCCGGAAATCGCTGTCTTTTCCAAAAGACAGGCTGAGCTGTAGCCTAAATAATAAGATCATTGCTATCAGGTCGTTTTGGATCCCTCTTCAAACTGGCCTTTGAAATTCCTCTGACTAAATTAGGAGCACTTTATGTATTGGCTATAGTTGTTTATAGTTTTTTTTTCTATTGATAACGGGCTAAATTGCTGACAGGTCTGATGCATTTTACCGGGATGTAATCCGACAAGGGCTGGAGAGATTACGCCAAGCAACACTGTCCATTATCGGCTTATGGACGTTCTTCTTGTTTTGCCACGCTTTCAATCTATGGGATAAATGGGGTTGAAAGAGGCATAAAGTCGGGTTTAATTCGTTACATGAATGGTCAGTTTTATCTTGGCTTAAGTGGCTATTTGAGACATTGAACACTCTTCTGGTGAATATATATAAACCAGGCCTATCCCCGTTGAGATCTATTAGCTATTCCATTGACTTTCAAACATCGGGAAATTGGGCGCGTTAAGGCAGAGAGAGCCAAAGAGAATGTATGGAGACAGTCTGCATAGCTCCCAGTGGAGCTAATAAGAGAGAGATACAATGTGGTCTAATAAGGGGTAATGAAGGGAGAAACATAGGGAGAGAGCTCTGGAGACATTGTCAATCAACTTGCGCGTGTAATTGATTCATCTTTTGAATACACAGAGGATTCTCCGCTCTATTTATTTCTGTATGACAACCTAAAGTTAAAACCCATGGTCCGTCAAAAGCTAATTCGTTTCCAATGCGCCGGCGAGAAATTCTTTTTTTTCCTTCGTCTTCTTCAACCTGTAGAGATGGAATGAATGACAGATTGATATGCCAGCGTCTGGCGGAAAAGCTAATCGGGAACATGATTTCCTGATGTTAAAAATCTCAGTATTAATCCAAAGAAAAATGGCTGGCATTTTAATTAAAAAGCTGAATGTAAGTTGAAAAGTTGCCACTGGATCTTGAAAGTAATGAATCGACGTCTCAATCGATCAGTCACAGTATCTTGTCTTACAGCAGACGTACATGTATTTTATCCTTTGCAATTCTAAAGACATCTTATTTTAGATTCCTGTAATTATGAGGAGGAATACCTGATTTTCACTGGAAATCAATTCTCATTTGTCAGTTATTATCATGTCCTGAGACTTTTTGTCTTCTAAAATAGATTCCGCGCTCGGATAACATTGATAATTATAAGCTGTATTTTTTCCGTCACATCTTTCTAATAAGGATGTCGAATTTTAAATGAAGTTTTCGGTAACGCCTGTTTAGAAAACAGCTTGTAAGAAGTGAATAAAATATAACAAAAAGACATTCACGCTATGAAACAAAGAAGTAATATGAAGAAATAATGAAGTTTCGTCTAGCCATTGTTTATTTTAGCACAGTAAATATGACAGTGGGGGAGGGGGGGTTGGGGGGGTTCCTTGGCTCAGTCGATTGGTGTGCTAGAGCACCGCAATGGCCCAGAAGCCTCCCACCAATGCGGTCGCTGTGAGCTCATGTCCAGCTCAAGTTGCCCTCCTCCCCGGTCGTACGTGGAAAGGTCTGCCAGCAACCTAGGGTTTCCCCCGGGCTCTGTCCGGTTTCCACCTACCATAATGTTGGCCGGCGTCGTATGAAATATTCTTGAGTGCGGCGTAAAACATCAATCAAATAAATAAATAAATAAATATGACAAGGTTTAATGTTGTTATCACCCGATTTTTTTATAATTTACGACGCCCAAGTCTGTGTTGCTTATTTGAGCAGAATAAATACGAAAGGGCTTAAAGTTTCTATCACCTTAGTTCTAAATTTAAAGCCTTCCAACTTCGAAATGAAAGTTTGAGAATTGTTTTCGTTTGCGTTAAAACAGAACTCTTTAACAGAGTTCAACAATAACCTGGTGGAGAACTGATTCATTTTAAAGGTTTTTCTCTCGAACACTCATGGCCATCAGAGGTGACGGCATGATACGAGGATATCAAACTCCACTCACTAATTTTGATCAAATCTGTATGTCTTGTTACAAAAAAAGAAAAGGGTTATGTTTGTTCTCTTTGTACTCGAGTAAAATGCGTACAAATTATCTAATCATGTGTGCTTTTAAAGCTATCTTTTAAAAATTTGACTGGCAAGTGGCAAGGAGAGCTGTAATGATCCATTACTCTAAAATGATCTCGCCTAAGGCCAGGCTGTCATGGTACGGGTGTGTTCGGTAACATTTTATCTCTGATTTTACACGCGTTGACGTTCAACGTTGCAACAGGGAAATCCAAGCTGTTTGGTCGTTGATTTAACTCGTAGCCAACTGCTCTTGGTGTGTTCCGGTTCAACTGCACTGCGGTAAAGGCCAAGTCTTATCATTCGATCTTATTCTCTCCATTAGTGTTAAAGAAGCCCTATGCCCGTTGAAAGGTTTCGTCTCGCCGGTGTTAAAATGATGCTGTTGACATATGGAAAAAGATATCGTCACAGAACAAATGTCATCTGGGAGGCCGTAGCAAAACAAGGCACCTGCAAATTTTGATTGATTGATTGATTGATTAACTGACTGATGTTTTGCTTAGCACCATACCCAAG
This sequence comes from Acanthopleura granulata, assembly GCA_016165875.1. Classification (NCBI taxonomy): domain Eukaryota; kingdom Metazoa; phylum Mollusca; class Polyplacophora; order Chitonida; family Chitonidae; genus Acanthopleura; species Acanthopleura granulata. The sequence goes on along the minus strand of JABBOT010000080.1, from coordinate 6,535,845 downwards.
AATTTGACACCCCTACGATCGTGGTCAGCTCTAAGGGTGACCAGGGTATAAAGTCACCAACCATTGACAAGCTGCTAATGAACTTTCATTGTGTGATCTTACAGATTTGCACATCATACTGGTGGAAGGGGGTCAGAATAGCCTTGCACGCCCTCAAGCAATATACCATATACAAGTATATGTAGTATCTCAGTTGAATCATTGAACTTACTGTAAATAATAATAATAATAACGATAATAATAATAATAGTATTTCAGACTAACGTAAATATCATTGTTACAAAGCTGGAAATACAAAATAAATAAAGGAAGAAAAAGTCAAGTGCATATTTGATGCGAAATATCATAAAGCAGATTTTTGTGACTATTGCAAGAGTTTGTGAGATTTGTTAACATTTCACGGAGGTTACCTTCAAGGAATTGATACGATATAGTACAGACAGACTTGTGTTGCGTTCTATCTTGAAGAAGTACATCATTATATTGATGGCGGCTGAGAGAATCCAGTTGGACGACATACTACAAACTTCATCACAGTCCGGTTCTACTCTGTCAAAAAGAAAAAAAAGGTGCATAACTGAAAGTTTAGTAAGCACGTTCGTCTTAAACAAAAATGATTCTCCAGTCTTAGGTATAGGTAGACCTATGACCCGGAAGGTTATAAGAAATATCCTTTATATGCCGGTCGGAAATGCCTTGTAGGGCACAGCAAGGTAAAGGCCATCTCAAGAGTTAGAGAGGTCGATATCCAGGCAATGGGTAATCCCTCACACCAAAACCATTTTCACGAAATGTTATTTGTTTGGATCGTAACGTGTTGGATTGCAAGTTACGCATCCATCGCTTTTCACTGATTGGTCAGTTTTTATTCCCGGCCCATTGACTAGTGCGTGCTAGGATTCTAGTCCGAAACCACGCGCGGAGACTTATCGTCTGCTAACCCGTTACACTTTGGGAACCCACTTATCCAATTATTGCTCTCTTCACACAATCTGTGGGAAGTCTTGGCACTTCTCTTGTGGCCTAATACAGCGAGAAACTCTCGTACTGGAAGCCAATTAGACAATTTTCTCGAAGAAAAGAAATGATGAAAATGTGGTAATAAGAATAAAATACTTTCAATTTGAAAAATTAAAGCCCACAGGCACGTTCCGGAAGACCTTGGTCATAGGCTTGGTGTAGATAGAGCAGTAACCACTCTCCCGGCCCTGGATTACAAGCCCGCAGTACCCTGGCTGTGAGAATTACATTAATGAAGATTTGTGACACATACACCTGTTTAGGTTTAACACAATTTCACTGTTTTCCGCTTTTTGGATCATTTCCAGAACAGAACAGTTCCGTTTATCCATTTTTTGCGTACAATGTGCAACGTGTTATGTGAATTTATTTTAAATCACAGCTTTGTTTTCGAGCCAAGCATGTCAGAATCCCGATATCTGGATTCTTTTGGAATCCTTACAGATACCGGCTGTAGAGATATTTAGGGAACTAGGAATCCTGTTCATAAAACATTGTACTTTGTCAGGTTTGGAATAAATCTGTATGCCTTCTCATGTGACTGCACTGGCGACCTCAGCAGTAAGTGTCTGCTTTACCTATGACCAGGAATCAGTTCTGTTATTAAAAAGTTTTGCGACTTTTTGCGATTTTCGAGTCTGCATAAGATTTTTCGATGTGGTTACCAGTTTGAAATGAAGTAATACCTTAACTGATCAAAGTGAAATAGTTCGATAACAACCGGCGCTCAAAATCCCCTCACATGAAACAGTTTAGAGACACACACAAGACACGCCAACGTGATATCAACATATACAAATCATGATTATTGGCATACTTGCATATAGAGCATCTAGGAGCGCAAATTAAGGACAGATTTACACAGCAGCCTGTTGTTATGGGTTCGGAAAATACCATTTCCTTTGTAATCTCACTACACAGGTAAAAATGCAACAATTGTGTAATTCTATATATTTAGCATTTTGTGTTAATCCGCCATTCTAGACACAAACGTCCAAAACATCAGACGTCACGCTGATGATTTGTCGGGAATTGAACAGGTGCCTTTCTCTTTATTCATCGACTTTATTTGTTTAATTATTTATTTGATTGGTGTGTTACGCCGTACTCAAGAATATTTCACTTACAGGACGGCGGCCTGCATTATGGTGGGAGGAAACTGGGGAAACCCGGCGGAAACCCACGACCATCCGCAGGTTGCTGGCAGACCTTCCCACGTACGGCCGGAGAGGAAGCCAGCATGAGCTTGTCTTGAACTCAATGCGGCCGCATTAGTGGGAGGCTTCTGGGTCATTGTGCTGCGATGGCGCGATAATCCACTGAGCCACGGAGGCCGCCCATCGACTTTTATGTAAATCGTTTATTCTGAATTCAGGCATACGAAATGCTTGATGCCTTTGTAAAATATGACAGCTTAGTTTTTGGTTCTCTGATATCATTAAACCAGATGATGATAAAATAAAGCAGAATAAAGATACTAACATAATGGACATTTAAAAAAAATAAAACAGCTGTTTTAGTTGTATTTTTGTTCTTTTTTGTTTGTTTGTTTTCGGCTGTGTTAGTTGGTTTACTCAAGTGAATAATGTAAGAGGAAGAGGATATTTTCCTTTTGACGCAATTTCCAAGTAGAATTTGCCGACTGAGCTTAGATCAAAGGACACGTGGGTCTATCAACGGGAGGAATTATTCCTCGTCAGGAGCCTGTTCAAAAGGTGGTTTTAAAATCGAGATAAGAGAATTGTATCGTGTTAGTGCGCAGTTCACAGACTTCTCTTCCGCCTGATCTGGGTCCAAAGCCGTCTCTGAAGATACCTGGCATTTTGCTTGTCGTGTGGTGAAACAACTTGTGCTTGAATGTAATACGAAGGTCGAACGTGCTCTCCAATACAGCAACTGTTTAGAAACCATGGCGTGTGTTTTGTTTCTTTCCTCAGCGGGATTAGATGGTCGTGTGAAAGGAGAAGGTGTATCGATCGGACGTTTTACCTGTTGTCACAACCTTTGTTCTTCAAAGATCGCTTTGTGCGCATCAGGTAATACTGACTGGATAAAGTCTTGACTGACCAGACGGAAAGTACAGTTCATTGAGAAAACTCAATGCTGGGATTTCTCCTGTTGTTCTTTAATTATTGGATTGTCCCCGACGGAAAACAAAGACGGAATTGATCAAACGACCATCAAAACACAGAGGATAGATCTCGTCTGAGTTCGCTGTTCATCGTTTTGACGGTTCTTTGCAGCGCTTTTGTCTTCGCTTGTCTAACTATCCTATCTGCTAAAGATATAACAGAATAGTTGAAGGGGGTCGACAATGCATTTTCGTACTCACTTCAGTTTAAGTTACTCGGAAACACGAATGTGCTTTCTCGATTCAAGTACATGCTGGCTTTTCTCTTCGTATTCCCGGCATGTTTTACATGCAATCTGTTAAAGTTATATGAATCAAAGACACGCTCAGTGTCCAGCTATCGATGCATGTAGGCCGTGCATATAAAATGGCCCACCGTTGACAGTTTCCACAAATATATGACACGCCTCAATTGCTTCCAGATTGTATTAAACCTGCTTAAATCTGGCCAATTAAAGTACGCTCTAACTTAAAACATGAAGCCAACCACAACTGATCAAACTACAGATTTAAAATGTAGAAGTTACCCGTTATCTAAGACACAAGAAGACGTCTTAGGTCTGTATCAGGGTGCTGTATAAGTTGAATGCTTTACTCCTAGTCATAGCAGCAAGCGTTCCGGTCAGCGAAATACTAATTCTGTCTACTCCTTTCTTAGTGTCATTCATATTGTCCTAAGACAATGGTGCACAAGGAAAACAAGGATTTAGAGATGACTGATGGTGTTGTAAGTGAGCGTGATTCTTCCTAAGAAAACGTTCACAACCAGTCATTAAGTAGGTAGCTGTAACTGTCGTCACAGATGCACGTGATCCCTATGGTAACTCTGATGAGTTAAGTTTTAACTCATCACAAATCCCTCATTTCCTGAGGCTATGAAGATAGTCCGCCAATTCGTTGTTCGCAGTGCTGCAACTGGCCTGACCTTACCTGTCTGAGAGAAATACCTTTGATATTGAATTAAGTCTAATTTTATCTCGTATCCTAGGTTTCTTTAAAACAGAAATGGATGAGTAATAAAGACTTTTGCAGGCAATGTCTCTCAATTACCTCCCTTGGTGTCAGGTTGCACCGTGTATCCGAGATATCAATTTGGCAACAAGATTGAATGTGGTCAGCTCGAAGAGGACAACCCACGGTAAAGATTTTGTTGTACGTAGCCCAATTTTCAGCTTGGCTGAACGGAGAGTCCTTCTGGCTTAAGGTTAGACATCCTTTGATAAGACCAGAACATAAAATGTGATCATATTATTTGTCCCTAGCAGGCCATGGAATATGGGCAAGATGTAATTGGTAAGCGGGGTCATTGGTTTCCTGTGGCGACTCGTTTCCATCCTCCGCAGCTTTTATCCGCACACCCTCACTCTCAACCCCGACATATTCTGAACGATTACTACCCGCAAAAGAAAACTGCGCCACACCATAATTTGATAATACAAGCGTGGCCGTAATTTGAGTAACGCGACAAAGCGTTTAATTAAGGTGATTGGGAGCAGCCACAGGGCACAAGGTACTGGTGAAGTCTCCAAAGGGCACGTAAATCTGCGCATTCAAATGCTGAGGGTTAACATCGCAGCTCCTTCCGGATCTCCGTTCTTACATTTGGGTTACATCGATTTGCTCAAGCATTCAACGTTGGATTTCCACTCGAGCGTCTTGTCCTCCGGGCAGTCTTTGCTTCATTGACAGCGAGACACAGACGTTGATAATGAGATTTTAAGCAAGTTAGGCGCTTGGCAAAGTGACACTGTAACAGTTGGTTGTGGTGTGTACTGCTGACCATGGAATGTCAAATATCATTTTCGTAATGGTATCTTGTCAGGAAACAGGTTTATCATAGATACGATCTTCTAACACTGGATACGGTCGATGACAGAAACACTCCAATAATACAAAAAAGGTAAGTCACGTATTTGCTTGGAATTTCATTGAGTAGACTATCTACTGAAACTGTGTTCCAGTCTATAATTTTATTTTCTTTCTGCTTGATTTAAACTCCATATCCATTCGCGAAATGATCACGTGGGTTAACCCGACTGTTTCTGTATTTGTTTTCCATACGCATCGTTTGATTCCAGATATTGGCAGTTTAATACTTAAAGGTACCTATTCGCTTCGCTTTACGGCAAGTGGTTGTTAGTGGACAACCTTAAAAAGGGAAATTGTACAAATGTAACCGAATAACGGATTCATGGTCAGAGGCTTCACAATGAATCCTCTCATGGTGGTAAAGTCCTGTAGATCCCATTTGCGCTGAAGAAGCTGCATAGTCTAAATCTTTGCGTTATAAATGGCAGTTGTGTATCAATTGTCAGCTATGGATGCTCTCTGTATGTAATTGCCAGACCAATTTCCCAAACCGCATTCAGCAAAAACCACTAAATAAGGTTTATAAGAAGCATATGTCAACGGAGATAAAAAATATTTATCTCAGTTTCCCGTTGATATAAACAATCATAGGCAGGGATTCGCTCATCCGCTCGCTTTCGTCTATCGATAACAACACAGTATAGTGTTGAAACATACGAAAAAAAACATAACCGCGAAATCTGGGTAAGAAAATGTCTTGCCAATAAATAAGAATTTATAATATATAAATATACATAAACATTCAAATAATTATTTAAAATCTACACTAACAGTAGCAGACGTTTAATTCTCTTAAAAAGTAAAAAAAGTAAAGAAACAAAGAATCCAGTGCTATGACACTAACCAGGTAATTATTTCAAAGGCCACTGCCATGAAGCAACTTCTTCAAACACAAAAATGCATATGTGTTTTAATAATTATTGCATTGCTTCGGTTTATATATACGGAGCACTTCCCACGGCGAAGAACACCCTCATGTAGATTTTGACCTGTATGTAGATGAATGGCCTGTCGTAATAAACTTGTTGGGGTTCATTTATATGTGATACGCGTATCAGATTTCATTGATAAGTTTACTCAAAACCTGTATTTAATCCATTCACAATTAAGTCTTGTCCATTGTGTACCGCTTTTTAAACTTTGATGGGTCACTATCAGCTCTCGTTTACATCAGCGTTTTTATTACTAGTAAGTAGTAGACAGGATGTATAGAAGGTACCAAGTGACGTAAAACAGAAGTGTCAAATATCCCGCGAGGCTGGTCCGGGCAGTTTTCATTGGATTGTACCTTATTGGCTGAATGTTGATTGAATAATTCTCTATACATTCCTTTAAAGCACTTTACTGGACTAGTATCTGTCAGTGTGTAAGGCAGAAAGCAATGAAACCTCGGGGACCCCTTCTAGCGTCTCGAGGAAAAACTAATTCTATCGCCCGATCTTCGATTACAACTCTAGCAGGATTCAGATTTCATTTGGTTAAGTCACATGTTGGTTCTTTCATTCTATGTACGCCGTAGGGAAGTTTTAGAAACCATTCTTTTTGTTGAAAAAAAAGCGGGAGGCGAAAAATCCATGAGTCAATTTAATTTTGTCGAACACCGCGCTCAATTCATCCTAACTTACTCTGACATCGAACTTACGCGGCTCTTACATTATAACAGTTTAGAAGGCAACCATTGATCTCCGATGTGTGAAGAAAATTGGACGGTATCTCTTTCAAAAAATAAAAAGGCCTGGGGCCAGTTGTGGGAGGAAACTGATAGATATGAATCTCACAGCGACCGTGTAAGAGTGCACGCTAACTAGTGGAGCCAACAGGATTTTCCGGGATGGAGATATCATCGCGATCAGTTGTCGATTGGGCTAAGGGGAACTCGGGAGCCAAGGTACTTGGAGAATCAAGAGGAACACTCGTGTCCAAGGTAGACACCGTGTCCGCAAAAGACTGGCATGAACACGAATTTCGCATATTTAACTTAAAATCCGTGCTTTGACGAGAAACTCGACACGGATGGCGTCTTCTGGTATTGCCAAAACATTGAGGGCACAATGATCCCACGTTCTCTAGACTAAATAACTCCGTGGCACAAGCCTTGGGTGGGGTAGAAGGATTTGATGTCTCTAGAATACGTTGTAAAGTCTTGATTTCCTGCTTCTGGGCATTGTACAAACTCACCAGCCTGTCGATCTCCGCCTGAAATAAAAACAGGAAACTGTGATTCATAAACTAAGAACACCTTGGAAAAGGGATTTCCCCACGGACTTTGCAGATACAGACTTTTGTCATCAAAGTTAATTCATTACCATCCAAGCTAGGCTTGAAGAAATATAAATACTCTACGGATAATGCATGGATAATATAGAGTATATATATTTTTTCAGGAAAGCTTGAATGTAACAATAGCACAGTAATGCTGAAGGTGTTGTCTTTCTCTCCTTTGCTATGGCAATTAAATCGAATTCCATGGGATTTAAATTCTTTTGAAACACACACACGCACACACACACACACACAGTGATTTTGGGATTCAAATGAGCAAAAATAAAACCTAGAGAACATACTAACGGCATTCCAGATGGCTAACAAGCTTTGAAACACCGAATTGAACGAACGTAGCTATCAAAAGGTTGTTCATGTCGCCATATCATAAAATGCCTCATGCAGATTTTAGTCGTCGTTTGTTAATATTTTACCTTTATTGAAACAAAGCACCATACTTGTAAGTGTTGGTATCAGAACCGGCTAAACTTGAGGTCTGTACCCTTTAGCATCAAACCTCGTCCCCACCCCCATCAAACTTGTGTGTCAAATTGGGTTGGAGATTTAATCGCTTTCCCTCATTGCCATGAACTGTTATTTTTGCCTCGGTGTTCTGAGTTAGCCCGCAAAAAACAAAAAAAAACCAAAAAAAAAAAACCACTCATGCGCCAAAAAAATATTCTCCGCATGCAAAAACCTCGAAGAATTGGTCCACTGTGGACTGTGAAATAGACATTATTACTGTGACGATAAGCAATAGCGCTTATCCCTGTCTAGAAGACCTAAATCAATTCCCGAGAGAAGGAAATGGATGAAAGAGGGTTGATGAAGAGCTCTATCGGCTAAATGTGCTCATAATTCACAATTTCGCCCGTTTATTAGAAATCGGCGAAATGCACGTCCAATTGCTCCTAAGCTGAATCCGCAGTATCTCTTCGTGTGGCCATGGATTAGTTTAGTTTTGCCTGAGTGATGAGTTAAAAGGGGCTATTCGAAGGTAGTCGGTCGCTGGCGTGCATGGTGACAACTGGAAAAGGTCGGGAAACCAGGGCTGAAAAGAAAAATCAAGGCGGCTTCTCTGCTGGCCTTGGCCAAACGAGTCTTGAGGCTGGGGGGAAGTGGGGAAATGCCAAGCTCGCCATTCGACTAATATAGAGCAAGTCTTGATTAAATAGGGGTGGGGGGAAGGTTGTCTTAATTCTATTTAGCAAGCTTTCGCCGCATACAACTTTATGGCTTGCGTCATTCTAGGGTTGTAGATGCGGACTTTATGCGGGTTGTAAGTATAGCAGTCAGAGCTGTGGGGTGTCTGCCAAAGTTCTCGCCAGAAAGAAAAAACCGCCCTCTCCTGTAGCCACACTAATGGTCCTTTTAGCTAAGCAGGTTGAAGAATTCGATTTTTGTCTGCATCCATATGAGTCCCTGGCCTCAGAAATTGGCATACTTTGGCAAGCAGCCCGCCACTTTTTTTCACTTCCAGAAGACAATCTCGAGGCTAGAAGTAAACGGTTTATCGGAATGGGTCCGCTAGTTTTTCTGTCTCAACAATCTGGCAACTTATAGCCAATTTGTGGTTAGTTCTATTCTCAAGACCGCAAACCTTGTTAATTGCGCCTCTGTTGTCATTATTGTGAAACGAAAATACAGTTACAGTCACTACCTTGTACAATACTCCAAAGGTGTGCTCGCCTTGCATAATCATACTACTTTATTAGCACGACGTCAAACCAAAAGACACATAGATACACACATACACCTTGTACTATATTTGCAGATGCTTAATTTATTTATTTATTTGTTTGATTGGTATTTGTTTGATTGGTTTTACGCCGAACTCAAGAATGTTTCACTTATACGATGGATAGCAGCAGTATTGTGGGAGAAAACTGGGCAGAGCCCGGAGGAAACCCTCGACCATCTGCAGGTTGCTAGCAGACCTTCCCACATACGGCCAGAGAGGAAGCTGCAGCTGCTTAAAAACTACCGTCTGAAGCACACAAGGAATTGTCCCTACCTATCCTTACGTTTCATCTTTCTTTGTTCAGATCTCGACCTACTTATCATGGTTCAGTAATTTGTAAAAAGGAACCGTCAGTGATTGTGGCAGTGAATCTTATCTTATTTTGGTATGAATATTGTTTTCATGTCTGTTAGATTGTGACATGAATACAAGAGCGTGGGGCAATTATTACAGGAATACTAACGTCATTTTCTGGGCACACAGTGCCTTATGGGGTTGAAAATGGATAAAATTTGGTTTTACTGACAAGACACCATTGTTTTTATCTGCCTAACAGCTGTTCCATATCAAAGTGACATGTGTGTCCACATATTCTCCATAGGACGATCTGAGATTTCGCACCTTCCATACGTAGATTGTACAAGACCTTGCCTTACTGTTTTTTCAGATATTGCACCAATATGATGTCACATTCCTCATCCTCAAAACCGTTCACCATCTTATATCTAAAGAAGACCCCTCCTCCACAAAAAACTCAGTAAAAATAATAAAAAATTAGCATATTTTGATACATCATATTTATTACAAAACACCTATTCAAGTACTCATCGTGATAATGAACAGGAACAGTGGAATGTCGTGTGTCTCATTTGTTCATTGTTTGTTCTTTTACATCTGGTCAACGTTGTTCCCACAATGCACTGCACTTTATATTACAGAACTTTCGAAACTGTATTCTGTAGCTTTGTTTGAAATAATGATCTTAGTACATCGGGTGAAGACCATATGCCATTGTGTATCTAGATGTCGCATCATACATTTGTATGTCCGTCGCCACCAATAATGGACCTTTCAGCCCAATGAAAGCAAGGCCATTTTTCAAAAAACATACATTCGAGACAATTCTAATAGAGAACTAAAATGTACCAAAATAAGATATTCGGAGATTGTCAAGTAAAAAAATAGAGGTTTTTAATGATAATGGGAAGAGGCAAGGAAAGTTCTAGTTACACACATTTAATCAGTATCACAATGGCGTGCATGTACCATGTTAGTATTTTATAAGCTAGAGTTTATCAAAGTAACCATCTGATTGACACAGTTCAGGGTTTTAATTTAGGTTTACAGTAAATTAAACTCACTTCTGTGTATCCGGCACACTGCGATGGCTTTTCCCCACCCCGCGGGGGGTCTTCCGCATGCACCGTCTCTTCATTTGTTTTCGTGACGATCATTGGTCCACATGGGTAACAGGTGACAGTTTTGATGTCACCGTTATTTTCTAGCACGAAGCGCAGTCTGTGGGCATGATCGTGATTAGATACCGTTGACACTGTGGTCAAAAACTCTCGTCTCGGAAAGAAAACCATAAAGACCTGCAACAGGACAACATAGATTTAGGAGATGCGCTTATATGTTTGCATGTTAGGGTTTTATGTCGTACTCACCACTTATCAAGTGATATGACGACGAGGAGTTTTTAGTACGTATGCTGTGTCTTCTGATGGCTGGGGGAACCCATAGCGCCAAAAATTCTGGCACCACCGGAACATTCATGCCGAAGACGCCACGCAAAGCATCCCACCCAGTCACATTTTCCTGATTCTAGACCGGCCAGTTCTGTTTCCCTGCTATGTAACATCTCAGTGTTGAGCCCAGCGAAGTCTTTGACACGACCCGACCTACGACTGATCCCGGGTCCTGACCCCGAGGCGGACGCTTTAATCACCAGGCCACCGAGGCGGTTAGAGGAGGGCAAAATATGTCATCATGTAAGTAATAAGTGCTATTATGCGACTTGGTGCATTTCCCGACCTCTACCCCAGTAGAAGTCATCTCATAACTTTCTTATCGGTATGCAAATGACATACCATGACCTAATTCTCAGCCTATATAAGAAATTCCACTAGTTCATGATCAGCTCTTCAGTCTACACATAATACCTGAAAACCAAACTAAGTCTAATAGGTCATTTTACCACCTGCCTTTCCGTGTATACAAGAAATTATATAACCTTTCATTCAGTTTATGCACCACGTCTGATCACTCAACTTCAAGTATACTCTTGCATAGGACAACGTAACACTTACCATTTCGTTTATTAAGAAATATCATGACCTTCCAAGACAGTTGTAATAGCCTATGCTAAATTCGCCCATTAATAGGAAGCGAAAAAAATTCACACGTTTTAAAGGAATAACATAGTTAAAAATTTCAGCGTCCATTTAAAAAGAAATGGACGTTCAAAAATGTTCAACATGTTCAAAAACGAAAATTGTTCGACATAATGCATGCTGACTAGTAGTTTCATATCAGTCACCATTAACTAAAGAGAAAAGACTAAAAAAAAGATCAAGTTCTGATCACAGAGGACTATTCAGTTGAGATTCCATCTGGAAGAAGACTATTTGACCAGAAAGCAGAATGCGTATGGAATACATGTACAAACTAACCAAGGTGACTTGGAATTTTCTATGGAAAAGTTAATTCAGGGCATAGGTTGCCTTTGGCACCATTGTCTGATGCGTCTCTGTAGGTGTAAATGCGCAGGTATAAAACAATGGAGACCATTCACGTCACCAGTAAACATTTATGTTTCATTTATACCATAAAATAGCTTCAACATTTCTGTCCTTGGGTGCTCGTTCATCGTTTAAGAGCATGATATCGTTTCAGCTATTGTATTAATCGCGTTTTTGGCGTGTTTAGCTTTCTCTAATTGGTACCGGAAAGGGCAATAAGAGAATAACATGTTTAAAACAAATTCCCTTCACTCCTGTACATTACCGGGAATTATCTCCTGTGCTCCAGTGAAAGGAAAACTTTCTTGACTCTATCTTTGATGCGTACGTCTATTATCCTTTGATTTTTAAAAGCCCAAAAAGTTAGCACCTGCGTTATAGGAATTGGGTCTTCTTGTCTGTTTGTTAGGAACGGATTAAAATCCATAAATCCGCATTAAAATCCATTTTTCCAGAAATTAATTATTTAATCATGCCAACCATAACTTATTAATTCTGAGGAAGGTAAGCCGTTTGAATGGCACGGTTTCAAGATTGCTTCCTTTGTAAATAATCTCCAGGGATTCTCCTCCCCTTCCATACCTCACCTCCACCCTTCCAGTTCCAGATGACATAACTTCAACCAACCTCTCAGGCTCCCGATTCGTCAGCAATAACAGGCCAAACCTAGGGTATAAGCGGTCTGTGTTGAACCCATATTCTGGCCATGGGAAACCGTGGAATAAGGTGTGATGACAAATCAAGCCGTACCTATGCGGTCGGGCCGGGACCAATCACTCACGGTCTGAGAACTTGAGTGGCCTCGACGTTGTTGCTGCTCATGCCTCCCCTCACTGCCATAAATCCGGCCGTGATGGAAGACTTCAGGGCTAGAGGTTGACTACATACTTTACCCACTCACTCTGCCTCCAATAACCCCGACCAACACGGACGTGGCTAGGGAATGGACTCGGAAAAATCCGGACACAACCACTGCATATTCCCAGGAAAACTCTCCGCCAATGCCTCTGTGGAAATAAAAAGATGATAATTAACAGACCGTTTGTGGCTTTGCTGTTACATTTCCATATTAACTGAAGCTGAGATAAGGTACAAGTCCGTGGAGGTCTCGTACCAATCTTAGCGATTGTGAAGTATAACACGCGTCTTGGCGACAATAGCTCATCGGGACGTTGATACACTTATGACTATAATCAATGACAATTATTTGTCTGTTTTGATGCAGCCATTCCGCTAAGCTTCGGTCGTATTCATAATGATAAATAAGTGTGTAAGGATCTAGGAAACAACGTAGCCATATACAACCTATACACACACCCCATCGATACTCGCACCTTAATTTAACCATCACGAAAGAGAAGAACAGCTCCTGCTGAAAACTGAATAATTTGTTAGCAGAAAGACAGGCCAAGCGTTGGCAATATATTAGTGAAATTTAAATGGCTAAGAAATTCAAACCAGAAGTTAAAGTTTCTATCTATTTTTAGATCTAAAAAAGGGATCATCGCAAAGTACTAAATTCAGTTGAGGGAGAAATTAGGTCAAATGTCGGCGTCTTTTGTTTTTTTCAAACACCGACCGATGACAAAATTGTTTCTTTGAAGCTGTTTTTCATCAGGAGGAATTGTGTTTATTGGGAATGAAGGCGAACCTTTAGAGATAGCATGTGCATGATTATTTGTCACACAATTCCATGCCGTTGTGTCTAGGGGCCGTTAATTAAAATTATTTTGGTAATTTGGCGACCAGTTATTGATTGAAAGACTCGGTATCATATCGTGGTGTGAGGAATGCGACATCAGGCATGGCTACAGGCCATTCTCTGTCACAAGCGATAACGAATTGCCTGAATAGAGCTACATGAAAGAACACCTGAACGCTCTTCCGTGCACAATTACCTGTTAAATGACAGTAGCATTGTTGAGGTGAACAAAGAAAACAATCATTTCATTTGTAATCATGAACTTTCGGGAAATACACAGAATCAAATTGTCGTGGTCCGGAGGCAATTCCATTCACAAGTGGTCCATGATTTTTTTTTGTTCTCTTGAGTACTTGTTAAAAAGCACCGGATGAATTGTCAACAACAAGACGTGCATTGGGGGTTGGCCCACACAAACAACGATTTTAGTTTATAGAGGCTGGCGGGTCAATCCGTCAGACTATCAAACAAATAAAGCACTTGGCCATGATGCTAGTACGTAAGAGTTAAATTCACTCCTGGCAAAAAGTGTAACAATAACGCATTGTGCTAAATGTGGATGTAATTTTGTTTTACATGCACTCCCTCGACAACGTCAAGCCACAGCTGCGGATGCATCATCAGTTATAATTTGACCTTGAAAGGCTTCCTACAAGGTGAATGGAAATAAATTTACTGAAAGATCAAGAGCTTTTTAAAAGCGGGGTTGTTTTGCTCGAGCCCTGCAGTTTTTAGTACCGAAATATATCTTTGGTGTCAGGCGACGGCAATTTGTCTCTGAGTATCTCATATAAGGGATGGGTCTATTAATATATGCCTATTCTGAGCATAATTGTCACTGAGGAGAATGTTATTTTTTTTTAGGAAGAGTTATCGCCTAATTAGCGGAAATAATGATAGCGTGGATTGAAGGGTTTCTTGATCTCTCTGATCACAGGCCACGGCCGTTTGTTCTTGAGATTCTAGACTCAAGTATGAATGCGGAGTAGTTCAATGGTGCTTGGCTATCAGTCGATGACATTTTGCCATCGTTCAGTTACCAACTGCTGATCATCATCATGCATCTACTATGAAGAAAGCGCCACAGCACAATCTCCAGACGGGGACATAGGCGGTTGCATCTCTATATGCTAGTAAGGACACTCCGAATGTTATGACATCCAACAGAGGTCCTTGCAAAGAAAATATCGATGCCATCCTGGGAATTGCCAGTCAAAGAATCTCTAACCGGAAGTCACCATCTACTGTCTGTCTCTCGACAGCACGTGGTAAGGGCCCGCTTGCGTGGAGGAGTCGTACCTAGAATCGATTATAAACCCTACAATTGACTTTACAAACGACAGTAAAATTAAGTTACGCCGTTTGCACAAAGGAATTGTGAGGTGATTGTAACTTTTCGAAGTTGCGATCGTAAGCCAAAATTGCCTCGCACGTAAAGGTCGTGTGTGTAAATGGGAATTGTACCAGTCAATAACTTTTTCTTAGGTTTTCAAAAGAGTTCTACATCATCATGACTCAGCGGGATACAACAACAACGTGTGAAAAACATCTCGTAACACCGTTCTGGAACAATTAAATTAATCACCTTTACAAACCGAAACGAAAATAACACTGCCTACATTGTGTAACACTGTCACATTATTGCAACAGTCATCACTAGTTTGTTGATCGGACCATAGGGCATGTACAGACACCCTACCCATCGTCTTTTCCTCTACGCAGTGTGTCTCTGATTAAAGAAATCACCGACAGCAAATAAGCTGAACAAGGGCTTTGGAGCAAGTCTTTCATCTCTGACTTAAGTCAGTGATTGAGCCATACTGGACTGTACAAGGGTAGCACTTGAATTCTGTCCAAATGGCCGGTCTGGATGGTCAGGGATTTTCCGAATGAAGTCAAGGTATTGGATTGTAATTGGAAACTATATACGGAACTCATATTTACCTTGGCTAAGTTTTATTTAAACGATTAGGCTTTGTGTTGGTAATGACGGCGGTGGGAGAGGGGTAGGTTATGTTGAAGCCTTGTTTATTAAACACACTACCTGATGCTACAGGGGAGCGGTTCTCTTCTATTGGCTTCAAACATGACGTCACGACATTTCATGCACATCCACCTCCTTGAAGATAATCCGTAAAAGACTAGTTGCCCTGTTGAATATCACACCCAGCCATTACCACAGCGGAGTACATGAACAAAAGTTTTCATTGATGTCCGCGATCTCAGCGTTGTACATACCTGTGGATGGTGTCGAGGGATATCCCGACCAGCACGTTGTAGGCCACGAGCCCGCACACGTAGCAGTCGTTATAAGGGGAGGGCACCTGGCGGGTATGTACACACAGATACAAGAGCAGACCACCCAGTGCCAGCTCACCTGTTACACAAAAACACTGTTGTAAGGAAACAAATTAAACTCACACTGAGCAAGTCGTATATGGAAGGTCTACCACCGCAAACTGCGGATGACCGTGAGTTTCCCTTGGACTGTCCCCGGATGTCATCCAGCTAAAATGCTTTCCGCCTCAGTATAAGTTAAATATTGTTAAATACGGGGTAAAACACAAGTCAAATAAATAAATTAACTGATATAAGCAAACAGATCTGCGACATTCTTATCATCCTAAAATACAACACATCCTAACTACCTTCGCAGACACAGCGAACGTAACTTTATATAGATCCATCTGGTTTCCTCACATGGAACTTACGCGAAGCGTCACGTCAAATGCAAATTTGAATGTTACGACCTTGCATCTGATTGACCACCTTCGAATCCAGTGAAATGGGTTTGAGTTACATGTATCTTCTATTATCTTTGAATTCACAGGGTTTAA
The DNA here is from genome assembly GCA_016165875.1 of Acanthopleura granulata. Lineage (NCBI taxonomy): Eukaryota > Metazoa > Mollusca > Polyplacophora > Chitonida > Chitonidae > Acanthopleura > Acanthopleura granulata. The sequence goes on along the minus strand of JABBOT010000080.1, from coordinate 6,519,542 downwards.
CAAAGTGTTTAGGCACTCCTATTTCACAAGTCAAAAGAGATCGTTCAATGTTATGCTTATGGGCTTTGATAGGTCCTACCATTACAAACGTGTAGAAAGCCTCTACGAAAATGGCCACCAGATCAACTCAAGTTTAGAGTTACCTTGACTGGACTCACATGCTAGGGTCACAAATACATTGTACAAATTGGTATGTCCCTTAACTGTCAATCGGTAAGGCAGGTCCACAAGCAACAGGAGTTGAACATGAGTTTATATCAAAAATTATAACAATAAAATATATCTGCATAAAATGAAACTGTTCTCATGCAAAATTAAGATTTATCTGTTTTCAATCAGGTCAGGAAGGACACATCGATATTACTGGGACAAAGTGCTCGTATGGTTTTAATATTAAGGTCGGAGTAGGTACATTATATTTGGGCTTTTAATGTAAACACAGGACAAGTGTAAAGTAGAGATGACAATAATCATCGAATAGGTAGTAACAACAGTCGTGGTAACCATTGATTTTTTTCTGCTCAGTTTTCTCAGGGATTAATCAATAAAATGTCAACATAATCTGAGCATGAAATTGTCCGAATTCAATGCAAAAATCCAACAGTTGTGTGATTTATGGACTTGTGTGTGTTTAGCGGAGGAGACGGGGGAAGGGGGTAACACGCACGGGATTGTGCCTTTCCAGATAGTACCGAGACAGTCAGTGTCTGTAAAGTCACTTTTATTCCTAATCACGAACAATCCCATAATTTTAGGTTTTTCATCAATATGTTAACGAACATGGCACACGATTTGGATATTGATTTAATTCATTCGCCTAGAACATTCATTGCGTCGTTCGGTCATCTGTTGACTGGTTCTCTTTGACGAAATCTGTCCTATATGTCAATTCTTACTTCATTTACTTTCTTACCTCTTCGGTAGTCTTATTTGTTGAACGTTGTTTTTGGAAATTAGTCTTGCAACTGTCGTTCCGGAACGTCCATTTTGGTAAAGGCTGGTTTAAAAAATTTCTGATTTGACACCTAGAATCAGAATTTATCTATTTGTGACTAAAAAAATATGGCCGAGTTGAAAAATTTCGTTAGGAAACATTTTTGCCGACATTCAATAAAACAGTGGTAAAGGTACACTTGAAATGTTGAATAAAAAGAAACTATGTTTACGTGAAACAGACTTGGCTCGTATTTAGGGTTAAAAGGTTTGGCGTGACACAAAGGTGAAATAGCGCAGAGATGTCTTTAGAATTTACATAGACCTGGAGTGTACATGTAATTATTATGAAATACTTTTGTTATGTGTTTAGAGTGACATAGCGAAGGTGTGTATCAAGAATTAAATAAGTTTGGCGTTCACTGACATGACATGTGTTTCGTTCGAAATAAGCTTGGGTTGTATTAATCGGTTGGGCGTTTGATTAGATTGAAATAAGGTTGGCTTGTATGAAGGATGAAATAAGTTTGACGTGTATATTAAGTGTAAAATAGGATTGGTAGGTGTTTAGGCTCAAATAACCGTAGTGCGTATGCTTCCCACCAATCTTCATGCAAATGCAGTTAGATTCTCGTAAGTTCAACGTTTCGGCATGCCGACATATTGGTGCAATGCCACAAGGGTTGACTCTATAGGGCGAGTAGAAGTACGCCTTCAGGAGTAGAGGAAGACAAGATCAACACTTTCAAAAATAATTGTCAAAGAACGTGATCAGCTACTTTTATGTAGGAATATATGTTTCTTTCTATACCCGATAATGTTTTATTTTTGTTATCACTTGTAATAGCTTTATAGGCTCGATTTCAAAATTAGAGTAACAAAATTATTTTTTTTTGGGAAAAGATTACTTCGATCGTTTAGTATTGAAATTACTGAGACAGCAACAACAACAATAAGAACAAAAATGACAGGAGTCTGTTGAAGACCACCTGTTAAATTGTGTCATCACCTAATCTCAGTCTGCCTTTTGTTAACACGTCACATCATATATATGCAGTCTTTGATGATGATTTTAAACATTCCCTGGGAGATGGAGAAAGAGAGAGAGAGTGAGAGAGAGAAATTTTGGGGATGTCTCATATTTATACATTATAACGTTCCCATTTCAACGACATCGACAATACGTCGCTCAAGTCATTCGTCATCTTTTAAAAAAGGTATCCAGACCCTTTTCATCTATCGGAACTCGTCAATATTGAAGTTTTTCCTGACTCTGCAAACTATCGAATTTCCCTTTAATAGGAAAACCCTCCTGTGTCAAAAAATACTCATATGAATTATAATGCCCTGTGAGGAAACTTACCAGATGGTAATAGTAAACGCCGATTAAAGATCTGCATTTTTTCTCTTATGAAATCACAACCCCAAGCATATTATAGTTTGGGCTATAATAAAGAGGTGTGCTTTTTTATATCCGCCACTGAAAAACCAATGTCTCTCACAAACCAGTTTTAATCAATCATCCTCGGAAAATTTTTCATTCAATTTTTTCCACAGGAAAATTAAAACCGTGGAATTTCCACAATACTGTATTAAGTCATTTATTCATATGGTATGGTCAATAGCGGTGCAGTCGATGCAATGATTTGGCCAAAGGCTGATAAGCTCAACAATTTGTGAGGAGAAATAACCACAAAAAATTGTTTTCACCTTGTATGTCATGGTGATGTCTGGAACAGTGAGGGCTATCAGGCACGGATCTTCAGATTGCTTTATGGCTTTGGCATCAATGCGAGCCGTATTCTTTAAAGGGATACAGCCATCCGCTCTAGTTCTACTCTCTAGATGACCTTTCACCGGCCATTTCTAACGTTCAAGCCCTGCTGTTGCCATATTGTTGGTAAAGTTTATTTTTTTGAGAAGAGTCATGATTGTCCAAGAGTGGGGATATACTGGACATGTTTATTTTACCAATTACAACATTTTGTAATCCAGAGAAGGGGATTTGAAAGGAAGTGAGTATTGCGTTTAATTGCTTAACCGCCTGTTGTGTGAGGACAGTCATCTGTTGACTCCCCAAATGTTTCAGCTGAGAACGCAAAAACACCAGACAATTACGGGTCTATTTTTTTGGCGGGAAGCCCTTAATATTACGAAAGAATTGATGTCCATTAACTACTTTCTGTCAAACATAACGAGATTCTGCTTTTTGCTATTTGCTAAACGGAGTTACATTTCCCGGGAGGAACATACGGAAAAAAAGGATGTCCTACCTCCAATGTTAATGTAAGTTCCGGCATTCAATGTACACCCGATCACGTGACCTGTCACATTCCTTACGGGTACTTCCGGTATGAAAATAGTCCGTACTGAAAGTAGTACGATGCCGAATGTTATCAGCACGAGCATGGCTTGGTAGGAATTCCTTTCTCTGAAGAAGCTATTTTTCCAGCTCCTCTGGTGAATAATGGAATAGATTCTGGAAAAAGAAGGAAATCATCGACTGAAAATCAATTCAAGTGTCCACGACTGACAGTAATGTCTCGTTATTTTCAACCTCTCTATTGTAACTCTCGAATGAACTTCGGATCTGGAGAGATAAACCACGTATAACACCAATGCTATTCATTATCATTGCTTCCGGTTGGCCCCGTCGAGTTGCGCACTTATCGCCATAGCGCACACAATACGCCCATGCCTATCAAAGCCGAGCACTGGCGATTAGGTTTATTGTGCAGAGCAGAGCATGTCATGTGTCATCAAAAGCCATGGTTGACACGATGCCTGCTTTATGAAATGATCGTCTTCATTTGATTACTGTCCATTATTTTGTGCCATTTAAGATCGCACAGCGTGAAATAATATGATGCACCGATGATAGTATGGATAACATTAACCTCTGTATATATGCTATTAATGGCCGTTCTATAAATATTATCCATTTTTTTATTGTCATGTAAAACCCATTCTCATATTGTGGTTTGTATCACTGGATATGGTTTAGATGCAGACAGCTTATTTCGTTATGGAACATAGGGATGATAATAGCATAAACCTCAAAGTATAAAATTACTTATCAGGGATTAAAGAAGACGAATAGGTTTAGTGATGTTCAAAGTTTTACATTGTTATCTGCGTATAATCCGGTTGCAAAGTTATTTACGGCTTACTTGTATTATGTGAGTATTTATAAACTGAATGCGTATCTTGTATGGTAAGTTTATATTTATAGACTTATTTATTTGATTGGGGATTTACGCCGTAGTCAAGAATATTTCACTTATACGACGCCGGCTAGATTTATAGTGGGAGGAAACCGAACAGGGCCTGGGGGTAAACCCAGATCATCAGCAGGTTTCGAGCAGACCTTCTCCCGTATATGGTCGGAGTGGATCCCAGGTTCAGCTGGACTTGAACTCACAGTGACCTCATTGATGACAGACTCGTGGGTCATTGCGCTGCGCGAGAGCGTTAACTATCTCAGCCTCGGCTGCCCCTGGAATGTTTTTCAGCAGAAAACTTATTTATATTGGCTGAGTACTATAAAACCGGCCATTTACACAAATTTTCGGACGGTCAAAGTCATGCAAGCTTGAATTTGCCGTTGAGATAACACCAATTTCACGAAAGTCACCTCTAGTTCTTCATTCTGTCTTTAAACTCTCTACATGTAGCAAATTCTCGCATCCATAAATGTTTCGCATTTATATTTTGAAACGACAATTCTGATTGGTCCTTAGGTTTGGCCTTAATTCGGAGAAGAGTTAACAGATTTGCTGAAAGTAAACGCTGTTTCAGATACACGACAGGTCATTTTATGAAGTGGCTGTATTAAATGTTAAATGTCTCTCTAACCTTGCCTTAGGGTGATTAGCTAATTGGATGGTCACTTATACTGTTTGAGTATTTTAAATGTCTTAATGCTGTATCTGAATACAGATACAGCTGATAAATCTGAATATTGACTTGGCCTGTATACATTACATAAGCCCCATGTGAACTTGTGGTTAGCGTCTTAGTGAAGTACAATGACCCTCTCGCCAATGCGGTAGCTGTGAGTTCAATTCCAGCTCATGCTGGCTTCCTCTCCGAACTGAGGAAAGTTTGCCATCAACCTGTGGCTGGTTGTTGGATTGACCCAGGCTCTGTCCGGTTTCCTGGCAACATAATGCTGGTCGCCGTTGTATATAAGTGAAATATTTTGGAGTACGGCGTAAAGCAGAAATCAGAATAAATAAATAAATTGCAAAAGATCACAAAGCAGAAAGCTTGATTAAATTATCTTAGTTTTTGTTAAATCAAAACTTACCTATGTTGTCTGAGTAGTAAGCTGAGAACGCAGAAGGAAAACCCCTCATGTCGAAACCACATCTGCAGAAGGCATAGCTCGGGCGTTTGGGGGACGGCTCCCAGCAACACCTATATGTTCCAAACAAAACAGAAACGATGTATTACTGCTGACACCACCTCTTGTCCCGGTAGTTCTTTTACTGCAGACTATGCATGATATTCAGGTCTTTTCCATCTGTAAAGGTCATTTACTGCACGTGATACGTGATATTCAGGCTTTTCTCTTCTGTAAAGGTCATTTACTGTGCATTATAAGGCATCTTTAGGCCTTTTCTATCTGTAAAAGTCATTTACTGGACATTACACGTGATATTCAGGCCTTTTCCTTCGGTAAATGTCATTCACTGCTCACCAGGTATATCATGTTTCCACACCCCTTTAGTCTGTAGAGGTAATTTACTGAACACTATGCACGCTATCTATCCACACCTCTTCCTTCCATACAGAGGTCATTTACTACACACTGTGTGATACCCGTATGCCTTATTGTACTGCACAGGTCATTTGATGTACAACGTTCAAGATGTTTTCACTTCTGTTTACTCTGGAGGTCCCAGTGGGTTACACACCTGTATTTGTCCTTCGCAACACTGTAAACCTCATGTTAGTTAGCTCAATAGAAACTAGCAAGGTGAAACATTCTCTTCTCGTGTGCAGCAGAACAGATTTCTACATTTCTACCCTTTCTCTCACCTTTAAAGTAATCACCGAGTGCAGTACGCATGTAACGCACATGACTCTGAAACGTCGGTCATTTAGTCCTTTGTAAATGTGATATCCATTCTCTTTACTTTTTTCTCGAGGGTCTAGTGGTTAGAGTGTCTGCCTCGAGGTCGGGCGATCCAGGTTCAAACCGGGGTCGGTTCATACCTTAGACTTTAAAAATGGCACTTATCGCTGCCTCGCCTAGCGATCAGCATTGACAGGTTAGAACAAGGATGCGAGATTGGTCTGCTCGGTGTCAGTATAATGTGACGGGGTGGTGTGTCATGTCTGGTGTCTTCGGCATGATGCTCCCTTGCACACACCAGGAGAACTCCTCGTCGTTATATGACTGAAACATTGTTTAGTACGACGTTAAACGCCAAGCACTCAGTCACTTTTTTTTCTCGCTGAGCACCACGCGTGAATATGAATCCTTGCTTAGACCGTGAATTAATGTTTGATAATGGCAATGTAGAACACCCTGTAATGGCTGTTGAACAGTGGGTCAAAATTTAATGACTGTTTCTCAGTGCGTTAAACACTGCGTTAATATTCTTATAGCCAATGCATTGGCGGCGCACAAGCGTACGGGATGAAGGCGTAAAAGAGAAAGAAGTCCTCAACGATTGTATTAGCCATTAATGTGCATATTAAAGGCATAAGTCTTTAATGAACTTACAGTATAAAAAGGCATAAAAAAAAAAGAAATAAGCCTTTTACAATGTGTTCGTATCAAAGGCATTGAGTCAATGCATTGACCTTTAGCAAACATGCAGCATAAAAAGCATAAACAAGGCATGAACATTTAACAAGCGTATCAAAATTATAAACAAAGCATTAGCCTTTATCGAATGTACAAAACAAACAGACATGACCAGGGAATGAACAGGCGTGACAAAACCATAAACAAAGCATTAGCCTTTATTGAGCATACAACACAAATAGACATGAACAGGGAATGAACCTTTAAGAAGAATATCAAAAACATAAAGCACTAAACTCTAATGAATGTACCAGAGACGTGTAGTGTTAAATGGAAAGCGAGTCGTTGTTGATTGACCGATATGACAGATGGACATGGTGACTAATCTAGCTGTGTTTAAGTACTGTCCTTTATTCAGGCTTGACGAAAGCTGTGGATAGGGATTCGCTCGTCCACGATCAGCCAATCGGCGTCGATTGTATACCCCTGTAAGGCATAGTAGAATGTAGAGCAGATTCTGTTTGGCTGCTCATCGCATGCTTGCATCAGAGAGCTTATTACATGTTAAACTGCGACATTAGGCAGACGGACAACATAGTTTTGTTGTTTACTGTTGCTGGAGTGGTAACATTGCTGTCTATAATTAAAGATCATTTGTATCAATAAGTAAGCCAACTAACAAAAGAGTAAAGCATTTACCCCTAAAGTGCTTGTAAATGACATGGAACTGCGAGTAGCCGTCTGATAACGTCAGTGAAAACACTCATCGCTATTAAATCAGATTTTATGATTATGATTTATGATTAAGACACTGAAGTATTAAATGCTTCATTTCCAGACGTTCAGTTAAGCACTTTTAGGGTCCAGAATACATGAAGCAAATACTCATTTAATTCTTAAATATCAAGATGAGATAATATCAAAACTTTACTTCCCTGAAAAGTTATAAAACTAATGCTAAGCAGTGTTTTTCTAGTCACATTGATGCATTGTTCGGTGCTTGGTGAACCCATTTCAAGCTTTTGTTCTCACATGTATTTCTAGTCATTTTTCCTTTTTTCTTTTTCTTGTCTTATTATTTATTTCCTGTGAAATATGTTAAATACTGTAGTCATATAATCTGGTCATAAATCATTGTAATAAGTATATAAGAGTACAATACAAGGCCACATTGGACGGCTGTTGGGTCGGGCTATACCCTGGTCAAACATATTCAAAAGGCTAAATTAAAAACCAGGTGCCAGCAGTGTTTAATAATGTGAGTTTGATGAAAAGAGTCAGTCATTAGTTCCGGTGTTTCATTTCCAGATGCAGCCATTTAGCCTCGGCGCTTGGAATAAATAAAGCAAGCAGAAAAATGCAAAGGTCGTGTAAAGTGTGAAGATCAGGTGCCCGTAATGTTTAATATTCAACGCGACTGCTGGTTTAAATCCTGCTCAGTATCAACGGATGTATTTACAAGCAGCATGCAGGTGTGTGTATTAATGAGCGCAGTCGCCAATGTACCGTAAACAAACATCTGCACTGAGGTTAAATAATGGATGGACCGGTCAATGTACGGTAAATTTACGTGTGTCTTTCCTGTTGATGGCCCATCTCTGATGGATTAATGGATTGCTACAGTAATCAAGCTGGGGCAAGGAATCAGTGCGCATGATCAATTGAGTTAATGCGGTTAAAGTGTATGTGATGCAGTCGATCCACTCTCCATATATAGTGCTCTGGAGATTTCAATTTGGGGTGCTGTGGAGGTTTAGGTACAATTATCTTAACCACTGTAGAGTGGTCATGTGGCCCGGAAGTAGTCCTCTCGATTGTTTGCTATTGACTGGCGAGTTTAGAGTACCCAGTGCAGAGAACGGCCGGTGATTCAGAGTTAGATAGCGCAAGTCACGTGATGACGTAACCAATTACACTGGCCTCTACCGTCTGCCTTAACTCGGACATTCGCCGAAATTGGTTCCTGTTTTTTACTCAGGCTTGGGGATTACTCTTAAAATGAACAATAGTGCAAAATGCATTGACAAATGCATTACATTCAACATTTTTTGAACCAAAAATTGACACTTTCCCAAGAATAAACTGTGATCCTTGTTTTAGGTGTCCCTTTACGGGGTGACTCGCCGTAAAGCTGGATTCAGCCACATCCCGCAACGGTGCAAAAATATCATTATTCCACTTTATAGGCAATAACCTCATTTGCATGAATGTCGTTTCGGTGTGGTTGCGTGGGGTGGTTCGTGTATTGTTATAAAACATACGATGACTTTGTTAGCAGCTACGACAAAACTTTGCATCGAAGTGTGTTGTATGCATAAACTGGTTTCATGTCAAGCAGCCCACTTTTAAATGGAGTTAAAAGGCGCAACTGCAGGTACAAAAACACAAATTTGATTTTGTAAGATTCAGGCGCACAGAAAACGGTGGGGACGGGTAGGGATTGGCTGTATCTCTGAAGTGTGTTGAAGTACGGCCAGGTAATTTTGAAGGTATGAACTATGACAGATAATGGTTGAAAAAAGGTCCATTACTTGTGGCTACAAATAAACAGAAAAAAATATTATCCAATGAGCAAGTGCTCCCTACACCCTGTTTCTATGGTGATAGGACGCTAGTACCTGCATTCCAGCTGGTACTTGAGAAAATGGTGGTCAATCCCTGATGATATTTGGATATGATGATGAAGGGGATGGAGTTAATGCGACGCGTAATCTCGCCTAGAGCGAGAATTTCCTTCAAAGTCATAAACCTGAGACGTGAACACTAGTCGGTCTGCGAATCTCGCTCTGAGCGTGATTGCGCCTTACAAGAATTTCATGCCAAGGAATGGTACCAATGTGTTCTGAGTGAAAGCTCGGTCTCTGTGGTTTCCCCTCAAATCGTAGCTATTCAACCTATTTCTCAAAGAATCGGTTCACGATAGTCTCCATTAAGCGAAGGGGGTTGGGGTGGGGGGTGGGGCAGCATCGTTCATGGCACAAGACATCCATCTGTGCCTTAATATGCATAAGTGATTCCGTTATCAAATATGGTCAGCACCCATGCTTGAATAGCAAAGCAATGGCAGAAGTGCGCTAGACCGAGTAAATAAGACTCCAACCGAAACAGGTAGCCGTGCATCAAGTTTTAGTTAATGGACCCAAACCTTTGTAGGAACTGATCATTCAGGAGTGGAGATAAAAATGTCTGAGAATATCCATTAGTTTATCTGTAGAAATGTCTGAAAATTTTAAACAAGAGCGATTGAAAGCGGCTCAAGCCTCACGGCTTTGGGTACATCCTCGGAAGAAATCGTATAAACATCTTCCTTGACAGATTACAATCCACGCTCATGTATAATGGATTAATTATCGGCTTAGAATTAAAAATATATATGGCGCCATAGTACTATACCCGTTTTTAGAGATAGCCAGAAATGAGCAAATAGGCATAAGTGTCAAGCTAACAGTTTCTCAAGGCAAACTATTAAGATTGATGTCCATGGCAAGTGCGTACAAACAAACTTTGAGCATCGCGAGTCTGGATATATAAGGGCAGTTTAGATTATATATGGTGATGTGTGCCGATGACCTCAGCGGCGTATTTGTCAACTCGGGATGAAGACTATTTACTCTTCAGATGCATGTCTGAGGCCGGAACTCTGGGGGTACCAGCTCAAATAGTCCCGGGGATGGAGACGGTACTGTGTCTACAGGCAGAGTTTGCTCGGGACGGGAAAATGACCATGTACAGCAGCGTACTTCACTCTACTGGTTTCTCTCTCTGCGCGATCCTCCGCCTTGGGACTTAAAAATGGTCCCCAGCAAAGACGCTCAATAATTTCCCCATCCACCTAAGTTTAGCTGGAGTTGATGACTCAGGAACTGATGACGTAAGCAAGACTGTTTGTCCAGCTAACTAAGAGGATGGGGTATTTAATTAAAGGACTTCGATTGTACAATTCGGTAAGCCTGGTTGGCTTGGCTCGTACAGTCGAAAGGACGGGTAATGCCATATCCATGTTATTACCTTAGAATCATTGGATGCGCCCGCGATAACAAGAGTAAGCGAGAAGAAAAAGAGGAGAAATTGAAACTCCAGCGAGACTGAGCGCTGCTTTTGTAATCCCATGTTGACATTCCCCGGAGCTGTTCTCTGAGAGGCAGTGAAGCGGCCGGAAAGACCAGCCCGCGTAGAGAACTATATCTGTCCGAGAACGCGGGTATGAGAAGCGAGCACTCTGCCAGAACCCTCGTACCGTCAGCTCTGCAGCTATCGAGCTAACTTGCTATTGATACCTAACTTATGGATCTTTCCCCTTTTTACGTCTCACTGTTCTTTCGCTGTGTTTGCCATAAGCTTATTTTAGCACAGAGAGCTAATGCAGTTGTAGGTCGGCCAACAGGATGAGTGTGTTCTTTGATAAACATGGACGACTTGTTTACAGCTAGGTAACTTGACAGGATTATACATACGGTTAAAAAAAATTTTATATTTAATTTTCATTTGCACTTTCTGGGTTATAAACAAGTGTTAAAAGTCTTACCAAAAGACGGAAACTATGTTTTTAAATTTTAATGCCTAATGAGTAAATAATATTAATAATAATAATAATAATTATTATTATTCAAATATTCAGTCATATCAAGCTGATTCTAATTGATAAGACCGATTCACATCTACGTCAGCTAAACAAACAATTTATAATTGTTTTCACCGCTGTTTTACCTGGCTCATATCATAACTATAAAATCCATAAACAGGCAGAGGGGGGATGAACAGAATTAATAGAGTGTTATGTTCATCACAACACTACAACTCTATGATACACCAGGCTAAGTTAAGAGATGAGTACATTGTATATAATTGATATGTATTGCTTATACAGTCCCATACATACCTCAATGTATACAAGCAGACATCCAAACACGGAAATGAAGAGCTCATTTGGGCTGCCAGCTCTGCCAATCTGCAACAGGGAACAGGAAATATGTGTAATTTTTTTCATTCCGGTAACCTTAACACCCCATTTAAGTGGCCTTCATATATTCTTCCGAATAGGTGTGCTTTTTATTCATTTATATGTAATACATTAAAAACAAATACAGGATTTGGTAAATGTGCACAAGGCGACATAATCAGTTGTGATTAAGGATACAGATTGGGAATTTACGATCACAGATCATGTATCAGCTTAATGCCGTACATACAGAGTGTGGACTGTATCTCTTTTCGCAGATAAGGTGTGTAAAATGTTCAAAGACTGTTGCCAACAACGTTACATTAACGCGCAGTGCGGTAACAATCAACATATTTGAACGTGTTTCAACATCCGTTAAAGTAGGACATCGTGGTTACATTTAAATATGAATCTTTACGGGCAACGCGACAGTTTACGTATACATGGCTAGTTTCAGTAGCAGCGATGACTATTGTGAATGTGGACCGATGATGTCAATTGAGGATGTGCATGAATTTTCAGTCCTAATGTCCAACGTCTGGCTTACCAGGATTAGGCATTTCAAATTTAGCTAAGCTGGTGAATGGGGTTTCCACTGACACCACCTATACTTATTTACTTATTTAGTTAATTTGTGCACTGTTATCGTGTAAATTTTACTTTTTTTCGGTTGAGGCTGGCCACGGTGTCGTGAAGAGCACTTGGTTAAGTATTCCCTTAACTTCAATGACAACGTGCATGTATGTTGTAGAGATGGGAAGTGCACTTAGCTAAGGGCTACTTAGCACAAAGTACGATTCATGAAACCGGGCCTAGTTGATATTAAGGCAGTAGGAAATTGCTCCGAGTCTGATGGAGACTAACACACCTCGCCAACCACCGACATCTTGCGGAAACAGCACTGTTCATCCAGTGTGAGCCAGATTCAAGCGGGCAGTCTCATTGCATGGTGAGCAGCCTGTAATTTTCTGAAAGACACCTCGAAGTTTACAGTGTAGTAAAATATGTTGTAGTTTTACAGTGAGACCTTACTAATTTCTATATCGCATTTTTTGCTGTAGACAAACAGCTTAATTCTGATTAAGACATACACAAAACTCCTCTAAAGTTAGAGCTAAAATGAAAGTACGCGTTTTAAATTGTTGCCAGTACTGTACAAACCTTTCAGCAGGTACATCTAAACGATTTGCCTGTATAAAGGATTTACGGTGCTGTTACGCGTCATAGACTACGGGCTTTTTACTGTGTAGTGTGGTCGTAGGTTTCTCCAAGTTGTGTCCGGTTTCCTGATGCCATATTGCTGGCGGCTTTCGTATAAGTGATTACTCTTGAGTAAAGCGCAAAAAAAGGAATAAAAAAAGGAATAAATATACAGTGTAGTGAGTGAACCAAATCCCATATCACAGCATTCTATGCCCAGTATAACACTATACTTTTTACCATACCCTACCACGTCGTCGACAAACAGAACTGATATATGTGTCAATAGTGTTATTCCCATCAATATTGGCGGCCGCGTCAACACCCGATATCCACTATTGATGAGCTCCTCGCACGTTTCCGATCAGCCCTGTTGCATGGCCGCGCAGCTATTTGCCGTAACTGATGTGTAGTTCGCATGTGTCCCAGGAATTCGCATCTGACCAGCGAACGTGGCGTTACCTTGCATACAGGTGCCTGGGTGATAGCTTACCATGCACACGTCTTTTAGTGCGCATTAGGGAGAATGCTTCTGTGTATCTCAGACCGCTCATAATTCCGTCGGAGATTTTCAGAAGGTGTCACGTATCAGCTCTCCGGAGATTCCCTCGGCATTTATGACTGTTCCTACACCTGTGCTTTCAGTTCAGTACGTGTCATGCTTCAGGCAGGGGAAGCACTTTACACCACCCGATCAGGCAGACTGATACGTGAAACAGTTCACATTAGTCAAGCTACGTTGAAATTGTTTTTTATCTTGCCTTTTGTTTTATCTTGTTTAGGTGTCAGTTTTTTGTTTGAATGACACCACATGGACACTGAAAATGCATTGGGGATTCGGACAGGAGTTACAAAGGTTCGGAATAAAATTCGCGTAGTTGAAATTTTATTTCATGAATACTTGAGTAAATGAATGAATAAGTAAATATGTAAATATATAAATGAATAATGAATAAAATAAAAATAAAATTGCGCCCTATTTGGACGTTTGTTGTACCGTTCTGAAATTTTTAGTATTGTTTCTTCACTTTTTACTTATTTTTTAGAGGCCTAAAATAACAAAAATTGTTCTCATATTTAAGCAAACAACCGTTATTGTAAAAACTTCAGAATCGTACAGTATACCTGAATTGTTTCCTATAAATCTCGAAATATTTACTGTCTTATGATGTAAAATGTTTAGAACATATGAACTTTCTGCTTGATTTGATATCATGGTAATCAATAACATTAGATCGAAACTATATGATATTTAATTGTACCTGATTTATAGACAAAGCACTGTGGAAAACACACTATAATTAATTATATCCCGTAAAGTCATTGATTAAATATGAAGGCGGGACTCTCTCGTCTCTTGGGAAGGGATGGTCAGTCTACCGATGAAGCCGCGTACAAGCGCCATTATATTTGGCTAATTACCGAAATCCAAGCAATAAACGGATTTATTATACCAACAATAGCATTCACATCGTATATATTTTTACCGTCTTACTGCCCAATGAAACTGTCTATGTGGCATCTACCATAAACTTGTGGAGACATAGAAAAGGCGTCAATGCAGAGGATATTTGCCCGGAATAATTTGTCACCTGACATTTATTCACCAGATGACGAGTAAATAGTTCCTTGAAAGGTCAAGTAGAAAATGACAGAAATCCAGCATAAATCAGAAAATCAAGACATTGGCATATTTTAAATGAAATCTTGTTTTTTCCTAAACATAGCGGTAAAAAATACATCTAACATAAGTACCACTGTATATGTGACTTTTGTCTGAGTAGGTATTGTGCATCGCTATAATATCGCTATAAGAATCTCTATGGCCGAATGATTAGAGGTCGGTCATATTACTATATGATAGATGTCAAGCGTACCACATTGACATCTAGTAAACACCGAGAATCCATACCGGTGTTCTCAAATAGCAATAATAAGAGTGTGTCAGAGGAAATTGTACGGCTTAATGGTACCCTTCTCTGGGGTGGCCGCAATCGCATACTCCTGCCTTATATTTACCCAGTGGCGGGTCTCGACTGAAAAGTTATGGTTAGAGGCCTTGTATTTTGACAAAAGTATTCTTAACGATAAAAGTACTATTGAGGACACATGTAAAAGTACTTTTGATCGTAAAAACACTTTTGACAGTAAGAGTATTTATGATGATAGCAACAGGGGCCTACTTTTGATTATGAAATAACTTTTGGTAACAAAAGTATATGTGGCAATACATGGGCTTCTAAGTTTTGAAATGTTAAAGTACTTTTGATGATGAATGTACTTTTGATGATAAAAGTACTTGCGATGATACATATACGTTTGGTGATAAAAGTACAATTGATGATAAAAGTTAGGTAAATCGGTGACGTTGACCCTTCTTCAATAAGGTTACATGCAATAGTACAGCATTATCAATCTGCATTCTATTCAGTGGAGGTCAGGTTGTGCTTCAAGATTGCAAGAAATAACATGTTACGGGTAGACACAATATCCGACAACACCGGAATGAAAGTATTGTTTTAGTCAGTCTAAACTTCTCAGTTGATCAAACGGGAATAAAGCTGGCTTGTTATCGACTAGTTAGGTCTGGGGACGTTTCCTTTCCTCTCATATCTGTATGCTGTCTTAGTAAACTGTATTGATCACCAGTCTTGGTTCTGGCGAACTTACAAATGAAAACAAAGCTTGAGGATTCTCTGTCCTAGCGCACTTGAATCAATCATGATATTGAACAAATATGGATTTCTCCAAACTGAGCAAATAATATAATACACTGGTGAATGTAACATTTGGAACGTGGACGAGCAATTTCTGACCATTGGGGCCAGCTGCTCAGAGATCGGCCACACGTGGAATTCAATAGCTCAATGTGACTATCACCGAGGTCGCTGTCAGTTCAGATCTGAAACATTCTTGCCCACAGAATACGAATCAAGGATAACATAGCAGAAACTTCCGTAGACATGTTGAATAAACCCTTCCATTACAATAGACCCCACTGTATTACTAAACGACCTGCTCATTAGACCATACGTCGATAGATTACTGAATAACCTTCTGATCACAGCACATGCCGATAGATTACTAAGTAATCTATACACGTGTGTATTACGGCAAACATCAGATTGTTACTAGTAAACATGATTAGAGAAGGTGCAAGTGGATTACTGGATACCGGTGTCGTTACAGCATACGCCAGGCGGAGGCTTACTTAAAAACATTGTCATTACAGCACACGCCGAAAGATTAGGGAGCAACCTACATTTATTCGTTTCTGAATAACCATGTAGTCACACCACACGTAATAGCTTTGTCCTTACAGCAAACGCAAATATACCGACGAACAACTTTATCATTACAACATGATCAGAAAAATTTGTCAGTGCATCACACACAAGCATATTACCTCAACTTTCTCAAGAAAAACACATTCGAACGGATTACCGGACAACATTGTCATTGTAGTACAGCACACACCTGCCCCAAGTGAATGTGGATAGATTCTATTTTGCCCACGATATGAATCATTTCGACAAATATAAATTTCTCTACAGGTGAACGATTTCACTTCATTTCTATAATTACAAGGTAAAAATGAGATTTGCCATGTGAAAGAAAGTTACTGTAAGAAATACAATTTTCTCGCTTTATGTCAAATGTTTAAAACTAAAAATAACTACGTGTTTCCTATGCGCTTTGTCCGTGGAGACAATTATAATGCTTTTCGATCATCCTGAAAGTTTTCTACGTTTTGTCTATGAATGGGGTCAGGGAGTTCGGATTTGACGTCAAGATGTACCAGCACAGCATCTTCTCACCACGTACTCAAAATCCTTA
Organism: Acanthopleura granulata; assembly: GCA_016165875.1. Lineage (NCBI taxonomy): Eukaryota > Metazoa > Mollusca > Polyplacophora > Chitonida > Chitonidae > Acanthopleura > Acanthopleura granulata. The sequence goes on along the minus strand of JABBOT010000080.1, from coordinate 6,502,875 downwards.
ATGTCCACATTAGGCCCAGTCCAAATACTCAAGAGCACATTGCCAAATGATATAAAACTGTCTTATTGGTTTAATGGCAGTGTTAACACTGGCTTAGGCGCGGGTCGAAGTGAAAGTAGCACTGGAAAAGCCTTAATATACCCATGAAACAGGAAAGATTTTAGCTTTTGGGTAAAAGCTGCTCACGAAAGTCTGCACCTTTAACAATTTCTCGGAATGAACAAAGGCTCTTGGTGCCTTTACCGGAATATTTTGCAAGTCTCTTTTCGACCATAACTTTGAATCAGGAAAACAGTTGTCTTTTAATGTACTTCTGTGAAAACAGAATTTCTCTTTCTTTACTGTGTCTCATGAGTTGTATGCATACTCATACATGGAAAATTGTACGGACATGAAAGGCTTGCGAAGAGGAAAATGACATCCTAAACCTCTCGTTGCCTTCAGAACCAGTGAAAATCTTCGATTCTAATGCAAACTCATACTTAAAATCTAAAAGTGCCTATTTCTATTCATTCTAAAGTATAGATCTCCCCCTATGCTTGTTAACCCGGTAATTTTTGTCCATTAATTCCTGCCCTGACAATTAGAATGCAACACGGGTGGATAATACATGATTTATATAATAATGTCGAACCAAAGAAGTAATTAATATAGTCAAAGTTTTCCTTAAATTGCTACTAAAAAATCATTGCCCAGGCACAAACGATAGTGCCGTCATAACAAACATTTGTACCTCAATTGTACGATAGTACTTCATGGAAATATAAGAAACATTTGTACCTCAGAAGTACATTGGTATATTAACATGGAGGTACAGGACACATTTATACCTCACCTGTATGTTGATACCATATAAAAGTATGGCAAACATTTATACCTTAACAGATCCTGTAGCAAGCTTCGCTGGGTTTTCAAGAGGCGTAGTACGCATGTCCGATCAATCAATAATACTCTCATTTACGCCGCAATAATTCCCACCCCGAGGGAACATTTGCCTAAACACTCTGATCTGAAATAAATATCAAGGGTACCTTGTGAAGTCTGAACAAAATAAGCGACTGAAACGTTTGAGATGAGTGAATATCATTACTTCCGGGGGAGAGAGAAAAAACCACAAAGACTTATTCAAGTTTTTGCAAACAATAAAATTGTTCTAATACGAAGCATATTAACAAATGAAAGATTATGATAAACAGTAGAGGACAGGCCCGGACAAAATATTTGGTTAGGTAATAAAGCCGTATACTGAACTGGCGCCGAGCAATTTAAAAAAATTCTATGTGTGTTGAGGTAATTTGTGGGCGCCTTTGATCCAAGATCTGACCAGGATCTGGATAAACTTTGCCTGTGTAGCACTGACAGGCTACGAATCCAAGGGCCTCTGCATGCGATGATAATGTAGATTTAGACAACCCATAAGATTTTTGGTTTGAATCTCCTATTACATCACCTACGAGTATGCTCAGCATTTATCGAAACCGACATTCGTATACCAGCCGTCAACCAAAATGGGCGTTCCGGGTCAGTAATCGCATCAATCAATCAAGTCTCACCAAATACATGCAGTTTTTCAAATGAAAGCAAAAGGGTAAGAAGATATGGTGTATATGAGTGCTAAATATAGAACTGTATAACTAAAACCTATTTTGATTGAGTTGGAAACACTACCCTTATGCAACAGTTTAAATAGACAGTGAGTGATTTGGCTTCCAGGCTGGTCATTCCACGATTTAAAAACGATAGATAATGTGGAATGAATTCTTCACTGAACTATGGTTACCAGATGATTTAAACGCCATGCATCATATGTTGACGGGAAAGCGTTCGAAGTCAGGGATAAATTATACCCATCTTCATCATGTAAACAGGATGAATGCCGTAACATATTTCCTCACCCATCATGCAATACAATCGGGTGGAAATCTTTGCATTCTCTTTGTGCCCTGGTATGATCGGCATCTTATGTTAAAGCCTCAGTTTACAAGACTTATTTTGAGAATTTCAATGACAGTGGTAAGCTTCAAAAGAGACCAGAATGCCTGGTACGTCTTAAAACGGAGTACTTCCCTGCTGGTCAGCTGAAGAAATTACTTGTATCCAGTGTCGGGTAATCACCATAATTTCTTGTGTGAAATCAATATTTTCTTTGGACTTGATTTATTCACTCCCTTGTCGAACTCATTCCTTCTTCCGTGGGAGAGGCCGACCCCGTCCGTGTTGCCCCGTCCCCATCCGCTAGTTAATCATCGTCTATTTGTCTGCTAACTTTTTTCCTCAGTTCCGCTTATTTTTTACATTTTCCATACGGACGTTGCCATCTTGTCTAAAGCAATTACCCATCCTCATTTATCTCTGTAAATTTTGTCCACACGAAGGTCAAAGCTTGTCCATCTGGCTACCGTTATTTCGTATTAATATGGAAGTTATGATAACAAAAGAAACGCAGGAACCTCACCGATGATAATGGAACACCCCACTTTTATGGACGTCATTTGGAATTTGAGGCTGGAGTAGGACCCATTTTAACACGTTCTCTTCTCAGTGAACAAACATGAATGTCTTGTGAAGACAAATAATCATAACTCGGACAGCACGACCGGAACAAAGTAATATCGTTTCGCATAATTTTTGCACGGCTCTAATATCAGCGAAGCAGAGGTGCTCAGTTGGCAACATCCGGATCCGGCAATCTTGCAGCACTTTCTAAAACCGTGATAAGACCCAATATAAAAGATTGCAACGTGGAGAGAGAAACCAAAGCACCGACCACAGTGTGATACATATATAGCGAATGGTCACACGTAATCGGTGGAATACCGTCCTTTTTCAATTCACATCAGTCACGGTTTTATTCAAACTATTCATATAAAGACAAAAATAGTAGCAAATTAAAGGTCCTCTATCATCATGGCTTAAGCAAGCAATATGGAGCTGACACATGCCCCAAGAGTCTTAAAAGAAATATTAAGGATGCTCCGGCCTATCTGGTTTAAAGTTGAAAAAATAAGCTGACTTTTTTATGTTTGACTCTTCGAGAAGTGAGAGTGAAACTTTCCTTTGGAGATTCCGGCTATTAAACCTAACCTAAGCCTGTCTTTAAGGACATCAGTGGTAACACAAGTTGCAACGTCTGCAACATGAGCATCTATTTAGACTTTATGATATTTCCTGTAATGCACTTTTAATGGGAAAAATAAATGTAATGAGATTTGGAGACATTAAAAGAGAGTTGTTATCTTACATTGTTCAGATGTTCACTGTGAATGAATCACACTTCTTCCGCTACTTACATGTGTCCGGGGAAAATAATACAATGGTTCAAAATAAAACACTGAATACAATAAAGTAATTCTAAGATGACATGGTAACAACCAGGAACAGGTAACGGGCGTTCAGGTGTCTACTCACTGGCTAACGGACCAATATAATATATAACATAATTAAAGGTTTGAAAAATGACGATCCAGGGAGACAGCTTTTGGCTCCTTTGGTCAATCTTTGAAGCCTTGTATACTTTCTGAACAAAGTCGAGAATAAATTATGCATCCACTAAAGACAACAGACTTTATTTTGGTTTAAATAGGTAATACTAAGAGGGAATACATTGTGGACTACGAGGAAAACAGTGTGGTGGAACAAGCCGTTGTGGTGTGGTTTCTAAGCATGACTGCCCCGGTACATTCACTATCATACAGCTGCGAGCCTTATCGATTAAGTCAACCACTGTCTATAATGTTTAAATTGCATAATGATTGATTTAAGGATTTCAAGATTAAAGTAATTAACCGTGATGGCCAAGTCAGTTTATGGGGGTAATTGATAAATTATGTAGAACGAGTCGATTATACGCTCACGCTGGATTGTAAGTTTAGCGGACCCGAGTTCAGACCACCATATATTCACTTCTGCAATGCATATGTATGTAGGAAATTCGAGAACCTCTCCGACACGTTTTCAATAACCGGTTCGCAGTGATCCTCAGTAAATAAAGGGCAATTTATCTTCCGAGTATGCGGGTCTTTATATACAGCAAGCAGGTACTTCTGGACTATATTATAGGGTTGGTTTTATGTCGTGAGCAATATCAACGCGGCCGTACTGTATTAAAGCTCTTCTCAAAACTTGTTCTCACAGCCATTCACATCAGCCTCTCTTCATTGCGTCATGCTAGAATGGAGTTTCTATCGAAATATTTCGTCATCATAATCACTTCTGTATTGAGTGCGATGTATATAAAATAGTATTTAAAAATCCACACTATTTGAGATCATGCTGATGTATTTCTCGAAGTTTAACAGGATTATGTGAGTATACATGAATGTGCAGTGTGCGGATAGGTTATTGATGATGTGTGATGAAGATAAGCGTCGAAACAAAGCAAAACCGTGCAGGCGTTGTGTATTATTAACGTACGTGTGAATGTGTGTTCAGGTTGCCTTTTGCAATTTTTCTTTCATACTTGTCATCTACGATGAGAAAGGCAATACATTTGGCTGCATACAGCATGACCAAAGCTTGTGTACGTCTATCGTGCACGTCATCAAATGGGTCCAGGGTATAGTGAACACACTGCGTTGAACAAATATAAATACACTAATGTACAAATCCCTGCAGTAGTTTTTCGTATCCCTGTCTACGCGTTTAAATACATTCTGTCTTAAAACATGTGAGTGTGACTTATTTATATGGATTTGATTTGATTTGACTTCTTTAGTATTTTTACGAAGTACTCAAGAATATTTCACTTACGTGACGGCGGCCAGTATTACGGTGGGAGGAAACCTAGTTATGTAGCATATCCTCTGCAAATATAATATATTTAGCACTATCCACGTCAGTCCTAGCACGGAGTGGCGTAGACACGCCGTTCTGTGCCAAACCTTTTTCTGAAAAAATATGGCCACTGTAAATTTAACAGCGAAATATTCCACAACTAGAGTAAAATCCACCTCATCTAACACGAAGGATATATTACAATTGCTGAAATGATAATTATTCAGTTACAGTCGAATACTGTCCAGATTCAATAGGTTTTATGGACACAACTGTTCCTCCTCAACATAACCACACACTGTTATCAGCTCCAATGCCATATATCCAACATCCAAGTCAATCAAACCAGAAAAGCGAGAAGCCAGTATATATCTTCCAGCCAGCAATCTAGCGTTAGGGTGATATTTTATCCATCCATATATCAGGCCATTATCGGTTATTGTTTTGACAGTCCCTGAACCGGTCTGTTTAAACTAGACACACGAGACACCTGGTGTACACACAGGATGATTACCTTAAGAATTATAGCTTTGTGTCACCCGTGAGCTACGTGGCTCAGTCGGTTAGTGCGCTACCGCTGTGCACTGACCCGAAGAATCCCACCAATGCGGTCGCTGTAAGATCAAGTCCAGTTCATGCTGGCTGAATCGCAGGCCGTGCGTGGGAAGGTCTGACAGCAACCTGCGGATGGTCGAGAGTTTTCGCCGGGTTCTGCCCGATTTCCTCCCACAATAATGGTGGCTGCTGTCGTATAAGTGAACTATTCTTGAGTACGGCGTAAAACACAAATCAAATAAATAAATTGTGTCACTCTTTGGCACAGTTTAAGAAGATTTCTTGTTCGCGGTAAACTTGTTGGAAGGCGTAATTCAAGCTAAAAGAATCAGCTTTTGAGATGTTTTTAAAGGCGTATTTCAAACGTAAAGAATTAACTTTCGAGATGATCTTGTAAGAAGCTTTCATAAAGCTCACTGTATCACGTCAGCATATTGCTCTACACATATAAACTTTTCCCGTTTTCCCTCTTATGATGACTTAAAAAAGTATAAAACGTGATAAACCGGATTTGCATTTCTTGATAATTAGAAATGTATTAAATAGTTTTCATTTAACTCACTTGAAGTCTGGTGCTTATCTTGAGATTGTAAAAACGAGTTTAAGGGTTTTTTGGTATAAATAGTGCTTTGAACTCATTTGTCTATGTTTCTAAGATAGTCCTGTTTGGTCAGCGAGGAATCCTGATAAAAATACGGTGACAAAGGGTAGCTGGCGATGGGAAGGGCGTGAGAGGCGGGCTAGGGCTGAGGACGGGTCTTACTAGGGAAACAGGGGGTCGATAAAGTTGTGTAGATATACACTTTCCATAATACTCCATGTTAATATACAGCTATTGCTTTGCAGTTTTGAATCATCTCGCTGACCTGGTGGTTAGAGCCTTCGCCTCGCGGTTGGGAATCGGGAGATTTGGGATCAATCCTGGATCAAGTCATACCAAAAACTTTTCAGTAAAATGATACTTGTTGCTTGGTTGCTTGGTCGCTTGGCGCTCAGAACTTCGGGGTTAGACCAAGGATACAGGACTGGTCAACCCTGTGTCAGTATAATGTGACGGGTTGGGGTGTCATGTCTGGTGTCTTTGGCATGGTGTCCCAGTGGCTGCAGCACTTTAACGGCAGGAACTCGCCCTGCCATAAGGAGACACAGCATATATATATACATTCTATACATGCATACTTACAGATATACTCCATATCTTGTCTGACGGCGCTCTACTATTAAAACATGTTAGTTACAATGGAATGGACCGTAGTTTGTTTTATACAGCTGGGCCCAGATCTCTCTGCATGATCGCAAATTTGACGCATGTATATGTAACACTGGGTAATGGATAAAGCGATTGGCATTGAGATCTGTAATCGTTTTGTCTGGTTATACGTATCAATACCGACATTATGGGTGAAGTGTATGTAGGAACGGCTGAATAAACATCCAGAAACAGTTGAGAGAAAAATTACTGATGTTCGGCTCAATCAATTAAAGCTGGGGTGTCTCCCTAGCACAGTCAACTCACGTCGCCATGTTAGTGCAGAACTGACGTTAAAGCAAAACCATTAGAGAGAAGACGATCCTCCAGGCATATGCAAACAGCTCTAACGTTAAATGAGAGTCTCTGTTTCATCGTGCCATCTGCGACTGCATTATGCAGTATTAGCATATTGTCTAACATTAAACTAAAACTAAAAACAGTGTGCCCATGTATACATTTAACTTGAGAATATGTGCTATCAGCATATTAGCTAACTTTATAGGTAAAACCGAAAACAAAATATCTATGTAAGCGTGTAACTAGACTGTAAACGTCTGAAATACAAGGAAAATAGGTGGAAATATCTAAAAACAACTCTAAGTAGATCTATATGGCTGTATATGGTCCTCTGTTCCAAGGTTCGAATGCCTGTTGGAATCATATCGTTCCCCGATTACGCAATTGCCATTTGCCGTTGGAATAAAGCAGTTCTTCGCCAAATGTCTAAGGCAGTAAAGTGAAATGCATTTTGGTTAAAATTGTATTTAACAGGCAACAGACTAGTAGTTGTTGGAGAGAGTGTTCTTCTCTGTGATAGTGATGTGCATTATTGAAGAGCGCATGCGTCGCACGTTATGGCCGTAAATGGGTCGTTTTTGATTTCTCTGGTTTTATATGAAGTTGAGTAGTCAATAGTCGTTATATTAACTACTAAAGTATACGGTTTAACCTGTACCTCTAGGAAACAACGGCATCTGAAATTATCAAAAACACATTTTTGTGTTTCTTTGCGACCCACACTCCCCTCTTTACATCAGAGAGACACGAACAGATTGGGATGGAATCGTTGGTTATTACCGTTTAATTTGCCAAAAGTTCCAAAAATCTGTCAAGGTGCTTGGTATAATTTTACCTAACACGACTTTTTCGGTGTAAGATTACATCTACATACACGGTAGTACAGATGCAGTCCCTGGAAAAAGCTGTCATGGGCTTATTGAAGTCAGTTAGAGGGTTTAGGTGTTACGTGTACTTCATTTTGCTATACATAATAGTTGTCCAGTAATGAAAATTATCGTTGACGTTCAAATCTAAGTCTAAGAATAATATCACAAACTCAGACTAAACACAGCTTAAGCTTCTTGGTCGTAAGTCCTGCTTGCAACACACGGAACATAAGTAAATGCCTCTTCGAGTGTACCAACATTCTAACATGACTGTGAAACCAAAGCGTATTGGTAAAAGTTGAAGGTAGAGGAGTCAAAAATTAGAACTGCGAGTGAACAAAACACTATTTACTTCTGTATTCGCAGGCATAACTGGGACATGAACAAAACAATGCGTATAAAATTGTATAAAATATGACGAAAATATTGCTTTGTACATGTATAATGAGTAGAGAAGCACTAAATACATTTATGAGTTTAGTGCTTTGTCGCCATAATGTGGCTGATTTACAGTTAATGTGGCGTTAAACCCCGTATTTCATTTATGGAATCACTCAGTCATTCATTGATTTAATCATTCATTCATTCATTCTTTCTTTCATCCATTCATACTTCATGCAGCGTATGTGAGTGGGAACGCTCAACAAATATTGACAACCTTCAAGATGAAAACAGTGGACATTTTTAAGTGACATGAATATGAGGTTGAACCGTGGTGATTCGTTCATTGTACTTAGCTTATATCACTTCAAATGTTTAACATTGTGAAGGGAACAGAATAGCGTTACCTTTGCTTTCTCTCAAGTAATATGGATGAAATATTGCCATCGTGTAACCCAATCATTCATTATACTTGGAAAAACAGCTTCAAAACATAAACATTGTGAAAGGAAGAGAATAGCATTACCTTGGTTTCTCTTAGGCGAAAGAGAACAACCGCCGCGACTATGAGACAGATGATACAGGCTGTGGTCAGACAAGAAAGGACAATCCGGACAGTGTCCGGTCCCCCAGGGGCGGTCGATACACTGGTGTTAAGACAGTTGGTATTGGGTCCCAGAACGTCGATGGGGCCACGGGCCTCCCCAGACGACCCCATATCGAAGAACCGGTGCCAGTAACGGACCAGATCACTCTCGCACGTATGTTGTCGAAAATGGTTCGTCTGTCACCAGACACCAGGGAGTTTGAGACGTGTGATCCTCAAATAGTAACCATTGAATTCTCCAAATGCACCAGAAAGTTCATCTACAGAAAAAATGCCTGTAAAACCCGATTCCTCCTTGCGGACGAAGCTTAAAACTTGCAATTGGAAGATCGTTTCTGTAGCGAAAGAAAAACTGGTGTAGCTGAAAATGCTGAAACTACCCGACTGATATGAACACTGGCCTGTAGTTTGGTTATGCTGGTGCTGCCAGGTATCCCGTCTGAATTGCCGCTTGCGTAACTCAGGTAATTGGGTCTAACTGTAACAGGTAGACGTCCACCTTTATTACGTGCTTGTCACAAGCAAAGCGATATCCGGTGTGTCTCGTGGGGAAATCATCCTAGTTTGTGAATAACCCATACCAGTTTTTGCAACAAGGTGTGCTGCCCTGTGCAGGTGAGATAGGGTTTGATTGATATTGATCGCGAGCGGAAACAAAAAAGCACCTGGCCGCTTCCCAGGAGTTTTCCATCAAAAAATCCGGTAAATAAGGAGAAAGAGCGCTCTGAGCTGGGGAGAGGTAAGCAGACGAGTGTCGGGCCAAAACAGGAGTACGGGCTCCAGAGAAACATGGCCGTTTGTATCCCTTAATGAAGTTGGCCTTCTAGCGAATGAGCTGTTGCCATGCAGTTCTAATGATCCGAGATACAATCACTCCTGCTGTCAAAGTCTTTCATGTGTGACACAAAGTGTAGAGTGTAGTGTAATTGCACGCTCGTTTTAAACAGGCAAATATTTTAATACATTTCATTTTTACTCACCAGTCATCGCTTGGAAAAAGTAGTATTTACATATAAAAAGGGAACATATAAATTTTTTAACGCCGGTCATGCGGTTACATATCCACGAGCACATGGGACATTGAAGAGGTGTGTACCGCCCCGGGCCGTCTCAGGGACGTCGCCCGTGTTACATTAACTGCGCCTATACGTGACTCTGAACCCTCTGTATTGCTATAACTATTCAACCGTTTTCAGTCAGTTTATGTTGCATGTCAAATGCTTTTAGAGGATCTGTCTGGAAAGGGAAAGTCTTTTGGCGACGACATATACTTGTGGACCAAATGCGCGTGGAAATTGAGCCGATAGAAACAAACACGCGTATTGATTAATCTTTCATACTGCTGGGTGGTGGGGTTTTTTTTTTTGCCCTGGGTTACTGCATTAAATCTAAGATCGATAATAACCATTATTTACTAGCATTACTCGAGCGAGATTTGCTCAACATCATCGAATGGTTGAGATGTTTCGAATATATAACCATTCGAACTGAAATGAGGATCCCGGTTCTGTCCCATTTCCTCTCACCATCATGCTGGCAGCTGCCGTATAAGTCCAACATCTGTCAAATAAATAAATAAATAAATAAATGAACTGATGACAGCCAATTTGGGCTGAGTTTTTTATGTTTTTTCTCAAATATATATAATTCAAATACACGCACACTTAATTACAGTCTAAACCTTTACATAATGCTCGTGTGTGATTATAGGAATGATCTGGCGAATTCAAGATTTTTTGCCTATCTCTACATAATCTTCACGATGTTATATTGATATAGGGTGTGCCTCTACGAGTGTATGTGAATTACGTTATCTTTGGACACCAGAAATACAACTGTGTCTTACAGGTAAATGTTGCATCGCGATCAAAGACCTAGTGGTAGTGATATGCAATGAAATCTATCTGCATTACAACTGTATCACACACGAAGAAGGTCTCGTTGTACGCGTGGGCAAATGGTGTACATTCAGGTTCGTAACAATACATCGTGATCACCTGTATTGCTACGGGTTGACACCAGTGTCAATAGTGTGTGATAATTCTGTCGGAAATTATAACTGGAACCAAATTATTGCAGGAGAGCATTACACACCCGGGTCTCTCGGAATTACAACGGCCTGCACGAGCTAATGTGGGTCATGTTATACACCAACGTCGACAGTGTTTAAAACAACCTCTCGGAATAACTTGGAATCACACGCGCCGCAGAAGTCGCATTACACGTGAAAGTCGATAATGTTTATTACAACCTCTAGGAATTAAACCGGATCACAGGCGCCCCTGGAGATCACATTATACACTATAACCCATAGGAACTACAAGTTATGGCATTTAAACATTCTGCTAGAGATCTCTGTGTGATTTTTAAAGAACTATGCAGAGTCTCAGAGAGAATCGAAACTTTTTAGACCTGTGTGAAGCATGTTTGGTTTCTGCGGTGAGCTTTGGGTCCTTTTTGTGCCATATATTATTTAGCGTTGAAAGATGGTTAACAACTTTGTTTTTTGTTTTAGGAGAACTCCTTGATACATTGATGTGGAAAAATTACGTGCCAGTAGGATCTGTTACGTGGCTTAAATGTAATGGTTAGTGCTTATGTCTATGCAGAGTAAGGGTAGCTTTGGACAGGGAGATCGTGAGCTCGAACCCGAGAATAACATCAACGTTTTTGTCTTAAGTAAATGTGAGACATATTCAGATAAATTATTTTGATTTCTTATATCGATTACAAAAATACACGTCTAGATTTCATCAACCCGAATCAAGATATGGTGTGGCCTGTTACCAAAACTACTCCTTTGTCAGATGATCCAGTTTTCAATCAGCCCAAAAAGCCAGAGTACCGCCAAACACACTCCGTTTCAACCTGGCAAGGGCCAAGCTCCGCCTTACCGAGTGCAGTTCGCTTGTGAGTAACCTCGGACGGATTGTCCAAAATCACAGACGCTTTACTTCATAATTATGTCAAATACAGCATATCCGGAATCCACGGGCTTTATATGTATCCCACAGGATAACACAACCACGTTGGATGGGTGAACGAACAGTTACAATCAAAGCGCAACTGAGATGCATATTTTTAACTAATGACGACCTACAAACTTGCGTCGAACATAGTTTGGATACGAATAATAATGAATGAATGATTATGGCTTAACGCCACATCGGCAATATCTCAGCCATATCGTGGCGAGATAGAAATAAGAGTAATTGGCCTAGACCATTCCATCTGTCCTTTCAGCGTCATTGCACCCTGCCATTGGTTAAAATTTTCATATAGATGTCTCTAAGGGACCAAGTAGTTTTAGCGAGATGGCGAAATGCGCATTCTCGTTTAACGCACAAGTTTGTTCTTGAAGGCAGCATTGCTGATCTGTTGGACATCCTTCCCAGTATTTATTTATTTATTTATTTGATTGGTGCTTTACGCCGTAGTCGAGAATATTTCACTCATACGGCGGCGGCCAGCATTATGGTGGGCAGAAACCGGGCAGAGCCCGGCGGAAACCCTCGACCATCCGCAGGTTGCTAGCAGACCTTCCAGTCGGACAGGAAGCCAGCATGAGTTGGTCTTGAAGTCACAGCGACCGCATTGATGGGAGGCTTCGGGTCATTGTGCTTCGGTAGCGCGCTAACCGACTGAGCCATGGAGGCCCTTTACTGCCCAGTAATGTATCCTTGATGACCATGTAAATTTTGTACATGCTCCGCAAAATTCTTAACAGTGGGTTCATTGCTTGAATTATTGACAGCGTCGCTGCATGACGATGCTCTCATTCATTATTTAAGACTCATTGGGATGCATACCACGATTTATTTCCATACAATTTCAAATTCGAGTATTTCTAGTTTACATATTTGCATACACATTTCCAGATAATATCTAAAAATGTTAATGCTGTTTTCAAATTTTAACGCATTGAATTATTTTAGCTGGTTTTAGAAATGTTCAGTATGACTTTTTTCCTCTTTGAGTGTCATCATTATCGCTTCATGAGCCATTTATATTTCCTAGGTTAGACATGTCCCCGCCACGATGTATAGGGCCGCAATATGCCCGAGGTGGCCTTAAGCCATTCATTCATTCATTCATTCACTCCAGCGTCATTCACTGCTTCATTTCACTTGTGCTAATTTCTTTTTGGATACATCGTGTTACAATGTACTTCTTTAGTGGGTGGCTGAAGAAGATTAGCGCGCAAGTGCAGCGTAATGACCCAGGGGCCTCTCATCAGTGCGCTCGCTGTGAGTTCTTCCAGCTCATACTGGCTTCCCCTCCGGCCGTAACTGGGGAGGTCTGTGCACAACTTGTGAATGGTCCGAGGTTTTATCCAGCATCTGCTCGGTTTCCTCCCACCATAATTCTGACCGCCGTCGTTTTAGTGAAATATTCTTGGGTTCTCAAATATATACGTATACTAGTGGTTTGTGTTGAACGTTGCTTCGAAAACTGGACTTGCGATTGCTGACTTGATACATGTTAGTCCACTTTGGTCTGTTTTAAGCCTGCATACATCCAACGCCTAAAGTATTCCCTCTTTCCAGATATATCCATTACCGAGCTGATACGGGCATCCCGTATAGCCGCCTTTGTGTGATCTGGAACATGACTAATTTCACCATACACGACAGGAATTGCTCCATAATGTTCCCCAAATAATCCTCTCAAATCCACAAAGATATTTCATGAGTAATTTTAAACAATAGTCTTATACCTTATCCCCTAAGAATTTTCTTACTTCCCTGCGTTCGTGCAGTGTGCGAAGTGTAACTAAGCCCCTTAAGTCTCAGTCTAAATAGGGTCGCGTCTGAGTCCCAGCGGGGGCCATTCCCGACCGCGGACAATGAAACAGAAGATACCATCCTGAATTAGAGCGATTTGCCTGACATCGTATATCAAAGACAGCAATGTTGTCCAGCCGATATGCTGGGGTAGGCCAGTATATGACGTGCCATCTCAACCTGCTTAAAGGAATTAAACTTCCATTTTTTTTTTTACATTTTTGGAAAACGGCTACCTAATTGCGGCTGATAAGCGATGTGTGCTTCCCAATACCCCCGGGGAACGTTTACGTTACCCTGTCCACGTGTCAGACAATGATCCCTGAGACACGATGTAATCTATTCAGCAGAACGACCCAGACCACTGTCTGGAGGAGAGATTTGAGTCTGTACTCAGACTGACATGGTTTATCCGGACATCAGCTTAGTGGTCAGGGCAAATAATCAGTGTCTCTAACGAACGCAGACCAGCTCAGTCAACTCCAATATAATTGGATGGAAGTCGGTGCAGATTAAATGATATGATCTTTTACTGTTGGACACCTCTGCTAGTTTTGGTCATGCCCAGGTGTATGAAAACGTTTCTTTGTTTTCAGTGCTAGATACTTATTCGTCATACTTGTTCAGATTTACTTAAACAAATGGCAGATCAAAAACTGTCTATTTCTTTCACCGTTTAAATCTCGGCTATTCACGCCATTCCTCAGAGCCATGTAATGCTCTTTGCATGAAACGCCATTAAATAAATAAATAAATAAATAAATAAATAAATAACATTTAAAAATTTCATTTCAGAAAGCCAACAATACTCTTACTTGACCACATGTACTTAAACATGCCAACTCCTACATTGCCTGTTTTCTATTTATTTATTTATTTATTTGTTTGGACATATACGCCGTATTCAAGAATATTCTGTTTTCTATGATAAAGAGATATTTACACATTCTTCTACAAATATGCGAAATATCAAATAAATATTTTATTAAAACCTCGGCTATTGCATTGTTAAATACAAACATTTTATTAGAAACTTCTTCAGCTTAGGACTGGTGGTACTGTACCGAAGAAGCTGAACGAGTTATTACTGGCTTTCTTCAGGCTGTGTTTGACTAGCCCTTCTGGGCGAGTTCCTCAAATTGTCCACTCCAACTTCTCTGTTTCTTTTATTCGCTGAAAGCAGTCTATTTTGGTAGTACTGAAAAGGTCTGATTTTGTATTCTGTTTCATATTCAATGATACATTTCGCGGTTATGTTGAATGAAAGTGATTCCGAGAACAGCGGTTCGTATGAATCAAACATTAAGGCGGAATTGCTTGATATCATGATAACTACCAAGGCTATTTCAGAGACAAAGGAGCACGAGGATGACGAACAGTATTGAAACATTATGATTAATGGTCTAAACATATGCGTATCATCCATAGCGGTCCCCTCTGCGGTGCCTACGATTCTGGATTTCTGGGACCAGGATGGCATGAAGGTCGAGAGAGGCGCACCTAACGAACTATGAGGGCAAATTGTATCAGTCATCTTAACGCACGCCCAAATATGACCAGTTGGCCTAATGAAGGCATGTGTGAAATCTACAGTCATTGTGGACTCAGACTTTGATATATTGAATAATTCTATGGATATGTCAAGGTGGGAGGTTATACGAGGGATTAAGGCTGATGTACGACGGAATGATGGCTCTGCCCCCAGAAGGCTGCCACGCTCCTGGGGTGATCACTTAAGCCTTGATTTCTTATTGATTTTCGACCCTAGTCCAACCACAACAGTCCCCGAGTTGGTGCAAGGGTCGATCGTGAACCAAGAGGATCTTGACCACCACAAGAACCTCTCATTTCCAAATCAGGCTGATAGCGCAGCCAAAACTTTGGACATTGAAACTAATTCAGGCCGAAACATTCGATATTACCTCGAGGGATTTATCAGACGTTGCCGCTTTATGCGACCCAGTTGGATTGATTGCTTGACCACTGGTCATATGACCCAGTGATGTCTTAAGGGTGTATGGCATTGCGTCAACTTGGAAACGGTGAGATAGTTAGAGTGAAAAAGACCACTCAAAAATGAAGTTGTGTATAGTGAGTGAAACGAGCATAACTGTATCTGAAAATACATTAATTGATTGTTTTTTTTTCATTTTTTGTCACCAAATTAAACGCAGTCAAATGTTTCCATTTTATGGTGGATTTTATGGGTCATATTGAACAGGCTGAAGAACAATAACTATAACTATTTTAGCTGCTTAACATTAAATACAGATACAGATGCAGTATTACATATATATTCATGTAGAACGCAAACATCTCACAATCAGGAACTGTTCAGCAGCTAAAAGAAATTGTTCCTCAGTCTGTTTAATACGGTCCATAAAGTCCGCCATACAATCCAAAAACTGACGGCGTTTAATTTGGTGGGAATATCTAAGTAAAGGTATTTTCAGGTACAGTTTTTTAAGCTCTTTTCACTTACCACAAAATCTTCATTTTTGAGTAGACCTTCACTTTACTACAGACATGGTGTATATGGTGTAAAACGCAAAATGAAAGACTGACTAAATCCATTTCTGCATCCTCTGACTCTGGTGATCAAAGAGTCTAGTTTCATGAATACCACCGGTCGTAACTTGAGGTGTAAAACTGAAGGTAAGCAAGTGACCTCGCATATTTACAAGTCCTACGATGGACAGGTCAATACCGCCAAAAATAGTCCAATGGTAAATACGCCAACATGGGCAAACACACTTGCCCGATTAAAACGATTACAACCATTTAGAATGGAATTTATATATGTCGTTTACATCAATCATCCTTGTTTTGGGTGCCGTTGGTTTCAGACGGAACAAAATTATATAATGTATTGCTCGTAAAATGAGATGTTGAATATCCTTACCCAGGAACGGTGGAAACAGAAGTAGCAGAAAGGTCATGTTAGTGAAATCCCCCTGAACGCCCAGCACCAGAACCAAACGTCCAATTTTCGTCGATGTCAACATAAATTGGTGTTTGTTTGTTGATGTTCCTTCAACTCTGTATAAGAAAAATACATAGAGTAAATGTATGAAAGTTCACAATGGCAGGGAAGAGAGTCCATTTCTGAAATGGTGACTTTATGCCGTGTTGCTTTACATGTAAGTTTTGAGACAGATTCTATGATTTTGTACTGAAACAAACTGCCTCATATATGAACTCTAAGGTAACCATGATTTGTCGCATCTATTTCTCAAAAAACAAAAATATAAAAATTGAAAATAAGTGATACTTAGACTTCATTTCCTTGTATAAAGCTAGTGTTCGTCATTCGCTTTTACCGTTATACACGACTGACAAGTATGAGATAATTTATATTGACGGCGTTCACTATGAAACCGCATGGTTCAAATCTCTTCAAGACATGGGCATAAAAATCCACGTACTAAATGACTAATGGGCTAGCCTGTTTGGGATACAACTGGGAGCAACGGCGTAGGAGATCTGGCGGGTTAGATATAGATACGAGTAGCTGGCATAACTGTACGGCATAAATCGGGCTTTGCGATCAAAAGTCCAATAAAGGATTGTTATATTGAGCGAAACGCAGGAAAGCTGTGCAATCATTGGTTGCATAAACCGGTGCAATTTCTACAACACTACCATGCTGGCCTCGACAAAAAGATATCGCTTTGCGTGCGCTAATTAAGGCTCCGTCAATAAACATTGCACAATTTACACGGCGTGAAGCCGGGGAACCGCGTAATAGTCGAGTTTGCCAGTGTAACAAATCAGACACAAGGAGCAATCTCTTTACAGTCGAGTGTAATCTGTGTTTCCTGATATTTGATTACTTGTTTTCCATTTCCAGGCCATCGACACTAATTAAAAGTCGGAAATGAGTCGCTGTCCGGCCCGCAGAATCGATACTCAATGTTTGCCATTGGTCAGAATAACAACTGAAGAGCAGACGGTTTCGACGCGTCAGTTTCACTGTTCCGCGCGTGACGCTGTTGTCAGTAACTTGCGAAAAGTTGGCTGTTCACGTAATTGTTTCCGCCACTACGTTGTCAAGGTAGCATTATCACGACACATTGTTGTATGTAAATTTGCTTTTAAAGAGTTATTGATTAACCTCTACTCACCCTTCTCGTCGGATCGGAATAAGCCTTACCTTAAAAGATGCATACTTAATGACACGGAGTGTGAAAGTTGGTTTACACTAGAAACAACACCCAACAATGGCGTGCGCCTTCAACACAGAAACCCACTTGGAAAACCTTTGCATTGATCAGGTTGACCTGGACAATCAGTGAGATGACCCTTAGCGAAAATCATAACCTTGTGTGTGCATACTAAGGTACTTGGGCCCATACCTGACCGTATGTACATGATGGATTCCATGGGTAATTGACGAATCCGATAATTATGTTTTATTAATTAGGCCCAGAAGCCATTGTTGGTAACGCTCGACCGGTTGCCCCTTTGTACAACCACCCAAGATTCGAGCCAAAATTCTTGACGCCTCGCTTAAGGAATGTCGCCAACTTGACAGGCACGTACGAATTCAAGTAGAATGTAGAACTATTATTGTCACCTTGGACATGTTATGTCAGCCTAATTCACACGAAATCATCTCCATTGAGTCAATCACCTGAGACACGCAAGTAGCCATTTCTACTTTTATTCTCTTCTGTCGATACTGGCTTCAACAGAGACAGACTAAGTAAATAGCTTTAGAGTCGAGAGGTCTAAAAGCTTACTGTAATCAATACGCATTCCTGCAAGAACGATTTGGAAGGTCAAGTGGACAGGTAGAGAAACTAGATCATGAAGTGGATGTGAAATGGATCATCTGGAAATGCATGCGCATTTTAACACGTTTATGATTAAGATTACTGGCCCAAAATAAACCCGGTAGGATCCTCAATTGCAGCAATAGATGACTCATAGAAATGTATTACCTTCAATTAACTGTTTTTGCTTGTCTTATTAGCTCTAGTATTAAACGACAAGCATAGGCCGATGTGGTCAGTGGTTCGCCTTCCTCAAGCAGAAAATGTTCTAAAATTTTCATACCTTTATACTGATATGTTTGACACTGCTCGCCTAGAATGAACAGTGGGAGAGTTCTTCATTGAAACGACGCAAAGAATATAGAAGATATATAGAAGATATGTATATACCTAGCTTTTTGGTTACTATTTGTTTGTTTTCTTGATATCATTAGTACTCAAGAATGGTAACGTAGACATGTGTGGTGAATGGTTTGCACTCCCCAAGTAGCAAATATTCGAACAGTTTAACACAGTTACCCATATATCTTTCACATCACAAGCCCAAAACGGCTACATTCAGACCTTGCATTGCAGCTACGCCACACACATAGTTACGTGCTACTGTTATAGGCGACCTATAGTGTCTTTTTAAATTGGCGTTAGAATGGAAGGACGGCAATGTGGAAGGACGTGTGTAGTATATGGTTGGTGGTGTTACGTCACTCCAAGATATTCTAGCCTTTCAACACCGTTATCAAGATATAATAAATTACAAGCCTAAAAATGCGAAATCCATTTTACTGCAACGCAAACCACACAGCTACGCGTTACCTGTACTTAGCACGGCAACGTACAGACGTTTGTGTGGTGAATGGTTTGCTTTAATCGGGCAGGTGTTTTGTTGTACCGGTTGTTGCTGGACGTGTTTACTCGGTTCGCCGTTATTTGTAGTTAAGGCTTAGACTACTTTTTCACTGCTTTGTACTGGTAGAGTTTACAATTTGTTGTTAATCTTGCTCTATCCGTCTAACCTCGTTTGCAAACAAGTCCAATTTTTAAATTCAATATTCATTTTACAGTGCTCATGTAAAGATTCTCCTATAAAATCCCAATAAACAGGGCTTTGTCAAAGTTTTCTTTCTAAGCATAGCCCGAGACAAAAAGGCAGTTTGACGCTGTCTATGGCGCGACATTTGGTCTCGACTCATAAAGACGTTTTGAAAGAAAGATCTGTAATCTGATCAGTTTTATTTCATCCAGGTAAAGTTTATCGGATATACCTCCGATGTGGCATCTTCGAGACACTTGGAGATCATCTGCGACGCTATCACTTCGTTACTCCAGTCCATCGATGAAAAGTAGCGGTGAGAATTGATTACACTCCAGGTCCCAAGACGAAAACTAACCAAAAAGATACTTGACAAACGCCAAAGAAAAAAAGGTAAGGTTTTCTTCTTTCAAGGTGAAATGCCACTGGGAAACAGTAGTTTTTCTCTCAGTTTAGACATTTCGTTTTTATCACATGGCGAAAGGGCCAAGTAGGATTTTTTCTTCTTCAGAAGATGCGAATGGAAGAAAGGGCAAAAGACAGCTAATCTTTTGCAGTTTCTTTCCGCCTGGGAAATAGGGATCGCTCTTCCTTTTGTAGCAATGAGTGATGGAAACTCTGGTCATTCGTTAACAGAGCGGCGCGACTTTTTGTTCATCTCCAGTAATTATTCTGACCGTTTACTGTCTGAACTCTTCGCACAAAAGCTTTGCTTAGTATTTGGAATCCGGTATTGAATCCCAGCCTCTTCTGACCGGATTGATCACGTGACCTATTGACTAACTCCGTGATTGCCTATCAGGAACTGCGGGACAACATTCGGTTAAGACAAACCTGCCTTAAATGCAAATGTTTCTTAGTTCAAGAGAACTTTGGATTAGTAGAACTAATGAATAATCATTTTAGTTTCAAATGGAATACACTCCTCCATGCTTTTTATTAAATACATTTGTTTTATATACTTTATACTTAATTTCCCCGACATCAGCTTTCGTATTCAAACAAATCTGCTTGAGCTTATTGAGCAAAATGGAGGCTTGAGCAACTGTCAAATTAAAGACGTTGGCGGCGTTTGTTTCTTAACTTTAAAGCGTGAACACAATTTTAATTTATTCTCGCTTAGCATGCATGTACAGTCCTCGAACCACAGGGTGGATAGGAGAAATTATGTAACTAGACAAACAACTTGACAGGTGGACAAACCACCAAGGGTCAGGATTCCAACGTACGACCACGCTAAATGTTTAATCATTTAAACTGATAAGGAACGCGGTAAGCAGTAAAAAACATTGACGATGCACCTCTGGAGAAATTTGTGCTCCTGACCACCCGATCACAAAGCTGTCTTAGACATGTGTTGGATTTGAAAAAGAGACATCTGAACATAAAACAAAGAAAGCAGCATGCTGTAACAAGGGAAGCTACCAAATACTACACCTTAGACGGCATGTTTTGAGGAAAGAATGTATATGTGTACTCAGTGAAGCTATAGTGTTTAGATGGGTCGATGGAGATGGAGGCCTTTTCGTCACACGTTAGTTGTGTGAAGGCCGAAAAACGGGTTCGAATAAAGCAAAGCAAATCGTTGCCAATTCGCAATAGCTCGACAGAAATACACTGAAACCTCCAGCATTGTCTTGGATGGTAACTTACAAGAATCAAGAAAAGTCTTACTAAGGCGTGGCTTGCAAACGTCAGCTTACCCAGAGAGAGTCATAGAAAGTATAGATTCACGAGATGCAGGCTTGACGAAGACCTTATTCACAAAGGCAGCAAGCCAGTGTCATTTGGTGAACTAGGTTGGAAGGGGAAATATTTACACAGACTAAATTAGCAGCTGTTGATGCAGAGTTCGATCAAGTAATGCTCGCGAAACAACGATTCTCATACAATGCTGGGCGGCCGTATCACGTTTTCCTAATCCACGACCTGCAGTCGTTGGCTTCGTCTGGTACTGGGCAACATCCGCAAAGTGAAGGGGCAATGTAAGGTATTTGTACCGCTCTGCCCACCGCATATGGTTATATTCGCATGTCTGGAGAGCGGGATGAATGCTCGAGACAGCTGATACTTCCGATCAGCGGCCAGGCCAGCGATCAATAAGGCGAGGAATTAGCGTTTTGTCCCTTTTAACTGGATGTACACAAAGAAACGCCTGACGAGTGTTTGTCTGTGACAGTTACTCGCACAGAGATAGTTTGGTCTAAAGTTAATTGAATCTCTTGTGTTGCAATTCCCTAAACCCACGAGATTCCTCTGCTCCTAGCTGTAACTCGGTCGAATCAACGTAGATTTATACAGTTGTATACGAGCCTATTGCCAGCAACTGTCGACCGATTCCGCGAGCATGAAGCAATTTGTCCAATGATGCTATTGAGAGGGAAAATGTAATTAATGGAGACAATGGAAATCGCACTGTATTCAAGGGATCCGCAGCCGGGTATTTTTAGCACGAGGTAAATGCGACTCACCAACAGGCTAAGCCTTTATTTGGGACACTAAGCACACCATCAGTGTCCCAGCCCATCAAGTGGAACGACATCTGTAAATTAAGCGGTGTTTGATTTGGTCACAGCTATCTACCGTACAAACCCCTCAATACAAGAGCAATTCAATATTTATTTATTTGTTTGATCGGTGTTTTACGTCTTTCTCAAGAATATTTCACTTATAAGATCTCGGCCAGCATTTTGATGGGAGAAAACGGGACAGAGCCCGGGGCAAACATATGACCACCCGCTGGCTGCTAGCAGACTTCCCACGTACCGTAGGAGAAGAAGCTAGCATGAGCTGGACTTGAACTCACAGCGACTGCATTGATGGGAGGTTTCTGAGTCATTACGGAGTGGTTCAACAGGCACAAGATGTATAGTATATATATATATATATTTAGTTTTGTATGTGTGTACAGTATGTGTGTATGAATGCTTGGGCTTTACGTCGTACAAGTTTCAGTCATATGACGACGAGGACGTCTTTAGAGTGTATATATTTTCTTTGTCTTCTTGTGGAAGATCGATGTCCATGCCGGTAAAGACGTGACAACCCACCGAGTCATATTATACTGACATCGGGCCGAACAGTCTTGTTTCTTTGCTCTAGCCTCTCAGTGATGAGCGTCAAGCGAGGCAGCAACAAGTATCATTTTTGAAGTCTTTAGTATGACCCGACCGTGGAATGCATGGCGTTGTGAAAATGGGACGTAGATGATCTCGTTAAGAACGTCCATACCTAAATTTCTTTCCATGTAGATCGAGGGTTATTACATGTATCAATGATAAATAGACAGCCAGATATATGGGCTTGCGCCTTACAAAATCGAACCTACAAGGAAGCTTAAAAACGCAGTAAACTGTGGATATCTTTTGGTATCAAAATGGCATTTGTCGTCTCCAAATGGATGTCGATGACAGCCCCACACTTAACGCTGCCAAGTCACGCTATGCTCTGCTCTCGAGCAAACATCTAACACTTTCAAATCTTATAAAGAAAATGCATTTTTAGAGCTATTGCGTAGAAAATAAAGGGGGTAGTGGTGAAATTCGAAAAGTTGCATTGGGATGACTTAACACCCAGGTGTATACCTTCTTATGAAGTGCAGGTCATGCCGCGATTAGTTTCTGTAGTGACAGTGTATCTAATGCCCACCCAAATGTGTTTCGCACCAGCTCCTGTCTAAATCTTGTTCTACTTCAGCGTAAACTTAGCCGTCAATCCTTTCAAATATATATGTATCTTTATCAGTCTTCTTTTTTTCTTTCGGATCGCGATCAGCTTTATAATGGAGATGCTTTCATGGAAGGGTATATTTCAAACTTCCCCATTTTCAAGTTATATGTTCTGCACCTCCGTGATGGTCAGTGTGTTAGGCTGGGTTGGATTGCAGTACAGTGTTTGAAACACTGGGTCATTTGTAATCAAAAACCTTGCACGACAGAGGTATTTGCTTTCGAAAAAAACATTACGTTGCATGCAACTGGACACTATCAAAGAACAGTTACCGGGTACATTACGTCGTGAGTATATAATTTCTAAGTGCTGAAGTCCTTGACAAAGATGGTCTAACGTCATATACAGCCATTGAAAGGAAAAGCCACCTGTTAACATCGTTAACTTCATTACGTCAACATGGTGACTTCCACGTACAGAATGGTGTAGCTGCTTGACGACAAATAGGACAACTTGGCCATCTTTAAACATGGCATAATCCTTGTTTAGATAAAACTTTTGGCACATTTTTGCCTGCATTTTTTACACTTAAATTTTCCCCAAGGACCTAATTCGGAAAATTATCTAATTTTGTTTAAGTGGTTCTTTATATTCTGTTTACCGCCTCATATTAGAAATGGCCGACCTACCCAATCTTGCCACATAGGGGCGTTGCCACGTCGCAAAGGGAAATAATTCTGTCTTTGTAAGGTTGCATTTCGAAACGCGCAAATTGTTCTTATGCCTACATCTGTTATTAATGAGTGTGGGTTGTTCATCGAAAGGCTTAGAAGAGGAATACGGCACAGCACAGTTAAATCTCATAGATGGTATATTAGAAGGTTACAGGGACATGATGGAGTCAAAGTTCCAGAGCGAACGTGATAAATAGAGATGTGCGTATTTAGAATTAACCGTTCTTTTAACCTTCTCGTTATGTGATACAATGCAAGAGAACAATAAAATATCTGTACTCCCCGCTTTTAGAACCGAGCAGCACGTCTCTCTTTCCCGGAGTGCTGGTACGAAGACATACATGTTTGTGACTCGGTTGCAAAGGGGAACCTAGATCTCTTCCCTCTCCAGAACACCGGGCTCAGAATCTCACTGTCAGTATCTCTATCCTCTCATCTGCCAAAGGTAAAAGGACGCTCCCCAATTGCAAGAAGGCGCGTCGTGATATAATATACTGTATCAGTTTTCCGCACTGTGTCCAATCCGGTCAGAAATCCCACCTTACTCCTTCATCATAGTCCATAATTCATTTTTGACACCTCCTGGCGTCTATACGTCGAAGCCAATGATGAAAGCTGTTGCATGATGGATTGAAAAGAGGTTCTCCCGGAATGTGCCGAGTGCTGATCACATGTCATAGCGGCTCTTCTTTCCTGACAAGAACGTTCAGTGAGTAAACCGCGATTGTTCCAGCACACCCCTACTGGACGTCTTGTCACAGGAGATTTGCAATGGCCTTCTGCTCTTGCCATGAAAGCATTCAAGCGATTCTCAAGGGTCAGATTTAGTCCAAGGCCGGTGATGGAAACACAAGGTTCTAGTAATCCAGGCGCCAATGAATGAGAAGGTCATAAAAACTGTGACAAAATCTGTTTTTTACGGGAATGTAGCCGAGGAGATTTCCTTATTTCATACATTAAATTGAGATGCAAGCGCAAGATATTTGGCTATTCCTTAAAATTGCTTCACAATGGTGTAAGCTGCAGTTAAAAGGTGGAAAGACATCTTCAACAGGCGGTAGACCACGTTCTATTGACTAAGGAACCATCTTCTACTGACTAGGGACATGCCATCTCCTTTGCAATGAAGCCTGCTGATGTTGGGCCAGCTGACATCTTAGAGTAGGTGCCTGCAAATTTGCGACAGAATTTATTCCTGACACTGCTGAATAACTTTTCAGCATACACTTTACTCGTCAAACTTCAGTTTTGGTTCTATGTGAGCATGTGTATTTTATGGTCTTCATGCAAAAATGGGAATATGCCAGTTTCGATGCCTTGGTTGATACTTCTCCAAGATGCGACGCTAAAAATATGAATGACAAACAAGTACACATACACTATTAAAAACGTCCGTGTCTTCACCACAGCCTGGTAACTCTTTTCTTTCTTCGAGTGTTCTACCATTACAGTCGTTTTAGTGGTAAAACGCCCGCATTAGTAGAAGCAGATGAACTGTGTGGGGTTCACATTTTATTATATGATGTTAAGGCCTTTATGGCGGTTATTTTACAGTGAAACAACTGGCAGTTCGTTGCCAGAGCTATTAGCGTAATTTTATGAGGCTTTTGGACCTTTCTATCGAAACATGTCAGTCAGCTTAATCAAATGATGGTTTTGATTTTCTGCGATGTTGTGTCTGTCATCTGATGTCTCAGTGTTTCTGATAAACTGGTTATTTGATTAAAGATATTAAATCTTAACATTTGTTGCTCACTTGTGTAGAATGTCTTCAATTTAAATAGTATATACATGTATGTGATTTGATGTCTTTTGCGCTAGAAAAAACGTAGTAATTACGAATATGGAAATTATGTTCAATGCAACAACGTTTTACTACTCGGTGATCATTTAACACAGCTTATCACAAATTTCTTCGCAGCAAAATTATCCAAAGCCATGCTTAGGTGTTCTATTTGACATCATATCACCACCATGCTTATTATTCGTTCTCGAACAAGCCTGTTATCACACGAGACTAGCATTCCTCTTAAGTTTTCCTCTTCATTATTTGTCAGTAGCCAATTGCAATGTGTAAGCAAGATCGTCACTGACTTAGCAAAGATTGGTGGTTTACACACGGGAACTCATGGTTTCTCCCTTAATAAATACGACAGCCATTGTATAAATGAAACATTCTTGAGTATGGCATTAAACAGGAACTAACTAACTACCTACCTAACTAACTAAATAAAAATAAATAAATAAATTGTAACCACTACGGTGAATGTCCAGGGCAGCAACTCTATATTCGTAACCCAGTGACCGCCTGACCTCATAAAACCATGTAAACCAGGCATATTGTCTGGAAATGTTATTTGTTCCCAACGCGGTGAAATAGCTGATCTCTTCATTTATTAAGAAGCCAGTGAAAATGCCTGACTTCATCTTTGCTTTTAATAACACGGGTGAGTATTTTGTCATTTATTAAAACACCCGATGAAATGTATACGAAGTTATTATACGATCTACCCGAAAAGCTTACTATTGTTAGTATTTAATTATATTAAAATGCTAGTCTATTCAAACAATCAAATGCCCTAAGAAATCAGAACGGCGATCACTTTGACTTTAAAGATGCTTAAACTGGCCTATATGTACAGCCACCAGCCGGACACTTAGGATTAATATCTGTTCACACTCTTTTCCATCCATGTAACTGTTTGAAGTTACTAAACATTTTGTTATTTAGTAACAGTTTACTTATGTATTAACCGTAGCGAAACAATGGTGAAAAAAATAATTGATGCTAAATTGAAATTGCAAAGAACGTTAATAACTTAATGACATTTAAACTATTTTCTTATCATAGATGTGCCTTTGTGTTACCAACCATCCAGGCATCCAATGATCAGTGAACTTGCTACAATCCTACTATGATTATGAATTCATGAAATATGGCCTCCAACGCCTTGCTATGCATGTATGCTTGAAGATAATTCGTCGTCATCTTGGCCTAGGAACGCGTGGCTACGATGCCGTGTCTTCCTTTGCCGTATCACTAAGAACAAAAAATTCATCTGTTGCCTTACTGGCCGTGAATGGTTTCAGTTTTACTTTCGGCTTAGAATGTGCCCCAAGATACCCCTTGGCCGAGGTGGACACAGAAGCGTCTCGCTAAAGCGGTCGCTGTTAGTTCAATTAAAACTCATGCTGGCTTCCTATCCGGTCCTACGTTGGAAGGTCTGTCAGCAACCTGAAGATGAACGCGGGCTTCACCCGCGCTCTGCCGGGTTCTGTCCACCTTAATGCTGCCTGCTTTTGTATAACTGCAATATTTTTTTAGTTCGGCATAAAACACCAATCAAATAAATAAATGGATTTTGCTACAAGTATATTGACCATTTATCTCTCGCTGTTCATTGCTGACGTTTGCAAAATTTGAAGTTTCTTTTAATGTATCAACACTAGCCACTTTTTTACGTATGTGCTACTTCTGGCATATTCCCGACAGAATTTGTGCGATCTTAGAATTGAGCTCGGTGCTTGCTTCTTGAGTATGGGCGTAGCTTATAGTCGGCGAATCAGGAGGTCTACATCAATATCGACATGGGTCTTTGACATCTTGTGTAACAGCATGTTCTGTACACTGTATAACGTATTAGCGCTTCCAGCGTTTCTAACTGAAGACAGCATGTTTAATAGAGAGATGGACGAAAAGCCGATAGGAGAAGTGTATGACATAAGGTTAGGTAATGTCAGGTTTGATACTCTTAGGTCAGGCGGAAGCAAATGGAATCCCAACAAGCTCGAGACTAATATGCATTAGAAGGAAGAAGCCGGACAAATCCAGGATGGAACGGCTCTTGTCGTGCCAGGCACATCGCTTCAATTGTAACGTCGTCTAAGCGACTTGGAAAACAAGCGAGGAACTCGCCTGATGTAACGGAGGACGTTATACATATATAGACCCCTGGGTCTCTGATTTTAAATGGTAAAGCTGCCTGTAGCCAAAGCTGACAGTAATGAAGTCTTTTCAGCATCTTTGCGATTTTCGCCACGGTTAAATCAAAGTAGTCAGCCTAAGGGAAAATACAACTTGATTTGAAGAAGAAGAAGGGGGAAAAAACGTGTCATTTGACAAAAAGAGATAATGAAGGCATAACCTGTAGAATTCAACAGGAAGTGTCTGAGGGTCTCGTACTCCCTAGCTTCATCCAGATTTTGAGGATTTAGGGACGTCTTCCAGGACTCAGACGTTTGTATGGCCTCCAGCGAAACGGGGTGAAATTGTCCGCAAATTTAATGTAATCCCTGGTTTCATATACAAGATTTTAAGCAAAAGAAACTTTTTCTGCTGTTCTGGGTTAAGAAATCCCTAAGATTTGCTCCTTACCGCTGGTTAACAGACGTGTGGAGGCTTAAATAAACTCCACACGTTTTCGTGTTTGGAAGCTACGGATCACATGTACTTAGAACCCTGTTGCTGCTTTCAGATTTCCTTAAAACCACTGAGGAATGCTTTAAAGAAAGAGTAAATACATGACCCGAAATCACATCGGACGTCTCTGTTGCACCTGGCTCTGTTTTCTGGAAGACCGCGCAAAACCTCTGTTTTAACCTTGACGTTAACACTGCTGTTATGTCTGAACAAGGTGTCAGTCGGCGTAGCCTCTAAGGAAAGGCTATTCGTAAATAGCACCTTTGTTTTAAGTAAACGTCTTTGATTAAAAGAAGATAAGACATTGCTCTTAAAAACTTAGGGTAATGTTGCACTGCATTTTGTCGCGCCCGGGGAAGGGGGCCGGCGATCGGCTTATTAGAGATACAAATAATGGCAAGATTAGTATTCATGTGCGAGGAAATTGATTCTCCAACAGTCTTAATCATCCATCAACTCTAAAAAAGGTGTCCTGGCTCTGGTTTCCTATCCACGCCAGTCCAAGCAACACTAAAGTCCCCAAGTGGGCCCATTGACGGAGGCGCAAAAAAGCAGCCCCGTTAGTGTATGCAAAACTCAACGTACTTGATCAGTGTCAATAATCCTGTAATTCAGTGGGAATCAATATTGCTTGCACTCAAGCCGTCAAGTAAATGGGATCTATTGTAGGGCTATATGCATCACCTTTGGCAAGGGACGCAACTTTTGTTTAATAGCGAAAAGAATTTCTTTCAGACTGAGAATCAAAATTGTTAATTGACAGAAAATTGAGTATTTCCTTATCACGTCTGAAGTGCTAAAAATGCTTTTAGCAAGAAAATTTGAAAGCCGACTATGTCAAAAAAGAGGATAAAAATTCAATTTATACACGATAGTTTCAATTAAAGACATTGATCTCTTTACTGGTTAAGCAATTTGAAAAACGACACATTAGCATTTTTTGCACCCAGATCCCTTCCGATTTTCAAACAGTAATTTGATCCAATGCAGTCCAATTTGCCTCGAAGGGTTAAACAATGTATGTGCAGTAGTGCTTGGTAAACCCGTTTCACTAAGTTCTCTTAATGATTTTTATCTTATACGGCTAACAAATCACCAAACCTCCAAACTGGGAGCAATTCAACCAGCGCAAGATCTATCACGATCTACTTCTTTCGTGCGTATACTTTTCGTGCGCCGGAATGCATTGCACCGTAAAACGCAGTCCCTGTCACGTTAGACTATTCCTGTGATGTTTGCAGTTTTTCCAAGACTTGGCGGCAGGGGTAATCCGTGGAATCGCTCAACTGAAACTGTGAGAAAGTAAAAACGGAGCACGACACCGAGGGATGTCTGACCAAACCCTGGGGCGTGTATCAGCATCCAGTTACGGTTTGAAGTTCACATTGTTTTCGAAAGAATGGGCAAATGTTTTCACGGGATTGGTCTGACCAGATTGAAATGGATTCCATTGATTTCTTTCACAAAGTTTTCCAAAGGGATAAACCGTTGCATTTACTTTGTTGAAAGGATTTCAAAGTGATATTGAAAGAAAACGTGACTCCGCATGCGTCTATTTCCGTCTATTTAATTTGAATTTTCTGCATAAAAGCACATCTCATTCTGGAAGTGGCAGTTATAAACGGCTTTAGCCAATAGCTAAATGCTGCTGGAGGTATGCACGAAATCAAAATCTCAAACAAGTTTAAAAACAGCGTTATAATCAATGGATTAGCTTTCATAAAAGTGAGAGCGTCTTTATCAGAGAATGCGAGGACAAGCCCTTGAATAGCATTGTAGAAATACTTCGTTTCAAAGTTTTAAGGGCTGTGTATTCGTGATCAGGTAAACCTCCTCCTATGTACCAAAATTGAACACTACCATAGGAGGTCCGTGGGAAACGGAGAGATTAGATGGCAGATAATAAAAGCCTCAAATAACACAGTAGTGCTGATACGTATCTTAACGAAAGCAGTTCTCGAATCCTGATAGTTGACAATTATTTCCTCTCACTGTTGTACTTTATTTCTTATGAAACAGTTTTGTTGGCACATCACATCGAAACGTGTGTGACAAACAGTAACCTTACAGAGTTTGTTTCATGGTTCATACCGGGTTTCTTCTGTCTTTATCTAAAACTGCGCCAGTATTGTTCGGACAGATTTCATATTGCTGTGAACGGGAAGACAAATTGGCGATCATGAGTAAAATTCATATTTAACAAGAAGCAGCTAATACGGCTGAACGCACAAATGTTTATCATTGTGATACATTAAGAGATGATTGGAAAGAATACACGGGCAGTGATAGGTATAGGGAGTTCCTGTGGCCTTTCTGAAACAAGATTTGTCCAGCAGTAAGTACCAAGGCATCGATCGACGGACGACAAATTTGACGGCCCGATACTGCTGGCTGAGCTGAAGGGTGGCCTCAGGCGTTGGAAGGCCCGGAGATGCCGCGAGACGGTACGCCAACTCAGAAGAGCGTGGAGGGCCAGTGGAACACGAGCCGCTAACATCTCCGTGCTGGTCCTGGCAAGTACTCGACAATATTGGTAAGTGGTGGCGACTGGTGGATGACAAGCAGTCTACAGAAGCTTACCTGTGGCGGAAGAGTCAGGTTAACAA
This sequence comes from Acanthopleura granulata, assembly GCA_016165875.1. NCBI lineage: Eukaryota > Metazoa > Mollusca > Polyplacophora > Chitonida > Chitonidae > Acanthopleura > Acanthopleura granulata. The sequence goes on along the minus strand of JABBOT010000080.1, from coordinate 6,472,123 downwards.
CAGTTTCGGATTAGCATTTTTCCCGGGCCTATAATATCTGCCGTTTCCCGGTGAAAAGACAAATGAATAACCCGAGATGCATTCTCCTTGCATACTGACTTAGTTACAAATGTGTGTGTATTTTGTCGGAGAAATCATTGAATTTTATACTTTCACCCATGGATCCTTTCCATGTGCTTGATTGGCCAAACAGGGATATATGGTAAGTATGATCTTAATAAGCATTTTATTTTGACATTGCAATCGTCTTGTTATCTCATTGCAATTTCTCGGACTCACACTTTGCTTGTGTTTACACCTCGAGTAGGTCTGCCTACACCTATAGCGAATGCCTATTAATATCTAGTATAGACCAAAACTGTTACTTCGCGTTGGTCTACGCATCATGTATCTTATGTATGTTTGCTTGCGTATGCACACGCTGAAAGTCGCATGATTGCACTAGTTTAATTTTACACTCTCATTTCAAGATGTTTAACAATAGTCCAAAACGGACTTTACATTACTATATCGGCAGCATTATGGTGGCAGGAAAACCGGGCAGAACCCGGGGAAAACCTATGATCACCCGCAGGTTGCTCGTAGACCTCCCAACGGTCAGCATGAGCTAGACTTTAACTCACAGCGACCGCTTTGATGAGAGGCTCCTGGGTCATTACACTGCTCTAGCACCCTAACTAACTGAGCCACGGAGGCCACCCCTTTGCTCTTTACCGGTAGTATGTCACACCTTTAGGTATATGTGCGCTCCAAAAACAGGTAGTACACAAGCACTGCAGCATCACAAGAAAGAGCACGTTTTTCTCGCGATTTACATCCGTTGGTGTGGCCCAGTCTCCCATTGAAATACACAGAATGTGGAGTTACTGTGTGTACAGTAGTTTGACACAGGAATGAATCAAAATATGAGGTGTGCCCCTCGACAAAAGCACTGGTTGTGTTAACAGGGACTTTTTTGAAAATTGTATAATTTTCTATAAGAAGAGCAATAGCTATTTTGTTGCTGCAACCTGTGGAGGGTCGTGAGTTTCCTACGGGCTCTGCCCGGTTTCCTCCCACCACATTTCTGGCGGCCGTCGTATAAGTGAAATATTCTTGAGTACTGCGTAAAACACCAAACACATAAATAAATAAATAAACAGATAAATAAATTTTGTTGCTGTTTTCATGTGTTAGTCCGATTTTCGTTACGTAAGTCCTGTTTTTGGATACCTTATGATCCTTATAAATGTTATAATCATCAATTATTTTACTCTACACAATCTGTCTGGAGACGGGCAGTTGAATCGTGTATTATCTGTGTCTGTACATAAGCAGTATATGTTCATATATTCATTGTACACACCTAGTGCAAACCGAATCGGCGGATGGGCCTATATGTTGAACTTAAACCAAACTGTACCACTTCAATGGCGCTTGTCGTATTGGCCGATCGATGGGAATAACCTTCTGATAATTACTTTCAATGAAAAAAATACATATTTAGACTGCTAGGAAAACAAATACTTAACACGTGCTTAGCCCGAGGCTTCGCATTTCGATTGCCTTGTTTCTCGTGAAATCAGCATGGCGGTGGTAAAGAGCTTATAAACGAGAGTGTTAATTTACAGAGTAGCGCTGGTGATATATCGAAGCTACCTTGTAATTGTATCCGACTCTTTTATTGCGTATATGTCATAAGTGGGTTAGGTTTACTAGGAAAATGGCTGAGCCTGGTGCAGCTCGTTTGAGAAAAACTTTTGCCACAGAAAATTGCAAGCAGGCTCGCCTATGCTGGTTGTTGGACTAGTCGGGCTGTCTGACCCGGACGAGGAAGACAGATGCTGGAATGCAAATACGTCAACTGACAAGCTGATCGAGGGACGGCCTTCTATTGGCAATGATAATGCCTCATTAATGATACCATTCTCCACCTCTCTCTCTATTGAAATACTTCCCAGACGCGAGCCCCGCGGCAAGGCGTGCCGAAGGCTCACGAAGGGCAATCACACGTTCCCGCTTCTCTATACGCCTGAAGACAGGGCGTTTTGCGGGCAACCTTCGTCTCCTTGTTTATTTGTCCTTGAAAAAGGGGCTCGCTTGATTTGCTGAGTAAATGGAAATTTTACCCACACACACTGGCCAGCTTTCTGTGTTTACGACAGATAATTCTTCTCCTAACAATACGTTGTCGAAAGGGAATTGCTAAATGGCTAGCGGAAGCAGTTTTTCTGGTTGACCATGTAGCCCGTGTTGTTGATGTAGTCGCCGAGAAATGGCGAGTTTTTGCCAACCTCTCGCCCTGCTTCGCCATGTGGTTTATAGCCAATTGCCAAGTGAGCGGTTACATGCACGACTTCCTACGGGGTGTGAGCACTTGACTAAAGAAATAAGCCAATCAGCTTGAAACTTTAGGAAATGTCTCAATGATTTCTTCTTACAATCACGAAAATACTATTCTTAATCTAAACATTCCTTGCTTAATGTAATTAATATGACCTTCTCAGAGTGGCTTCATTTTTGGTTTCTGCAGTCTAATGAATTAATGTAATGTAATCACATCGTCACTAAGAGCCACAGAGAATTGACCTTTTAAGTTCAACATATATGATCTGTGGTAAAATACAAAAATGGTTCCTCGCCAGACCACTCCTTTGTCTATTATTCTATTCATTTTTCAAATGCAAATGTTGTTTACTAGAATATATATAGGGCATCCTTCCATAAAACCGGATCAAATATAAAAAAACTATAACATAGAGCAAAACCAGAGCAGTGAAAACAGTGTGATAGTTTGCAAATAGTCACACGTTACCGATCAAATCAGGCCTCTTGTTCATTTACCTCAATAAAGGTTTTGTTCTAAGTGTTCATTTTTGTAAGAACTAACAACCTACACTCCCCTACCGGCATGGTTTAAGCAGAATTAGATGAAAAATTGCAGTGATCTCAAGTGCAATATGCTAGACGGCACTGGAATGACTCAAATCACATTTAGCTTATGCACACAGTAACATGAAAAATGGCAAATGGACAAATGGACGACTTTGCGAATGCGAAGTCCTGCAGGTCATTTGCAGAGGCTTTCAAGTGAGGACCAAAATGGGACACATTTCCCCGAGTAATGGCGACGCGGCTGAAAGCTTGATCCCTACCATTAATTGTTCACTTGCAGGACATGTGCACTCCTTGGACACATATCTCCGTAGTGCGTCTTGGCAAAGGCAGAGGTGTATGTAAGACTATGCCGGAATTACTTTAGACAGGAAAGTCTCCCCACGACAGCTTATTCTGCCATTGCGTTGGGAGCCGGCAATCGCTGATTTTCCTCGATAAAATGCATGGTAACAAAGTTATAAATAACATCCTTAGATTATCTTGTGTACGGTTATTTTGGAAATCGTTACGTTGTAGTGTGCTGGGAAAAATGAAATGTAGTTCACATAGTTATAACATGCTAATATAACATCAGTGTTTTCGTACGAACAAAACGAAAGCCAAGTCCGATTTTTATACACCCATTTTTCGATTTGTTTTGGTTTACACAAAGTAAAATTGTGAACCCGTGAAGTAAGTGTAGACTATGATCGTCGAATCTCATTTCAGCAAGAAGAAAATATGAAAGATTTTCTGATCCTTGGTTTGTCAGGAATATGAATTCGACGTGAATCTTTCGTGTTGCTAAGTAGGAAACGATAAAGGGGAACGATGGCAACCAGAACTAAACTCAACATTGAGAGCCCGGCAATTTGTGTTGGCTTACGTCTGGCTCGGTATATAGGGAAGGTAACTCGCCATTTCCACATCAGACATCGGTTGTCATACAGCTGGTATTCATCTACCTCGGAACGACATCTGCCCTGAACGATTTACTAGTTACCCTAACATGGGACTAATGTATTTGTACTCGGGTTTGAGCCCGCATTTTGCCCCTAAATCTATAATCACGAGCCCATAAGTAATTCCTGCTTGTACATCGGTGATAGGTGGAGGTGGTCGATTTCGGATGGTAACTTTTCTCACAAGACGTGTCACGTCCTCGGGGGTGACGAGTGGAGTGCGGACGGTGGAGAACACAGGAGAGCACTCTTGTGAACGGCCCTATATACATCACTGTAGCGTGCCGGCGTCCGTATGTCTGTACGCATTCAGCAATGTCGTACTTGATAGGGAATGAGCGATCAAAATCTCTTCTCCAGAGTACGGCACCGTTTCACAGGTAAATTACCTACGACAAATTTCTCTCAGCAGCTAGCTGAGCTGCCGTGTCCACATGCAGCCGGGAACTTAACTGGTATTGACTTTTAAGTCCGGTTTAATTCTTGAAATCATTTCTTTTTACATCTGGATGTAACAATCCAAGAAAAGTAACGAGATTATAAGCGTAGTTAATTTAGTGTAAGTTTACAGTGTATTCCTAATCCAGCTGGAACAAAAAATCTTGAATGTTCAGTATTTTTTATGTTTTTTTCTTCTGCAGTTGTTTGATAGTTGTTTAGCGCCAAAAGAATTTTTGTACTTTTAAGACAGCCGCTATGTCCGTGGATGGAGGAGACCAGAATTCCTGGAGCAAACTGCCGCCCTTCTCTTAATACCTGAAAATTTAAATCAGCAGCAGAATAAGTGACAGTGGGTTTCGAATCCACGACCTCACTGATCAGAAGATCTGCCCCGGTAGGAACAATGCTTTATAGGTAAATCAGCCGTGAAGATCCCATATCCTCGATTGAAGTTTTACTGAGTAAATTACAGAGTAAAGAAACACGATTTGTCAATATTCGATCTCCGTCTATCCCTTCATTAAGACCGCTGAGCAAGAGCACATGTACACTGTGCCCCAGAAGTCGCGCACCATCCTGTTTTTCAAACAATAAACACCTTTATTGATTTCAAAAACACCGTTTATTGATAATAATCATAACAAATGGTAAATTTGAGCATTTGTTATGAATATTACCAATAATAATTTTTTGAAAACCAGGATGTTGCGCGACTTCTGGGACACCCTACATAACCCGATATATTGTTTCACGCTGTCTTCTCGACGGTACATATTTTGAAGCATTTGTGAATACTGCCTCGTTTCCGTGGCGAAATGTAACTGGCTTTCTATGTTTAATGCTATTACAATTTCCCACACATTTTCGGTGGTCGGGACTTAAATCTGTTCCAATAAATTCTCTTTCATTAATAGGACATAAAAATTGTTAATAGTTTATACCAGCATGCTGTAGTTCGAAAGACTTCCTCGACGAAATTATGAAGCAGTAGAGTTGCCGCCTTCGAAGATATGCTGTCTTGTGCTTCCGGAATGCCCAGTGTTCACCTTGATGGCAACTCCTTTTATCGTTATTTCAGACGTTAACGTCTCCATCCCTTTCCTGGATTGTCTTTTCCGGAGTGCGGGTTCTCAGATATTATCAAATGCCTTCATTTCATCGGCTACGTGTGACTATTTGCTAACTACGTCACTGCTCTGGTTGTACTCTTTATGTTGTAATCTTTTCCATTGTATTCCTGTATATACCAGAGCTACGCTAGTGGATTAAATATCCCCAAGGCTTTGTCCCTTTGCATGTTTTATTTCATGCCATTGCGTATAAATTGTCACGACAGCACAACATTTTGGTTAGTTCTTATCCAGTGATTATTAATAAATTGCAACAAATATCGCAGCAATTTTTTGTACATAATTCTGCTTAAGTCCTAATGCTACAAGTTGTTACTTTTTAAATATTTACGTCAATAGTTAAAATAAAACCCTAACTGACATAATTAACATGAGGCTATATTTCACCGGATACGTCCGACCATTTGCCAACCACTAGACTGTCGTCACTGCTCAGATTATACTCTTTGTGTGTGTAATCTTCTATATTTGTCTTGTTTCTTATATACCCCTCCCCCAGAATTTCTGACACACTACTTGATAGCAGTGATTCTATTTTCGATTAACCCACGACTAGAGACTGCCTATTCATGGCGTCCAATGAGATTGTCACGCTTGATATGCATGGACGGTTTCATTTAAAGCGCAGCGGAGATACACTTCTTGATTAGAGACAACTAATAAACTGGGGTGGCTCACGATTTGGATACTGATTTAATTCATTTGCCTATAGAGTGCTAATTTCGTCTTTTCGTCGTCAACGAAAATCATTTTAATTCTCTTCGATGAAACCGTCCTAATATTTTACTCTAAATGCATTCTTGTTTCTTAGGTAATTTGTGTTAAACGTTGTTTTGGAAGTTGGTGATGAGATTTTTGAATCGGAAGACGGCCATTTCGTTTGACGGCCAGCATATTAACATGAGAAATGTCTGTGTGGACACCTACACTGTCATGAGATAGCGTTATTGAGAAACTGAAGACTGAGCTTCAAACGGGACAATTCGTTTACCGTAACCAAATCAATAATATTACAGATCATAAAACCAGCTCTGACAATATCATATGGCATAGTTGCGTGAATCGGGAACAGGTGTCGGCCTAACCGTTTGACCTCTTCCCCCGCGGTGTAAATATTCAGGGAACTATTTCCTCAGAACGTGCCGTGGCCAATGATTCAGAACTTCTCCCAAAAGCGAAGCGTAAAGATATAACCCCTGTTATCTAGAGCATTCGTGTATTCGCCGGAAAAAATATTCCACTTCCAATTTTCATCTGATGATAAATATCTTTTGTCACCATATCAGTCTGGTTTCCTCAAAGCACCATTGAATCAGGCGGAAATTGTCTCAGAGCACGCAGTGCCACATTCCTTCATCTGCTGGTCGTGCAACGGAATTTGAACTTTCTATAGTTTAGTCCATAGAAACTCAACTCTTCTGCCCGCACATTTGCATTCCCCAATTTGGATCAACCCGCGCACGACCAACCGTTCACATCATTCGCCTTAAAATGGGCGTTCTCAAATAACAACTTACTCAGCAGACGGACGACGGATCGGTAGATTGTTGGTCAAACCTAGAATCGTGTGCAAGCATTCAGTGACTGCTCTGGTCCTCTAGTGGTGGAGATGGAATGAGCAAACGTCTTCGCGAGTCCAGACAGACGGGATGAGAATGAATTCTATTGATTTGAACAGTTCGTTGATGTTGATAAAACACTGAATTTGCACTTTTGACAAGAATTTTGCCAGGCCGTATTAAAGGACAACGTGACAACGCATCCTCCTCCGAGAGATTTTTGCAGAGGGTTTATTTTCATTACAAGAGCTCTCTCTTAAAGTGAACGTGTGATGGGAGAGGTGTTAATGTCATCTGCCGGGCGCATCAGGAAATAGATAATCCATAAATGAGATGAGTATCCGGTCACGTGATAAGCACTCAGCATTTACGAGCTTTTGGCAAGCATAAACCAAGCGTTGCCCTGGAGACAGGTTTCCAAGGAAGTACAATGATCTCAAATCTTAAACAATTGAAATTTACTTCCTACGTTTTCTATGTTTATATATTCTTGATTTTAATACCCGGATGTCTGGAAAAAAGGGACTCTTCTGTTATTTTAAGGAATATAACTCACTTTATTGCTTTTCACTATCTTCTTCTATTAAAAGACCTAATGCTTTGTGACATTCGTCTCACTTCGAAAGCGGTGGAAGCATTAACTGTTGATATCGGGTAAGAATCATATATGTATGAGATATGAGAATCATGTATTCATACAAATACCAATGAAACATACACGAACACATAGTTACAGGTGAAGTGGGTGTAGATAATTCGATGGCATGGCAAGGCCGTAAAACTTCAGCGGGTAACTGGTACGGTAATATTTGTATATCAGCACCATTTGTCATTGTAAAATGTTTTCCGAGCTTTTCTCTATAGTAAAGCACAGCAATATACTCTGTATATCTACAAATGTTTTATGCAGTGTAATACTTCAGATGTGTTATTAAATGAATACCCGTCATATTGGAACGATAATTAAACCATGTTAGAGTATCCTAGCCGGAGAAGGAACATGCAAAACATATCCGGTCCCTCGAAGTCTAAACATTACTTGGGCCCCGGACTTTGGCGAATGGCAATGGAAAGTTGGTGTAAACGCCGTCTACAACACTGGTTAGTCGAAATTTAATATTTAACATTTGCTCTGTAGTGCCATTTAATGACCCAATGTAGCTGAGGGAATATAGACCAAATGCGCCACAGAATAACCCCGTATGAACTTAACATAGAGCGAGGAAAGGACCAAGAACAGGGTTGGTTAATAGCCTAATCGATGCCGATTGATTTCTGACCAAGGCTCAGTCTAATTGCCGTTGAGTAATCGTAGCATCCCCTGTAGCTCGAAATCACAGTCCCAGGGGCGCCCAAGCACTTCTGCACAAGGACGCTCTTCATTAGCAACATAAGGTTGACATAGGACATTTCTTCAACCATATGTTTGTTGAATCACTAACCAGGTTGTGGTGTGTCGTGTTTTTTCCACCGACAGCTCAAGGTTTCCGAGGTGTTATAGGAATATGACAAATATCTGTGAAGCTCTTTCCCTAGCCTCTGTTTATGAAACGGACTTCGTGCTAAGTACCCCTTAGTTAAGTGCACTTCATATCTTTACAATACACGTTGTTATGGCAGTTAAGAGTATACTTAGCTAAGTTTGCTTCACGAAACCGGATAGCTGAACACTGTAAATGTTCATGGTACCACTTTGATTGACATAAACTAACACTTGTACAGAAATACAGTTTGAAGCCTGTGCATAAGTTGACACCTGTAGGGACTTTGTTCGACAAACAAAAAAATGTTAGGAATCCTCTGTATCACGTTTGAAATTAAAATTTAGATGCAACCTGGTCACCAGTTTGTGAAGAATGTTGTTTGAGAAGCTGAAAATGTGATTATGCCGCTCGCAGGCCTTTCAAACCTTGCGTCAGGTGGACTTTTTCATGTGGATGCGTAGATATCGCATGGTGCAAGGCACAATGCGAATATACGCCTACTTAGTTCTTTATACGCTTTCGCATGAATTTATAACAACAAAATGAATTAATAATTTGACAGAAAAATTGCTCTGCATTGATGTTTTCCGAACACAAAGACTTCAGGTCCTTCGCTCTTCGCGCTCAACCCACAGGAAAACTGAAGTGGGACTTTTTGTCTTTCTTATACACATCTAGGTCAAACTGCATTAATTTGGCATGAGAGAATATGAAAAACGCACGAGAATACATTGTATGTAGCTGTAGTTTACCTGCCCATGTTTCGCGTGACGCCTGCACGGATAAACTGACAACTGGCATTGTGAACTGTCCCACATTTAGTGTTTTCCAACTGGTCGGGGCCACTGAGGGATGTGCGTATGTAGTTCGGCTGTGCTTTGTGAAGACCGTCTACTGATTCATCAGGGATTGGGGGGGGGGGGGGTCGAGCAATGTACCAGTCCTACACTGAGCCGCCCTGCTTTTAGTGTTTTCTAACTGGTGGGGCTACTGAGGGATGTGCGTATGTAGTTCGGCTGGGCTTTGTGAAGACCGTCTACTGATTCATTAAGGGAAGTCGCGCATCGAGCAATGTACCAGTGCTACACTGAACGAATCAATACTGTGGGCTTTGACATCCATCCGCGTGTTAGGCGGTAACTTCAGCGAATCTCGCCTCTCATCCTAGAGACAGCACTCTCGCCGTCCTTTGTCGGTGGACAAATAAAAAAGTCTCCCTGGTCGTACGTTGGAAAAAAAAGTGTCGCGAGCTGTGGTGTGCAAGTGTAGGTTTCATAGATTCCTTTCAGGGTTGGGAAGCGAGAGAAGCTTTTTCTCCTTGCAGTGACCGTGTGCAACAATTCGGTTCACCCTTTCCGTACAGTGGACGTCAGGAACGCAGTATTTACCACGCTGATTGATTTTAAGGTGCTTTTTCGAGGCAGTCATCCGACACAGATATACGACTTTGTTCATGCTGGAAACTTTTTTATATGAAGGATTCCGTAAAGGGTTGCCTACGGCGGTTTAACACAAAAAAGGCCAGAAAAGATCAAACGGCTTGGGCACGCCTTCCGCGAGTAGCCAGTTATCTGTGATGCTTCTGGCAGTATGCCCTCGGTGGCGCACAATAAGGAAGTTTGAGGATGCGGGCAGTGTGTAACCAGTGGAATGCGATATGGGTAAGTTAACAGATTTTATGTGTCTAGTGTTCAAATCAGGGGGTATGCACCGGTAATCTAGCCTGCGGGTTTTCAGGATACATTTTGGTTATCATAGATATCACCTTCCGGAATCTGTCCCATATTTCTCTCATGCATGGTGAATTGAACAGTTTTCCCCAGATATATGACATCTGTAAGACCACATTAGCCATATGCTTGCAAACTTATATGGGGACTGTATCGGGTGTCTTCTGGCTTGGGTGCGTTCTCCGATACCAATTATCCACAGGCTGACTGTTCACTAAGGGTTCAGCTCCACAGTTATGGTATAACCTGCGAAATTCTGGCCCTCGTTATGAGTTACCAGGCGCACCTTGCATAATGATTCCGGCCACACTTGTCCTCTGCAGGTGGCCACGGGGTTAATAAATTGACTACACATCAATGTGGTTCTGTTTATACGGTCCCTAAGGACTCCGCTAAGCACGTCGTTGACAAAGCTGAGTCCGTGTAGCCTGTCTGAGTGTCCCTGGTCACATGCGGAGAGAACACTGTGTACAGCCAAACTAACGACGCTAACGCGAATGCTTACATCGGTCGGGCACCCTTTTGACCGGTTAAGGCATGCTGACATGCTGACACCTGGTCCGGTCTGCAACACAGGTTTTCGAAACACCTTGTAAGACAGTACTCAGGGTAATGCGCGGCATCCGAGGAGTATATCACCAGACTTTACTCACCAGTTATATGAAAATCCCCCACAGTTGAGACAGCAAACAGCGGATTTGAACCTGCAACTAGGCTAAGATTCATTCGGGTTCAACGAAAATGACCCTTCATTCACATAAAAGCCTTCCACCTTCTTCCCTGATAAAGTTGAATGTAAAGAGGACGTTGAATGTTGATAGCAAGTATTGTCAGGAATTATAAGAAAAAAAATAAGTGGGAGATCTAAAATATATTAAGATCTTTTGCAAATGCAAATGACAGGTTGCATGTCAAGAACAAGTGGCATTTAAGGAGCGGTAGCACGTTAGCTGGACGTCAAAGAGAGCCCGCATGTTATGTCCAGGTTGCATGCCAAGGTCGGTTGATCAGCACATGGCAAGATGCACGTCAAGGGCAAGTTGCATGGCGGAGGTACGTTGTCAACAAAGGGCAGCCTTTCATCAGATATGTAAGTTTTAAGCCTAATGTATAAATTACATTTGTCATGATTACCTAGGTGTTAAATACAAATTAAAACAAAACAAAATAAATAAATAAATAAATAAATAAAAAATAAAAAAGAAACATTACCAACAGGGTAAACCAATCCAAAACTGCCAAGCAAACATTTTGTCAAACCAAGGTAAATCGCTTGCATCCGGGTGGTAGCTACCCCTACCAAAGTACAACAAAATTGGCCAAAATATGGTATACTTGTACTATTTAGAGATTAAAAACGAACAATATATTCCACGAATCTGTGTTTCAAGATGGTGGACGTGTTAAGTGTTCAGCTGTTTTAATTTACCATGTCTTTGCAGGGATGTATGTTCCTTCCCCTTCCCCCGCCCAATTCCGCTTTGAACTTCCAGTGGTTTTGACGAACAGCTTGTACAGTATTGTGTTGAATCTGTTGATAACTGAGAAACCCACAATAATCAGTGATCTTTCAACAAGGGCTCTCAACCAATTTGGAATAAAGCAAATCATTTCGAACAGTGGAGACCCATTTTATGTGGCCTCTATATATTTTTTTAATATTATTCTTCACCGACCACAGTGTTTTAGAGAGGAATGGCGTTCGTCACTGGCAGGTACTGAGATTGACAGTTAAATCGAAGAAGTACGGTTCGTGGTTAACGATAATGCTCCGCTAATAACAAGACTGGGGAAAGCCTAAGTTACGGTATAGATCGTGAGCTGGTCGAGGTAGTCTCGTATATCCTAAGCCTATGCGACCTGGCGTTTCCCTGCTGAGATACCGAGCAAGTCATGAAGAACTGCGGAGACGCTACTGTTGTGCCCACGGAATTGGCATTTGTCTCCAAGCACGCGACGCTTGATTTGTTTAGTCGATGAGGATTCTTCTGTGCTGTGAAGTTCGAGATAACTGAGCTAAATAAAGAGATAATCCCACTTGTAATTGGCGTTGACGTGCTGTAATTCTTATAGAACTGTCCAGATAAGCCAATCGTGCGTGCTTGACGAAATAATAGGCAATAGAGCTTATAGCTCGGCTTAGCAAAATTCCTGTTAAACAACTTACTCAGCAGTAAAGAAGGAAAAAGGACCTCTCTCCCGCCGTCCGCCTTTCAGAAAAGCATAGCGTTGGCCGTTATCGAGACCCTGAAGGCATGGTAAATGTGAAAAAAGCCGGTGGAATCCGTGTTCAATGCAATCGGTACAAAAACAGGGCACTTGCAGTCGTCCTATTCTCGGGTGTACTTACTGATGGATTAGAACTGAATGTATGTTGTCACAATGGCTGAGATGTTCTTAGGAAAGCGTATGGATTAAGGTTCACATTCACTCACTGTCGCAAACCTTTGTATTGTGACTTTAGTTGAAATGTCATGCACCTCAACATACATTCCATAGAAGAAAATTTTGAAATGCTTCCTCTGTCGAACCGATATATTACCACAATCATATACGAAGATTAATTTTTATTTACTTACTTGTTTATTTATCTATAGATATATTCCATCGGTTCCATGATGGGTTCAACTTGTTACTTCTAGAGACGATTGTGGTCAGTTTTAAGGGTGGAGTAAACCGGAATGCCCGCAATACACCACCGTTCTTCGCCACATAAATATATCAGAGGATAATGGTATTTATTTGTACTTTCCGTAACAGAATGCTCCTGTTGCACAGAATTCAACCCGAAAGTGGTGTTATTAAAATACATCATTACAAGAAATCTCACATTAGCTGATTGTGACTCTGGCAAAGTTACAGACTCTTCTGACGTGTTTCATTGTCACGATGCCCCAAAGGCTGTCCATTTCTTCACTCTTTCTTTCAAACGTCAGTCCAGAAAGGCGTATGTAAATCAATGATTTATTTCTGCCCAGAAGCCATGTCTTTCTCACACCCAAGGCCGACTTCTGTGATGAAGAACACGCCAGAGTTCTTTCCTAATCAATGCCACCTAGTGGATACCGTAATTTCCTATTTAATCCAGTTGGCTGGCTCTATGTATAATAATAGCTATTAGCGATTTTAAGGATGAAGGAATTTTCCGTTTTCGTCTTTGACGTGCACTTTGAGTGTTTCGGCCGAGCTCTTTAGACATGCCGCGTCGCTCAACAGATTCCGCCAGCATGAAACACTTCGTCGAGGACCAGGAAGACCTTTTGTACAGACTTCACGCAAGTTTGAACAAATGTTTGCGAAGGTGTTGCAATCAGGAATGACCCGAGAGCGTCCACAACTGAAAGTAGACGATGTCCTCCCAGGGTAAACGCTTGAGAGCATTAATCCAGTCTACGATCCTCTTATACGCTTATAATGCGGGACAATCCGGCCGTCGTCTGGCCACATTACTACCAAATACTTTCACATCACTTAACGTCTGGCTTTTTTGTCCTGTTTCATTTTTTCTTCTTCTGTATTTGCCGACAAGAATCGATTTTGTGATTTGATTTTGTGTATATGACGTGCTGATGAAATTCTCCGCTTTGCGAAACATTCTTTACATCTCAACGATGCTGTCGTAGTGCAGGGCAGCCTTGCAAAATTGCTTGTTCCAAGGGCTCTCCATCTAGAAAAGACTGGAAAGATTATCAGGAGATTTCAGTAGATAGCCACTGAAATTACCGGACCACTCATATCGGCTAGTTAAGTAGGGCGGGAACATTTTCTTCGAGGTCCCAGCTTGCATTGATCGGAATGTCAAGACCATGCAGGCAGGTCTGACCTGAAGGTCGATCAATTATAAATCCGCTGTTATAGATCTTCATTCGATCTTTGATTATTCCCACAGCCATTTTAACTATCTTCGACCAGCCCACTATTAATCACACATGTCGATATGATGTGGAACTTCACAGATAAATGTAAATTGTGCTGTTTTCCTGAGCATGAACTATTTTCTGATGTATTTATATTCTGTGTTACAACATGTACTTTGTTAACCAAGCCACGGGCAACTACCACCGACTATGTCATCTGAGAAGTAATGTTCTGGATGATTGTGTGTTATTTGATGGTATTTTCTGTGAATCAGCTGCGGCTTGATATTTCAAGGACGTTGTCGTGTGTATTCACATTGATGTCTTAACTTGAGGACTTATGTGACTGGTTTAACGTCGCTTTTCACAGAATTTCTGCCATACCACTACCTTGTCTTTTTGTAATGGCCATACCACTACCGTGCTTTTTTTGTAAAGGCTGGATCAGGTGAAGGACAGTTAGTTATATTCGTGTGTGTAAACTGTGCATTGTGAAATAAAGAAAGAGTTGGAATCTACAAACGAAACGTTTCATTGGCCAAAAGTTTGCCTTATCGTCTTTCATCATTTCAATATTATTTTTATCTTTTTAATTGTTTATATGTAAATTACTGAGATAAAAATATATCTCCGGGTAAACACAGAAAAATGATTTATTTCTTCACTAAATATCAGGAAACATCTTTAGTTAATTCAATTCAGACAATTAAAATAACGATTGTCGACGGTGCTTTAATCCCAGTAATATCTATCACAAGTCGTGATAGAATTCCTACCAAGGTTCAAATGCCAACTGTCCACACAGCATTAGCTGATTGTCGTAGATTATCAAGTACACACTATCATTTCCTCATTGTTTCGTTTGGATTAAGTTTTGCTCGCCTCGTCGCTTTTTAGCCAAAACTCCATTGCCGCTGTTGTATTCCAGTATAGTTTAGCGTGTTACTCGATTGAAAACATTCCATTTACTTATTCAAACTGACGACCAGAAACATTGCTTTGAATGGCAAAGCGTTATAACTGTGAACAGCTCACGGCGGTGTAGGTCAGCGACTTTGTACAATGTGTGTGTTCGATATCACTTTGCCCGCAGTGATATTTTCCGTCTGAATTCCCCCGGTTGATCACTTCTCCGCCGCGGATAGAGCATTGTCATTTTATCCCCTTAATGCATCGAAAATAACTCCCAAAATTAAGCGGTGAACTCAGATCAAGCTGTTTGTCTTAGCTGACAGTTTTAGGCAAAGATGTTTATTCAGGGCCAGCGTCCATTTGTCTTCTGGTCGAATTCGTCTGTCGCCTGTCATTATACTCCCTCTGCTGAACTCTCAGCGGTCTTTATGCGTGCGCTTGGTTTCTAAACCAGGCGTCTAGCGATAATGGATCTTGTTTTTGACCACCGGCCAGTGCCCGACTGTCGCCATTCGCTTGCTGCTGCACTGCGGAATCCTCTCTACCTGCCCCGCCTCATTCACCACCAATCTGCACGCGGCACAGCCGTTAGCTGTCCTCTCACTGAGGACATCCTCACTCTGTTATCGGTTCGGCGAAATAAATTCCCGCCCACCTGTTCTGATAACTCGGTATCGGATTTTTTTACCCTTTGCCATATACTCAAGCATTGGCTCGAAATAGAAGGGATTATATTTTTGAAAGGTACTGAAAAACAAAACTTTGAAAAGACGCCTATGTACGCCTGACTCGTTTTGCTTGTTCGTGAATAACTGAGGATAATAGATCAAACGATGTCTGATTAATAAAAGCAAGTCTGTTGTATAACTCCACAGATAAGGCCAGAGTTGGGAACCTTTTTATGCTGCGGTTTGTGTGCTAATCAAGACTGTTTTACGCTCTGCATATGTAAACCTTTCATGTTCAACGTTTCATCTTTCTGGTCAGCTACAACGTCTTGAAAGACTATGATATGAAGTGTTGGACGTTATGTGCTAGGATCAGTGGTGATCCAGAAGCAGCAGTCAGGATGAGCTGTTAATTACCCTTAGTGGTCACTGTATTCAGCCTTTTCATGGGATTTCACGCCATTCTCCAGAAATATTAAACACACGGCGCAGGTGCTCTTTGACGCGTGTCGATGAACTGACCAGTTGGGCCTACCCTTTCTCCCATTATCACACCTAACCGATGGCGGCAGATATTAATGCCCCAAAGCCTTGGAGCTGTGTCTCCAAATTAGCGGCTGTTTCTGCAAGATTCCTGGAACATTCTGGCAAGCTGTGACAGTAGAAGAACAGCAAACACTCTAGCCTTGCGATAAATTACCTATGTTTTGTAGATTAAAGGACTTTAAAATGGTTTTAATGTTTCGAGGGCTGTTTTACACATGTAGATATAGTGTGGATCTTCTGCTATGTAAGTCTTAAGATGAAAACTCAACATTTCACTTATTTTCACTTTTATGCCATTGTTCAAAGGGCATAGTTCAGTGTTCTTATTTTTTTTATTTAGGCCGTGTCTGACTTTGTACTTTGACGCATTTGTCTGCCTATATGACACCCTCAGTAATTACACTGGAAGCATGAAGTATACTAAAGGAAACTTTTTTAAAGTTTGAACCCATACTTTACTTGGTTGAGTGATGAAGGAATGACGAAATAGGTGTCATGTAAAGTGTGCCTTCAAAAGAAAATGATACTCGGGTCTTTGTTCTGTCAGTGAGTTTCTCCATGATAAGGTAACAGGCTGCACACTTTTTAAATATTTTACTACAAACTCCGACGTTTTCTATCAAGGCAGAGGGTGTGTTGTTTTTAACTGTCAACGTTAACTTACAAGGCACTCGTGTAGAGACACGATATTCTTAACTTGTCGTTACTAAAACCCTGGGGCCAACAGCTTATGTGCTACACACATCGGCCTGAAAGTGATATAAGGTAGGACAAATATGACAGCGTAAACATAGGAAGTCGGCCCTTGTTAAAACGAAGCTGAAACCTGCTCGCGGTGACCGGAGAAGGTGTAAATCACGGGCAGTAATGTTAGGATAATTACCCCGAAGTTGTCAGTCCGTCAAAAGCTCGCACAGCCACAGGTGTGTCCAGGGGGTAAAAATGACAGTTTCCCTGTCTTATTTCGTCACCTGAAGGAGGCGTTTTACTGATTGGCTTCTCTCGTTGCCAAGCTGCTGAGCTTCAGGCGTGTCACACGAGATAACGTCAGATATCACCAAAAGTAGTGTACAAATTGTTGAATACCAGGTGTGAGAAATATCGAAATACGGACTTGTGCCATTTGGCGGTAGTTTATGGTTATCTCGGAGGATTAAAGATCAAGTGAGAAGGACGAGAGTTATAATTCCGTTGCCATTTCTTACACATTGCCTCTCATAAATACCCAGAATTTATTGGATTCGATGGCTGCAAAACAGACGCCAAGAAATGTAGGGAGCCGGGTTAATTTTATATAACTTCGGGACTATCTTGGTTAAGCAACTGTTTTTTGCCACTTGTTTAACAGCTTTTAGGCTTCTGAAGATAACATCACACTCTATTTTCCCATATACAGCACTGGTAGAAATGTATCAGTTTGAACGAAATATTTCAGACTGAGCCGAGTGAGCTCAACATTTTATAAACAAAATGCTGGGCTTATCAACGGAGCTTATTTGTTCATTTATTGATACTTAACGCCATACTCGGGAATACTTAATCCATACGACGGAGGCCAGAATTGTGGGTAAAGGGAAAATAAGTGCACAATACCGGTGAAAGTCAAATGGTCAAAACAAAAGTGGAGTTTAGGCGAGGACATTTTATAGAGTTGGTATGTCTATGTTGTGGGCTTTTGTCTCTGTCAAATTCAACAAATTGCGTATATCTATGCAATTATTGGCCGATTATGTGGAACATGTGCTTGGTGTCAACGGAAATAGCCATGGAAATTGTTCATTATACGCTGTTTTCCGGGAAGGTCACACTGACCTTCTCAACCACCCCTTCCCCACCGAACCCCCTCCCCACGGGAAGCAAAAAGTGTTACACAATACCTTCAGGATTATTTATACATAAAGGCCTCTCGTGTTATTCGACTGAAGCCAATTATATTCCAGAGTAACGCTACGCTTATTGAGTTCGTAGATGCATCCGTTATGCAAATCCATAATTCATCGGATAATTGGTGCTGTTTGACCGGCTGCCGCTTTGAAATATAACAAGATGAAGCATTTCGTTTGCTGCATGGTAGAGTGTGAATTTAATACACCTAACAGTGTTGGAATATGTCAATGTTGTTTGAGCTATACAACTGACAATGATGTGTACAAATCCAGTGCTATATTCATTGAGGTCATCCTCTGTCGTACATTCTGCGCCTTTCTATTTATTTATTTATTTGATGCTGTACTCAGAAATATTTCACTTATACGATGGCTGCCAGCATCATGGTAGGAGGAAACCGGGCATAGCCCGGAGCAAACCCACGCCCACCCGCGGGCTGCTGGCAAACCTTCCCATGTGTGCCTGGAGAGTCCATTCTAATAATTCGTCGTCGTCATATGACTCAAACCCTGCCTGTTGAGTAGGGCGTAATACCCATACATACATGGAAGTATACATTCTCCGCAAAATGGCTGGAAATATACTAGCGAAGGGACATTAAGCCATAATCATTTGGTCATTTTTTTATATATCTTCATTTTTTTTTAACAGGCATCAACGTATTCCTTTGTGGGTTTCAGCCCTGGGAGATGTCTCCTTTAGATAAACATTTATTTAGCACTGACGGCAAGTCAAGAGCAGTGTGTGAGATGAATTTTGATCTTTCCAATCAAAGATGCCCTGGTTGCTGCAGGGTCGGTATATGTTGTGATATGATAATGATATGATAATCATTGTGTTATGATAAATATTGTGTCGACGTATTCAAGTAAACAATATAGCTTCACAACAAACTAACCGCCTTGTTGGTCTGGTGGTTAGGGATTCCTCTTTTGGGCGCGAGATCTGGTATTCGTGGCCGGATCATACCAAAGACTTTTAAAAATGTTACTTGTAACTTGCCGCTCAACACTGAAAGTTTAGAGCAAGGAAACAGGACTGGTTGGCCCGATGTCAGCACCATGTGACTGGATAGGGTGTCTTCGTTATATACCTGACGAAATGTTTGACTACGACATACACCACAGAAAAAGGGAATGCGAATAAATTTAGAATTGTTAGTTTTTGGAAAAATACGATGTGTATATCTTAAACATTTCGTCGTAATTGCCAGTAACATCCATTGTATTTTTCTTGGGATGAATAATTCAAAATTATCTCATGATAAATTTTCGACAGCTGACGGATACAAATGTCTGTTCGTGACATTTACGTCCATTTCCTCGTCTCACTTGTGGGTGTGTCCTGCTGGTAGCCTGGCTTTACTCGAGCCTATCTGGGTCCGACTGAAGTCTAATATTTCATATGACCGTTTACCTTGTCTAGACACGAGGATTACGTGGTCTGCGCACTCCCAAGCTTTCCCCAAGTCAGCGGATACCATCCAACTTAAATCCGGAGTTTGTAGCGATCGCCTGTTGGAGTGATCGATGAAGCAGTCATATCCGCAATATTAGAAGGTATTGCGAAACTATACTCTGTTGGCTCGTTCACTGGGCTGATGCGATACCAGAAGAGATGTTAGCAAATCCCCTAACTTAGTGTGCTTGTACATCAGTTTTGATCAGTTAGATCACAAAACGCTTTCAACATGAAACTGTTCGTGTAGCGATATTACACAGAAACGCACGATCTCAGAAAATTGTATGTCGTGTAATAAATGTGACACATTGCTGGATCAACACACTGGTACGGGTAATATTGATTCAGCTGACCTAGACCGTTACTAAATAAAACCGCACTGGTCGAATGTGTATAGGCCGGAGATGATTTGCGCAGTGAAATCACATTTAGGACCTTTTGTTGTAGGATTTATCCTGATTGATATTCTACAACATTTTGGTTTACGGGGTTGTTTGCCTTTTGTCATAACCTAAGATTGCGAATTTCGACTGACTTTAGCTTACCTATGTGCAAATCTGTACCGCGGAAAATACACGGCAAAAACGTGGAATTTGTGGCAAACCCAATTTTCTGCAACATTCCCGTGTCTCATTACACGTGAAAAGTAAAATACCTGAACAAAGCATTTGTGTCACCCAATTGTTTTGGTGATATTGTTATGCATATTGATTCGGCAAGATGATTTCAAAGCATAGAAATGTGTGTCGCAACCTTAAGTGCAAAATCACATGAGACGGAAATATTCAAGCATTTATTGTCCATGTCACACTTTACACGGTATCATACTCTTGCATGTGATCTGCAGCGTATATAGAGTGCGTAATGTCATGGCTTCAGAACTTCTGCTCATGTATGCTACAAGGCTTTAGCTCAGGTTTACAATTTACCCAACGACAATTTTGAGAAAGAAATATGTGAATAATTTTTCACTACACCAATCTAAGGAATTTTAGTAAACAAGTCGTTAAGAAAGAAAGCAAGCCTATAGGAATTGCTTTGTTTACTCTCTGTAATTACTGTACCGTTTGGTAGGAACCTGGCAAACCTCGTGACCAACAACCCTCAGCGAAACAGAGATTAGAACACAGACGATTTCAGTTGTCAAGGGTCTTAGTTTTAAGCATCTAACCTAGCGAGATCCCGCCCCCTCCTTTCCCCTCGCCATCAAGTTCAGGTAAATTATCCAAAATAGAGCAGCCACAAAAAAGTGTGACATGCTGATTCTTTTAACCACGGCATTGGTTCTAGCTTTCTAGCGATACAGATTTAAACCTGAAAAACATTTAAGGTGAGGTTCATCGAGACCATGTGGTGCACATTGTGACGAGGTCTGTGGCAGTACTTCCGGTATGGAGCTAATTCCAGCCGACGGCTGTCAATAGCATGAAGACGAAACTTGCTGCCGGCAAGAACTATCTTTGTGTCGAGAGAATAAGCTTTGAGTGGACGCAATGTAAAAACTAACGAGAAAATCGCTTTGGATACTAGGATTTGAACATGGCAAATGCCCTATGAAGAACTGGTGACGTAAGTTCCTTAACCTGCTCATTATGCATCGACATCTGACTTGGGTTGCATTTACTCGCCAAGTACAGTAATTTCCACCCGGATGATGGATTAAGTTTTTACCTGGAATGCTCGTTTGGTATATACATTATATGCACTATGCTTCGAGTTGACGTGGTTGGCTTACTCTTTGTGAGGTTAGTGAAGCACTACAAAACTTCCTGAAAAAAAAGCAAAAAACATTGCACCATATGTACACTTTAACAGAGATAAGATACGAGCTACAAAGCGGTACTCGTTTGCTTCTTGAGCGTAATCATCTAGCGTCTTCAGTGAAGGTTATTTGTACTCTTCTGTTTGAAGTCGGACGCACTTTATGTAAAAGTGATGAATAGCTGCTTTCAGTTTGCTGAAAAGTGAAGATAATGGCGAGGTCTATTAAATTTGTGCCATTTTAATGACATCTGCCCACTCAATCACTCACTCTCCCAATCAAACCCCACGCGACGAAATTCCTTAAAACGCCAAACTTCGGGAAGCTGATCCCTGCTTCCGCCAAAGCGAGCAAGCAGTGACCGTTGGGTCAATACTTTCTGGGTAAAATATCCCTCAGCGCTGGTGGACATTAAGAAAGAAAGCCCAGAAGGTGATACAAAAAAAATCCCATGAAGGAACAGTGAGAAGTATGAGGCGAGCGTCTATCCTCTTAGCCCCAAGGTATCTAGCTGGGTGATACCCTTCCCTAATGCTCTCCACGCCGGGCGTCTCTGAAGATCCTTCCGCTGAAGCCTCTTGTTGAAACCCACCAACCAGAACTGTTCCCGATCAAAGTGGTCAAATTTGGAGAAAAGTGGTCATTTCTATAGGCGCTGACTTCATTTCTTGGTATTGCCGGAGGGCAAGAGCAAAACGCGGAGAACTACTCTGAGGGAGCCGCCGCCACAAATAGAGTTATACGCCAAGGCGTCCGACGGTCTAAATGAACAGATGCCCCCTTTCTATCTAGTGGCCAGATCTACTACATGCTGATTTTGCTAGCACAAGACACAGCGATCTGAACAGCAAGTGCTCCAACTGCAATCTACCTACACTAACGGAGATTGCATTCAGAAAAACCGGCGGCTTCCTTTTGTGTGGAGAACTCGCTCTGTAAGGTCGGAGAGGCATTAACGCTGCTCCTGAGATGATATCGTCATTTCGTTAGATTCTTGGCGACAGCTTTTGGCGAATAGTACTTTCACATGTTTTCTGAGATATATTTATTCAATTGTTGTTTAACTGCGTACTCATGATTATTTTCACTAATACAGTGCTGAGTCAGTTTAGTAGATGGAGGAAACCTGAATGTCCTGGGTAAACTAGGGAACTTTAGCAATTTACTGCCGAGCTTCCTCACACGTGAAGCTTGTAAGACAAGTGGTCTTCAAGGAACGTTAAACTCATCACGTGTCACTTCTACGGTAGACCAGAGTACTGTAGACCCGCTTTTTGTCACTTTTTGCCCCACAAACATTGAGGGCTGTTCTGAGATGATGAATTCAAAATGTTTTCCTTAATCATTTGTATTCGTATCGCAAACATATACACATTATCATTTGATCTGTTCGTCGAAGGCAGAAATATTTTAGCATGTGCGTTGGCAACAACAAAGCTGAATATACAGATCTCCTGTGGTACCGTGATGAATATGTTTGCACCTGAGCCACTTGTATATAACAGGTGTGCGTTAGGATCTCATCTGTACTTTCACTTTAATTACAGTTTAGTGCACAGTATTAATAACTGGTGTACTCTACAGTGAAACGTTGCTGCCAGTTTGGGCCACAAGGCATAATTCGGTAGATGCAAATTTACAGTTTTTCCACCATAATGCAGACAGCCGGCGTACACGTGAAATATTCTTGAGTACAGCCTAAAACATCAATCAAATGAATAAATAAATAGATAAATTAACAGCCAATTACGTTTTGACTCAAGCGTATAAGCGTATAACATGGTCACACATTTTTTTTCACAGCCAAAATCGTGATAAGACACAAATACAAATCAAATATACATTCATGCTGAAAAATTTACAGCTATATTGAGTGTGTTTAATTCAATGGTGTGTTAGCTGTGTAAAATCTACACCATCTGCTTGTATTTGTACCATAACTTTCTTAGGCCTATGCCATCTGTTTTTTTAAAGGATTTACAGCACTTTATTGTGTATATAGAACCAGGCTTTATACAATGTGTATATATAGCGGTACGGCTGTATGAACCCCGAAGAAGGTCAGCATTACAGATATACATACCATCAGGAACGTTGATATGTGCAGCTGTAATACGAGAATTCGCATGATGAACTCGCGTTTTAAAAAGTGCAGAACTTGTTTTTTTTATGAATTTACGTGCATATGTGCAGCAGTTTGTGAAATGCCAAAGTTAAAAAGGCATCCAGAGGGTGCAGCCGGCAACGAATCAGAAAAATCCAACAGCCCAGGGAGTACAGAGCATGCAGAAAACAATATATGCTGAAGTGCTTCAATTCACCACATGTCTTTTAGGATAGAAGATGAAGGAGGTTTCACCACGCTTTTGTTGTTGCCCTTGAAGAAATCAACACTATATGTGTGATTGTCTGTCACGTCTTTTTAGTATTTTCCGTAGAGCAATCATTTATTTCGAAGAATAAATTGCAGAGTGTGATAAGGCAGAGTCTAGAATGAATTATTAAGTGTCATCGAAAGGGACAGAGATTTCAAACCAAGCATATTTCTCTGGTAGCCATGAATTATATATAAAAAAAGAGCTGCAGATTTTAGATAAACAATACATGCATCGTTTTTCCTGGGCGGCGCTCCCCTCGGGCTTCTGTTCACACCCTCAAGTTTGTACAGTTTGTATGTACGCATGCGACAAATCCCCATGGAAACATACAAGTAATGTTTCTGGAATTGGTAATAGAATCCCCAAAAGGAGACTTCCAGGACCCGTGCAATATTTACGTAATATGGATATGTTTTTTGCTATATGTCTCTTTCACAAAGATGATATCTTCTTAACTTAAGATGCAATATGGATAACAAGTTAGCTGGTGTCGGCCTAAACATGGTCGTTAGTGGAACCGGGAGGTAGGTTTATTGCTAATATTTCCCTAGTCGCAGGACAAGCATGACTGCATTTGTGACTATATTCAAAAGCCTTCATCTTTACAAACAGGACTACAGGGGCGTAGATAAAGTACACCCGTGTGTTAGATCAAGAGCACTTATGCTTTTTGGGGGGTTGACCTAATTTTCAGATGTGTCATGTAAACCAATCGTGTCTCCTGCATTACAAAAGAGTACATTAAATGCAGTATTCCTATAGCATTGTTGAATGTCAACTCTATACACATAATATACATGACATTTTCCATCTGTTTGGTGTCTACGCGTTACAGGATCACACCAAATCCTAAGTGGCAGTATCGAGTTACAAAACACCACATTTAGCCACAGTTCCCAAATCACACATTCAGGCCGACGACGAGGGACAAATTTTGATTTTGTTTTGATAACAGGTTTAGTATCAAAAACTTTTTTTAAAAAGTTGGACATTACTAATTGGAAGAGAATTTGTTTGTGCACTCGTAGGAGCGTTGGAAGCGTGGTGTCGTAAAGACGAAGAAGTTGCTGTCCATTGCGAGAAACTCTTTGCAGTGGATACACGATTCAGTGACTGAATACTTCTCTTTCATTCGCTGGAAGGCGTGAGGTAAGGATTCGGTTACAGATTCGTGCGGAGAGTGGTCAAGTTTCCTACTTTAACATAATTTCCACGGATTCTGCACCCATGGAAATAATGTCTGTTATAATTCAAACTGGCAACGTCACATCAAACAGTGTTGATGTAAACGAAGCAAGGTACAATTATTTTGCGTTATACACGTCGAAGGCAAGTTTTGAAGTAAGCACACACAGGGCTGCGTCACATCCCATTTTCTGGTCGCAGTATTCTATTCACTGCATTCCTTTAAAGCATAATAAATGGTAAGTATGACGTGTTGGGAAAAGTAGGTAGGAAATTTGTGCTTATGTCATGTGATATAGTATTATTAGTATATTAGAGGAGGATACAAGTCATATTCTATAAAAATAATACCACTTGGAAGGAATCAGGATAAGCTGAGTTACTTTTCCATACTGTTTGCCAGTGTAGCATCCACTAAATGTAGTACTTGGTATTTTATTTCGCAATATTTTTTGTTATATTGGGATTGTTTTTATAAGGAAAAGCTATAGGTTACTATATACTATAGGTATCATGTAATCTAACATGCTATTTTCTTCCACATGGAACATACTGGCGTTCCCAAAATAAGGTATTTCACATTCATGATACTGTTGTGGAGAAATTATAATAGACACTATTTTCTTCCACATTCACGATATGATGTTTTGATGTTAATAAACTCAAAGTGTCACTTGTCTTTACTAACATAACTCGAGATATTAACCCATTTGAGGGCAAGAAAAACATGTACCCCTTTAAGTGGCTCGCAATGATCACACTGACTTGTAAAGAGGTTAAATAAAAAGGTGTGAATTTATTTCAGTCTGAATGATCTATTGGTATATGAACAAGAGCTGGTCAAATTTTGAGTTAATCTATCTATCAAATGCAAGGCAATTTTTTCGCCTTAATCCAGGATTGAAATATTATTTCATCCGAAAAAAAAACCCCGCTGATCTGCCCAGCTACGACTTACGTCACCGGGCTTGCCCTGGTACCTATCGTAGAGTTGCTATAGCCGTGATTTCCCGAAGCTGCAAACCGCACAGCCGTCGCATAAGCGAAATACCGTTGAGTAGGGCGTAAATTCCTAATCGAAGGCACAAATAAATACTTGGAACCCTGTGTCGAGCTTTTGGAACGCCTTATACATCAAGCTGAGTAGCATTTGACATGTCTTCAGCAGGTGATTTGCTGTAGAATGACAGTTTTATCTGAACGGAGGCGTTAAGCGTATTGGTGAGGTTTTCACTATATGGATGCGATCGATCCTTAACCATTGACTTTGTCTGAAGACGGAAATTACTAAGTTGAAGAGTTGCGATTTCGCCCCGCTTTCTTTCGCTCACTGATGACGTAACGCTATCTATCTCGCCTCGTGATAGGGGCTAGTAGCTTCTCGTCAACGTTCGCTTGCTATGTAATAGCACATGGCGTTAACAGTTGGCAATCTAATAGCCTGCTCGGGCATGGGTTTCACCCACAGAAACGGAAATTTGTTTCTCGGTGGAGAACCTGATTAGAGTGGGCTGTAGACTTTAGCTATTGCTCAATATCTTTCACGCCTTGCTCACACAAATGGTTGACCCTTAGCTAACCCTTGGCTATCGGACTGTTATATATAAATATATGTACCAATGAATACGAACTAGGAAACCATACCCATCGCTGCTCATTGGTGTTGTAAGAAGATTTTACATCCCTAATTAAATGTCTTGCAATTTTACTCTCTCTAACAGACTCTGATGTACCTACCATTGTGCGGCTACGCAGGAATGAATTGTACCTGGTTTCTGGCGTTTTCTCTAAAGCTCAGAGTGTCGTGAGCGATTATTTGACGATATGACAATTAACAGTGTCCAGGGTTTGTAAATCGCCCAACACCGTACAATCAACCACGTTAATTACTTCGGCAGTAATTTGTTTTGCTTCATCACTCTGATTATCGTCGTCGACGTGTCAGGCTACCATTTAACGAGTGCCCTTCCTGGCGTATGATAACTCACTGCCAGTGTTATGCAAGTTTTCGCCTACTTGCTAAGAGATTAAATTTGGTGCGTTTCAAATTCGCCACTGATAAAAGTTTGTGCTCAGGGACGGTGCGTTGCTTTTCCTCTGGCTGGAGTACATGGAAGCTGTTGACACAGACTAACCAGCCTGCGACATCCAGACCAAGAAGCTTTCCAGTGATCAAATAGTTCACAGATTGCCGTGCACATATGACCTCTCCAGTTTCACTTATGTTTGTGACAATTGGGGAGTGTGAAGTGTAGGTAGAGGTGTGAAGCGGGCCGTTTCGCGTAGTGCACATTGTTTGGCGTCGACTCGCTGTCTCCATTACACGACCTGACAAGAGGTAAGGCGTTGTTTACTTAGTACAGCAGTATTTATCCTCGAATTGTAGTTTTACAAATTTAGTGGGGTTGCGGCCATTAAAAAATAACATTGCTGATATCTGGAAGTTGAAATTCAACGAAAATTTCGATGTAAACGCCTGTGAGGAGCCACATTCGGGGAAACAATAAAATGATCGCTGCTTTCTACGTTGGTAAGATTCCAGTGCTTCTAAGTCGGCTTTGTGATATTTCCAAGAGAGACATGTCTGGAATGTTGACATTTTTCAATAGAAAAGTATCTCATTGCAAGGTGTCTGGGAATAGCGGAAGCTTTTTGTTTTACTAACTAGTTTCCTTAAATAGCTAACCACTGATGCTTCATATCTTAACAAATGTGAAGTACTAAATTTTCCCTGTGCAAAAATTACAGTTTTAAAGCATTAATTTATCAAACTTCATCAGTCGTTTCTGAGTTTGTATTCTTCAAAATATCCAAAATCACCTCTGCAACATTTTTTCATAGCGCCACCCCACCCACCCCCACACCAAAACGCCCCAATAGCATATAAATGATTTCTGACAATGTTTAATGGTTTAAACCAAAGTCAGACGAGTTGGTCTAGGATATATCATCTCAGTAGATGAGCTAACACATAGGTTTGTCACCCTCCAGCCATCAAGAGTGGCAGGATATATTTTCATAGCAGAGTTCAATGGGAATAATTCAGGTGAGTCATTGATATGTCGACAACCTTTTCTGTGATATGAATGTTGCTATATAATAGCCTCAGACCTAATGTAGGGGAGAGTGAGCTTTGCTCTGAACAGTACGTACAGCTCTTGGCGTAACTTGGCATATCGAAACTGTGGCATTGATAAAAGATAACATTTGATTTATTTATCTGGTTGGTGCTTTACGTCGAACTCAAGAATATTTCACTTATACGACGGCAGCCAGCATTATGATGGGAGGAAACAGGGCAGAGTCCGGAGGAAAAGCACGACCATCAGCAGGAATAAGTACGGCTGAAGGGGAAGCCAGCGTGAACTGGGCTTGAAATATCCGTTTTTAAAAGATAATAATAATAATAATTAAAAAAAGTGTATGTAAATATAGTGTGATCTCATTTATATAGGTAGTAAGCGCTGCTTCTAGGAATCAGTGTGGTGGTGAGATATCTCAGCGTGTAAAACATCCGACATACCCCGACGAACGTATGGTTTAGGTGCTTGTTAGGACATCCAAGACCTTGGACAGGTGAATTGTGGATTTTGCTCTAACAGTCCGTTAAAATAAGTTGTTGATGACGCTTTTGTCACCTTACTGATGTTTATCCCGGCGTGATGTTGTTGCAAGATCACTTAGCTGCCACAAATATGGTGCGTTACCCGTAGAAAAGTTCCCCAGCAACTTGCCAAAGGTGGGTGGTTTTCTCCAAGCCCGTCGGTGTCTTCCACCCACAATGCTGACCGCCATGGTATCAGTGAGAAATTGTACGTTGAGTACGGCGTTAAACAATAGTGAAATAAATATATCTTTGGGAAATGGCAGTGCCACTCTGCGACCAGACACTGGTATCACCCATCTGGAAAGTTCATAACCCTAAAGAACACGCCGATAATGAAAGGGAATACCGTAATACAGCCTATTATTGAATATCTACTTCCCTTAGAGACTCCCTATAGTCACTAAATTACTCAATCTGTACAACAATATCCCTTTTCAATTCTTAACAGAAATATAAAATTATCGTACAATTTTGAATAGCAACTGCCGGTTGGTAATGTTCGCTGAAAATTCTTTAGTTGTCGACTGATTTATACATGTAAACCTGTTTTAGTGGTTAATAGTGTGATCGTGGTGTTTACTCGTGTTTTTCCTTAAGTTAAGCCATGTCGAATGTTTCGTTTCAGCTTTTTTCATCAGATCATGTCCGACACGATAACCACATTCACTGAATGTCTTCTTTCAGTATGGTAAACAGAATGTTCAGTCGCAATACCATAGTGACATTTATGATGATAGCCACGATCATAAGAAGATGTTTTCTTTTAGAGAGCTACAGCTATGTATGCCGTGTTCTTTACAATTTACATGTGTTTCGTAATTTATGGATTTGTGTATTTCTCGTGTGGCTTTTAACACGTTTAGCAAACTACATATGTTGAACGTCAAATTAAGACATACCCATGCTCAGTAAACCTTTATTTGGGCGTTCTAGCAATTACTCGTAAACTAAAAAAAAATTCCGGCATCTCATGTTCGTAATTACAAGTAATTACAGCTAATTACAAATCCAATTGTTCCACATACCACTTTTGCATGACACAAAAGTAAACCAACTCTGTGTATTTAAGTCATAGTTATGTGTGTGTAAATTGGCTGCCATTTCCTCAACACTTGAGACTATAACATTATCCCTTGTCGTTTGACATTTACTGTACATGCGATTACGTCGTGTAAGATAAATTCATCACAAAAACCAGTACACTTGAATTTCCCACGCAGAATGAAAGTGCAAGACACACGCACATGTACATTGCATGAGATACAGTTCATGGAATTCGATATCTTACTTGTCAACGTGAATTTTCTACAAAAGACACGTGAAAAGAGGAGTGAAACCAAAATGCAGCAACAAATGGCTTTCTATCGACCACAATGGGATGATATTAGTTAGATGGTTACTGAGTGAAAGGATATGAAACTATGTGGGGTCTGTAAGCCCCAATTTATTTCTTATAAAACAAAAGAAGTTTCAACAGTACATTTTCTGTCGCGTCGAGGAGCTTTGAAGTACCAATCAGTGCGCTGGAAATTAAAACGTCATAGCGTTACTGACAATGTTCATTCAACATTTTTGTGACGTTGTATCCGTAGTGTCATTGTTTTGTCACGTCACATTGTAACGTCATGGCGCTCTCTCTACTGATAAGTCATCAGACGCATATGGCATCTGCTGCACGGTATAGAGTTATACACACGTGACCATTAGTGTCCAATCAAGAACAGAGGATTTTGTCTGATGTGGGATAAAACGCTGCCCAGTCTTTCACTGACCTTCTACTAGTGCATATAACGATATATTCATGAGTACAGTATAACAGAGTGGTGAAGTAGTGTATTGAGTATATTTTGTACCAAAGGCCAGAAGACATATGCAATGTTGAGTGGATTTCGCCATGCGCACATGACTCAAGGGGATTCTGTATTTATCGCTAATAGACATGTAATAACACCCAGTCCCTAGAAAGCTCAACACAAACTAAATGTACATGTATAGGACTGGCGAACTCGATCTTTTCACTACTTGGCCGTCCTAAAACGTAAATCGTCTTTCGGCCATTTGGGGTAGATGTACCTATCTAAATCCGGTTAGATGGTGTTGGCATTTAATATGGGCGGTTGAAAGATTCAGCCGATGGCAAAGTTGGACAGGAAAAACAAAGAAGAATATGACACATGATTTATCTTGAAATTCAGTTTGTCGAACGTTTTACACTTTGTTTATACAGATGCGCTGGCTGTTAATTTCTACTGGGGAATAGATTCAGGAGTTGTCAGGTTATGAAGTTTACATATCTAAATAGACTG
Organism: Acanthopleura granulata; assembly: GCA_016165875.1. Lineage (NCBI taxonomy): Eukaryota > Metazoa > Mollusca > Polyplacophora > Chitonida > Chitonidae > Acanthopleura > Acanthopleura granulata. The sequence continues at coordinate 6,441,392 of JABBOT010000080.1, read as the reverse complement.
AATTGGGTTTAATTATGTTTACTTTTCATAGAGAACAGATAAATGAAAAGCATAACCTCTGCATACGAACAAAATTCACGTTCCCAGACTCGGGCTTGTTTGGTTCGGTTGTGTTATAGGCAAACCAAACATCTAAAAAAAAAAGAATGCCAGAAATTGATAAAACACCCACCAAAAAAAAACCAAAAAACAAAAAAAAAAAACAAGAAAAAAACAAAACAAAAAAAAACAAACAAACAAAAAAAATATTTACCTATATATATGTATGCGTGTGAGTTTGGCCTGCAATCGATATCTTGCAAAATTTGCTACATTAATGACAATTTCTAGCTATGAGTTGTCCACTAGAGTGGACCGGTTCACACGAGGCCGCTGATGTATCGCGTGACCAACTGACCACACTTGGCTTATAATATAGCGGTTTAAATCACCTCTGACAAGACAAGGTAAATTAGCCTTCTTACAAAAAGGAACCGCCTTTCTGTGCGCCATACTCTCCATGCAAAATATAAAATAAACTATTTATAAATGATAGTCATGAATATAAATAACATTCATTTGGGGAACTGAAAGCCACCATCAAAGACACTAAAAAATCTACGAATATGTATCCGAAAAGAAAAAAATATGCATAAAGGTTACAAGTTTCATACATTATTAAGCAATTGCAACGCACTTAAGACATGGATTAAGGCAGTTTGCTTGCTTTCAGTGTATCGATATTAATACCCTATGCTGAAAACGTTTCGATGGCCGCTCGTTAAATTGCGAATGCATTTAGCCTAAGCTAATAAAATTATATAGTGATCCGATAAAAATTAATCCCACAGCTAACAGCCTTGTAAACTAGAGTCTGTCAGTCAATTGATTTACACCGGTGGTCCAACTATTACGTTACCTCGTCAATCTCGGGCTTTAATGACAGCCATTTTATTAAGGCTTACATTTTAGTTTACCTTCAATAACGTGGTACGTGGGAACCCAATTACCTGAAGTTGAAAGGACGGGTTTGTTAGCCGTCTCGGCTCCCAGATGCATCGGCGACCCACACGAAGCCGCTTTCCTGGCTTATTAAAATCGTGTATTTGACTTTATAATACTTCTTGAGGGAACGTTGGTGGAAAGAATGAAAAAAAACAAACAAAAAAAACAAAAAAAGAAAAGACATGAGAGCCCACCAATGGACGTTGATTGAAAAGTAACTGAGTCTATAGACAATACAAAGTAACTTCCAGGTCCCAGGTAGAAAAACTTAATAAGGAAATATCAAAACTAAATACAAACGCAAAATGACGTAATTACCGTTACATATGTTTAACACACGCTTTGCTGCCCAAAAGTGCTCCTGACCCCCCACTCCTGTCTCCATCCCCTTCCCCATTCTTCATTTGACATGCTTCCTCCCGTATATGTCGATTTATAACTGTGGCTCAGTCGGTAAGCGCGTAAACGCAGTGCAATGACCGAAGCCTCCCACCAATGCGGACGCTTTGAGTTCATGCTGTTTTCCTCTCCGGCGGTTCGTGGGAAGGAATGACAGCAATCTCAGGATGGTCGTGCCTTTTCCCCGGGCTCTGCCCGGTTTCCTCCCACTATAATGCTGGCCGCCTTCGTATGAGTGAAATATTCTTGAGCACGGCGTAAAACACCAATCAAATAAATCAAATAAATAAATAAATAACCAAGTCATCGCTGTTCTGTTTCATTTACACCATTTCAAAATGGTATTTTTTACATCTCAATCCTTTTATTCAGCGTGGGGAGATTTACGATCTTCATACGTTTCCGCACACACAAAAAATCTGAAATCGAGACCACGATCCATGTCTTATTCATGCAAGACTAATAACCTATTGACAGTCTGTCGTCAGAGAACACCATCCCGTCACTGTACACTCGCACTGAATTCCTTCCTGTCAATGCAGACAGGAGTTTGTCCTGTCGACAATTGAGTAACAAGAACCTTATAGAAAGGCATCTTTTGTTACCCATGTACAATAATGTGTTGTTGTGTGCGGTCGTTGTCCAGGGCATGCTCCTCTGTCATATCTGGGTTGTGGTAACCAGAAGCTAATTACTCCGAAATAACTAGGAGAAGGGAAGCGAGGACGCGGAGGGAAGGAAAATGGAGAAGCACACGAGGACAGCAGACTGACGATCACAAGTCCCAGGAAAAAACTGTATGGTATTGGTTTACGTCTGGATGACACCAATGCACCCCTCCTCTTCTGCCAACTTCACCCCACCACCATTAGATACTGTTGACGGTTGTTTGACGGTCTAGGGTATCGATCCCCTATAAAACATTCACTGTATTTGTCTGGGGACGGAGAATAAAAACGTCCACACGACCAATCCGTCTTTTTCACTTTGGGTTAGCAAATAATACATATTCCTGTCGTCTGCGTTTTTGCATGTCGTGTCTACGAGTCTGTTTCAAGTACACGCGATTAATTCTCTGCGAGTGAGCGCTGTAAAACCTGTACCACGCTCGAGAACTCAACGACCACAATACCTGGAATGGACAGGTCTTTGTTTTTTATTTTTGACGTTATCAGATGAACGCAATGAGTCGTTTTAAATACGTATCGCGGCAAAGATACAAAGGTTCTGGTAAAATCATCGATTATCAAAAGCATTCCCAATAAACAAAATATAAGCAAAACAATCACACTGCTCACTACGCCAAAGCTAAGCAAATTGTCGATAAAGGTGCATTTGAAAGCTAAAGATCTAAAACGAAGGAAGGCTGGCCCGGAAAGGTCATAAAATGGAAGTCGGCTAGGTCTGAAAGAAAAGAATGAACGTAAACATCGTCACGGTCATAAGATGACAGCAGACAGGGTTCTGGGAGAAAGGAATGGACGTAAACATCGTCACGGTAATAAGATCACAGTAGGCTATTGTCTGGGAGAAAGGAATGACCATAAATGTTGTCACGATCATAAGGTGACAGCAGGCTTGGATCTGGGGGAAAGGAAGAAAAGGAAACATCGTCACGGTCATAAGGTGACAGTAGGGTAGTTTCGGGGAGAAAGGAATGAACGTAAACAACGTTAAGGTCATACGATGACAACAGGCTAAGGTGTGGGAGACGGGAATGAAAGGAAACACTGTCAAGGTCATAAGATGACGGAACGCTAATGTCTGGGGAAAATGGATCAACGTAAACATCATCACCGTAATAAGATGACAGTAGGCTAGGGTTTAGGGGAAAGGAATGGACGTAAACATCGTCACGGCATTAAGACGACGTGGTAGGCAAGCTCGTTTGATATCCGAATCATGTTCTCTCGGAGGAAAACAATTATCTGTTTAATAAAATCGCAGTTGTGTGGTCATTTTAATAATAAAGATAAACCGGTCATATTTAATGCGTTGAGTAGCTCTGGAATCTGTAAGGATCGATTGTGTTCCTGCCACGGGGCAAAGATTCTCATCTCCGTGTAAACAGCACAAGTTAAGCAATATACGTGGTCTTTTCAGGAATGCATAAATAGTTTCATTAAACAGCTGCTGTCAAGTAATTCGTTGCAGGCAGCCTTAAAACAGTTCGGTGGCGAATCTTTCCATTCCATTTCCCAGAGGTCAGGCCAGTCTAGCGACCTCCGGTACACCACGCGCCTGTCAGACGTCACGCAATCAATATCCTATTGCTTTTACTCTTTCAATAAGTAACTGACATTATACAAGGACCCTCGTGGTTTAAGGACGGTACGAGCAACTGTTAACAAAATTCTTCACCAATTATTGTCCGGCGTTTCCTCTGCCTTGGGCTTTTCCATTCATCTTGAAATCTGATTTCTTACGCCTAGTTATTCGGACGCTGTTGCCTTCATTAGCTTCCCGTAGCTGTAATTTTCTCTCGCCGCGGATTGGAACGTACGGCGGACAGATTCCGGACAGGAAGTAATAAAGGTTGTATTGTGCAAAACAGCAAGCGGTACAATAGACGCTCTACCGTCGTTGACAAGAACCACAATTGTCACTACACAAGCTTGTCACACAGTACTTTCGCTAAATCAGCTGTGTATGTTTTGGTGCGCACCAAATGATGTGTTAGACAATTTACCTAATCTAACCTTGTGGGGCTATTATTTAAGGACAGCCAAACATCCAAGGTGTTTAGCGACCTGGGGGAGCCTACTTTGGAAGAATTTTTTGTATTTTGCGAGGAAATTAGCATTACCAGTTCCATATAAAGAAAAAATATAATAGAAACTACATTCACCAATTAGTAAACATGGCAGTATTCAGCTGAAACTTAACGCATCGCGCATGAACGCACATACACCAAGAAGGCCCTCGAATATGTACTTCACAAAATACGAGAAAGGCACATTGATTTGGACCTCTGTGTTTAAAGCAGGAGGCTGTTTTACGAGTTGACCATCATCGTAAAACAATTGCTTTTTGAATAGATGAAGTTAGTATCCCATGGCTATTGGTCTCTCGGTCTATCCACGTGCATACCACCGACCAATCAAGTCAATCAACACTATTCCTTCCATCCATCCCCTAACTACTCATTCAGCCAGTCGACGTAAAAATCAACAACTGCATCAATCAATTAGCCAAAAATTATTCCTTTTCCAGGCATATTCTGTGAGTCATCATTTTCATTTGCTTAATCGTGCAATAGTTTTAATGGCCATTTCAGAGCTTAGGTTTATTCGTTCTTCTGTGCTTTGTTCCTAAGTCACAGCATGTAAGCACCCTTGAAAAATATTGATTTTGTCGCAATTGTGTCTGTTTGCGGATTTTGCTCTCGTGACATAGATAAAATGCACTTGGATCTTGAGATCGCACTTCAGACAAAGATTCACTGGATACTTTTCGTTTTCAAAAAACAATCTCTGAACTACAACGATATATTTTTTGCGTCTACAGTTTCGCAGAAACCGATGCACTGAGGAAGAAACAGATTTAGAATATATAATCTAAATAAAGTACACGTAGTAAATTGACAAAGGATCTGTTTTCTTTATAGCTGGCTACGGCTGCTGTTTCAGCTCATGTTGCTGTCGCCATGTGAACGAGATATTTCATACAAGGGATTGATTTTGTAAAGGGTTGACGTTGTTTTGATAGAAAACATTGTGATCAGGCCGGACTTGCTGGGAAGCGATATCAGGAGGATGTGTCTCCGGGCAAGACTATATACTAAGATAACACTGCAGCCTGATTACCAGCGAGCGGATGAAACGATCTCAGGCCGAAAGGGACATCAAATACTTTAATCTAAACAAGCGCAGGTTGTTCCAAGCCAGGTAACAACTGTTTCCTCAAGGGAAATAGTTAAATACAATAAATATGAACGCTGCTTACATGGCGCAGAAAAAAAAATCATTTTGGAAATTCTGTGCAAAGGAGGAGTATCGACTTTACGTTTTTGGTAATGTTAATACCTTTACACACGCAACTTTACTTGAAATAATATTAAGGCCATTTTAATTTTGCTGGTAAGTTTGCTCCAGTTGTTGTTGTTGTGACTATTTCTCGGCATACACAAGACGCGACTCAACTGAACTGGTTGTACGGAAATGATCCCAGTGTCCTATTGACATACGAATTGACCTAATTATACATAACGACTGGAGTGCGCCTTCAGTTGAGTCGGGTCGTTATTATGTATACACTGTACACTAGAGATTAGGGTTTGACGTAAATTTCGAACTCAGTTGATTTGTTTCTAAAGTTCTCGTTTTCTTCGAGCTTATCATTACTATTATAGTTTAAAATTTCAGGATTCCGTGTATTACAATCACTGGATTGCTGTAGGATTTTATAACCAAGATACTAAAATCTTGTGCAGAAGCGCAAGTATTCAGTATGTATTAGATAAATACGTATGCGTTTACACATGGTACTTTGCTTTCAACTGAGGTCTCGTTTGTTGTCAAGCTTCCTGCCTCTGTTGTTGTTGTACTTGCCGAGAATGTCACCGATATTGCAGTCGAGATTTAATGATTCATTGGATATGGAATCCCTGGGTTACAGCGCGACTTGTCTAATCAAGATGTCTCCCTATAAAATAACTCATCTGTGTGAGCAGATGAAACATCCTGGGAGAACAGCTGGAAATCAATTTAGATGATAAGAGTCGGTGCACATTGGATGCTGTAATGAAGAACAGCCCCAGGCAAAGCCGCGTGTTAACATCTGAAGCGGAAGAAGATCAGCGAGGAAGTAAATGTCGACAAACACGGTCTTATACGTGCGTGTGAGCAACCATTGCCCATTTCCGTGTCATTCATAGACAACGCTTATTGTTCCCAGTGAAGGTAGAGCTAACTGCCCGTATAATGCTTCACTGGCTAAGCGATTTAGCGTGTTTCACTCATTACCACTTCAAGAGTGTCAGAATACATCTCTAATAAACGGGCATGTGAGTTTGGGCGGCAGGTACTTGGTGTGGTAGGGGGTGTTTGGAGGGGTGTGTTTTTGACGGGTTAACGTGTTTCCCCTTGGGCCATTGATGTGTCAACCAGAAATGTTTGAATTCAGCTTAAAACAACAAGTAAGTATATAAATAAGTTAATAAATACTACACCAAGGTGTTTAGCAAATGCAGGACAGTTAATATGATATTCATAAAAACATATGTTTTTTTTCACTTTATACATGGAGAATACATGTAACAAAACGATTGCTCAGTGTTTTGAAGATTAATAATTATGCCTCTGGGAGATATTTCAATTTCGAATTCCTGCAAAACTGAAAAATGTCTTTGAGCTAGATGGCCTTGATAACGAATACCCCCGCGATATTATTTTACCGCTGATTCCAGTTCTCGCTCTCGCATCGGTAAATCATGTGGTGGCGTGCCTTCGATCGATTCAACAGAGATACTGTCAATCCGCGCCAAAAGAAGAAGGAAATATTGGAGCAAGAGATGTTATTACTAATGGTTATAGTAGTAAAATCTATACCACTATCGCTGCATACTGAAAGCTTACCTGAATAAATAAATCTCTCCAGAAACATATTTTTTTCACGACAGACACTTTGATATTGTGACCATAGCATGGGAGTTGTAGTCGAATTACTCTTCTTCCAGGAAGTGTTTACGGCTAGCAAATGTTTCTCCTGTACGATTCTTGTTCCAGGGGAAGGCACTGGATTGTTTCTGGGTAGCTGAGAGCACTTCTGACATGCTCAAGCGCAGGCCTATCAAATGCTCAGATTTGTATTAAGTTAAGGTCGATAGTCGTACGTAGCGTGCGTGTACAATCAAGGTTACATTGTTCAACTATGCCTGGTGATTTCACGTGTCTCCTTTTGTTAATTGCAGGTGAAACAGTAGGGTGGCTTCTATTCCACATGGAGTGATCTAGGAGACATCTTCGTTCTCCACTTGGTTAGCTGCCTTCGTCCACAGAACAACACCTTAACCAGAGATCAATCGCTCCTGATCCAGGTCGGTGACGCAGGCGAGTGACCGAGGCGGAAGGTGAACGTGAGACTTAGGTAACTTTCGCGCAACTCTGCTGGCAGCATCGTAAGGAGCATTTTCCAGAAGGGGTGAAGCAATGCTGCTAGTTTCCCCCTTCGGATTCCACTTGCTGAGAATCCAACTGAACCACTGGGACATTTCGTTAAAGACTGACGCAATGTGTTCGCCAGCCGTTTGTGAAGGTTAGGAAGAAAAATAAGTCAGCAGAAGCTTTATCTTCGGCAAAGGGTGTACTTATACAAAGAATCGCTTTCACAAAGTGTAATATGTTTTTGTGCTTACTGAAATTCTTGAGGCATCCTCTCGGGCTGCTGATCGTGCTAGGTCTGTTGTCTGGCCCCGGCACCAGTGGTTTGAACGGGACTACCGAAGTGGGTGGTCGAGAAGTGGAGTATGAGATCAGTACCGGCAAGGCGGAAACTCCACCGATTAGACGAGTGCAAGATGTGGTCTCGTCGTTTTTGGAACAAGTGGAGCAGTACGAGAAAAACAAAGACAACTGCACCGCAGGGGTGAGTGTTAACCTAGGGCCTGGGGTGGTCAAACACGGCATTCAGAGGTTCAAAAAACAGGCCTTAGTGGCGGTGAATAGAGCAAATTTGCTCACTCGGATATGGCTGCAGTACGCCAGAGAGCCAGAGCTTCTCCGCTCGGAATACCTGTTTTATTCCCTTGTACGTAATATGGTTGAAGGTGATCCTGACATATTTGCCGCAGGGAATTGCTATGATGAGTACGAGTTTAAGGATTACCTCCTGTTTTGCCCTTTCTCCTATCGCTTGCGGGACGGCAGGATTATAGTGAAGGATTTATCCCTGGAGTATCAATATTCGGACAGCACATCGGAGTTTTTCTTTCGGGCAAAAGAAAAAGCTCACAACAAAATAAAGCAAGGGAACTTTTCATACCTTAAAGGTGAGTGTTGTGGAGTTGTTGTAAAACGCGATTGACTTGATGCAAGCTAAAATTATTCTGCTTTCATACCACCCAATGTCGATTAATGCCTGGAGCATAAAAGCAAAAGGGAAATTTTGCATAAATATCGTCACTAAGGTGTTAGGTTTTTCAATCAAATTTTAGCCCTAGAAGACGGAATTATATCGGAGTAGGAGGAACGAAAAACATTTTTATAACTATCATGTCGGTCGTACGTCTACATGAGCTGCATGTGTTTTGAAAGAGTAATCCATGGTGCTTCACAGCCGTTTAGTGGAAAGCAGTTAAAATTTCTAAGAAGAATACACGTATGGGTGCCAGCCAGATCTAAGATCAGAGTATCACAATTGACGTCATATCCACATGTAATCGTCTTGGTAAGAGATATATTTTCCCTAATTCAAAAACAAGTACAAGATAATATAAACTGTCAAAAATAATGTCATCATGTCATACAGATGCATCTTATTATGAGGTGGTGTCAGGAGTTGTGTGTATTTTGCGTGATATCTATATTGCTGTCATCTCCTTGTTAACCGTGTGGAGATGCCTAGTTTGCCACATGGGCGGGGACCCGTGGTATTGTAACGTTTGTTTTAAGAAGGGCTATTCTGCGAACCACCACCCACAGACCGGACACGCCTAGTTTTTGACAAAAGTAACTTGAATCAAGCACTAGTCAACCGGTTGTGCTGATAAATATAAAACAGACGTGAGTGCCATGAAGACGTTTCGACCTTACCGGGAAATCTCCCAAAACAGAGTGTTTACCGTCCGTACCCAGCCTATAAGTAGGATCTGGTCGTCTGTTCAGGGTTAAAGCAGTGACTATGGCATGCCATTCAAATCCTATGTTTTATGACGAACAATTGCACAATTTCTTTTGTATTGTGCAGATCGTCATTTTGAATAGCATTAGATTGTTAGGTCTAATCGCGTGCCTGGACTAGGCTTTGTTCCTTCCAATTAAGAAGCATTAACGACGGAGCAAGATCATTCTTTCATAGTTCTCGAATGGAATTGCGGTTCTTGTATTACTTTATAGCATATTAAACGTAGCAGAATTCTCTTTTTTGCTTATTTTTTTTCTCAACAAAACACTAGTGCACACGCATGAATCATTCCAATGTAAGCAATTAGGGACGAAGGCGTATTCGATTAGAAAAAACTAAGAGCAACCTGGCGAACAGAGAGTTCACATAGCAATTGTGAAAAGCTTCAATCAGTTTGTCAGTATTTGAGAATGGTCCATGGGTATTTATGCTTCATTTTATATTTAATTACCGCTGCTTTTTATACGCGTAACCACCCTTGTTAAGGAAGGCTGTTTTATATTCCTCTGCCTCAAGTGCTGTTGAAACCGGCTTTGATTTCATTTGAGCAATTATTTGAACAGATAGTTTTTGTACCATCTAATGCAATTACCAGTTGAATTTTGAAAAGGCGATGTCCTTTTTTCAGTGGAAATTATCAATTTTCATTCGACGCTAAGAAAGGGACTAAATGACACCTGACGTACTGTCACTGACACCTTCCCTCGACACCTTCTGGCCATAACGGCTAGGCCCTCTTCTGTCTTTGCCTCTGTTTTCTTGTTTTGTTCTTTTTTTGGCTTATTTTGTCTTGCGTCTACCAGACATCAGAGAGCCTCTTCCAACATTTTTTTTTCTTTCCGAACAATATTTCTTGGTTTCAAAGGGTTTGGTTTTAGTCTTTTTATTTTGGGACATTTTATGTTAGTGGTTTTTGATGTTTTCTTCTCGGTCCATTTATACCTTTAGCTGAATTATATGTTCAAAGTAAAAATACCGGCTGTAATAGCAAAGTCTTATGAATTCAGCATTAGCCATGCAAAATTAGTAAATACACATGTAGTAACGTTACTGTCGAGTACTGACGTTACCACTATAGGTGTCCAGGTTTAATAAAAAGTGAACGACGGATTACTGATGCTACCACTATAGTAATGGATATCCAGAGGTGGTAAATAGAGGGCGGATTGTTGATGACACAACTGTAGTAATGACTATCCCCGTGTGATAATTACAGAGAAGGTTGGCTTACTGGTCTGACAGTTATAGTTAAGGGCAACCATACAAATATTGAACAACGGATTACGGATCATATACATATAGCCAAGATAATTGGTAACAATAATGTTGTAAATAATGAATAACGGATAGCTGATGATACAGTTATAAGAAATGGTATCCAGGTGTAGTAACGAGTGAACAGCAGAATACTTATGATGCAGTTACAAAAAAACCGTTGCCACGTAAGTAGTGAGCGAATAAAGGATTATTGCCCCCCCCCCCGCTATGGTAATGTCCAGCTAGGTCGTGGCTTCATCATCTGTGTGATAGGAACCGGCCTTTTATCCTAAATTGTGTGTGTTTTTCTTCTCTTAAATTTCATCGCCTCTATCTAAATGTACATTTCTTTCGAACGAAGCACAACACCAGGCTAGCATATAAAAGTGTATGATATGCATTTCAAAAGTGGTTTCTAGGGAATCGGTAATCGTGCAGCCCCATCATATCATTCATATTTATTTATTTATTTATTTATTTAATATTTATTTATTTATCTATTTTTTTGGTGTTGTACGCCGTACTCACAAGTTTTCCAGTTATATTACAGCTGCCAGATTTATGGTGGGAGGAAACCGGGCGGAGACGGTGGGAAACCACGACCACCCGTAGGTTGATGACGGTTCGATTGTAGGTCTATGTATTAGCAAAGGGATTATGTCTGTACGCTGTATATGGTTAACGGATCGGTTATTATCTGGTTACTATCTGTTTTAAAGAGACTATCTTGTGTTGGTCCATTGTATCTGTTTAGGAGACACTGTCGTACTTTTGTCAATTGTATCTGTTTTAGCAAATCGGTCATGATCAGGCCCACAGTATTTGCTTCGGTGAAACCATCGTGGTTTGGTCCAGTGTATCTGTTTTAGAGAAACGTTTCTGGTTTGGTCTCTTGTATCTGGTGTTTGGCAACATGATCGAAATTTTGTGATATTGTATCTGCTTTGGGGAAACCTCTTTGGCTTTCTTTATTGTATCTTCTTTGGCGAATCGGTGACGGTTAAACCAGAAAACAGTTATGGTTGTGATTGAATGTGAATATGGTTATTTTCTCAGGTTTGGCAGAGGCCTCTGCTAGGGGTATCAATCGTTCGAACTGCCCACCACGGCTAGGTAGATGTTTTGCTTACATGTATCTGAAATATTTGAATGTGTGATTACTATTCTGGGAATGAGGTTGAATGTAATTGATAACACCACAGACATGCTTGTTTGTGGCTGCTTGCTAAATATGGCAACTCATTGTTGTTACAAACTAGACGAAGACCTAACCTGACATTAAAATGTACCAATCATAAATTTAACCATTTAGTTTAGACAAAAATATATGTTCACATGGTTTGTAAATACATGCAAATCCGTGATCCGAGATTTTGAAACTTGCATTTTCAGTAATAAACGTGATAAACGAAATAAACGATGTAGCATGCCAAAATGGATGAAATATTGCTTCTATTATATAAAATAATCATTATTCATTTTTCATTTCAGTTAGTAGGCATTTACATCAGTGGTCGACTACATCATAGTCGATCAATATCAGATATAAAACTCAATCCACGTGTTTTATGCACTGTTATAAAATTTTGGTAAAATTGCCGGTAAAAAACCTAACAACAAGCTGTCCGATGTTTTCGCTGTAAAGTAGCGGTCATAACGGCCATAATATCATCGTGTGAAATAATAAGAACCTCGCAGAGATCACGTGTTTCTCCTGTTAGGAGTGTTTTACCACTAAAGCGACTGTAATGGTAAAACCTTCGTAGAAATACCAGAGTTAGTGAGGTAAAACAAGGAATTTTCTAACAGTGGAGCAATGAATAACCCATCACATGTGTGGCTGTTTTGTATTCTGTTATACATACATGTTCTTGTGGCTAGACAGTCAACAGCAATCATTGTGACTCGAGCGTTAAACTGCAGAGTCATATATCAGTAAATAAAATGTCCCCTGTTGGGCACAGAGACATTAACCTAAAATGATGCCTTATTCACATCTCGAAGTTCCACAGTTTTCAACCAGAATATGCCACCAAAACTTATCTGCTTGCTAATGAGTTTGGAACCAACTAACAGCAATTTGTCATCTACGGACAATTCTGGCTGAAAGCTTCGGTATACGTAGTATGTACCCTAATGACTGTAACGCAGGGAAGCGGGCCTCCCTTTTGAACTTTCACAGACAATGAGTTTAGCAAAAACCGAGTCAGTACCTCTGTCAATAATCACGCTAATCAGCTAAATTCTCTCAAGAGCACTCTAAATGGGCTTCTTCCAACCATTTGCCACTGTTGGTTTTGTTCTTTCGCCCTTTTCACTATATTGCAGCGTCCAAAATGTTCATGGTGGTTTTTCCCTGGGTTGGAGGGTATAATTGTGTTAGCCATGCCGCCTCGCTGTAGTGACGCTTACACAGAGATTGGCTTGGCTAAAAGCAGAAGGCTACTTTTTCATCTCTTTTTTCAGCTCCCCAAGTGGAGAACGAAGAGATTTCCTTACCCCATATCAGCAAATAACACACGGACCGAGCAGGGAGGGCTATGTTAATAGCTAGTTCCGTGCAACACTATAAACACTCATACACCCAACCACCACTGAACCTCTGTCGTGCTTCCCGTCAGTTACATGATAGTCATAGGAGAAGTAGCTGAGTTTCCGTCAACAAACCGAGGCGGAATTGGTTTTCTAAATGGCCTCGAATGGTTGTCCAGCTGTAACCCCTCGGTTGCCCTTTGGGAACTCTCGCCCCGCGGCCTTTGGAGAAGAAGGACACGGCATTCCAGCTATCACTGTCGTGATGATGGTTCTCCCGACTTGGATCTTAGCATCGCTGCAGTTTAATCAACAGCCATAATCATGGATTGAATTCCTGACGTTCGACGCTTCGTGGCTACATGGCCAACTGGGTTTTGTGTTAGGAATTTGGTCAAGTAACAGGGTACGTGGGGAATTTTAAAACGCGGTTTGTATTAACACAAACGGAATTATACCTCCAAGTCCTGGCGGCGCATCTGTCTTTTCTGCTTAATCTGATTTATATGCGACTAGAATGGGGTTAGGAGGCACAAAACAGTCATTTGAATACCCCACACCTGTTTTTCACTTAGCAATGCAGATGTATGTATCTGATCGTATATACCTACAGAGATTCACACCCTCACGCCCAAACACGCACCCCGACTTGCATACCCACACACATGCATGTGTGTACATTTTTTTATTTATTTGATTGATGTAGTCGAGAATATTTGACATATACGACGGCGGCCAACATTATGGTGTGAGGAAACGTGACAGAGCGCGGAGAAACACACAACCTTCCACAGGTTGCCTTCCCACATACCGCCGGGGAGGAAAGCAGCAGCTGGACTTGAATTCGAAGCAGTCGCAAGTCCAGCTCATGCTGGCTTCCTCTCCGGCCGTACGTGGTGAGGTCTGCTAGCAACCTGCAGATGGTCATGAGTTTTCCCCAGGCTCCGGTATCCTCCCACCACAATGCTGCCCGCCGTGGTATAGATGAAATATTGTTGAGTACGGCGCAAAACACCAATCAAATAAATAAATCGATCACAACAGTAGCATTGGCGAGAGGTGTCTGCGTCATTATGCCACGCTGGCGCGCCAACCACCTCATCGGCGGTGTGAGGCCTGTACTTGTATATACGTACATCCATACCTGTGTTTGAATGGGGGTCCATTATGTGCATTTTTGTCTTTAGAGACGAAAATCCCGCGGATGATCGTGGGTTTACCTTATTCTCTGTTTACTTTTCTCCCACCATTAATGCTGGCGGCTGTCGTTTATATGAAATATTTTAGAAGTCGGTTTAAAGCGGCAATCAAACAAATAAATTTATTTATCTATTTATATGATTGGTGTTTTACCCCGTACAGAAGAACAGTTCAGTTATATGACGACAGCCTGCTTTATGGTGGGGGAAACCGGGCAGAACCCGGAGGAAACCCATCGTCCGCTATGTTGCTAGCGGATCTCCCAACGAAATAAACAGATAAAAAAATAAATAAATAAATAAACAAAATATAGAACTTTCCTCCCACCATAATGCTGACCACAGCTATATAAGTAAAATATTTTTGTACACGGCGCAAAACACTAATCAAATAAATAACTTACCGACAAATAGACCTATTTCTGAGTGGTCCTGTGGAAGATATGTACTCACATAAAAACAGCCTTTCTGATAACAAATTAAATATCAAGCTGTCAGTGTATCGCACAGAATACTGATTTCGTGGCACATCCTCTTTAATTTTCCCTCTCTTTGTTTTAAATTCTGTTTGGCTACATCAACAAATAAGTGTCTTACAGAACGTTTACCACAGATGTTTATTTCAAAGTATTTGTTGGCAGTTTTCTTTCTTTGATACTTTCGAACACATAAAACTTGTTCTATTTCTTTGGTGTGGTGACAAAGATAAGTGATTCACCCATCATTTTCAAACGTGCTGATTATTCTGAAATCATCCAGTCACTGCCTTGTGTTATATGAAACAAGAAAAAATCTGATCGGATTCCGCGTTGGATGTTAGCGAAAGCAAATGAAAGCTGGCGACTGTTGGCATAGCCGCTGCAAGTTTAGAGGCTCTCGGTAAACCATTTTCAATGCGTTGAAATGCTTTCATCATCACAGTTTATATTACAAGAGACAGTGTACCAGGTTCCGTTTTTCAATCTTACCTGGAGACAAGCTGGCATCAAATGGCATAAAAGAAGACTACATGAGTGTTAAACTGAAGACCCCTTCATGGTTCATTCTCAAGAGCCCGTCTCACTTTGAAAAAAGACGTTTTATGTTTAGTGGTGGGAGACATGTGATGTGTTTATTTGCCATATGTGGAGTGGTTATGTGGAGGCCCAGTAAGAATCCAGGGTCATATCTTTGGAGTTCACAGCTTGGCGCCAAATTTCGTTTCTTGAAGCTAAGTTAATAATGCATATAAACCTTGAAAAGGATTCACTCAAATTCAGCCATTCCGTTGAAAAAAATGGCAGCGAGGCAAATAAATCTTTGGCGCCAGACTTCGGATTCTGTAGTTAACATTGATCTGAGATATAAAAACACTGTGGCATTATCGACCTTAAGTGTGGACTGGCGTTCACGGTAGAATCCGGCCCGAAATTGGATTCACCTCCCCTCCCCCCACCCTTTTTTTTGTCTACCTTATGTTGGCATTATTGAAATGTTACGGCTGTGTTTTTAGAATGGTCGTTGACAATGGCCTCTCAGAATATTAGCCAGATTGCAGGCATCACCCCCAAGCTGCATTTGTTGCTTTTCTTTTTATAGATCTTTTTATAGAAAATTTCTGAAAGTGTTCTATACACCGTGATTTCAATCTCTTCAATTTTCGGAATATCAACATACATACTTGTTGTTGGTGTTAACTTACGTTTGCGGATTGCCAAAATTAGTTTATCGTAGTTCACAGAAAAAGGAAGCACTGAGGCTCGGGTTTCAATTTATGTCCTGTTTGGATCGCAGATAGATCATTTTTGTGACATACCAAGCATGCATTTTCTTTCCTTTGGTATATATTCTTGCAGACTTGTTCGACAAAAAAATTACCTTCTGGTTCTGTATATGAAAAATTCCAATATGAACCGAGACCTTAGTACGATTCTACTATAGAAGACTGGAAATCTGGAGCCCGTTGTACGAAGAGGTTATGACGCATCTCTAACGCAGGATGTGTCGTCATGGCAGTTACGTTTGGCATGACCAACGCTCATTTTGTAAAACAGACAACTTGGGTCGGATTTGCGACAGGAAGTTACAATAACATGATACTGTAGAACACCACTAACAATGAAGCGAAATATGGAGTTTACGAATGGACATGACCACACATTTTCCGTGTTTTAGTCCATTCAAATACGTAACCACCATCATACATGTAAGGTGAGCTTGAGTACGGCAAAGCAATTAGATTTCATAAATCGGTCGTAGGCGAAGTCAGTTGTAATTTCCATAATTACTCAAGGTAAAGACATGCCACCTTAGTTACAATAGAATCGTTTTGTCTAAACCGGGTTTTAATTTCATCATCCTGCCTTAATACGTTGTTTGGTAATCATAATGTTTTAAAATTATCGGTGTTTGTTTTCTTACCCATTTGCAGAAATTTGGAAATGTGTTCAACTCCTTCCAGGTAAGAATGACAACGACAGCTCACGGAAAAGCACAATATAGCATTTAATGTATACAGTTCATAGTTTCAAGAGTACACAGCGTAAAGGAAGCGATGGAGCTTCTGTTCGCCTTTAAGATTCCTCTGCATAATACCGCCATGCAAGTATTCGTTTTGAAATTGATGACCTTAAAGACTCCAAAGTC
The DNA here is from genome assembly GCA_016165875.1 of Acanthopleura granulata. Taxonomy (NCBI): domain Eukaryota; kingdom Metazoa; phylum Mollusca; class Polyplacophora; order Chitonida; family Chitonidae; genus Acanthopleura; species Acanthopleura granulata. The sequence goes on along the minus strand of JABBOT010000080.1, from coordinate 6,424,554 downwards.
AACAAAACGAAAAAATGCAAGAGGGTTTCATTGCTAGGCAACAACCAGGATGTCGTCAACGACCTTTTTTAAACCCACTCCCGACCTCGACTTGTTTGCCTGGTAGCAACTTCATTGTAATATAATGATAACAGGATCGCTTTTAAGTTAATAAAAATGAAACTAATTAGTCCTCACGCGCTTATTATATTTCTCTTTGCCTGAAACTGTGTACAGTTTTGCCGAGTGCTTATTTGATACCAATGCCATCAAACTGATTACGTGCAGAGCTTGGTCATTACAAGGTGGACGAGGTAATCCCGGACTGAGTGGACTGATACTTTCATATGAGCTCATATTAAAAAAAAACACTGCTGTCTAGATAATTAAATTCCGGTTAACATAAATTATCTGCCGTTTTTTATTTACGGTTAAGATTTTCAAACATTTCAAGTTTTTCACATCACTTGCATGACATCTGGCCTAAAAGAATTACAATTAGTCGCATGCACCATGCCGCGCAGCAGACTATCTTTGCGACATTGTATTTTTGATGTGGACCATTGTAGTTACTTTCTGAATGCAGATATACTTTCCAAAACGTATTGCAATGAGAGACCTGTATTCTGGATGTGGCTTATCAACCTTCTTATCTATGGCAAAATAAACAGCATTGCTACCGTTGTCCTGAGCATAGGACTGAATCTTTAGAGTCTGCCCGTTGAAGATTTTATTGATTTTCCATTATAAAATACATTTGCCACACTTAGGGATCTACCGATGTCCTTTGTGGTATTCATAGGGGCACACCAGATGTATTTGTCATTTAAAAATTGTACAATTCGCTGAAGGGTTTTTCTCTAGTCTGAGAATAATAGCGTTAATTTCTTCTTTCATTCTTTGCTTCTTTTCTGATATTGAGCGATGTCTTGAAAGGACGACCAACACTTCATGCAAACCTGTGACATTGGGGAGATCAGAAATGTTACAGTTGCTTTGGATAAAAGTGAGAGATATTAATGAGGCTCAGTCCGTCCGTCTGTCTGTCAGTCTGTCGCGCCTTCGTTTTCGTGCAAAACCTCCTCAAATATAGTGCAGTTTCGATAAAAATGTGTTCGTTTCTCGGAATATCTGCTCAAATTTGGGAACATGCACAACTTTAGCATATTTAATGATTCACTACATTCTCATCGGCATTTGGTTTCCATGTAATGACGGCTTCAAAAATTGCTTAACGTGCAGCTTGACTTTGTGGAACGTAAGATCAAGTCACTACGGTTAAACCATATGATCCATGCATAAGATTTGTGTAGTTATTGAGCTCCGTGATTGTCACTGATCCTAAGCTTTTGTTCATTGACTGCTCCCAATAAGCATTTCTTATTTTGTGTTACCCAGAAGCATCCCACCAACGCGCTCGCTGTGAGTCCAAGTCCAGGTTATGCTGGATACCTCTCCGGCCGTACTGGGAAGGTCTGCCAGCAACCTGGGGATGGTCATGGGTTTCCCTCGGGCTCTGCCCGGTTTCCTCCCACCATAATGATGTTCGCCATCGTATAAGTGAAATATTCCTGAGTACGGCATAAAACACCAATGAAATAAATAAATAAACATTTTGTTTTACCACAGATATAAGTTCAGAAAGCGTCTGCTTAACGAACTTGTATAACTTTTGCACATGAACATTTAAAGAATTTCTATATTCTGATTGACCTTTGCTTTATGTGGAATAGCTTCCAATTTTAACGATTTTAATACACCTTTTGGTTGAACTGTCAAAAATAACTTCTTCTGACTGTAGCTAACGCCTCAACAAACTTTGATTGCTGGATGGGAGAGGTTTGAATTCAGTCATGAAGAAATTTGGTACATCTCGCAAAATCGTTCTGTCGGTCAATGTCAAGGTGATTTGAAGGACCTTTGTTGTAGTGGATTATTTATTTATTTGATTGGTCTTTTATGCCGTTCTCGAGAATATTTCACTTATACCACGGTGGCCAGGATTATGGTGGAAGGAAACCGGGCAGAGCCCGAGGGAAACCTATAACAATCCCCAGGTTGCGGGCGGGTCTTCCCACATGCGGCCGGTTGTCTGTCCGGGTATAACTGTGTTTTGATGTTGGAAATTCCTGAATAGTCAGCGTTTTGAAATGACTTTGCCCTGTATTTAGTGGATGTATCTTGCATGTCAACGGTGCGTCCTTGTTTATTTAGATCTGTTGCTGGATCGAGGATAAGCGCGTTATTCACCCTTTATGCACACTCTCACAGTCTTAAGTGATCGATTCGGTGGTCTAGTTGTTAGTGCGTCCCCCTCAGCACTGACAGATTAGAACAAGGAAACATGACTGGACGGCCCAGTGTCAATATAATGTGACTGGATGGGGTGTCTAATCTGGTGTCCTCGGTATAATGTTCGAGTGGCGGTAGCACTTTGACGGCATGGACTCGCTCTGCCAGGAGAAGACGCAGAATATAATTACATTCTAATGCAACATTCTAACCCAACACATGGAACAACATGCAAAACAACTCGATTGATCAAGTTAAGTAATGTGATTAACTTGATCAGTAACAAACCGTTTTGAACTAGACTGACACAAACGTAAGTCATAAATAAATTTCAACGCGTGTTGTACTTGGTTTCAGTCACAATGAACAATCGTGTGAAAAAAACCGTAAGAAACTTCCACTAACTTTAAGTTGGTATTTCTATTTTATAACTTCGAATTAACTAAATGAATATGTTGTCTTTTTGTGATAAATAAGTACCGTATATATGTCATGTAGAGCCCGCCTAAACAGTTTGAGACTCTTTCTGCTGTGAAGATTTTGTCAGTAAACAAAAATTACACCCCAGTCACTTTTCGGAGGGGTAAGGGGCCGAGTAGTGGGTGGAGTGGCCCACATTAAGAACTGACCTTTCAGGCGTTGGAGGTTATGGAACAAATTTCCTGTAGTTTGTGGAAACTGTTTCAGAGTAAACAGTGTAACATTTGCGATGTGATATGGAGATTAGCCTTCTCAAATTTCAAGGTCAAAGGTCCGAGGTAAAGGTTCATTTTTCAAATGTTACAGCCAACTATGTTAGCAACACGGAAAGGTTACGGTAAATAAGTATGGTATTTCACAATGATTACTGCCAGAAAAAAGACTGGCTGTGTTAAGTATAAATGCAATATAGAGTCATACTAAAGAAATTTTTACCTATAGGATTGCAGTCACTTTTTGGGTAGAGAAAACCGGACTGCAAGTACCCTTAGAAACCACCAATCTTTGACCCTTTTCTTACATGTGACTTAAGAATATGCAAGGGATATTAATAGAAAGTTATTGGTCTTCAGTGAATGTTAGACTGCACTAATGGCCTCGGCAATACCGTGGACCACTTGAATTTTGTCATCAGTTGCTATCAGTGCTGCAAATTCCCTGTCCAAAGCTGTTTTTTTAACCCATGTACATGTACCTCGTGTATCCTGGCGAAACAGAGGAAAGCGCTTTTCACCAACAGACCAATCACTGATGCGGTCGCTCTGACTTCAATCCCATCCTCTCCGCGGGAAAGTCTGCCAGCTACCTGCGGATGGTTTTTTCTCCGGGCTATGCCTGCTTTCCTTCCACCCTAATGCTGACAACCGTCGTATAAGTGAAATATTCCTGAGTACGTCGTAAAACATGAAATAAATAAATAAATCAAAGACTACATTAAATTCCATCAGAAATTCCATGGAAGATACAATGCAGCAAAAATACATTTTTTGTGTACTTGACTTTAATGTAAGATTTATATTAGTTTCAATGTACTCTTTTTCAAACCCAGATAGCCGCGGTGGAAATCTTGCTTTCTTTTCTTTTGACATTTTTCTCTAATTATCAATAAATGAAGTACTGTCAAATCAAACAAAAGTTACAGTAAAAAATAGACAACAACCAAAGGATGCAATTACAAATCCCTGAGAGATATTCATGGACATATGCCGTGCTTTTGTGTAAAGACGCGGGAGGGGGGGGTATTAATTTATTTATCTGATTGGTGTTTTATGTCGAGATGAAGAATATTTCACTTATACGACAGCAGCCAGCATTATGGTGGGAGGAAACTGTTTGGAGCCCGTGGAACACCAATTACCATCCGGAGGATGCTAATGGACTTTCCCACGTGTAGGGGGCAGTAAAACAATAATTTATGGTTAGAGGCTAAAGTTGAATCAACTTTTGTGTTTATATATATATACATATATATATATATTTCCATCTATTCTACTCACCACAATATGTCTGAAATACTGCCGAGGTGGCGCTAAGCCGTAATCTTTCATCGTATACATTCTGACAATGCTGTTCATACTCAATCCTTTTTGTATTGCTGGCCGCTTTGCCGCGGAGACAGTGTCTTATTTCCCTTACCCGTAGTCTATGTGAGTACAGACTATACAGACCCGACACAATGCCCTGGTACATTTCTCTTGGTGTTTAATTGTTAAAAAAAAACAACAAATGGCCAGTCACAGATGTTTTGGGGCTGTCACTTATCTGTTTTATTAAAACATGGCTTTATTAATGGTGCAGAAATATTGCTCTAGTTACAGTAATCCCGCTCTAAATCCATTCGTCTTCGAGGCGAACTTACGGCCTTTTCCAATAATCCAGTGTATTGCAAGTTAGTCATTTTTTCTATGAACCGTGTATTTGAGTATTCTAGTGCACGGGCGTTTTTTTTTTAACCTTTCCTCTATTTGTACCTTCATCTCCTGAATAGCGCTTGACAGGCAATGCTGTAGAGTAATAAATAAATACTGGAGTTATATGTGTTGTAAGCTGTCTCCAAACTCATCGTCTCTGTAATAAATCTAACATCAAACCCTCGCTGGTTAGGTTTTATATCTTCATGGACATTCTTGTCAAACTCCCCTTTGTCAAATAAAGCCAGGATAACAAGCCTGTCTTTTAACCCGATGGCGCCGTCTGTCTTGTGCCATAAAAAAACGTACAAGCACATGGTATTTCTTTGCTGAAAAAGAAATATGAATGGAAATCAATCTGCCTTTCCCTTCATTATGAAGCCATTCAGAGCCGACAAAAATTTGTCCACACCCTAAACATACCGTTATTCCTCAGTAGTTTATCAGACTGATTTTTTTCTTTTTGTCGACGGTCATTTTGCTCTGTTTAGCCTAATATTACATTCAATTTATTACCCCTCAGTGTAATTTGTGTGGTTATACACAGATGAAGTCATGATCGTTTCATTGTTATGTATACGGCACGCTATTGAAGGAAGACAATTGCAATGGGAGCCCCAGAAACGTTGCTTACACACCATGTACACTGTGCAATCATGTATTCTGGACTGACAAACAAGCATATGTCCATGTGGACAGAAGACTTCTGTTACTTATAACCATGTAATGTTTAGTGGATTTCTGCACGGTGAAAGCCGACTTAAGGAGACTTCTGATCAGCAGTTATGTTTACCCAGATGCCGGCTACGTAATTCCCGATAACATCCCCATGATGTACTGGGCAGACACACCCTAGTAACTCCTGATTTGACCGATATATTGAATGTTAAGAAAGGTTTATATGCTCCTGCCCCGCCTTTTGATAAATCGATCCAAATCTGTATACTGTTTTGTCTCCTACCATACAATATACATGTCTCACGTTTCGGCGACTGATTGGTCATAGTGCATTTAGGTAACATGTAATCGGCTTAGAGTAAAGGACATTGTGACTGACAGCAAATCGGACGACTCTTTTGATGCCCCTCAAATCTTCGATTACCAAAAACTGTTTTTTGGAGAATTTATGCAACACCGAACCAGATTTTTCTGAGACCTGCGCTGCGTGGTTTATGCATGGGAATCTAAACAAACGGTCTCTTCCAGGGGCAGTGATGCTTCGGCCTTGCACGGACTGGCCATGCCATTGTAACTAAAGCAAATAAACGTAGGGCCTATGGTTTCTCGGTTTTTGTCGAATAATACATGAAGCAAATCTTAGTATCCTCCCGTGAGAATACAAATGATAGCATTCATTTCAGTGGGCGCGTATAAGAAGTGTAATTTCGTCCTCCCTCACAGTCCTGCAGCAACATATTGACACTTTCTTGGCATCGGTGGGATTTCCCATCCAGAACTGGAATATCATCTTCAGGATGTTAGCAAGCACACAACGATAGAGACTCTTCCACAACTCTTCCACCCTTACGATGCGTCGGGTTTTCTCCTCCTGATCTCAGTCCGTCTTTCTTACTAAGCACATGTAAATGTATGAGCTGGTTCTTTCTCACGAAACAGATGTAAATGTATCAGTCGGTCTTTATTACTGCAGTGATGTAAATAAATATATATCGGGTATCGTTCGTTGTAAATAGATGTAAATGTAGAAGTAGTCTTATTTCTAACCTTGTGAATGTAAATGTATCAGACTTACATTCTTACATATACCAAGCTAATGCATGTATAAATGCAAAACACATTTCCATTTCTAATCCTATCTTACTAAACTAGATTCCTATGGAAACTTTCAAAGCGCCTGTGTTACTAGCTTAACACAAATGCGATCGTGGTGAGCTGAAACCCAGTTCACGCTGGTTTCCCGATCGCTCAGCCCGGTTTCATCTAACCACAAGGCTGGCCGCTGTCATGTGAAGTATTCTTGAGTACAGTGTAAACACTAATCAATTATACGATATATTTTATATAAATGAATAAATAAATAAATAAATAACATGACACTCACGTGTCATATTTATCACTTTCATGTTTCAAATGTAAGAAATATCACACTTTTTTCTGACCCACTACAATGGAATGTCGCGCTTTGAATCAATTGTGGTTGTTTTCCCTTCTGTGTTCTCATGCGGGCGGCATACATCACTGGTTTCCATAGCAACTGATTGACTTAATTACCAGCCTTACTGACAGCATAGAACATTCATGACATATTACTCTCTCTGTCTGTAGGGTCGTAAAGCCTGTAGAAATGAGCTATGGTCAACGAAAACGACTTCTAACGGTTTCACACGGGCATGATCTACCTTTGCACGTGTCATTTTTTCCGGCTTTGCTAAGAATATCTTAGCGTGAGTCTATTTTTGCGCAACTTCACTAAAGTATGAAATGTTTCTAGCCCAGATGAAGCAGGTTGAAATCAAGTCTGAATGCAATTTTACTTTATTCTTGCACCAGTGCACGGATACTCTCTCGTGGCGAATGCCTTGTTATTTTATCATAAGGTCAATACTGAAGCGTCGCTTTGTTGTTTTTTTCTCTCCTCGAGATCTCGACCGGCCTTTTTGGATGGTCCTAGCAGAATCCAGAAATAGTTGTATGACTTTGTCAATGTCGTTGGTGTTTATTTCGTTATTGTAGCGCAAACTTTGACCGCCAAATATTTTTTCCTGCCTTAAAAATCGTGACTTTGAATGCTAAGCGACTACTTTGGCATCCATAACGGAAACTGGTCATACGCTGAGTTGCCTTTGTAATGGAAAAATAGATGGTTTGGGAGTGATTAATTTATTCTCAGTCTAGGCCGGGTTTACAGGTTGCTTTTGAAGTTGTATTGTCTTGTTAAGAATGGGAGTTCCGCCTGATATGAACAGTTCACGATTCAAAGTCACGTTCAAGAGTTAAACAAACAGATAATTGTTGGTGACATAAGTGGTCCTTTGCTGTCATCTGCTTGCTTGGACCGCGAACTGCTGCCACGTATTAATATTAAGTTCACAATTCCCCTGAAACCTTGGGAAGTTGGCATTGTGACACGAGAGCATCTGTCCGGAAATGCGTGCCCAACAGAATCGACCGGCAGTTGTTGACCTGTACTGTAGACTCGGCCACCGTTTCACGGCAGGATGTTATAGTTTTATCTGAAACTCAGACTTGTACAGAAACCCACCTTAGTGAGAGAGAGCATGGACAATACAGCTTGCCTTTCGCTGAGAACTGGTGCACCATTCTCCCAAGTCTTGTGGGCACCCGATAAAGGGACACAGGTCAATGCTCTTGAATTAACGGTGAAAGAAAGTAATCGCCTGACTTATTATTAGTTATGAGTTATGAGTTATTTCGATATTAGCGTTCTTCTTCTTTGAGTGCATTTCCAAGAAAGTCTGTGTTTATCTTAACTACACTACATCTTAACTAGATTTTCCACGAATTATTTGGCGTGTAATGGCCTCGGTATCATATACATTCCCACGATCCTTTAATATTAATATTATGCAATGATACGACACCGTGGAGATGAACTGAGGGTTTATAGGCCGGAAGAATGGCACATTTCTGTGAATATTGGATTTCTGCTGTTTATAAACTAGCGTGTTTATCGAAGTGGAACCATGTTCTTGCTTCATTACATGATAAATGGCAGGATAGCACAACTAATTCATTCAAGCATATTGCCCACAATTGAGCAAAACGTCTTTGATATTTTGTCAGGTTAAAATAGGACACCTCTCTTCTGACGAGCCCGAACGTCAGCTGTGAGAAAATATCACCTGCTTCAGTGACGTCATGAAGCTGTTCACTATCCGAAAGGCATCTGATTTTACTTCCAGCTGATTTTACTTTACCCTTCTACTGTGTGTATGATGTTGTAATAAGTATCATTTAGAGCTGTGCAGACCAATCCCCCCAAAAAACACTTTTTGTTTGCTGCAGTTTTGTAGGTTCTGTTGACATGGTCATCAGCATGATTAAATGGCGATTTTGCACTAGAAAATTGTTCATTGAAATTCTTACTGGCCATTTATGTCGATTACTACGTTTCTGAATTTACGATTTTTTTATTTTTTTTATTTTGCTGGATTTCCATGCTGTACTTTCCACTGCACAACGTAGATCAGGTTTTTGGATAGCGTAAACCAAAAAGCTGGAAAAATGCCGCAGCCTATCAAGAGCGAGGGTTGCAGTAGAGCATGCGCGCTGGGTCCAATCGGCTGCAGAGGTTCACACTTTATCTGAGTGAGCCCGCGAAAAGTCCGCGTTATTATAGAAATTGTTGCTGCAGGCTGATCGGTTTTCCGCAGCAAACACTTCAGACACGATGAGCCTGCTGATGAAGGCTGTGCCTGCTCAAGTATCCAGACAACTTAACACCCATTTCCCGACCATTATCATCAAAATAACAGCTTTCCACGGCCACGTGGAGCGGTAATTGTAATACGCTAACTACCCCTAACTCACAATGGCGGCCACATTGTCCCCAGGGATATTAGCGGACCCATATGCTTAAATCAAACCTAGGTTGGCATAGCTAAACCAGGAAACACTGACCCGTGCAGATGTTAACAGTCAAACACGAGCTGATACCTGAAAATAAATCAAATAGAATCTGTGTAAAGAGCAAAACTACTTGACCAGGTATACCAAACACAAGCGGATTAGTCAGCCAAAACACATCCAAAAACACTGTGACTCGCAGAGCTAAACCAAACACAAACGAGTTCGTTCTTGTGATCATCTATATTGATAGAGGTTCCTTCGCCATGTATCCGTATTGCTCGGTGGTGGTCCAAGGTATGTGTTGTAATTTGTCAATAGTACATCCTTGGAGTCTTCAACTTTAATGGCTCGCCGACAGTTATACCCATTCGTCATACATGGTAATATATTAACATAATAAAACATTAGTCACACAGCTGTTTGGTCAACAGTTTTCAAAGCAAATGAAAATGAAACAAGCAGCGCAGGAGGACAAGACTGTACCTTCCTTCACATCTGCGTTTGAATTGCAATAAGAATATTTCGAAGGCGTGAAAATATAGCACGTCTCTTTCCTAATTTGCTCTGTTATGATATGACAAACTTTACCAAGGGTCATGAATGACAGGTTTTGCTCTATGAGCGTATGTCTGTATTTGCAATATTTGCGTCATTTTGAGGTTGACTGTATTGGCCGTAGATCAGATACCTGTCCAATGACGTTTTTGATTTCAATCTGTATTTTTCAGGAGTACAAATGAAGAAAAAAGAACAATAGCAACACAAACATTCACTCACACGTGATTTTATTTGCCGTATTATGGGATGCCAGTATTTAATAATGCTGTTTATAGTGAATTTTTTATATAATCATGCCATCGCAAAATTTACGTCATGTTGCATTTAACCCATTCAGGTTAGGCATTATTTCTCCTGTGCTGTGTATGGCTGTATTTGCCATTCAGTTCATGTCGGGTATCGAATTCAAGCGTTAACCGCGACATAGAATCTAGTACATATTGTAGTAGGGGATTTGTAGATGGCATGTAAATTGGAGAGCGACCGTGGCTACAGCAGTACCTTTTATGTCTGAGCTTGCAGGTGGTGTTGTAAATGAATACTGTGGATATAATGATATTTACAGATATAGAATATCAATATTATTTTTCAGAGCTATGTAGGGCAGAAACATTTGAATCAAAGGTTATCGGATTGGAGTTTCGTGTTTAGATTCTGGAAAGTACACGTAGATACAACTGGGCTGAGTTTTGCATCACATAGGCTGTACCACATGCATATAACAGAGAAGAGGACTGCTCATACCATTTGCTACCTGTTTTTTTTTTCTTTTTCAAGCAATGGTTCTTTAGTGTTGTATCGCGATTGTTTATTAAATGTGACGACAACACAGCATGTTGAGCAATTTGTAACTAATTCTGCCGAAGTCATGGTGCTATGCCTTGTGTACATTGATGCTTTTTAAACACTTACATGAACACTTGCATTTACGGTAATTGAGCTAAATTCGAAAGAGGTCGGATTTTGTCCGTCACGTGTGACCATTTGCCAACCATCACACTCTTATCGCCGCTCCGATTTTTCTCTTTGTGCTCTCTCATCTCATGTCTAGATGATGTCTTTTTTTTTGTCCACTTCTGTCATTTATGTACAATATCGGATTAACTCTTTTAGAGTTAGCTAGTTAACGTAGTTTTGCCTGAAATATACCTTCACAACATGGAATGAAAATTAGCTAACTAAGCCTGTTTTAAAATCTGACACAGTGACTGCACTTTCTCGGATGCATTGCTAGACATAAATTTCCGATGTCCTTTCGATGACCCTTGTTCATTTTCTCTTTTTTTGTTTTCTTTTTTGTGTCCTCCTCTTATAAGAATTTGTCACTTAGAATGAATGATTTTTCTTGGTAAGATGAGACAAAGAACAGACAACCACCTGACCTAACCACATGCCTAACAGACCTTCATATTTATAGTCGCGAGGGAAACAACACAAACATGGCAAGTAAAAACTCTTATTCATGTCGAGCTATTTTTAGCTGAAGGTGCTTTTCTTTTTCCAAAAATATATTTGAGCACTCAATCATGACCAAAGTATACAAATGTACACATGGATCAATCAATAGTTGGCGCACAAACAGCAGATCACTTGGTTGTTTTCCTTTTTATAATAGAACCTTGTGTTACCATACCCAGATATTGATTTGTGTGACAGTTCAATCAGTTTTAAAAAGGCAGGAAATGAACCGTTTATCTTTCAAATTTATAGGTCCATGTATGTGAATAGTGTATGCCAGTGGATAAATTGGTCCATGATGTTCGATCTCTGTAGCTGTAACTGAACTCTAAGACCTCAGGAAAACATTGGAGTTTTATTGTGGCCTAAGCTGTCGTAGACAAATTGGTGTTGTTACCTTACTTGCAGAGTTTTGTGTCTACAGCATTTTTAATATTTTAATGGTTTACTAAGACGCTCGCTCTTTTATAATATTCGTTTTCCTTTTATTTCCGTTTTCCTATTTGTTAACCTTTTTTCTGCAATTATTCATTGAAGGATAAATCTTATTCAAATTACCTTTCAGTATAACAAGGCAATTATTCGACGCTTTTAGGCGTACTAATTCATACAAGAGACTTTCATCTCTAATTATTCCAGGGTAATTCAAGCTTCATCGATCTTGCATCGGGAGAACAAACTGGCGCCTTTTACTCTGATTCATCTAGTCCCTAAACGCGATGCTCATCCCTTTGATTGTGTGAGCCAGCTCTGTTCGGTAGTTAAGCTTCCCAATTAACGAAAGCTTGGATGTTTTCGCTTGCAGTTCGAGAACATCTGTTTATACAGCAGCGTGCCTTCACGGATAAGATTGATTCCCCATATGACAACTTTCTATCCAGCTTCAGGGCAACTTACCCATTAAAATACCACAATTCACTCATCCCCCCCCCCGAATTGTGGTCATCCGGAAAACCGAATTCAACTGGTAGCCATTCATAATGATGGCCTTACCTTGGCGTTTATGCCATCCCATTGAAGTCAATACAATAAAAGCATATCCGGCGCACATAGGAAAACCAGTGAAACCAAACCAACGACTACAGTTTTGATAACTGGTTATTTGTGGAATACAACCGCACAAACGTAGTGGCTTTCTTATCTGCTCTTTGTCACGATTGCGTTTAGGCTTAACGATTTCGAAAGCTCCTTTTGACCACTTCTTGCACGTAATTATTTAGGAGGCAATCTAGATGTTCAGGAAAAATAGGTTTCTTTTAATTGTGTTTGTTTATATCTACATGCATATCTCTCGACAGAAAATAATCAATTAAGGCGAATGAATCAAAACTCAGGACGGCTCGGTTGTTATATCTGATGGATTATCTGCCAGCTAATAAGGTACATGCATGGCTGTCCTCTTCAACCGTGCTCTTGAACTCCCGCCATAGAGTTTTCTTCAGCCTACCATACAAACTGTTCTGAAATACACAGAGATGAATCAATAAGGCGAAGCTAAACTACAACAGCAGTTGGAACACTCTATAAAAAAGATGAACTGAATGCATTTCATATGTACTTGGCAATTTATCTTTACAAGTCTACAGACTTAACCGGTTTCTGTCCATAGGAGTTGATGCCGAAATTGACATTTCCTTGACACTAAGGATGCCAGATTTATTTTCGATATAACTGGAAAAATCAGACCAGATGGGTGTTATACGTGTCCTTGTTCCTTGGACCCCGCTCAGGGACAAACCTTTGATCAGGAATCCTTAACTCACCATGCAAAGTCCGTCTAGGAAGCCACATAGGTTCGCGCCAATACTCTCTGTGTTAGGCTTCTTTGATATACCGACTGTTCTGTCTAACACAATTAGGCTTCTAATAGCAGGCAGAAAATGACTTTCTGGCTTGACTCTACTGTCCCTTTATTGGCCCACTACAAACAAGGTACGTTTGTCAGCACAGTGGCTTTTGGAAAAGAATACCTACAACGAAGTTGTTCCGTCCCCCGCGTTTTGGTTGCAAGAAGAAGTTGTATCGCCGAACAGCGTTATTGATGCCAGAGATGATGTAGACATACTTCTTGTTTAAATACAGTGTGAGGTGCGGTTATGAATGCACAGGGTTCGACAGCGCTCAAGCACCAATATTTTATATGCCAAATAAGGGTTCTGCAAAGGGTATTGCAAAGTACATTTCATGTATAAATCGAGTGCAGATTCAAGACATGCCGCCTCATAATTTTATGCCGTGATCAATTTTATCAGGCACAGTGTATTATCGGATGATATGTATTTACAATGTTTGCACAACTCCGACCGGCAAGTTGCTCCGGGGCTTCTTTAAACCCTATGCCAAACGCACGTGCTTCGCAGCTTCTTGCCACCAGGCTTTGTTTTGTTATAATTGCAGTCGTAGTTTTTTGGCTCACCTCATTAACAATGTGACCTACAGTAAGGTGTGCTATAAATAGAAGGCGTATTCGTCATTATATTGATGTCTTCGCAAAGGTCGACCGGCCACTGACGAACAATGACGTCACAAGATGGGATCCAATTTTCTCCGGTTTTCGTCAAGTACCTGGAGGAGTGTCGCGCTCTAACCAAGGCTCCTGTTAGTAAAGAAGACAACGCCACTGAAACATTATATTGGCCTTGCATATTCAATGAAAGCTTATCATTGAAGATTTTGCGCTTATGAAAACTACAGCTTCGAAACTATCACACCACCCACTTGTTATGTGAGAAAATATAGATCAGGAGCGCTTTTTATTTTTTTATTTTTTTTTTGTTTGTGTTCGTTTTTTCTTTGGAAGGAGTGGTGGGGTTGAGACCTTTTCCTCACAACATCGGGCACTGACGTGGAAGTCGTATGGATTTTTGTGCTTACTTTGTATACGCGTCTATCATTTATGGACTCAACTTTTCGGACACTCTCCCTGACATTCGTGGGTAGAGGTGCTCTCCACATTTCCCGCGATTGTCAGTTGTTATTATTGTGTTCCTCACTTATAATCAACAGCTCATTTTGACTTCCTCTCCGGTCGTATGTGGCGAAAGTCCGCCAGCGGATGATCGCGAGTTTCTGACATGCCATATCCGAGTTCTTCACACAATATTGCTGGCAGCTGCCGTATAACTGAAATATTCCTGAGTACGACGTTAAACATACATCAAATAAATAAATAACTTAAACAATAAAAAGTAGAACAGTGGGCTTTAAGATATGTAAAATGTGCAACTCTGCTTCAGTTGATTTGAGCTCCGACTGTGAAACTGATTATCATGGCACATTTTGGTGCTCTAGATAAGAAAGAGCGGCAATGAGCTCGTTCACCGTGTACAGCTGACATGCATGGAAGCGCTTCAGTTAGGCGCGACCACAAATAGGTCGCCGTTAAGGTGTGGCGCCAAAGAAGAGAGCAGGGGAGGAGAAGTCGGTATATGGAAGGCTATAGTTTATTTATTTATATGATTGGTGTTTTACGCAGTGCTCAAGAATATTTCACTTATACTACATCGGCATTGTGGTGGGAGGAAGTCGGACCGAGCCCAGGGGATACCCACGATCCAGAAGTTGCTGGCATACCTTCCCACGTACCGGCCGGAGATCTGCCACAGAGGACACCGGAGCCACATACACAAGCAGCAATGTCGTTAAACTGATGTTATACCTGAACGAAGCGATTATTTGATGCAATAAGGAATCGATATCTTCATCACCCTGACTACGTTGAACGCTGAAACTTGAACAGTTGTAGGGGACGTGTGGCAGAAATATTATGGTATCCTTATAGATGTGTGATGGATAGTAAGGGCATATAATGCGGGCGGTGTGCTAATGCGTAAATTAATTTCTTTAACAAAGCTGTCCAAAGCGATGTTTTTACAGTAACTTGGGTTTCATTGTG
The DNA here is from genome assembly GCA_016165875.1 of Acanthopleura granulata. Taxonomy (NCBI): domain Eukaryota; kingdom Metazoa; phylum Mollusca; class Polyplacophora; order Chitonida; family Chitonidae; genus Acanthopleura; species Acanthopleura granulata. Next base: position 6,409,431 of record JABBOT010000080.1, on the reverse strand, counting down.
AAGCCTGTCAGAGTTGCCCATTTTTGAATGACCTTTCTCGGCGTCTTCCCAGTGGTTAACTAGTTAACCGATTTATAAAACACTCCGAAATACGAGAGCATTGATGGCGTTTTTGTTGGCAGATTTTCCCTCGAGATCCAGTTGGATTCCAAAGTTATTGCTCGACATTTCAAAGCCCAATCTAAACTTTCGTGCACATCTTTGGTTGACGTTGATTTTTTCCGCACGTTCTAGGTGAACGAGAAGCTGTACATTTAGTGTACTTGTTGGAGCAAAACATTTTCGTCACCTGTCCGAAAGTAATTATTCTCTCTAAGCAAAGTTACGTAACTCCGGAGGTGAAGATCGTGCTCAACCTATATCCACAATTAACAACTCTTGACGCACGCCACACGACGTGTGAAATAAAAGCCTCGAGTCCATGAACGCTTTGACACTGTTCGAGATGTTTATCGTAATACTCAGGTCAAAAGGTTTCGGTGTGAATTATGGACTACGCAAACAACCCGCTCCTAAGAGTTTTAAGATGCCCTTGTGACCTGCTTCAACGTCGCCCACAGAGACATATAAAGATTTTCTTAAACTCCTTGCCACTATATATCTATGCTTCGATCTGTCTTTTCGAAAATGATTAGAGGTTAAAGAAAAAGTGTTTTTGACTAAGAAACAAGGTCACACAATCGAGTAAGTAGTGTGCCTTTATTAATACTTGGGGGCCTCCTTGGCTTAGTCAGTTATCTCGCTAATGCAGCGCAATGACCAAAGTCTTCCACCAATGCGGTTGCTGTGAATTCAAGCCCAGCTCATGCTGGCTTCCTCTCCGGCCGTGCGTGGGATGGTCTGCCAGCAACCTGCGGATGGTCGTGGGTTTCCCGAGGACTACGTCCGGTTTCCTCCCACCACAATGCTGACCGCCGTAGTATATGTGAAATATTCTTGAGTACGGCGTAAAACACCAATCAAATAATAAATAAATTTATTAATACTTCTACAGACCCTAAAGTCTTCCAGATCTTTCAAAAAGGTGTGCACAGAGTAGCCTTCAAGTTAAACGTTGCTGCATTTTTATTTATTTAATTGAATGGTGTTTTGCGTCGTAGTCTAGAATATTTCACATTAACCCCATTAACTTTAATCGGTCAAAATTTGTGTCAGTTTATAACAACTGGGTGGCCTGATTCTCTAGCATGTATATTGTCATTCTCCTTACATACCGTATATGTATTTCGGTCCCATAACGCTACAAAAGATACGTATGATAGCAGCAAGTGTTCATATCACGCTTCCCGGACCAAGAGAATCCATCATTAATTACTGTCCTTAATTAAGTAAATGTACACTGCAGTATCCCCAATATAAGTAGCCAATATAGTCATATACATCTCACAGGTCACTCCTGTGGCGTTTTCCTGCCACCAACAATTGCTGCGCTGATTTGAGAAAACCTGAATATACACCTCACTAAACAGCCTAACCGGGTTTTGTCAGTTTCAGCAGATGGTATCTTTTAAATTGTCTCGTTCCGCTTCAAGCAGACTGAATATACACCTTACTTCCCTGCCCGGTGGTGTTTTCTCCGTTCCAGAAGTTGATATCTTTATCTCATTCCGCTTCACGCAGACAGAATATACATTTCACTTCTCGGTCCACTGACGTTTTTGTTGCTACATGGCATTGGTAATCTTTGTCTTATCAAGTACCCCTTTAACCCGACTGGCTGTTAACGCCTTACTGAACTGTCCAGTCATAGTTTATTGGCAACAACAACTCCTAGCTATACCCTAGTCAGCGTTACCTCGCTGTGAGTTCAATTCCAGCTCATGCTGGCTTGTTTTCCGTCCGTCCGTGGAAAGGTTGGAGAGGAGTTTGTGGATGTCGGGGTCCCCCCCCCCCTCGGGTTCTATTCGGTGTCATAGGAGTGAAATATTCTTGATAACGGCATAAAACACAAGTGAAATAAATATTTCTTGTCTAGACTTTACATAAGTGAGATAGCGCTCATAGATCCCGTCTTTTGATGACGACAACTTCGTTCACTTACAAAACGTAACCCTGGAATTCAGCTTAGCGCGTTTACTTGGATCTCGGGTGCTTTTGGTAAGGATATGTCTTGCAATGTATATTTGAAGATCGTTGGCCCGACTACCTTCATGAATGGACTGGGAGTGGTGGACAGGATATTACCAGCCAATGTTGTATAAGTGCACACTTGTTTATTAAGACATCGGATAAATTTGTCTTTGTTTATTAAGTTGCATGCCGGTACTGATCAACGTTTCTCTCTTACTTCCACTATGTTTTTCACACTAATGCTGCATGTATCGACAGTAAACTTTCAAAAGTTCTTTATGGGAAAGCGCCTTAGTCGCGAAATACAAAAGGACTTTTTATATTCAGAGATACGAGACTGTGTTCATCGGGATTCCTTAATACAGAAACCTATTTCATCGATTTCATGGATATAAATAAGTGCTTTGTCAGATATTACCACTTGATCATGGAAATGCTGTCTGGGTTTTTATGCATTGGTAATTGATGGTTGAAACATCCCAGACGGTATGGTTGGCTGTCTTTTTTCACACAACAGGACTACCACAGAGACATTGCGGATGGGGGTAGGGTAAGGGAATTGGAGCAGGTCCTGTACTACCCGTGTTTATCAGCCTTGCTAGCCAAAGCGCCGAAGGGGTGCACTCATCGGTTGCTCAAAGTCAATCATGTCTTAGCACGACTTCAAGTGGGTACACATAATGGCCTCGGTGTACCTGAAGATATTTACATCCCATGCGAAATGTCAGCTCACTCCAATAAGATATGACATGTTTCTCTCCCTTGGCGCATCGGTGACGGATATTTCATGGCAATAAGAACGATGCCCTGGTGGGAGTAGGTGAATTTCGGGATGTATTGATTTTCTGGAGGTTGAAGAGGACGCCTGGTGACAGGCTGTCGTCACGTGAGGTACTGGGGATTTGCGACATGTTGCGTCTTAATCAGAATTTACGGTTACTCCAAGGGAGACTCTTGTATTCACGGGGAAAGGCAAATTGAACGCTTGTGGTTTGATTGCACTGTAACAACTGTTTATATGTTTGCATGTAAAAATACGCTATTTTAGACCCGTGGAACACGTCGCCATCGGAATGAAAAAGACTACGCCCTCGCTGTTAACATGGCGGTTAATAGCTCGACAGGGGCTTCCGTGGCTCACTTGGCTAGCGCGTTAGCCCAGCGTGTTGATCCAGAAGCCAATGCGGTCGCTGTGAGTTCAAGTCCAGCTCATGCTGGCTTCCTCTTCACCTCTACGTGGGAAGGTCTGCCAGCAACCTGCGGATGGTCATGGGTTTCTCCCGGGCTCTACCCGGTTTCCTCTCACCATAATGCTGGCCGCCGTCGTATAAGTGAAATATTCTTGAGTGCGGCGTAAAACACCAATCAAATAAATAAATAAATAATGGCACAATTACATTATATAGCACTCGTACGTCCATTTTAATAGGTAGCTTCACATGAAACTGGACGACAGAAAAATCATTTGTCCTCCACAGATACGGCGTACACATTAAGAGCACTGTTGTAATGGGCGAAAACAACCTATTTTATTTTCGTCCACAGTTTCTAATCAACATTCCGATCGCTAATGATTATTCGGGAAGTGTAGAATCTTATTTCATAACTTTATTTTCTACCAAAGCAGTTTTCTATCTACACATCGAGAACAACTGAAATGACTGAAAGATTTTATTCCTCCGCCATAGCAAGAAGCGGTTCGCTGTTCGCGTGTGACGACATCTTCCATCTACCTCAAACATTTGGGTATTAACACGTGTATAAAAGTATTTGGCTTGTTTCTACCAAACTGCAAACCTTTTAGCTGGCAAACTAACTCGGTTTGATGGATTTTCAGCTGTCCATAACTCGAAAATAATAAAATCAGTTTGAAATTTTCTAGTCATTTTAAGAACGGGTTTTCGAACGAATTGTTTCTCATAAGCATGTTGCTATATTTTCGTTGCTCATTTTTGGGGGAATTTGTGCAGAACGAATTAGTAGGCTTACCACCAGGCTTTACTGGCACAACTGTTTATAAAACATGTGTAATGTAAGCTTTATACGAGGTGCTGACCTCATTGTTCAACGTTACCCGATTTAACCCGTTCTTGATTTGAAACAAGTTTTCGATATATATATATATAGAACTATTCCTACTTCCATCGTCAGGCCTTCGTCGAGATATCAGCTCTTTGATATCTAGGAGCCATTTTGTTCAGCCGGACACTTTTTAGAGGTTAAGCGGTAATGTCGCTCCATCACGTGCCAGCACTTAGTGATGGAGCCTAAGTGATTTACAATCATGTAGCGATTGAGTATGTTGTCGTTGTCACACTACTGGGCGCCGTAAGGTTGATGCCATGGAAATTACATTTTTTTCTTTCGTTGATATATGATTCATTTTTGTTCCGCGTGCAATTGTAAGGGTACTTTGAAGCCATGATTACGATTTTTTTATCTGCAGCTTTCAAAAAAGCTGCCCCATTTATGTGGCAAATATCAATGCGCCAATGGCTCCTAAGTGCTTGTGAGGGTTATCTTAGTCTCGTCCACAGGAGATCTCGCGAGAATGAGATTGACAAATTGCCATGTGGGAAAGAAGTACCGATACCAACACGTTCGCGATTTAGTATCGGCTATACGGCCAGGTCCCAACACCTTCTACCACTTTTCTAACTGCTAACATACGGCCTATTGCAGTTTTGCGGCTTTAGGCAAGTCTCTCACCCAAGAGGGAATCACATTCACCATAAACTATTCCTGATGTCATGCGTGGGGAAATTGCTCTCGTGATTTCAATTGTCCGAGACTGAAAAAGTCCCTGGCCAGACGTCAGTTCCAGGGTCGCTGGCATGGGTGAATAATTAACTCATACTGTACCGTGTATCCCCAACGTTACAAGGGCGTACGTAGCGCCTTACGGGAAATGCGTCCAACTGCGGGGCTATAAAGATCATACCTCTGCGCCAGATCACGGTAGCAGACTAAATCGAAGAAAGAATTTTGATGATTCCTTTGTATTTATCATGTAGTCTGACCTATAATTATGACAACAATAAATACTAAACGTCTGATAAAGTCCAATTGTTTGCAGAGATACATATGAATATTGTATTCAGAGATAGAGAAATTTTTCACTCACAGGCGAGTAATGGGCAAATGAATAGCCATATGTGCATGTCTTTTGAAGGCATCCAAAAATAAGAGGCATTTTGTTAGAAATAATATAACGAAGTGAAACCCATGGAGAGTAAAACCAGAAACTGGTGATGGCCTCTTGATGGGACTAATAATAAGATTGTGCGTCATGAAATTTTTGATAACTGATAAACAAACAAAGTACCTCGCCAGTCGTAGTTGTACTTTATTCTTGAGTTAAAGTAATCTTATTTCTACCTGCTGCAGGTATTGTTCTTGGTCTTTTTTTTTTCGATTCATTCTCATTTAACTATCCCCCGTCGTTCCATAAACATAGAGGTAATAGATTTGTACCTGGTAGCGGTGAATAAATCTTTTCCGGCGTTAGTTAACACGTCACGAAAGCTCACAGCAAAATCCGGCTGACCTTTAAGGATAACACCTTGCCGAACATGAGCACACTTAATCACACTTAATCACTATGGACAAAGCAAGTCAGGTGTGAAATAAACATTGCTGAGGAACTGGCTTTGCCTTCTCTCACGTGGACACCTCTGTTGCGCAGAAGCAGCCAGGTTTAGACCATTCATGACAGCGGAACAGGAAGTATTGGAAGCGTAGAAACACCATCGGGAAAAGTGGTTTGAGAATCATCTGAACACAGTTTGTTATTGAAACATCTCGAGTCAAGTGTAATGTAAAAATTACCCATAGATAATTTATATTTGAAATAGGGATATATGATGTAGGAATCATCTGTGGATATTTCATCTTTGAAAAGCCATTGGGAATATATAAGATGTAGAAATGTCTGGTGTGATATTTCATTAGGAAATGAAACATGGCCGTTCTAAACGCTGTTGTGGTTTCGGTTTGAACTGGAAATCTCACTAATCTGGATTTCGAGTGCCGATGTGACCCAACGCATCGCGAAAATTGTTAATGACAGGCTTCATGGAGAGTTCTTCCATTCCTGTTATAATCTGTGTAAGAAAACTAGCTTCCTACACATCGAAGAAAATTATCAAGAAACAAACAAACAAAAACAGGACCCTAATCGATAAACGCTTAAAAGCCGCACTTTGTATGGTCCGGCTGACGTGTACAAAGGCGAGCTTTGTGATACTTTCGTTTATTATAAGTCTTTGTCGGTTCCCTTCCTGATGATATTGCAGAAAGAAAACTACGCAAGGAGTTTTAATGTACGTTGATGGGTTTTTTGCGTTTGTTGTGTTTTTGCAGGAATAACAAAATGGCGGTATAACGGATCGTCACACTACCCTGAAGAAGAAGACATGATCGTGACGGTGTCTTACGACGACGGCTATTGGGGAAAGCCCTACTTCGACTGCGGCGGAGGAGATATCTGGATGATGACGTACACCATTCCTTTCTTCGGATACCGCAACGGGACATTTTATTTCAAGTAAGATTACGACCCGCCAAAATTTTATTCTCTTTTGCATTACAAACCTTTGGACTACAAAAGTGTTTAAGGTTACGTACATGTCAAATTTCAATGCCCCCGGGCTGTAAATCGGCAAGAGCTAAATACTGTTAGCCTTTCACTGAAAGACCTGTGAGGTATTTCTGCTTTGAAAGATTCAAACAGCATTGATGGATGATAATTCACGCTTTGGTCACTCAAATGAAAGACAAGTCCACTGGTGTCGACAAGAGTGACGCAGACTATTCGCCGCGTTTCCAGTTGTGCATCTGCCAAAATTTTATGTAGTATCCTAAATACCCCCCCCTCCACCCCCACACACTACAATAAAATCAACCTGACAATAAACAAAACAATTCCTAAAATCCCTTAATTTAGTGTCGAAAATCTGGAACTGCAGGAATCCTGTTTGTGTGCATGCAGGTACATGTGGTGTCTGGTAGGCAGTTCTCTAACGGAATAGTAACAACAGCATGAGTGAACCCGGGTTGGCTTTCGATGTTCTGACTCGCGCCGTTTCTAATGTAAACAAGATTCTGTGTGAAAACAAGCGAACCAATGTGAGCTCACTTTATATATCGAGGATTAGAGCCGCTAATTGTTACGGTAGTGTTTAAAATTCCAAAGGGACTGCTACCAGGCAGTCTAGCGAACAGAAAGAGCCACTTAAAGGTTTAAAAGTGATTCAGTTCTATATCAGCTCTAGGCAAGTCCAGGCAAGGGTACAGTGCCTGTGTCTCAGAGTATAATTCATCTTGAGTGGTCATTTTGTTTGGAATCAAGCAGTTCAAAACTAAGCTGTGACCAATCTGTTACCAAATTATAACAAATGAGATGTCACCTCAAACAGACTGATGGCATCTTCAGTTATCAGTTGACACAACGGTTTATTACTGTCAGAATAAATCTGATTGTTTATCAACTATCTTGAAGCAATCTGTGAGAAAGCAGTTACAGGCTGTAACCAGTTGTTTACTGCAAAGGATGTCTTAGCTTGGTACATGCATATGTACCAGTCTGTTAAATTTTGTCTGTGTAAAACATAATAGCTCGTTTCATTTTTGAAATTTGTTGTTTGGGGGCGATTAGGTAGGTGTATATTTGTTTTGACCCTTTGCAAATCGGTAAGCTGGAACCTGAACACAATGATACATTGTCAATTCTCCAACCTCGAGGGTCCAGAACTTATGCAAATGCTATCAGTCTCCCACGTTTGTTCCATTACCAAAATTGATGACTCTATATTTGGCAGAAGGATGAAGAGAGTTCAAAACGCCAGTGTGTTATCCCGCAGGTATTGAACTGACCAACGCAGTATAGTCTGCGTTGGTGGCAACGTTTTGGGCTCAGCAGACGTGCAGGTGTCGTAACATGTCTAACGTACGAAGCGTCTCTCAGTAATGCGACACATCAAGTCGTATTATTGATTTATTACACTTGGGTGTCATACCTCAATTTAATTTACATATATTGGTGCGATATGAAATAGGTTGCTGTGAAGTCTTGATCTCAGTGCCAACGTGAGGGAGGCTAAGATTGGACTGAATCACGCAGGGACTTTAGTCCTACCCGAGCCATTTTTCGAACAATCAAGTGATGTGGAATATTTTGCGGTTCAACCCCCTGCGGAGTTCAGACATGATCATGGTGCAGTAGTGGGTATGAATCCCAAATGAGCAGAAATATCAGTATAAATACAGATCGACAAATTCTAGTCTGATTATGGAAGTGCAGCTTTAAGTGTTGATGTTTGCCAGGCACATGAAAAGTACAGTGGTTTTCTCTGTTTTGTACGAAGTGAGCGATTTTTATAAACAAAGATTCAAACCAACAAATATTATTGACAGTAAAGGTATATGTGTATGACCTGGAACTTTCTCGAGAACACGACTGTGGGTGTGCGTAGGGAAAAGATGGCCGTGTTGGAGCTCTGCGTGTTGAAGAATTAGCAGACAGTGACAAATGTCAGCCGAAAACTATAGAATGAATGAATGAATGCTTATTGTTTAACGCTTTCCTCAAGAGTATTTCACTTATACGAAGGCGGTGTTTCCTTCGTGCAGGACGGATTTCCACCGTATCTTTTATCTGGTGCTGCCTCACCGAGACGACTTGCCAAAGACACCCAACAAGCCCCCTCACCCAGTCACATTATACTGACACCGGGTCGACCAGTCCACTCTCTATCCTCTTATTGCTGAGCGTCTAGCGAGGAAGCAGAATGTACCATTTCTTAAAGTCTTTGATAGAAAACTATAGAAAGAGACAAGAGATTAATATGTCATGACATCACGTTGAATGGTTACATGTATGAGCTGTCTGAGTTCTTCTCTATCTACCAGCGTTGTGAAGGTAAAATTCAGTTGTCCAGTGTTAATTGTTCTTTAACCACAGTGAACCTAATATCTGTGACGAACTGATTTCAGAAAAAGACATAAATATCCGATATAATTTGATTCTAGCCACCGAGGTATAAATATGGCAACAAAAGAAAAGTATTTATTCGAAACTATATATTTGCGCATTATTTTGCGGAATTGCGCAATTATTTTTCGTTAAAATCTAACCAAAAATGGGTGACCTCATGTATCTTGAAATCAAAATAACGGCAGTCACAACGTGGGCGAATATTAAGTTATCATGGGTATCCTGTACTACTTGACATTTTGACATTATTTTTAATGTCACTCTCATGTTTTGCAGGAATCTTATAAAACCTGCATTACGCTGTAACTAGCCGTTGGATCTGATCCTGTGGAGTGTTCTAATCACGTAACTGAACAGCCATATCGCATCCCCGTTACTCGTGAACAACGGGCAGCAGCATGACCATTTTGCATGCAAAATTGAAACCTCCCGGGGACATTGGCATCGAGTAATGATAATTTCCAGGAACGGTTGACGGTAGATAGACTATTAATGGAGTGCAAGCTTCCATCAAAAGGTTGTAATTCAATATTCCAAACTGATTCAATCCGATATAAAGACCTGAAAAGATGACGGGAATCAGTCAAGCGCTACACGGAAGGCAATCTGATATCTATTCTCAAGTCCACGTGCTCACGAATTCTGACAACTTATACGCGTTAATGTAAGAATTGGCGGTAGAAGGAGCCTCTGAAGGCCGTCTTATTAAAACTCTAGGGAAATCTGACAACCTATAGATACATGTAGCTATATGAAGTAACGTATAGCGTTTACAAGGATCCAATGACGACCATATTTATAAAAGTCCCTCTAGTTCTGACATATATAGGCATTAAACATATGAATAGAGTTGTCGAAAGAGCCACTGGAACGCCATCTTCTTGAAATCTTCTCATTTTCATTTCGTTGACATAGTGTTGATTTCTTGCTAGTTGTATGCTTATCACAACTTTTTCAAAGAAATACTTGTATTATTTTTGTTGAAGTATCATTTCTTTTGAAACTTGCTATGGTACTGTGTCTCCGACTCGAGAAATACCTTATTTATCACACACATGTACTGAGGTATATATAGGGGGCCAAAAAAAAGCACAGTTTGACTTTTCACTTTTAAAATTTGTTTTGTTCAAAGAGGGATAATTAATTTACTGCACTGTTATTTACTTATACAGCAAGAAAGAATGTCAGCAATAATGAAATAAGCAGAGGAATTTCATTCAGGCATGACACCAGGGCACAAGTAGAAGTTCTGGTGTCATCAGTATGTTCCAACAGAGGCGATAAGTGTTTATTTAATTGATTGGTAATTTATGTCGTACTCAAGATTATATTTCACTTATACGTCGGCAACCAGCATAATGGTGGCGGAAGGCCAGGAAGAGCCCGATGGAAACCCACGAACATCAGCAAGTTGCAGACAGTGATAATTGTTGTCTCGTGATATGTCCATATTGTTATGTTCACAAAAAATCGCTGTTTGCCTGTTAAAATAGGAGCATCTGTTACTACTATAAATTCATGGGCTATATGCTGTGAGGTTTCCTACAAAAACGATAGCTATTTCACTAACAAAATATTAAAACCGTGCTGAATTCTCATTGCAAAGGTGTAAGTATGAACGGAAGACGCAGTTGCTAGTTGAAACGAAAAATATATGATCTATGGAGCCTGGAGGCGTGGGAGCATGTTCAAAACTCTGTATATCTGTTTATACATGTACTATGTTCTGTACAGCGAGGCCGTGATTTTGTAAAAAGAGTAGCTCATAAAACTGTAATATTAATATAGTGGTATATTGTTGTTGTTGTTCTCTTTACAGAGGCACAAGCGGTATTGACATCGACTTGCAAAAGGTAGACATTGACCAGTGTCCACTTCCGGAGGGGTCCAACGAGCCAAACGTTTTTGCTGACTCGGCACGGTGTAAGAAGGCTACCACACGGGTAAGTTGAGGATCCAGGGCAAAGACTTGTATCTTTTTTAATGTTATTCCGTATATAACACAGAATCAAAATATGATGGAGAGTACGACCCGCAAGGTAATCAGCCAGTTCAGGAAAGGACGAAAATATTTCCATGATAAGCAATCTTCTACCGGAATACACTACCATGGGATCTTCAAAAGCTTGTCATGTCTTGTCTTGTCACAACCGTGTAAGAATCTGGAAACCGGAAGTAAAATTCTGCACTGCAAATGTCGCACATTAGAAGATTTCAGTGTGTAGAACGACATCTCTTTGACAGTACATACTTGCCATTTTACTAGCAGGAACCAGAGCTAAGGTTATTTCCTCTCTAATTATCATTGTGAATGCCAACCATCTCATCCAAAACACCTTATACCGAGGTCTGGCTCAATTTCCTACAATGAGCAGGACGAATTAGACCATATATCCCCAGTATGGCATTTTGCAAGACGTCATGGCCGGCCTTATCAACCGAAGACTCTTGAACGCTTGAATTGGGATAGGCGATACTTCTGTCTCCAACTGGGAAAGTAATCAGTTTAATTCAACGAATGGTAACGGGCCACTTGCATGTACCAGGCTGTCAGTTGTCGTCAGATTGTCATTTCCGCCCACGTCTTCAGCCCATTGCGTGGTCCGTTAAAGAGCCTGGCCATTTCCGGCCCCCGTCGTCACGTGACAGGAAATGGCCTGTTTCCACTATTTTTTCTCGTCAGTGTTCTGGAAAGGTCCGTGTCAGATAAGTTGATTTCCGAAAGGAATTTCCCACCGCGAGCCAACAATCCTGTTAAATGCTTACCCCGTCAAAACCTGTGCCTTTTGATTTCCTCTAATAGAGGATTTCTTACCGGAACTCATTGCGAACGTCACACATTAGTAGCCCATTTTTGAACCGGGCACTATAGCCCACTATGTCTGATTGCGGCCTAATCTTTGCGCGCAAGAAGCAATTTTTGCTATTCATCAAATGAGCCATTAAACCATCATAGGTTATTCAACAGCAGCTGACTTGGTGACATATGTGAACCCCACATGCCTGAACAAATTACATGTGCCACGTTGCTCACCGAGTCGCCTATCAGCTACATACGTCCTAAGCTTCATGCCAAGTAGTTTAATGTCCCATTATGGCATCCGCCGCAGACGTTGTCAGATTGTTTAGGCGAAATATCGTCCTGGGAATTCGCAAGTCCCTTTAAACGCATTGCGTGACCCTATTAACTCTGTCTCGATGCGACAGCTCCAGGAAGTAGTCTCTCCTTGGGTAGAATGTTGCGAAAGTTTGACCATTTACACAGTGACCCCACGTATATGGTTACAACCATGGGAGAAAACCTATTCATACTTGTCACCTTGGAAGGTTGAATATCATCAGGTAGGTGTTTACAGCCAACTAGATTATTACACCAAAGGAACTTTCAAAGACAGAAGAAAAAACAACCAACATAGGAAACCGTCACATAGGTAACAATTACAACGTATCTTCATGCAAGGTAAAGGTTTGTCACGAGTCCCCCGTCTACCGGATCTTACCAAGGTGTGTTTGTTTATTAATGTGTTTATTTGCATTTTTATTTATTTATTTATTTATTTGGCGTTTTACGCAGTACTAAAGAATATTTCACTTATACGACGGTGTGAGGAAACCGGGCACAGCCTTGGAGAAACTCTCTACCATCCGCAGGTTGCTCGCAGACCTTCCCACGTACAGCATAACCGTAGTCGAAGGCAACATGAACTCGGCTTGAACTCACAGCGACCGCACTGATGAGAGGCACTAGGTCATTACGGGGTACTGGCGCGCTAACCTCCTCGGCCACGGAGGCCCCGAATGTTTATTAAAGTTATAGTGAAGAATTGTTCACTCTTAACGCGGCAGTCAGTTTTCGAGAGTGGGGAGGGGGTTGGATCCGTGGTGGAACACACAGGTCCGGGGGAAAACGCCATTGCTTTAGGCTTCCCGTCACAATCAGAATTATCCACAAGTGTGTCACCGCGACATGGTGACATACTATACAAAAGCGCCTTTACAGAACCGCGCATCAAATCACCAAAGAACCACATTCTCCCGTGTTGTTTTTCATTGTACTTAGCCTTGTCTACGCAGAAAGTGCCCATTAAGTAGTTGCTGCATAGGTGCATATCTAAAGTCGTACATAACAACGCCTACTTGTGGACTACATACACCCGCGCACTTGCGTGGATGCACAATATTTCTCAAGCACAGTACCACCGCATATCACATTAAAGTGCTCTACGTGTGCGTCTCCATGCCCCTGCATCTTTACGACAAAGTGCAATTTACGAGCGTGTCTAGAATTGAATATGCTAGTCAGATAACCATTATACAAGGGCTTGTCTAGAGACGAGATGTATCTATAATACCGTAACTAGGGTCAATCCAATACCTCATATCTCGACGAGGCACCAAAAACGTCAAATTCTGTTAGCAAGGCACTGCACTAGCTCATATCTTGAATAACGCATGTGAGTAGTTTGCTATATTATGCCAAAACTTACCTTAGGCCACCTTATTCGCTCAACCTTATGCTTTGAAACCGCTTAGGCAGCCAATGAACAATGTTTTAATTCGAAAACCATAAAGCTATGTCCATGATTTGATCTACTTCTTATAGCATTGGTTTATGGTTTTACACCGGAGAAAATAGAGAAATTTCTCACCGAAATGAACACGCAACACAATTAGTAAGATTTAAATTGTGTATCTGTTTTCAGAACTTCGATGGCATCTTCGTTAGCACGTTGTGAAATGCATCACAAGGGTGTAACTGTCCTTCTAAGTCTATGGTTTTTATTCACAGTGCGAACTCATCGCTGGCTTGGGGTTCCGGCGAGGTTCGTACAGATGCGTGTGCAAAGATTCCTTCTATTTCCCCGATGAGGACGCCGTGCATAAGTATTACAACGGATCAGAAATAGAAAACGAATACGAGAGGTGGATGAGAGTGAGTATATATGGTACACTTAATACTGTAAATGAGATAAACTTAATACCCTAGTCAAAGAGACAGGCACATAGTTATGGGCTGTTAACATCAATTGAGTAGATAATTTAGTCGAATAAGTATGGAAAATTTACTGCACAGCTATCTCGACAGCTTGACGAGAGTATTAAGAGTATTGTAGCAAAATGCATGTTGTGGCATGCATCCAAGTTATACTTGCAACAGTTTTAACGTTGATTTATAGGCGAGGTTGAAACTAGTAGAATTACAGTATCAGTGGCATGCTTACCACACAGATCATTTCAACTGTCTCTAAAGAAGAGTAAATACTTTGGTAAAGTTACAGCAACAACACTCTTTAAATGCAGCCATGTACCATATGCAAAAAAGATGTGTACCACAGGTAGATTTTAATTGTGTGGACATCTTTGTGGAACGCCACTTTCAATGTGTACATGTTCTAAATTGTCTAACTGTGGTACACTTTTTGTTTACCTCGCGAGCTACACAAACAGGTGTGCACAAAATAGTACACATTTGCTGTTTGAGAATACACGTATGACCGTCACACTGCTAATCTAAACAAAACTCGACTCAATGAAAACTATAGCATTTATGGTACACTTAGCACGCAGTTCACCTTTATTGCTATGCAACGGTGAGTATGTCAGTAAAATCACACATTTCATGGTACACTCACCACAACGTTAACACGGATTGCTGTACGAAGGTTATTGCGTTAGTGACACTAGAAGAAGCAGGGTATACTTTACCTAGATTGCTGATCAAGGGTAAGTAAGCTGGTCAATGCACAGCGTCGATGGCATACTTACCACACAATTTAATAACCCCTACTGCCAGACGATTGTTAATAATCAAGACAAATGACACCATTCATGGTATACCAACCAGAGAGTTAACCTAAAAGTTAGATTCGATGAATACTCTAGTGAAACAACCTCATCTGTGGATTATTTATCACACAATTTAACAACTTCGACTGTTGGACGAGAGTAAAACTACAGCATGGCTGGTCCTTATATACCTTACCTGCACCACGAGCTTCTTTGTATTGTCACGATTACAATATTATTATCCTTATTTTAATTCCCCATACGTTTTGATCGTGAATTTTCATAAAACTTGTCACCTCGAAGGGCGAACCCAACATGTACGATGACGAGGGCAGCTTTGAGTGCCTGCCGTGTGCCCCGGGATGCGAGACGTGTACTGGTCCCCGCCCGTGTATCCTGGACTTGGACTGGGTGTTACGCAGCTCCCTGCTGGGCGTCTCTGTGCTTATCATGTGCTGGATCCCCATGTTGGTCTGGTTTACCGTACACTACAGAGATGTCAAGGTACGCAAATTATACATGGTTCAGCCCACACTACAAGGGTAAATTTCATAAAACTTTATTTTCCTCCCGTAAATGGTGATACCTTATGGAGCTGCAGTCCTGATTTTAAGGAGAAAAAAATCCGTACGACGTTTTATGAAATTTATCCCGGAAACATAAAGGTACACAGTGTATTTATGGTTCAAGGCACAGTATAGATACGTACAAGTACACAATGAATCTCCATGTATGGTTCATTGTACAATAGCAAAGGTCAGTGTACGTGTTATATTTATAGTTCGCCATACATCATAGATATATCAAGGTACAGTATACACTTACAGTTTACTATGCCCTACAGGGACATCAGGGTGCACCATATTTTTGCACATAATATGTTTATGGTTGACCATAGGTCATGTTAAGGGCATTGGGTATCCCGAATATAAAATCGCTTCTTTTTTACTCTGGGTCATGTATTTATGATTTGTTTATATGGAACAGAGCAGATCATAAAAAATTGGTCAATAGCCATATCGTAGATTTATGAATGCCTTCCTGTGTCGTGATGAACGTGCGATGATGTCAGTTTGTTTCATAAAGCCTGCATTGCAGTTAAAAATTTTAATCATTTGTAATGAAGAAAAATTGATGTTTTACTTTAAGTCAAGAGATTCTGGACACAGTTTTTACAGGTTTATTCAGTGGCGAGGCAGACAGTAAGGAAATATTTATGCCTCTTGCTACCGTAACTCAGTAAATTATGTATCCCCCTGGTGGACGATAACTCGGCGAAGTGTGTATCCTTCAGGTGTACATGTACAATGATTCCAGGCATCTCCGTGGTGCTCGAGAACTCATTCAACTCTGTGTTCCCCAGGTGAACAATAACTTTGAGAACTATGTGCTTGAATCCTGATGCTCCCACTTAGTATAGTGCGATAACACCGCAAACTATGTATCCCTCTGGTGTGCTATATCTCAGTGATCTATGTATCCCCGTGGTGTAGGATAACCCAGTGGAATATATATCCTTCTAGTTTTCGAGAACTCAGCAAATTATGTAACCCTCTTTCTTATGATAACTCGGCGAACTGTCTGTTTCACAGGTGTTAAAAGCTGCCAGTCCTGTTCTGCTAAGGATTATCTTACTCGGAGCCCTGTTCCTGTACGCCCCGGTAAGTGGTGACCACGCAACTCATACCTTGTTGACGTCTGACCGCACAGATCACATGGCATTATACAATCAAATCAGTCTAATCCAGCTTGTGGTAAGCCGGACAAGACCACCAAGGGTACATTATTGTTGATGCTTGCAATCCGGGAAACCAGTGACAAGCGGTGGCGTCCTGTGTTTCGAACACAAGTGTTGTGTGCAAGCTTGGCTATCCACGAGAAATAATCCCAGTAAACTACAGCGTGTTTTTCCTCAATAGCGATTGTGGTCAGGTTTTAAGCCTTGGGACAAATGTCAAATGCCGCCGGCTTGGTGGAATCGAATCTGTCGGATTCAACAAAAACCTCCCGTTTTATTAACTTAAGACTACGTCTTCGGAGCGCGTAAGACTGGTTAAGCCTTCACCGCTGGTGACATCAGACATTATTAGCTGTCCATTGTGGGCTGTAGTATCGCATTTACCACCGTACCAAGGACGACCTAATGGCGTGATTGACAGGGTAAAGCTTTGCTTACTCTAGACAATAAAGCTCTCTGGAATCACTCGACGTTTATTGTTGTCGTAAATCTTCTAATCACCACGCAGTGAATTTCAATACTCTCCTGTCAAAATACAACGGCAAAGAAGTAGGCAGAAGTACCCGCTTGGCGCTGACAAAAGTTTGCTTACATTGTCATAAGTTTCACGTAGCAACGAAATTCTCCCTTCACCCGTCCCCACCCCCCGAGAAGAAGCTTGACGACTTAATGATGGCAAAATGAATCACTTAGATTATCAGGAACTGCCTGGTCAAACCTCATCTCATCTCAGTTTACTGGTTTGCTTGTGTAATAGATATGGCTGATACGGTTCACTTTGACAAGGATTTCCAAACTCATGCGGTTTACGAGTTGGCTTTTCTCTTGATAATTCATTTATATTCTCTCCTTTCCCAGAACATGCAGCCCAAAATAAGGTTATTCTGTTGTATTGAGTAACACAAAGGACAACGGTACAAAATTTTATTCCGCTTTTCTTTAGACCCATAAACTGTTACGCTTGTTGTACCTCGAACCATCGATGTCAAAGTTTTACGAATATAAATTGCATCAAAACTTTACAGCTGAGAAGACAAATCTTTGATGAAATTCTTAAATATGAAACAAGATATATCAGTGAAGACAAATAGTTTGAAAATGATTTTCTGTTTATTTGTTTACATTGCAGTTGATAGTGAGCTACTTCCAGGCCAGTGTGCTGGTGTGCTGCATGCGGGTTTGGTTTCGAGAAATCGGATTTGCCATCTCTTACGGCGCTTTGTTGCTCAAAACTTGGAGGTAATCGTGATTCTTTTATCAGATTGGCTATAATAGTTTTTAGTTTGTAGGTCATTTGCGAATTATAAATAACATGTGGAAAATCTGTGTTTGCGCGTATTTTTAATCCGGAAAAGCTAATAGAATAAAATTTAAAATCTCTCACTCCTGGATATATTTTGTGTAGTTTTAAAGAAGGAAATGTGGTTCATGTTGGTTTCGTCAAACGAATCAATATTAGTGATTAGCACTCATGTAAACATGATTAGCACAAGCATTGCGTGACATATGTCTGAAGATAAGACAAACATATATTGATGTTATCCATCAAATGTGGCCTCATCATAATCATGATAGTGGCTGCCCAGTATATACATGTGCACTGTCACCCAGGTAATTTGTTCTTTTGGGCACATATATGCCTTGGGCGATTTGCGTCATGCGATTTTAAGTTCTCTTGCGCGGAGGATTGTTATCACATATTGGCAGGATAGGGCTGAAATATTGCCCACGCGCCGCAAAATCATAATCATTCATTCATTTTATTGTTGCATAATGTGTCTCGGATGCATTTCTATTTGTTATGGAATTTTGGGTTGCCAGCAACTCGTCGGAGTTAGCCATGTCTTAACCCAAATGTGACATCAGTTTGTTGTGCGTGCCAGATGGAGCTTAGATAGAGCTAGCCCACTTGAAGCTCTGACTTGACTGCTAAAGACTGGAGGCAATTCACTTAAAGTCTCTGATATTTGCTTCTCAAAATTTAATTGATTTCTTATCACTTTCACTTACTAAGAAGCAGTTCTTCACATTAATAATTTTCGATAAGTTGTCTTTTTGAAACTTCGTTAACAGTGTAAAGGAATAGTTTTTGTCAATCATACAAATTCTCATTATCTGCCACGTGTAAATTATCTTAATTGCTAAGCTTTAAATTTCCCTTTTTGTTTTGCTGTAGGGTATGGTGCCGTCATTTAGACGCCTAAAACAAGATAACTGAAAGCCGTGTTAAAATGTGCGGTGACTTTTTTCACAGGCATCTCATCGTTGAATACATTCTGCCTTTATTTTAAGCTTGTTTCGTGGTAATCGCACATATAGTTACATCACACGATATCTCTTGCTGCTTATTCAAGGAACCTATAGGTTGATTGTGTGGAAGCTTATCTGCCCCAAGCTGTACTGAAAAAAAGAAAGTAGCCATGGTTTTGACATCGTTGTGACATATAGAAGCGAATAAATCCCCAAAACAAATCGGTCTGTGTTGCAGTAACCATATATTATACACCTTTCGCGTCTGGGTATCGTTTACGGTTTAGGTGATCGTGCCGCGTACATGTCATTTTACATGTAGCCGTTAGCAACCTTCATATTTCTCGTCGACATTACAACGTAACGTCATTCATTTAGACCGCGTCTGTTCTCTCTTTGTATATTTTTGTGCTGTGGGTAAAAAATTTCTACTAATTTTACTGTCCTGAGTGTTTATGTCAGATTTTCATTTTCCCGGGCGAAATATTGCTGTCTAGTTGAAATAATAGATGTTTCGTGTGTGAAAAGTAGATTGTGCTCGCTGATGTGGACTAGTTCCATATTTGCTTGGAGCAAGCGTAAAGGGGAAGGTCATTTAAGCTTCGGCCCTCGCAAAAAAACAGAACCAGTCCACATCAGCCCGTATTCGTCCCATAACCTGTAAATAAATGTCAAAATCTGTTCATCTTCAAGCCGCATGCAAATAAGCATCGTAAAAACTCATGCTAATGGCCCGATCTACCATCTTTGTTTCAGGATATCCGTTGTATTCCGCGTTCGGTCAGCTCAGAGGGTAAAAATATCAGATTATGATCTCATTAAAAGATTAATCATAGTTGTGTTGTTGTTCGCCGGATTCCTCACCGCCAGAATGGTCGCCGGTCGGCCAAAAGTTGTAGAAGGTAAGACGATCTGATAGAAAGCTTCTCTCTTAATATATCTTAACAGGGAGGCCCGTGGGTGATATGGCCCAGAGTTCAGTTAAAGTATACAGTGTATTGCTGGTGATAAGCTCTGAAGTCGCTGCTTCGAAGCGCAGAATTAACTTAGCTAGATTTTTACCATTAGACTCTGGGTTCAATTTATATATTGCAAACCCGATTTAACCGTAATACTGTTTCTTAAACCATGTCTAAGTGACACCCACACCCAGTTTTATAATTTAATAATTTTTATAATTGTAATTTTTCGCAGGTGGTTTGTCAGGTGTTTGATCAAAGAAGGTGCTTTCTTCAGTCTTTGTCCATCAGCCTTTGTTTTTCAGACATAATAAATATCCTCTTTATCTCAGCATTATTTGAGAAAAGTTGCCAGTGGTTGAAATTTCCGAAGCCATAATTTTGTTAGCATTGTAAGCATACCTAATACTTGCAATAAGATTTCGGTAGGATTAATCAGTAACATGGAAATATTATTGGAGGTGTTAGCAATGTTTACGAGGCTATATTGCTGACAGAATTGTGATTAATTCAGACCTCTAAGAGCTGTCCCTGCTCTCGCTGGTTTAACATCGCGACAAATTATAGGATATAGGCCTAAAGGCTGGAGTGTTTAATGACAAAATGCCGAAGTATTAAGTCTGCGAGTGTAACTATTATAAATTAGTGATAGAAATGATAACACAAATACCATGAATCAACCAGGGAATGAGGAAGTGATAACTTTCATGAAATAGATACACTTTAAAAAAAACATACATCAAAATGAAACATCATTTGAACTTTCCAGTTGCCGTGAAACATAGTGGTGACCCACATAGCCTGACAGTTGTCTCAGTGACGTTTTTAGTTTGGTTTGCAAAATAGATTAATCATTTGGGTATGACGTAATATTCTGTGGGAGAAGATGGCAAATACTACGGAAAACACACTCACCGGACCCTGATGGGTGTCTGTATTTTGTTTGTTTCTGCTCTTCCAGCACAACTGAACTCGTCCAGATTGTCTAAATGCTTGCCGAAACTCTATGCCCATGTTTATATTTTCTTGTCAGGTAAACATACTAGTGGATTGAAAACATTTCAGTGTTCGTCCGACTGGTGGGATCATTCTGCTGCTATAGGTCAGTATGGCTTATTTCTCGTTGGTTTCAGTACAGCTTATTTCCGATCGGCCTCAACAGCCCTATAACTTTATTTCTCATCGGTTTCAGTGCAACTTATTTCTCACCGACATCCGTCATCCTGTGACTTATTTCCTATCGACTTCAGCATAGCTTATTCCTCATCTGCATCAGTATAGCTTATTTCTCACAGACATCAGCAGTCCTATAACTTCTTTCAAATCGACATCAGCAGTTATGGCTTATTTGTCACAGATATCGGTAGAGCTTATTTCTCGATGACGTTAGTATAAGTGAACAGCACATTGCTTATGGACAAGAAGTTTTGCTTTCATTAAATGACAACGTTTCGATCTCGATTCCAAGCCCGTAATCTATCCAGGGTTAGAGACAGGAATTTCGTTGATTATACATATGAAAATGTCAAGTCGAGAACAACACATTGTTGAAAAAATATATGCTTTTTAGTGCAAAATGGATTAACTCTGCGAGGTGTTAACTGTCACAAGGTTCGAATAATACGCATAATGGGTGGGGATATGCTGCTGTACAACAAGATGTAAAATTAAGTAGGGGGAGAAAAAGGGGGTGGTCCTCCCCGACCGTACGTGTTTCCTCCCACCATCATGTTGGCCGCCTTCGAATAAATGAAATATTCTTGAGTACGGCATAAAACACCAAGGAAATAAATAAATAAATAAATGGAAAGGGGGAGGAACCACAGACTTAGCAAGAGATTGTGTATGTTATTGCCAAATGGAATGCAAATCTCCAGCAATATTTCTGCTTTGTCAAGCAGGAGCATTACGTGTTCGTATCATTACCATGGCGATAAAGCGTCTAGGTGCATAATCATTACAGTGCAAGTAACACTATTAGAGCCATTTGTCTTGTGTAGTCCAGCCCTGATGAAGTTTCGATTCGGCAGTTATGTACCCTGTCAATTCTGTAATGTTTCAGTTGAGTTGTTGTTCCTGTTGTGGGGTGTCCGCCTATGTATTGTTGTGAGAAAAGCGCCTTCCGAATTCAACGAAAGCCGGTTTATTAGTTGGGCAATTTACAACGAAACAGTTCTGGCGATTTTCTTAAATGTTTCCATGTGAGTATATAATCCAATGGTTTTTGTGGATAGCTTATGTCGTCCATTTTGTATCGTTTCCCTTTTTCTTTTTTTTCTCATTTTTCCATTTTTTTAAATCTCTTCAGCAGCCAGCAATTCTGATTTTGCGATACACAGCCTTGGTGGTTCCAACGAACATCGAGGTTTCAACGAATGCAATTTCCTTTCATCGTTCCATATTCCTCATCGTAAAGGTTTGCACGAAAGCACGTGTTAAACCGACTATTACTTCTATGGAGACACCTGTATTCCTCGTCGTCCAGCTTCCATTGGGAATTTTTTCCAAGCCTGAAATAATTCGAACTAAAACTCTGTAGTCTGTTCTTCATTTCTGCCTTTTCAATCGTTTATCCGGCTATAAAAGCGCGGGTTTCAACGACAGTGTTTTCTTAACTTAGCTTACTCAAATTTCGGTTTTCAAGAAATGTCCGGGTTTCACAAATATGCTTTCCACGTACGCTTACATACTCCTCACATTGCTGGTTTCAACAACTGCAATTTTTGGGACCCCGTTCATGCTCATCATAAGAGGGGGCGCTGTCCATGTTACTAGCCAATCCCCCGTGTTACGAGGCCCGAGAAAAAGGAGTCTGACGAGCTACACAAAACGCTCCAAATCGCAGTGAAATACTGCGTTTTCTGCAGTGCGGCTGCAGAGTTTTTGTAATACTAAGTGTTTTATAAACACACATACACCCAAAAAACATGACTACTGCAGGAAAGAAGTAAGGGGCAGATAGCTTTGGACTGCTTTCTTAAAGGCTGTACTCAGTTTTGCGAATTCTCCATTGTAGCAGCAATAGTCATCTCAAATTGTCAGAAATTCTCTGTCGGTTTTTGTGTGTCTCCATCGTCGTGTCTTAATTCGTCTGCAAGGTTTGAGTTGCGCAGTTAAGCCGCACGTGACTGACATGGCAATGGGAAAGTTAATTAATTAATGATTCTCTCTTTAACCATAGTTTAAGCCGGCGTGCTGAATTAAACATACATTTGGCGCCAAGCTGTAAAAAAAGCTGTCTTCAAGTAAAGCATAATTAATTTGTTTTTTGTTTTCTGTGAAATACCAAAATGACATTCCAGCTATGGGGTATAATTCTACAGAAACTGTTTATATAATTATCAAATCTGTTTCTCTGACAGCCAAGAACACGGGCACAAAAATGAAATAAAACGCATTTTGTAACGAAGAAAAAACATACAACCAATTATTCAACCCAGTAAGTGTTGAAAAAAGAAATTCAATAAGCATATTCAGGAGGGCCCAAAATTGAGGGTTGTACATATGTGTACAAGATTCGGTCTTAAGGCAGAACAGGACTCCATGATCTGAAGATCGGGAGTTCGACTCTGGCAAAAGGCGTTATTGTGCTAACTAAAGAAAAGCCGTTGTAGCCAAACTCTTTGTCCGCTTCAATCCTCCCATAAGCATGACCCACCGTCGTATAAACAGACGTATTCTACTGTAATGCTCAAATGAAACACTGAACAAATTTATAAATGTTTCAGGGTATTCCTTCAGCATCCATTTCCCTCCAACCCAGACCTGCTGTACGTTGTTCAGTTTATACACACCCAGCTGACCACTGGGGTGACGTTAGCTTTTCTCTTCGGTAGTAAGGTGAGTGCGCCGGGGTCAAACCGGAAAACATCCGCGATCTGGTTACCTTTACCTACATTGCCAAAAAGACATACTTAGTGCAGGGTGTGTAGATTTAGTGTTTTCTGCACGCATATCTCAGTTACATTTTTGCAGTATTCCACAGATTTGTGAGTACTGCTTAAGTCTTTTGGGGTCTTCAGAAATGTCTAGCCCACTTCCATTCCTTCTGTTGCGATAATCTTTCCTAGGGTACACGTTTAAAGTATTATTCATGAGCTGCAAGAGAACAGAGGTCAATTCTGCTTTGGCCCTATTCGACAATATCTCTAGTTTCCCACCACAATTCGCTTGTCATTTGCAAATTATGTACTATACAACTAAAGAGAACTTGCCTGGTCATTACAAGCCTTCTCAAGGGACGTTAGCTTCATATAATGAGTCTCTGTTGTATTTTAACTTGTGATATACATTACTTGCAGTTGTTTTCCATTTTGCATAAAGGAACGAATTGCAGGTTCACGCGCGTCACTGCATTTGCCTGATATTACAACCGTTGCTTGTTTCTTATTGCAGGCGTATATAGTATTTAAATACCGAGGCCGTGAGCAGCCTAGCCATACGACCATGGTGAGCAGTCGAGGCTCGCGGCACAAATACTCACCGACGGTCCTGACCACTGTCACGAACAGTGGCAACCAGGCGACCGTGGGCGACAGGGTGGACTCCCCGCCAGAGTACGACTCTGTCATGGAGAAGGATGTGCAAACTATTATACAGGTAAATGACCTATGTGCAAACAGATACATACCGTTAAATTTCGATGTTTAACTTATAAATACTATTGTGCATCAGATATTAAACACTTCGAGATTATAGCATTATAATATAGGCCTCTCTCCAATGTTTTCAGCAGTTATTTTCAATACTTAAATATATGTTTATATTTATAAACATGTTTATATTTATAAAGACGCTTGTTTGAAGTTAGATCACAGATTAAAGGGGTGTGGTCATATTACAGTGTATATACGGGTAACTGATCCACTTGCAAATTATTATACTGGTGTAACTAATCACTGTGCTAACGTATGCACCGAATTCAGGAGTGTGCAACATATTTTACAGGACTTGGGTGTGCTGTTTGATGAATGTATGAATATACTCTGCATGGATAAAAGTGTGCATGAATGACAGGATAGAGGAAAGACGGATTGCTGCATGAGAGGATATATGCGTGGCTGTAAGGCTACTGCTGGTGGTTTATGTTATAGAAGAGTTAATATATTTATGGCTAATTTGGATGGTTGTTTAGGACAGTTGTTTTGATCTTTGTTTGTTTTTTGTTTTTGTATTTTTTGGTCGGTAAGATTGGCATTTCCTGATTATCGGTATCTTAGCAGTTATGAATCTCCTTGGCGCATGTCATAGAAGTAAATAGGTTATTCCTGAATGTTGTTATAATGTTGAAACGATGACTTCCTACTTCATTGCCTGGGAGCATTTTTGCTTGTCGATGAAGTTCTGAGACTAAAACTGTTATCCAAAAAAAAAAAAACCCGGAAAGATAAAACAGAACACGGTAAATGTTGAAGGAAGGTTTGATATTTTCTCTGAACAATTTAATCAATTTGTCTCAATCTGACATCCGCTGACATTTATTTTATTTTCTGATATTTTTTTCAGGAGGAGTTTCGTCGTTTATATACTCAACTCGAAGTGCTAAAACAACGAAATATGAAAATAGGCAATCCTCATCTGCAGCATAAACTTTCCGCCATGACCGAGGCGGCACGAGATGATTTACCGGACTCGGCACCATCGTCCCCGAACCTTAACGGCAAAAGAGTAGTTATCAATTTAGACAATTTTCACGAGGCCACCAGTGTATAACGGCAGATATACACTTCTGGCTTGGATACTTGTTTTGAACTTAGTAGCAGACAAATTCGTTTAAATTCACATTTCTTTTGCGGACGATGTCATGCACAGATGCGGTAGACCACCATATTGACAGTTTTCTATTCACTATGCACCTTGTTTCTTTTTGCACGCCAAGGATTATCTGCTGTCGGCCTTTTGATTGCAGGGTTAATCTCAGTATTGTGCTTTGTACGTATAGTCATTTTCGTCGCTTCCGTACAAATAGTGCACGAGTCAGATGTATTGTTCTTGACAATGTTTGAATTTTTTTAAATATGTACCAAGATGTCAAAGCTGGAAAGACCACGGAGTCGCCAAAACTAAGTCTTTCCAGAGATAACTTCAAAATGCATGCTCTCAATGGCTGTGGAACATTTAATCTTCAAGACGTAGTTTGTAAAATTTGGAGTACACTGGAGGGATAAGAATAGACCTAACCCACCAACCAGTAAACTCCTAGCTTCTGTAAGTAGAACATGTAGAGTCACTAACATGTTTAACAACATGCACAGTCATTACCATGTCTGTTTTTTGTACCGAGAACAAAACAACCAAACTGTCTTGGAATATCTTCAGATCCCTGTGACACTACAAGAACCAAACGTATGCCTTTCCACATTTGCTGAAATCAGCAATAATCTGCTTCGAAGTGGCGTGTTAGGCACAGCGGCTCTGAATCTGTCGACTTCAGTGTGCAACCACAATGGTCTCTTGATATTCATACATACGCTGTGGCATTACGTTGCACCTTGAATGGGGTGTAGAAATATCACTAGTTGTTGTCCATTATAGTAAGTTTCTCAAGGCCGGATTCAGGATCTGTTCGGTTTGTGTGGTTTATGTTGTCTTCATGCCTGTTTGTGGAGACGCCGAAGAATCATAAGAATCTCACTGACACTGAAATGAAATGGCGGAGAACCTTGCTACTACTTGTGTAATGTTCGGCCTTAACTTTTGTCTTTGTAAACTCAAGGAATGTTTTGTATTCAGTGCTATTACGTTGAAAAATAAATTGTTTAAAATGTTACAAAGGTGCAAAGTGTAACTTGCGCTATCAGTCGTTTGTAATGAATGGAAGTATTGAAGGCTTATCTACAAAAACACGCGGTGAATATATCAGGATACTTTTTGTGAATATACCACAATATACATTGTGTGAATATATCAGGGTATACATTCTATGAATATGTCAGAGTATACATTCTATGAATATATCAGAGTATACATTCTGTCAATATATCAGAGTGTGCATTCTATAAATATATCAGAAAATACATATTGGGAATATATTAGAGTATGCATTCTGGGAATATGTCAGATTGTATATTCTGTTAAATATATCATAGTATACATTCTGTTACTTCATCACTGAATACATTCTCATAATACATCGCACTATACACTCTGAGAATATATCCGAGTAAATATCCGGTTAATATATCGCAGAATACATTCTGGGAATTTATGAGATAATGCATTCCAGGAATATATCAGAGTACACATTCTGGGAGTATATCACAGTATACATTTTGGGAACGTTTCAAATTATACATTCTAGGAATATATCAGAATATACATCTGAGGTCAGAGTATACATTCTCGGGACGTAATCAAACACAGTCTGTGAATATATCACCCCTGTGCGCATGTGTAACGTTGTGTTTTGTTTATAATGTGTGTAGTGACTTTGTGCCCGTGTTTCATGGTTTTGGCTGAATATAAAAATAAAAGTATATTTAAAAAAATCACGGAAAAGTAATGTGCCTAGAGGTTAAACCGCAAGACACTAGCCAAAATATTTGTTTCGCTCTTTGCTCCCAAATTCGGCTCACCATAAACAAACATATTGGTTTGAATCTTTCATGTAAATAAACCTTTGTTACACCCCTCTTTTTGACAAATAATATTTTTCTAGCCCATTAAAGGTATAGTTTCAAATGAGCCTAGGTCGTGTTGTATACGTTATCTCAAATTGGCTCAACTTTGTTATTATATGAACGTGAAAAGAGACATGGGGAGTTTGTTGTTTGTTATCTAAATCTATTACATGTATGTATATAGGTTTAGATATTTAAGACTATGTATATATACTGACTCATCTTGTTGCAAGGTGAGCCCATGTAGTGAAATATGCCCTCACCACTGCAACATCACATCGAAGACATCAGACAAGACACCCCATCCAGTCAAATTATGTTGCCGCCGGGCCGACCAGTCCTGTTTCTTTGATGTAAGCTCTCTGCTCAGGACATCAGGCGAGGCAGCGACAAGTGACACTTTTTGTGTGACTCGACCTCGGAGTCATGTCGGATCTCTCACTGACGCTCTAATGACGAGGCCATCGAGATGGTGTTCTAAGCTTAGTTACTTGGAGCAAGTAAAAGTTGGAACAGATAGAAACACTAGCATGTTTCAGATGAAAGATCACCATCCAGGAAAATTTGATTTTATGTATTCACCGTATGGTTCAGTAAATGAATAGGCAGATATCTTTCAAAATTGGAGTTTGGGAACAAAGTACAATGGACTTGTTCCATCGCAATAGTTATACAAACTCAAATTAGCTTTGCTTTCCTTACACAATTTTTTGAACCCTAGTAGAATGAATTTAATTACGGTACTGGGTTCTAAGGTGGTCATTCCTGACCATATTTTTGTGTCGTTTTACAAAGTTTTGTAACCCTACGTCGAGGGCTTTTACTATGGTGTGGGAAGCGTAAGTTTATAGAGATATTTGCATGAATACATCCGCCGAATAAACCTTGAAGCGCACTGTTTCAACGAAAAAGTACGGATTTGACGTCAACTCATTGTATGTCCAGTATTTTGAAGGCACTTTGTCCTAAAAATTCGTATAAA
Organism: Acanthopleura granulata; assembly: GCA_016165875.1. Classification (NCBI taxonomy): domain Eukaryota; kingdom Metazoa; phylum Mollusca; class Polyplacophora; order Chitonida; family Chitonidae; genus Acanthopleura; species Acanthopleura granulata. The sequence continues at coordinate 6,381,032 of JABBOT010000080.1, read as the reverse complement.
ATTGGAGAATCTTTTTTTAAAGTGATTAATTTCCATTTATCTGATACAAACATATACGTCATTTTAAGGAGTCGAATCAATGGACAGAAATAAAATACCTTTACTGATTGGAAACTGGCACCTCCATTTGGTGACGAAATTGGTCACGAATATATTATACGCTGGTGACGTTTAACCTAGCAAGAAAATCTATTTTAGAACATATTTACGGAGTCGAACTTGGTGTTTAACATGATCACATCTTTATAGTGATGACAGAAATATTATGATGACAGCAAGCATTTTTACACTTTATCTGTTTCTCTCCGTACAAGCTCCGCATTCCGCCAAGGCACTCCAAACAAAAATAGACGCCAGTCATAACTAACGTTTATGAATAATATTTAGATTTGATGAGCGGGTCATGGCGGGGTTATTAAGACGATTGCTTTCCAATCGCTAGGACAGTTGTAGTAACTACGATGGTGTATATACACGTGAGAAAGTTCCTCAAAGGTCGGTATACAAACCCTTGGCACTTCGGCTCCCCCCATCTACAAGAGTGGCCCGTATCCTGAAGACCATTTTCTTCCATCATTATGGTGCACATGTGAGCCTCGTGCGTTAAAGTTAGTCACTAACTTGCCAGAAGTCTGGGGTGGCACGTCAGTTTCCGTCACCAATAAAATGGCCGTTGGCTGCAGATCGTTTTCTTCTATCAGCATGGTACTTAGCTATACGCCCCACGTGTAAAATTTTGTCACTAACTTGCCACAGGTAAATTTCCTTCACGCATAAAAGTGTCCATCATCGTAAAAGTGAAGAATTCGAGAATACAACGTTAAGCATTGAAGCACATACATAAAACCCACACGTAATCCAGTCATGATAAATTAAGAAATAATGCAGGGTGCCATGGTGATTCAAATTTCCGAAGCGAAACCTAAATTAAATAGTAGGCAATGTTACAGAAAAAAACCCAAATCGTTTCATTTCTGTAAATCAATCAAAAGTGCAGCCATATAACCCAGTAGACATGACTTCAATTCTGTTCCTTTTATATAATGTTCCTTTTAAATAATATACACGACACCTTTTATATAATGCTTTTCTTTTTCTCTACCAATTTCCGCTTGACCTGTTGGGTTTACCGCCATTGCTTTGCTCTTGGTACTGGTGCGGACGTCATCGCGGCAAAATGGATGTGATCAAAGAAAACACGACTAAGTCGGGTGATTTCTTTTTCCTTAATAAAAATAATTGTTACTAAAGAAAAAAGGATTTTTAGAAGCAAGTTAAGCGGATAACTATTTTCATGCCGATCGGTGCATGTGATTATTTTCCTTTATACTTTCAAAAGACACTGACGATAGTCATAAGATTAATGGGGAACTGTTTCGAGACCATGGATAGTGTCTGCGGTAGCATCCAATAAACTCATACGTTGGCTAGCCTAACGCTTTTTTATTGCGTGACCGCGTTTAATTTTGACGATCAGATCAAAGACTCTGCCATAATCACTTCGTCAGACATTGTACAGTGTTAAGTGGCGTGTCATTTACCTGGAATGCTGGAGGAACTTGATTAATAAAATAAATGTCAATCTCTTGTTAAAACCGCCACAAAGTGACGTGAATGGAATCAAATGGCTATAACCAAATGATGAAGATACAGAGCCCTGAGGCAACTCTCCCAGATTTGACACATCGGAAAGGCAAATTGTAACAGCACCGCTCCACATTCCCACTACATAAAACAAATCAGATGTTGACATTTCTATTCCGAATTATGCATAAATAAATCCGTCAATACGCTCTGGCGGTGTGCTCCAGGAGACGGCTACAAGAATGTGCTGAAAAATAAAATGGCGGAACTAACATAATGGCATTATAATAAATACATCAGTACAGACTCCAACATCATGTCTAACAATGCTAACCTCAAAACCTGAGAGGTGAGGGTGCAGTTGAATCCCTGGTTTCGTGGGGATAATTTGTAGACTGTTCCCCCTTCTGCCTGCAATGCTTTTGTGACAACAGGTGAAGAAACTGTCTTCCATCAGTATGGCGTGGATACATGTGAACATCACACGAGGTAAAGTTATCTTCTTCAACTTGCCAAATGCCGGTGGTTTTCTACGCACTTTCGTTTTACTCACACAACATAATCTACACACAATCTGATCTACACACTGAGTTCCTTGACTGAGGAGATAGAATGTGTACATGTATGCAGAGGAATGACTCGGAGGCCTCTCAAAAATGTGGATGAATGTGAGAAATTTAGATCTGGCTCAGGCTGGCTTCCTCTCTGGTCGTACGAGGACAGATCTGTCAGGAAACTACGGATGGACGTGGGTCTGCCCGGCTTCATTACAGCACAATACTGGCCACCGTCGTAGATTTACAGGTGAAATTTTCTTGAGCACAGCCTAAAACATCAAATAAATAAATAAATAGGTAATTATATTTCAACATACATTTATATTGTTCGGGAATGTAATAGATTCAACGACATGAACTTGGATATATATACTCTTATTACATGAAACGGGTCAGTAGATCCAGCATCTTGTTACTAATTACCTGCTGTATGTAAAACATATCTTGTGAACAGTGGACAAAACGTGAGAAGCAAAACAATAACTTGTTCCATAAAGTAGATCGGACAGTCGTCATCTGTCCAAAAAGTAAAGCTCCCAAATTCTTTGCAAAGCATCTAAAGACACAACACGCGGTTCGGCGTCGATAGGGATCGATAGCACTGATCAGGATTCGGGCATTCACATGGAATAGGATCAGGCTTTGAGTCTTCTTCAATTTAGTGAACATCAGCTAAAAACATGGGGTAGTGTCTGTTGTAATGTCACATACGCGTTTCTTTCTGAGCAATGCACCAAAACTGGGTTGGTCGTCCTTCTTTGATAGCTGCACTCGGGAAAGATTACTTGAGGTCGGAGAAAAATGAGAGTCAGTTACGACTGTACAAAGCCGATTCTGAGGAAGTCAAAATTTGAAACGGGATTTTTGAGCTTATTTGAGGGTATTACCGATGAAAAGTTTTACCAACCAAAATATTATTTTGAGACCAACGTATCAGCATTTCAACTTGCATTTCCAAAAACTCGGTGTTGTGAGTAAGGTTTTGATTTTAACTGAAGAGAATGAATCTCACACCATTAGCGGATTTTTGTCACTATTATCTTTTTTAGATATGTAATATAACGGACTACGGCTTAGAGAGTAAAACCAGAGCAGCATCGACATTGCGAAGATTGTCAAATGATCGTACGTTACTGGTGGAATCCGAACTCTTGTTAGTTTACCTCAGTTGAGGTTTTATTCTAACTCTTCGTGCAAGTGTTCAAAAAGCAACAACACACACGCCCCCAAGCACCATGGCTTTAGCAGAATTAGGTAAAAGATTACAGTGATGTTAAATGCAATATATTAGCTACCACTGGTCCAGAATTACTCAAAGTGCTGTTGTCATGACATTGAATATTTGTATACACAACAACATAAAAACAATGCAAAGGGACAAGATCAAAAGTTTGACCAACTCTGTGCTCTTATAGAGTAGAAGCTGAAGCTGGAGCCTTGTAGTGTATTTCAACTGACATGACTTTAACATCTAAATCTGCTTCCGCTACGGTGTTAGGGTGGTCTAAGTTACTACTGTTTATATATTTATATGTGAACAGTTAGAAGAAAACGCTAACCGAGGTGAAGTGATTTCTCCTGTTAAGTATGACCATTTGCCACACTGCTCTTGTTTCTCTTGCTACTCACAAATAGCTGTTCATCCTAAGTATGTGTCTGATACTGATTAACCTGTGTCTAAAGGCTGTACAAACATGATACAGCCTTAAATACAAAAATGTTTGTATAAACAGCTACCGGTGCAACAAAAGAGTAAATGAGTTGTCTTTATACCTTTTCTTGCTTTATAGCAGGATATAGCAGAACACAAGTAACATAATTCGAGTGCATCTCTGATATATTTGGAAACTGCTGACTACTTCTACTCCCTGAAGAAAACCTACATATAAAATTGTATATATTGTTAAGAGAGTGTTCAGTTATTTTTATCATTTTGACTTTGAATGTTGCCTTACTGGTTAATGGCCTGAAATATGATTTGTATATTTCGGTCAGTACAACTAACACTACACCTGAAACAGATCAGGTGATCAGTAACCTTTGTATCTATTCCGCCCCCTCCAAAAGACACTCACGCTGGCCCTTCATTGTTTCTGCGTCATTTTTCGACTTTTGCGTGTCCATTGTTTTGCTTTTTGTAATCAAATAACATTTGAAACTCTCCATATAACTTTCAGAATCATTTCATCCACATATATGTATCTATAGCTGACTGCAACTGTACTTTTCAGACAAAATTCGATTAGTTTGAACGATAAAGACGTTTTTGGCGCCGTTTTCCGTATTATTTGCAAATGCCACTTTTCTTTAATTAGAAAAGTTATTTTTGTAATTTCTCCACTTCTAAAAATGTTCTTGGTTTGCTGATGTTTGGTTAGAGAATTTGATGTCAGATAAAAATCTAATTTCTGTATTTACCGTGAATATCTCAAATTATTGCCTTTCAGAAAACATCAGCCTCGTGCTTGTACTATTTATAGTGCTGAAACGATTCTTAGGTTGGAAAAAGTTATAAAGCGTCACGGATAATAAATTTTACGACATTTATTTCCTATTGTAAAAGCAATACGTACCAAGACGAGGTCAAAATAACATTCTAAAATATTAGCAAAAATTCTAATGTGTTTGAGGTGATCAGTTCTTGTCGAAAACATCCGGTCTGGTAGAGTCAAGAATTTATCAAAAAATATACGCTCCTTTACATATTATTTGCTCTCGGAGACAGTGCTGACACAGTTCTTTATTGCTGCCATGCCATGAGAAGTACTGTTTCAGTCAAATCTCTAGAAAATCCCATATTTTAGGGCAGACATTCTTTGAAATCCAATTGATATGTATTCGTGAAGATACACATATGCTTAGGAAAAGAGAGATTTTATAATGTATACTGATCAATAACTTTATATGTTCACACTCGACACTTTCATGAATGGAGGAATTGGAAAACCAACAACAGAGCTTTACCCAAATGAGCCACCATTTGCTTACACATTTTAAAGTGTTTCCTTATGAAATTACCTAGGATAGTGTATTTAAAAGGTACCAGAAAAATAACGCCTTGTTTGAATTTTCCCCTTTCAAAACCTGTTTTTCTCAAAGTCCGATACTTGATATAGTAGGCAATTTCAACCAAGTTACACAACGAGGAAGTCGAGATGTTAATTATCATGAAATAAGTAGCGGGATATCAGGTCGAAAGTAAGTGTTTATGATGGGCGTTGTTGACATGTAGGATCCCCGATTTGTTCTACATGTAATCCTTCTTCTACTTTCATATGAGTATTTGTATCCTCTGCCCAAAACTGGGTCTTCGAATGGAAAGTGCGAGAGTGCTTGTCTCCCTTGCCTGGGCTGTAAGGCGCTGTTTCGCTGGATCTCGACAATGGTGTAAGCGAATTTGACTTTAAGATTGTAAGATACGTTGTCAAGGCCGAGAGATGCATCCACTTCCTCCATCCATAAATAGGGCAACCATTGTATGTATAAGTGAAAAATTCGCGAACACGCCAATCAAACTTCAATCAAAATAAATAAATACCTAAATAAAGATAAGTGAAAAAGTATTAAGCACAGTACCACACATCACTGAAATAAAAAGATAAATGCTTTTCAATTTATTTATTTATTCATTTGATTGGTGTTTTACGATGTAGTTAACAATATTTCACTTATACCACGGCACCCAGAATTATGATGAGAGGAAACCGGGCAGAGCCCGGAGGAAACCCACCACCATTCGCAGGTTGTTGGCAGATCTTCCAGCTTACGATCGGATAGCGCTAGGTTAGCGCGCTAACCGAGCAACAGAGGCCCACTAAATGCTTCATCTTATGGTTGAGAGCAGCAGCCTACATATGTAAAGGTTTACAGCTACAATAAAAATGTTTCATTTAGCTTAGTTTGTATAGTGTACAACTAGAGAAGAAGATCCACGTTCCAATTTCGATGTGATGTGCACCTTTCACCATGACGCTTGTAAGCTGAATGAACTCTACACTTGGCTCTTCTACATTCGTCTAGCAGGCCATAATCGAAAGAATTCTATTCCTCGACAACGACGATTAAGATATTCCTAATTTACTAGATAAAAGAGTGTTAAATATAGAGAACTGCCGTGAATATACTCCAGGGTCTCGTGGAAACCCAGTGGTGAATTCCGAAATGTATTCGACGATTATGCCATAATAACTACAGTAGAAAGCATTCTGATAGTGCAAACTCCGGCCCTGGCGAAATGTACAAATCTCCATGTACACACAAACGGAAAATGCTCCACAGTAACTTGGAACTGCTTCATAATCTTAACCCCCGCCGATGGAAAGTAAAAACAAGTTGTTACTATGAAAGCCTTATAAAAGGATACCATCAGTTCCTTGATGGTGTGATTTTTATTCTCGTACTCTTTGACCGAATACTGACCACGAAGACACAATGGAATTCTAATATGCATGTACTCAGGACTGAGGTCACAGTGACTTCAGAACTAATGTTACCTCAAGGTGAGCTTTTGAGTGTGGCAAGAAATATTTTAATCAAGAGCAAACATTGATTTCATTGTGCGCTTTGTCATGAAGCAATCATATTTGTGTTCGGTAGTTTCGCCCCTATCCTTAACTATATCACAGGAGCATCAATAACACCATACTCGAAAAGGATGCAAAATTCTATTATTTGATTTGACATAAAGTGATGGCTGAGCATAATGTCTTGAAAACACTTTCATTTCACGAGCGCTGAAATTCTATTATCCACGCACTATGGGACACAACCCCATTCTACAAATACACAGCAAGGTAATCTCCCTTGATAGTACTATGGCCAAGAGTAAACGGGTAGGGATAACTGTACGGATAGAAAGAACTAGAACTAAGTTCTTCATGTATTAGATCTTTCTACTAGTTCTTTCAGATGGCCCGAACTTAAGCAAATGTCGTTTTCACAGTGCCTGCTACTCAAGAGCACTGTATATAAATCTAGTGGACAGGTTCACATTTGAAGGAAATTGGCAACGAACGGCGCCGTTTTGACAGAGTGAACCTGAGATCTTGCCTCAAACGCAAAGTGCTCACATATTTTTTTTTATAAAGTTGTGTCGATGTAGAATTTTTACGACAATGTAAATTTTGTTCAGCGTTGCGGAAAAGAATTGTCCAACAATTTCTCTTCTCTTTAGAGAGGCTTGGGAATATACTTCCTGGGACCACCGGACTCTTGACCAAGAAGGTGACGTCTTGGAAAGATTCGGATGCGGGTTTAAATCAGAGTAATGATCAGGAATTGTTAGAGAGAGGTGGTTCAATCTGGATGCAACCACTTTCTCCACCCAGTAAAATGGCAGTCACAATTCGCCCGTATACCTGAGTCCATACAGATTTACTGATTAGATTGGTGTTTTACGCCATACGCAAGAATATTCATCTCCATATGGTTATCTGTACACACGAATTAAATGAATTTATACTCTTTTACGTTTCTTTTAAGCTGAACTCAAGAAACATCAAACCGACAGAGCCCGAGGAAAACCATTCCGAGGTATCTGGCGGACATCCCCCCTTACTGTGAGAGATGGACTTAAATTCTGCGACCACACTGGTGAGAGGTTTTCTGGTCACGGTACTGCAGTGGCCCGGTAACCACCAAACTACGGAGGTACAGTCTCTCTTTGGGAATGGAAAACTACACAGCAAGGTTTTGATCTCCAACACTTTAAACCTTCATCGTAATGAATTTTAAGTTTTATGTAGTAGGTAATGAAGCTTGAGTGGTTTAGTATTTTCTCTAAAGACTTCCTGCTATCTAGTCTTTGCCTCTTAAAAAAAAACAACAAAATATAGAGTAAGTCCAAAAGACGAAATCCATATCACTCTCATAGGTTGGCACAGCAGCCTGACACAATCCCTTCGTTATTTTCAAGCATTGTATCTAAAGACTTATTATTTCTGACCATTGTGTCTCTTAAATGAAAGAAAAATACGTAGCAAATTGTCAATGTCCAACACATAAAACCTACAGCGTAATCCTCTGAACGTTTTCTACAGTATACAAATGTCCTTGGTTAGTTTTGCGGTGTTTATAAAAATATATCGTTACCTGGCGTTTGTCTTTCTCTTTGAACAGACAAATACCCGGGAAGTTGCCGATTGCAACACACGAAATCTCACAATGTATTGTTCTCAACCAGTTTAGAGTAGAAAAAACCCTTTGGCTAGTTAGCATTGTTTGTAGAGAAGTATTGCCACTAGGCCGTTGTGACTCTTTAAACACGGAAAATACATACCATGATAGTCTATATTTCGATAGTCAAAGCATAAATTTATTTATTTATTTATTTATTTGATTGGTGTTTCACGTCGTACGCAAAAATATTTCACGGCTGTCAGCATTATGGTGGGAAGAAACCGGTCTGAGCCCGGGGGGAAACCCACGACCGATGGTTACTGGCAGATTCTTTATTCGTTTAGCCTTGTCTCGAGTTGTTGACGTCCAGCAAATACAATTTTCAGTGTATTGCTTTCGTGGAGTAGAGAAGAAGACTTGATACGATTAGCAACAGGTATAAAAACTTATTGTTAGTTGGCCATTGTTTCTCTTTAAAGATATATGCATCAGATTCACGTGAACACATGAAGGATTGAATGTAATGCTGTTTGAAAAGTTTGTAGAGTATATTAATAATTGGTTAGTTTAGCATTGTCTCTAAATAATATTTTTAACAGGCTTTTATGTCCACTTAATGAGGAGAAGTAAACAGAAAGATCTCGATGTCCAGCATGTGAAACATACAACCTTGGTTTTCTTTTGTTTAGCATTGTCTCTACAAAACTTATTTTATGGCCTTGGGGAGAAAAACACACAGTAAGATGCTGGTGTTCAACATGTGAAACGTACATCGTAATATAAACAGATGCAAAAGTTGTCGATGTCCAATACACTGAAACATTTATTTTTATCTGGTCTTTGTCTGCCTACAATTATAGAAAGAGTACATGGCAAGATGTCAACATCCCAGTTACAAAAGATTCAAACGTGATGCCTTCAAGTTTTGCAAAAGAGGGTACAGCCATGGATTATATCAGCACACTGTCTATGACTTCGTGTTAGCTGGAGGTTGTCTTTCTTTAAGGATATACAAATACATAGCAAGTTGTCGATGTCAAAATAATATACGTTTCACAATTTGGTTTTCAACATTTATAGGGCAGAGAATGAACGTTGATTAGTTTAGCATTGTGTCAAAGGACCTATTGTTAGTTGACCTGGAAGTTGCCGATGTCCAACACATAACGGATGTATTGTTATGCCATTTCGATAGTGTAGTCGATTATCCTTGGTTAAATTAGCACTGTGTCTGTGGCCATCGTGTGGGCTTGAAGAAAGAAAAGACATAGAAGGATATGTATTCATAAATATATGAGTTTCAGTATATGGCTATCCATGTAGGGACGGAAACAGCACTGGATTAATATGGCACTGTGTCTAAAGACAATAATCTTTGAATGATCTAACATTATATCTCGGAGGAGTTATTTTTTGGAGTCGTTCTCTTTAAAACGAAAACAGTACGTGGTAAAGTGTAAAGGAAGCAGGAAACATGACAAAATGTAGATGAAACATGAAACATGACAAAATATGGATGAAACATATTATGTACTGATCTCAACTTTTGTAGAGTAGACAATAAAATTTGATTATTTTTCAATTGGTTCTAATTTCGTTGCCTGGCCTGTCATTGCTTTTATAGATACCAAAACACGCGGGCAAGGAATCGATGTAGTACTCATGGAACCTACATCGTATTGCTCTCCACAATTGGAATGTAAACAATGGCACAAGCTTATCATTGTCTCTAAAGACCTATTGCAATTTGGCCTTTTTCTCACACTTTCAAGGCTGAAAAATACACATAACGTGACATATTAACTTTTCAATATTTAAACTGAATCAAGGACATGCTAATATGCTTTTAAAACTAAGAATTGGAACTTATGGCCTTTAGCGTAAAAATGTACTTCGGATTAGGGATGTTTGGAGTTCGAATCTTTCATTTCAAAAGGTAAGAAATGTCCCAGCGTACCATGTTACCTAATAAAAATGGTAGACAGTTTTTCCCTATTACATTTATTATAACACTGGAATCTAAAAAAAGTGTTGCAAAAAGTTATATAGACTGAACAAACGATGGTGAAAATTGAGGAAATGGAGGTTTGTGAGCTTCAGAAGTTCCTGAGGGAAGGAAGTGTCATTTGTGCCTCCTGAAGACGGTGGGACAATGATTAGTAGAGTTAAGTGGAAAAAAACACCTAACACTTTTGACAGGCCACATGATACAGTGGGACAATCTTTACCTTTAGCAACGGAAATGTTCTAACTAGAAACTTCCCTATTGCTGTTATGTCTAGACACCCCGGTTGGACAATTAAGGCCGATAAGAAGGTGGCGATTAGGAATGTAAGATTCCCAAAAATTCACCAAATTTCACCGATGAGGGGATCTAGTATCCTGAAAATCCCAGCTCAATTATTTTTCCCCTACAGTACCTGACAGAGAAAGAGACAGACACACAAACAGGTAGACATACAGAACCATAAAGAGGTTAAAACAATTTCTAGGTGGATGTAATATTTATATTTTTAATATCTTATTTCCACATTCGGGATTACGTGACTTGCTTTCTGTTGAGGCATTTAAATATTTCGGGCTAAGTTAATATTTAGCAATGTTCCCTGTCCTTGTATTTCACGTACATGAGTGTGTGATGCCAGGATGACCTTCGAAGTCCATAGCACCAAGCACTGAGAAGAAATGAGTATCCATAAGTGTCTTAGTCAGCGGGGAAGATCATTAAGTATTCTTGGATTTATATATCCATCAATGAATGTTTCAACCTGTTAGTCAATTCGCACGGGCATACGCACAAAAGAATATCTTTATAGTTAAGTTAGGGTTCAGAGAGTATTTATTTCTTTATTTGATTGTCTCTTACGCTGTACTCGGGAATATTTCATTTAAGCGACGGCGGTCAGCATTATGGTGGGAGGAAACCGGGCAGAGCACGGGGAAACCCACGACCATCCGCAAGTTGCTGGCAGGCCTTCCCACGTACGGCCGGAGAGGAAGCCAACCTGAGCTGGACTTGAACTTGAGAAACGACCGCATGGATGGGAGGCTTCTGCGCCAGAGTGCTAATCGACTGAGCCACGTAGGCCATCACCTCAGACAGTATATTTATAGTATACTAACACAGTTGTTTATTTCTGTATAATTTAGGGGCTAGGTATTTTAATTCCTTCCTCTTTTTGTCGCCGTACTCGAGAATTCCTGTGTTTAATGTAAAAAGCGCCGACCAGCATTATGTTAAGAGAAACATCAATGTAATCTCAAAATTTTCCAAAAGAGTGCAAAGTTCATTTGTCACCAGTTCTAGAAATTGTGTACCTTCATTTTTCCTCAACTGTACTGATTAGCGTAGAGTTACAAAAATGTCATTTGTCGACTATACTTGGGTGTGCAATACCCCAAAACGGTCCACGCAAAAATTGACATTTGTGTCATTTTTATCACCTTTCAATTCTATCTGCAGTGGGAGAAAATTGAACAAAAATCATGTCCCTCGAGGGAAACCACGATGGTTCCACTGATGGCTTCAGGCGAGCGGTTTTGTGAAAAGTTTTTGGCTGTCTTCAATTTCCACTCACTAATTGATGGATAGTGAATATAGATACCACCAACAATAGGAGAGGCACTGGGGCGGTTAGGTGGAGCTTTTGGTACACTGCTGTAACGGACAGAACGCCTCTGACAGTTACCTGAAAACTGGGTCATCAAAGAAGCTGCTGATTTTAAGACTACATCGTACTCAATTATTTTGTTTATGCACCCAGAGTCCGTATTGGAGGCGCAAAGTCTGCCCCTGATAGGCAAATCTCGATAAGATGCATGGATCTGAATCGTTAACCGATCGTGCTAATGTTGAGAGGATAGCCCATGACCTGAGCGCGCACGGTATCAGGACAATGTCACTGGTTGACAGGTTATGCTTGGTGTATTCCACATGGTATGCCCATGTTAAAGAAGTATAGCAATGCCTCCTGGGACCAGGGACACAAGACTTCATTTAACACGTAACTATTCAAACTCTGATCTGGTCTTCACGTCTTCATGTTCGTTTAAATTTGTGACCGTGCTATTTGACCTTACAATAATGCTGGCGTTCTCATGGCGACGGGCAGTGCCCCTCTTACGAGCCTCTACCAGCTTTTCCCCTGCAATAAAACTCATCCCTAATTAGCATCAAATTTTCACGGGTATACGTATGGTGGCCTCAGCAAGTTCAGTATTTGACTTTGTAATTCATGCATTGAATTCTGAATGATTCATCCATCTTACGGGACTACTTAACATTTTTGTTACAAATTGGATTAATTCTTCTCAGAAAAACCTAAAGGTGGGTTTTTCATTTTAGGGGTCTTTATGAGGTTGTGAATGTACATTTTTACCAGTTAACTTTTAGGCGAAATACAGCAAATGCCTGGACAGCTGACCTAACCTAACAGTATCATTAACGATGGGATTGATTTGAACAACTGACTCCATATACTCAAGCAATGGTATTCTTTGACGAAATCTACATATAATAATGACAATGGGTAATTACAGATTGTCGATGATCAAATCCCTCGTGACAATAAAATCTGACATAATTATATCTACTTACTGATAACAAAAGCATAACCGTCAACGAACTATTGCCAGTGAAATGCTTTTCGTTTTCTTTATTGCATTCAAAAGAATTGGGTGTAGACAAAAAGGTGAAGACCAAAGAATGTGTTTGAGAGATGAAGAGGCGATATTCACCGTATAAACGTTGTGGTGCTTAAGGAATATACAGAAGCAGAAATGGGATTGTTATCTCGATAATCTTTATCCTTTAGCCAGGTTGTCAGGTTTTTGTCAGGTGGTACAACTCTACATAACTTTTCTAGAACGCTGCACATTATTTTATTTACGCGAAAAAAGGACACGAATATACATATGTCACTGTATAGAGTAGCCTATCAACTGCTTTACTCTCCTCTTAGACTCGAACATAATTTTTTTGAGGTCGTTGATGACTTGTGAGACCAAACGTTTACTTTTTCATTCTTTTCACTATAAAATTTAGGAAAACACATAAATTCAAAAATATTTAAAGATTTTTTTAGATACTAAATTTTAGTCTGGAATTTCTTGATTACAATTTATACTTGAGAACGTGCATTTGGAGCCTGCTTGAGAGTTCAACCACGTCAGGAGCTCGTGAGGGAGGCCGTGTTGTGTAGAGGCTCAGAACGGGTACATTCGTAAGGAAGCGTTGGATATATTAACAGCAGGTGATGACGTCACCAGGTTTGACAGTCACCGAGTCAAAATCGGAGTAACAGGTAACTGCACCCGGGGCCTTGCTGACCTCGAAAGTATAGCCACTTGAAGGAATTCCGGCCAGGTTACATCTTTCATAACTGCACGCGCTGCCACCCAAAGGCACTGAGTGGCCACAGATGTAGGTGACAGAGCCAGGTAAAGGCAACGATATAGGGCTACAGACAGAGGATATGCTCTGAAATTATAGCGTTTCAAACAATCATAGTTAGTTTATATAAATTGAAAAGAAACAAAATTGCAACAATCTACACTTGGCACAATGGTCTGCAAGACTACAACAGGAGTTACGTTGAACACAGTGGTCTCTAAGGCTGAAACCGATTATACTATCGTTTGCAAAAAGAGCAACAGAAGCAGCAGTTGAACTTCAAGAATTGAACACAAGTTTACTTCTGGATAATGCTTGAGACAAGAAACAAAGTGAGTTAACTACTGTGGCTGTTTCACGACATATTGCTCCATAGGTAACCCAAAAGATTCACTTATTTATTTAATTTGTGCCGAACGCAAAAATATTTCACTGATACGACGGCGGCCAGCATTATGGTGGGAGAAAATCGGGAAGAGCCCGGGGGAAAATCTTGACCCTGACCCTCCCCGGAATAAACATAACAGTAAAAGTATGATAACTTACTGATGGGGTAATTGTCTTGACAACCGATATTGCACCACACGTTTCTATATACACTCGATCGTTGCCATATCCGGTGTTTTCGCGGGCCAGGATCTTCACACTGGCACCGTGTGAGAAGGCAAAGAAACCTGCTAGGGTCATCAACATCGGTAAAGTCTTCATGTCTGATTCAGTGCTGATCGCTGCCCGTGGCAAGGGAGTACTCTGGATACACTGAAAGAGATCTAACAGCTTTACATCCCCTATAATTGCTTCAGGGTAAAATACTGAATAACTGAAGTCCGGTGAAATGCGCATTCAAACAACACGGGTCTGTTTTATGTGAGGAAAGACATAGTGCAATGAAAATAGCCACCAGCGAGGACGACAGAGCTCTGGCTTGCTTAAAATACGCCTAGTCTCCGTGGGAGTATTCAGTGTTACGGTTTTCGTTGAGGCGAGAATACTCGCCTATTTCACATCACAACATTGATGGCTTTCCGGAGGAACGTTCCCTCAATGAGAAGGGAAATGGTCGTCTAGTTGCCATGGCAATACAGAGGGCTTCATTTAGGAGGATAATTGTCGTCTAGTTGTCGTGGCAATATTATAGGTTTTCAATGTACATTAAAAAGATCGTCTAGTTGCCATGGCTGCATTGAGGGTTTTACTCGTGAGAGAACTGATCGTATAATCGCCATGATAACATTAAAGGTGTTATTGAGGAGGAGGAAGCTGGTTGTGTAGTCCGCATGGAAACATAAAAGATATTTCTGAGGAGGAGGAAGCGGGTGGTGCAGTCGCCACTGCAACACTGGTGCTGTTCTTGATGGGGGGGGGGGTTGTTGTCATGGCAACACTGAAGGTATTTCTTTTCGTAAAAATGATCGTCTGTTTGCCATAGTGATATAGGGAGTCTTGTTGAGGACTAAATCTAGTCTGGCCTCACTGTTTGGTATAGCATAACATAAGTAGATACAATAGAACAGAACTTTCTAGCCTTTGATACTTGTTTTAGTATAACATTATTTATTAAGTTTTGGAACTTTGACATCTACGTCGCCTATTTCTAGATTTAAACTCTTCAGCATTTCCTGAACTAAAATGAACAACAAATACAAGATAAAAGCTATTATGAAATAAACACTTATTTATTTATTTATTTATTTATTCATTTATTTATTTGATTGGTGTTTTAAGCCCTACTCAAGAATATTCACTTACTCGATTTGCGACCAGTATTATGGTGGAAGGAAACCGGGCAGACTCATCAGAAAAACAACGACCAACGGCAGGTTGCTTTCAGACATTCCTTTGAACGACCAGAAAGGAAGCCAATCACCGCGACCGCATTGCTAAGAGACTCCTGCATCATTTTGCTGGTCTGACCTGACTTGGAGGCCTCCTATTTCTTAAACAGAGAAATAAAGCAGAATCCCAAAGGTCCTCTAGAAAATATAATACTTACCTAGCTTCTGGAATAGCGCATGCTACAGAAGTTTGTCCGGATTCCTTCTTAAATACTCTCTGAGATCATACAGCGGATCCGTTACAAATGCCTAATGGCAGCAATTGGCCACGGTAATTACCCAAAAGTTCATTTGCATCTTAGAAATTTTACCACCGCAATTAGCTTAAAAGGTTCATTTGTGTATGTGAAAATGGGAAAATGTGAAAAGTCACACTCTGCTGACTGCCATATCTAGGCTTGCGTGTCGGAACAATCCGAGGTTATTTGTTTCAGGTCTAATAGAGAAACACCGTGGATTGGTAGACGTCTCTGTGGGCATAGGCTGTGGCAGGGTGGGATCCCCTGGGGGTGTAAGTGAGGAGGAATGGGAGCTCTCTGGCTCTGTGCAGGGGAGCGTCTACGGGGTGTTTTGGGCTGGACTTTCAGGGATGTGTATAGTGTACTTGCCACTTAGTGTAACCTTCTTTAATGTATAACTTGTTCACTTACTTATATACTTTAATTTTTTTTTTTTTTCTTTTTTTTTTTTTCTTTTTGAGAGGTGTTTTCTTCCGTACTCAAGAATATTTCACCTACACGACGACGGCCAGCATTACGGTGGCTGGAAACTGAGCCGAGCCGGGAAAAACCCACGAACACCCGCAGGTTGCCGGCAGACCTTCCCACCTACAGCGGGAAAGGAAGCCAGCATGAGTTAAGCTTGCACTCACAGTGACCGCATTGGTGGGAGACACTTGGGTCATTACGCCGTTCTTGCGCGCTGACGCCCTCGGCCACGGAGTCCCCCTGTACAACTTGTGATTACTAGTTCTGTAACCCGTGTGAGAAAGCTATGACTGATTGGGGGCTATCTTGAGGTGTGAATTGTGATTGCGTGGGGTGGCCTATCCTGTGTGACCTCGCCGGACGTGTAAAGTTTGGCCATGGGCCATTCCTTGAAAGGTAAATTGTGGTTTTGTGCCACAATGTAAATTGTGATTGGGTGTGGGGTTTGCCGTGCAAAGTGAGGCTAAATGAGACATTCCTGTAAAGAAGGGCGTCCACTGGGCGTGTAAGCTGTGGTTGGGAGAGACCCGGAAGTGTAAAGTGTAGCTGAGTGGGACCTTTCTTGGGGAGTAAATTGTGGTTGGCTGTGGTATCTCCTGGGTGCGTGAAGTGTGGCTGAGTGGAACCTCCTTGAATGTGTACAGCTGTATCCAGAGCTAAACATAAAGGCGTACAGAGTTTTGTGACGTTACTGGTGAACAAGGTTTTCAATATTGTCCCGAAAAACTCACCATGGAAACAAATTTCCAGTTGCGTTTAATCTGGGAACAAAAATCTAAAAAATTCAGCCATGGCATTTTCAGACACAGTTGAGGCCGGTTAGTGTGCGAGAGCGGCGTAATGACCCAAGTGCCTCCCACCAGTGCAGTCACTGTGAGTTCAAGTCCAGCTCATGCTGGTTTCCTTTCTGGCCGTAGGTGGGAAGGCTTGCCAGCAACCTGTGGATGGTCGTGGGTTTCTGTCGTTTCCGGTGCGGTTTTCCGACCAAAATAATGCTGGCCGATTTCGTTTAAGTGAAATATTCTTGAGTACGACGTAAAACACCAATCAAATAAATAAATAAATAAATTTGTCTGGTCGTGTGAGTCAAGTCTCCGTGTGTGTACGGTAAAACATTGGTGAATTGAATACTCCCATTTAGCAGGCATTCGACCGGTGTAAATAGACACCACAGCTAACTGTACATATCCCCTGCTCTGCCCCGTTTCTATCATCACAATTTTAGTCCTTACTTAGTCCTCAGCTAATGGCCGATAAGGGCTCAATATTTAACTAAAGATCTCAAGGCCCCTCGTAACCAAACATTTACGTTTCGCCTTTTGTTGCCCAAAGTATTGATAAAATATGGCTATATGTATATATATTCTGAAAGCTAAGCGACTGCTGATTTCAAACAAGCTTTCAAAAATTACCTAACGTTAATTTTAATCAAAATTAAGAGAAATTCTGGAAGGAATAGAGGTGTTTTTCAAAATGCTATTTTTTGGACGAAGTTTCAAAGTTCAAGTTTTTTCTCTACCTGAGTGAATAGTTTACCACTTAAACTATAAAACTTTCAGAAAGATTTTTAATATTCATCGTAGATTGTTTTGAGCGATCAGTTAAAGTTAAGAAAATAAAAAATGTAAAATGTGTCAGAAACTATTACATTCTTTATCTAATATCTTCAAACCTAGGAAACATATGAAAAATGTGTGTGAATGCTTTTTTTTGAATAAAAGTGTTTGGAGGAGTAATATGTGTGACAAAATCCTTAAGGAATTCGTTTGCAAATTAACTCTAAAAGTTAAAATGTAGACATATCAACCTACTTATGTTAAATTTTAAAACTTATCAAGCTCCGTGCAAGCGTAAATTGGTGTTTTGTCTTGACAGTTCTGAGCAAAATCTGCTAGAATGTGTTTATAAACCCCTCCCCCAGTGGTACCCCGGTGGGGTTTAGTTAATAGGTCTGCTAGAGTAATCTGCACAAGCAGCCATGGCACAGTTTATACCAGGAGGCAATACACATTTAGCAGAAGCATGTCTATTCACCACAGGTGGGCTAATCCCTTAAATAGGGGGAATCTAAGAAAGGCCGTTCATGGGGGGGGGGGGAGTTCGAATTCTTTCATGGCAAAAGGTAAGAAATGTCACAGTGTACCATGTGACCTGTCGAAAATGTTACGCAATTTTTTCTGGTCACATTTACTATAACACCGGCATCTAAAAAAGTGTCGCAAAAAGTCATATTGATTCGACACACGAGGATGAAAGTTGGGGAAATGGAGGGTTTGTAAACTTCAGAAGTTCCTGAGGGAAAGAAGTGTCATTTGTGCCTCCTGAAGACGGTGGGACAGGTGATTGGTAAAGTCGAAAAACGTTACCTAACATTTTTGACCTGTCACACAGCGCAGTAGGACTCTTTTTACCATTAGGAACCGAAGAGTTCGAACTGGAAACTTCCCTATTGGTGTTTTGGCTTGACAGCCCGGTGGGCTAAGAAGAAAACGGAGATTAAGAAGCACAAAAAATTGACTAAATTTCAGTGCTGAGGGGTTCCTGTATCCTGAAAATCCCAGCACAAAGTTTTTTCGCCTACAGTACCTCACAGAGAGACTGACAGACACCCAAACAGGTAGACATGCAGAAAAATAAAGGGATAATAAAGACTTCTGCGTGGATGCAATATTTATATTTTTAATATTTTATTTCCACATTCGGGATTAAGCATCCATGACTTACTTTCTATTAAGGCATTTAAATGTTTCGTGCTAAGTTAACATTTAGCAATGTTCCCTGTCGTTGTATTTCACGCATATGGGTGTGTGACGAACGGATGAACTTCGAAGTCCATGGCACCATGCAGTGAATACAACGGAAGTAGTATAATTGTCTTAGCCAGCGGACTATACCATTAAGCATTCTTGGATTTATATATTCATCAACGAATATTTTAAGGTATTAGTCAATTCGCACGGGCATACGCACAAAAGAATATGTTTATACTTAAGTAAACCGTCTCTAATTGGTCTCTGTGTCTAATGGGTCCCAGGTTCCATCTCAGAGAGTACATATTTCTTTATCCGATTGGATTATTTCTTTATTTGATTGGTGTTTTACGCCGTACTCAGGAATATTTCACTTATACGACGGCGGCCAGCATTATGGTGGGAGCAAAACCCAAGATCATCCGCAGATTGCTGACAGACCTTCCCACGTACGGCCGGAGAAGAAGCTTGAACTCTTGGACTTGAACTCACAGTGACCGCATTGATGGGAGTCATTCTGGGTCATTGCGCTGCGCTGGCGCGATAACCGACTAAGCCACGGAGACCCATCGTCTCAGAGAATATATTTATACCATACTAACACAGTTGTTTATTTGTGTGTAATTGAGGACCTAGGTACTTTAATTGTTTCCTCTATCTAGACAACTCCTTCAAAGAAGAGGCAGTGAGTAGTCAACATTTCTATATATATTAGAAGTCGCAAAAGCTGCTCTATTTTCGTTATCCGAGTGCAAAACTCATATCATTGTTATTTTGTA
Organism: Acanthopleura granulata; assembly: GCA_016165875.1. Classification (NCBI taxonomy): domain Eukaryota; kingdom Metazoa; phylum Mollusca; class Polyplacophora; order Chitonida; family Chitonidae; genus Acanthopleura; species Acanthopleura granulata. The sequence goes on along the minus strand of JABBOT010000080.1, from coordinate 6,361,311 downwards.
GAAAACATTGATAATTTGGAGGTCTATCTGGTTTTGTGAAGTAGTCATATCCAATGCCCTGTTTCACACAGCGATTTTTGGCTAAAGCCAAATTCACGGGGTAAGTCACCAATTTAGCAAGAGCCCTATGTGAGAAGGATTTAATTGTCTAATAGTGGCACGTTCTCAAACCATGGCTGCTTCGAAAAGTAAAGTGTGATTTTTACATAACAGATAAATTTGAACGTGATTTTCTAGCGAGTGAGTGAGTGCTTGGGGTTTAACGTCGTATTTATCAACGAGGAGTCCTTCTGGTGTGAACTTACTGTGTGTCTTCTTGTGGCAGGGCGAATCCATGCCGCCAAAGTGTTGCCACCATTGGAACATCATGCCGAAGACACCAGACATGACACCCCATCCAGTCACATTATATTGACCCCGGACCGAGCGCCAAGCGAGGCAGCAACAAGTACCATTTTTAAAGTCTTTGGTATAACTCGACCCAGGTTTCAGTCTGGATTTCCCGGCCTCGAGGCGGACGCTCTAACCACTAGACTTCCGAGGCGATACTTTTCTAGCGACAGGCGAGACAGAAAAACTGGATTTTACCTGTAATGCCCCATATAATTGTTTTTTTTTCTTCTGTAAATCAAAAGAAAACGAAAGATTGAATTAGCTTAAAAGGTTCATTTGTGTAAGTGCAAATGGGGAAATGTGAAATGTCACACTTTATTGACTGCCATATCTAAGCATGCGTGTCGGAGCTTGCGTGTATATATATACACGGTGGATGAGTGGATGTCTCTGGGTGCATAAGGTGTGGTTGGGTGAACAAATTGGAGATGTAAAGTGAGGAGTGGGCGTCCTCTTGCTCTGTGAAGGGTCGGGGGGGGGGTGTCTACGGGGTGTGTAGAGCTGGACCTTTAGGGATGTGTAAAGTCTACATGTAGCTTAGTGTTACGTTCTTTAGCGTATAACTTGTTTATTTATTTATTTGATAGATGTTTTCAGCCGTACTCAAGGGTATTTTACTTACGCGACGGTGGTCAGCATTGTAGTGGGAGGAAACTGGACAGAGCCCGAAAAAAGCCACAAACATCCGCAGATTGCTGGCAGATCTTTTCACGTACGGATGTAGAGGGAGACCGCATGAGCCAGAGTTGAACTCACCGTGTTCGCATTGGTGGGAGACACTTGGGTCATTACGCCGTTATGGCGTAAACCCCTTCGGCCACGGAGTTCCCCTGTATAACTTGTGATTGATCGGACAGTCCCCTGGGTGAATAAGCTGTGACTACCTGGGGCCCTCCTTCAGGTGTGAATTGTGATTGCGTGGGGTGAACTATCCTGAGTGACCTCGCCGGACGTGTAAAGTTTGGCCATGGGCCATTCCTTGATAGGCAAATTGTGATTGGGTGTGGGGTTTGCCGTGCAAAGTGAGGCGAAATGAGACCCTCTCGTAAAGAAGGGCGTCCACTGGGCGTGTAAGCTGTGGTTGAGCGAGACCCGGAAGTGTAAAGTGTAGCTGAGTGAAACCTTTCTTGGGGAGTAAATTGTGGTTGGCTGTGGTATCTCCTGGGTGCGTGAAGTGTGGCTGAGTGGAACCTCCTTGAATGTGTACAGCTGTATCCAGAACTAAACATCAAGGTGTACAAAAATTTTGTGACGTCACTACTGAACTAGGTCTTCAATCTTGTCCAAAAAACCCACCATACAATCAAAAATCCGACTGCGTTTCATGTGGGCAAAAATCTAAAACATTCAGTGAAGGCATTTTGAGATACAATTTTTAATGATCTTTTCACACACCATAACTTCATTTTTGAGAGTTTTTTCACTTTAAACTATTTAGCACATTATCAAATATTATTCTTTAGGGCAAATTTTCTCGAGAATTTTCACTTGTCATTCATTTAATTATTTCTTTGATTGATGTTTTACGCCGTGCTCAGGAATATTTCACTTATACGACGGTGGCCAGGATTATAGTGGGGGAAAGCGTGTGGAGCCAGATGGAACCCACGACCATCCGCATGTTCCAAGTTACGGATGGTTAGAAAGCCAGCATGAGCTGGACTTGAACTCAGAGCGACCGCATATGAAGGAAGTTTCTGGATCATTACGTTGCGCTAAGTGCTAAGCGACTGAGCCACGGAGGCTATATCCCATATGTCTATGGGCTTGCTCACTCAGACCTCTTTACTTATCGTCTAAACACGATATTACAGAAAGATTAGGAACGAGTTGTTGACCCAGAATCATTCAAATACTCGTTCATTCTCCTGTCATGTGAGAGGCCTCCGTGAGTTGGTTAGCGCGCCAATTCAGCATAATGACCCAGAAGCCCACCACAAATGCGGTCGCTGTGAGTACAAGTTAAGTTCATGCTGATTTTCTTTCCGGCCGTACGTAGGAAGGTCTGCCAGCCACTTGCGGATGGTCTTGGTTTTCGATTGGGCTCTGCCTGGTTGCCTCTCACCACAACCATGGTCGCCGTCGTTTAAGTGAAATATTTTTGGCTACGGCGTACAATACCAATTAAATAAATAAATAAATAAATAAATAAATAAATCTTGTCATGTGAGTCAAAGAGTATTGTGTGTAGGGTAAAACACTGGAGAACGGAATACTGCCAACTAGCCGTGTGAATCGAGGGCACAGCTGACCGTACATATCCCAGCTCTGCAGAAATAATGCTCTGTATTTGGTTAGAGGTGAAGAATCATTTCTCTTACCACAATTTTCCTCCCTTAAGTTAACAGAGTAACATCACACAATTATATGGACAGCATCTTCTGATTTATTATAGCTCAACGTTTCGGCTTACATTCTAACATCTTTGTCAAGTGAATGAAGATACAACGAAAAAGTTGAATTTATATACTAAGAGGTGGGTATTGAGAAAGCAATAAATGTGACTACAACATATATGTGTAAACACATATGATCAGACATTAATAAAACATATTAAAGACATACTAGTAGGCTGAGGTGGCACCTACACAAAGAAACTTCCAATAAGGTAATACAGATATATACAGGGTAAAGATAACATTTGTGGTATGATTCCGAAGGACTAACGGGATATGTCAGTCATGGGATCACGGTGGGCTTTTGATATTAAAATTCCATGGTCTCTATTGATCCGTGGTTTAGTCTTCCGGATCACAATGGTTTCCATTAGATTTGTGGTTGTGGTGTTGGTTATGCTTGTCTTAACGGGTTTCACATTGTTCCAGTCTATTATGTGACGGGCGTTGGCTAAACACATGTTCGGAGATTGCTGATTTTATGTCTTTAGTTTGAGTGCAAGTGTGTTGTTCTTTGATTCTCTTGTTCAGTGGTCTGCTACTCTCACTTATGTAGTGTTCACCATAGGAGCAGTTAATTCTGTACACACAGCCTCTGTGGTGGTGGGTGGCCGTTTTCATGTTGCGTTCAGAATGGTGATCAAAGTTAATCCACTTGTGAATATGCTGTCGATGTTAGCTTCCTCTTTAAGTAGTCTTTGATAGTGTAGCTAGACCTTCCAATGAAGGGTAGGGTAATCTTAAACGGTGATGGCCCTCTGGTCAGTTTTGGGGTGTTCTACTGGTTACTTTTGAGGGTATGCCGGATGGTGTGTTCAGTCAATTCTAGGGGGTAGATGTTCTGCTTGATGAATGCTGGGGTATTGTGTTTGACTTCGGAGTGAAGAGCTTCTTGAGTCAAGGATATGTTGGCTGCATGTTTTGTTAAGGTGGATAAGATACCTCTTTTGACATGGGCTGGGTGATTCGAGCTGTGGTGGATGTACTGGTGAGTGTGGGTTGGCTTCCGATAAAGGCTTGTCTGGAGTTGATAATTGTTGGGTGAGATGAAGACGTCTGCAATGGTTGCTCTAGCATATGGGGGTAGCTGGTGATGGTTGGCTAACTTCTGCTGGAGGTTCCAGTTAATCTCCTTCTTGTCCCGGATTTTTTTTTTTGACAAGCGGTTTATGTTGGGCATTTAATAGCAAGGTGGGGGTCTTTGTGCATGGGGCAGTGCGTGCTATCATCTTTGAAGGTCTTGTCAATAAGTTTGTGGAGGTCACCTTTGTCTATGATGACTGCTGCTTTCCCGTTGTCAGCTGGGGCTATGGAGATAGACTTCTCTTCCCTTAGTTGTTTGATGGCTGCTTTTTCCTCTCTGGTCAATCAGGTTTTTGGTGTCGTAAGTAGTGAATGTTACCACATGGAGCTAGTTATTAAAGACCACGCTCAATGATAGCGATGAAGTCATCATTATACTTCCTTGATAAGATTGGTACAGGCCTTTGGAAAGTAAGGATCTCTGTTGTGTCGTGATATCATATGAGCTTACGTTGATGACGGTTTTCGAGCTTTCTTGAGTGCTGCTTTTAGAGGGTGGACGCTTTGTTGTTCCCTGGGTTAACCTGGGTCTCCCGAGCTTCGATATTTGCTTCTGTTGGATCACTCGATGTAGGGGGTTGTTAGTCTGATTTTGTATGGACTGCAATTTTTCGAATAGGTCGGAGTGAATCTTGACTTGACTTCAGCGGTGGTTGATGTTATCTGACTTGAGTGAGTTGCCTTTGCTTTAAGTTGGTGTCGGATCCGTTCCTTCACAAGGAGTGAGAGGTTGTGTGCAGTATTTTTCGGGTTGCTGGTGAATTTACCGGAGATCTACGGTTCAGTCCCTTGGGTATTACTTGTAGGTCTCTGCATCTAAGGAGGAAGGCGAGGTTGTTGGAGGTCTGGGTCTGCTTCTTTAACAAATTGTTGAGTTGGTTGATCTTCTTAATTGCCACGTCTCCATGTTGACGCCTTATAAACTCTTTGAGGGGCATATAGAAGGTGACAGAGTAACATCACGCAATTATATGGATAACAACTTGTGATTTATTATACCCCAACGTTTCGATGTATATTCTAACATCGTTGTGAAGATATGAAGATACAACCAAAATTAGAAGTGTCAGACATTCGTTGACTCGCCCGAAAGATTAATTTTATATAAGTTATGTCTGTAAGGTGTCAACGATGCCCGCTGGCTTATTCTGTTTAGAGCGCAATCAAATATTTCAACGAATCAAAGTGCTCCAATTGTCACATGAAGTCACTGACTTAATCGCTTAAAATTTCAGGAATATTGGCTTCCTGCTAGTTCACTGATTCACTGGGTGTAGGCGGCTCATTGGCAGCTCTCATCCGTATTGTAGCGTGCCAAGCAGCTGGAGATAACAAACAATATATTGTTTGTCCCGTTTTGAACATCCGCAAGGACGGTATAACAAATCAAACCAAGTAGGACGAACTTTGCAAACCACGTCATTGTATGCTATTACTAGCAAAATTTATGTGTTTATTGCCTCTTACACTTATTCCCGGGAAAAACAGCTTATAACCGTGGCATTTTCACATAACAATACATAATTTTTGCCCGTTTTTAATAAGCACGGCTTTGTTCACAAAACTCAGAATACAAACAGATAAAGTCTCTGAATCATGAGTAGTATTTTGTGCCACACTAGTTCTAGCAGAGAGGCCGAAAATCGGCATGGTTTAAGCGAAGATCGAAGTCGCCGTATATGTCATCAAAGTTTCCGCTAACGCCGAACATGGTGGAAATGCTGCTTAGACTGAAAGTAATCGTACCATATGCTTAGTGAATGGAAATGTGCCCTTTGATGGCGAATGAAAAATCAGGTTATGTTATAGGCCAGTTAATAAATATTAAGTAAAATTTTAGTGTTTAAGAAGGGGCTCGCTCTCTCCGCTCCTCTTAACCACTAAAAGCAGGAGGTATGATAGGGCGCCGAACGTGCTCATTGCTAGCGCTGCCCGTTGCAGACAGAAATGAATTAGTTCGTCTGTCAAGCGCAAACCGGGTCATGCGCATTTGAGTTATCCGGACAAGTTACCGGACGCTACATATCGACTGTTGTTTGGTTTCCAGCATTTAATATTTTTCATTGACTTTTTGCTTCTCTTGCAACACGGTGCAATCTGATGCAAGGTCTGTCGTCCCCATCTCTAAGGATCTAATCAAGCTAATAATTTGCTACTTTACGATTCTTTAAAATATAATTGTAAACAGAATTGCAAGATGGACTAATTTTACAGAATGTGAATATAATACAACACATGTGTATCACTGTTATAGTTCAAAAATGATAATAATTCTTTGTAAAATGTTTAATTATATATTTATGATATTATTACAGAAATGCTTATTTAAAACAACAACACAGTTTCATGGAAATGACAAGACAGGCTCGAAGCCAGGATATGCCAGCCCATACCATCATTTGCCAACCACTACACTAAACTCATCATATGATTACTAGGACATACATTCGCTACACATCAAGGTGAAAGATGGGTCGTGCAAATCAAAAGACAAAATCGTTGTTTTAATCATGAAGGAAGTGGACCCCTGAGATATATTTATTACACGTATAAAGATGAAACTCATTGAAATGCAAGTTTTGTTCTGGGACTCCACTTCCTTCATGCTAAAATTGGAGCTTGAATAGGCCCTAAGCTACAAGAAACTGACCAAATTGAACAATGTGGCATTTTCAGTTGACTGTAACATATTCACTGATCCAAATATGTATACTTTTTTGCAAAAGGTCAACTCGGTAGATTTACGTCACAGTTTGTAAGCGGCTGATGGCTCCTAGCTCTCTGATTGCTCGATCTCTCCTAAGCTTAGAAGCATGGGCGCCTCCAGATCCCCACTCGGCAGCAAAATAGTTCACACTTCAAATGAAGACAATTCAGCCACAACTTCATATAAATTCAAACAGGTTTTTGCATTCAAAAGAGAGTTTTGTTATCTTTTGAATAAACAGTGCCTAACTCATGAGCTATCTTTTACTTTAATACAAACTAATTATTAGTGCAAAATCCCAAAGCATGGATGACATTTTAGTAAGCCCCAGAAAAACATGTGTCAATTTCTGTCAACAGCATGGGCTTCGGATGACCTACTTACGCACCTAGAACGTAGGCCTACGTGAAATAGGCTTCAATAGGTCGCCGGCCGCAACACCGTCCTCGTGTCGCGGATCTCGACCCGTGAGGCGCCGGACGAGGGGACGAGGATGGTCACCGTTCGAGCGCGAATGGAATGGTGCTGTTTTTCAGAATGCTATTTTTTTTGTTAACGTTCAAAATTGTAATTTTTTTTTGGCCTAATTGGGTACTTTACTACTTAAACTATAAAACGGTCCCAAACATTTTTAATATTCAATTTAAGATTGTTTTGAGTGATCATTTAAAGTTAAAATGTCTTTTAAACTTTTACATTCTTTAACTGATATCTTCAAACCTAGGAAAGGTATCAAAGATATGTGTGACTGCTTTTTAGCTTAAGTATATAGCTACATATGCTCCAGGTTTTGTAAGTTTATGTTGAAAAAAAGGGAGAAATTAAAGTGTTTCGCCACAAAGGCGTTTCAAAAAACGGATAGAGGTAAAAAGACCAAAATGTCTGAAGGAGCAATATGTGTGACAATAGTCCTCATTAATTGATTTCCAAGGTAATTTTGGATAAAATATAGACATATCAACCTACTTATGTTAAATTTTTAAACTTATTATTCTCCATGAAAGCGTGAATTATTGTGTTATGCTGACACTCCGGTTGGGTGATTAAATCTGCGGTTTAGTTATTAGGCCGGCTTGGGTAGTCTTCACAAGTGGCACAGTTATTACAGAAGGCAATACACATTTACTAGAGATGGGTCTATTCACAGCAGGTACCCCCCAATCCCTTCATTGTGCTAATCCCTCTTAGGGCCAACTAAGAAAACACATCTGCCTTGGTTACACTTTTTGTCAAATTTAAGATCTTTACAATTCGAATTTGGTTTTCAACTTTAAGTGAAAGACAAGATAAGAGAATGGAAATTAAGAATGTGAAATAAAAAAAATCGACCAAATTTCGGTCGTGAGAGGTTCTGGTATCGTTAAATCGTAAAATCAAGAATTGTCCCACCTCCAGTTGAAATGTAGACATATGAACCTACTTATGTAAAACGCCGTCGTGCAATGGCAGGAGAAGAAACGTTAAACAAAATGTTAGGGGTGTTGCACGTATTTAGTTCAGGATTTGCACGAATGTAGAGCATAATCAGACAAGGTTGATATTCCATCGTAGATTCTGTATGTGTGTATATATTAAATACCGTAAATTACCGAATTACTGCGTAGTGTGCAAATTAGAATGTAGCCCTGCTACCACATCTAAATTATGTTTCCTAAACCTTTGATTTAATTGTTATATGACGTCATACTTTTATCGCCCAATGTTTTAAACACAGGCCTTTGCGATGGCGCATACCCCACAAGCCTCCTGACTTGCAGATACAGTCGAAAGAGGGAGCGCTGGAGTCGACGACGGGATCTCTTTGATCAAGATAGTGTCCGTGACCAAACACTTCAAATATCCGAGTCATCGCCTTGTACCCAAGGAAGACTCAGCAATTGGGCCTAGGCGGTTAGCGGCATTGTGACCACGTGTCTCTCATCAATGCCTCTCCAGCTCACACTGGCTTTGTCTCCGGCCTTTCCTAGGAAGGTCTGCCAGCAACCTTCCTGTGGTCGTGGGTTTCCCCGGGCTCTGTCCGGTTTCGTCCCACCATAATGCTGACCGCCGTCGTATTCATGAAATATTCTTGAGTACGGCGTAAAACACTAATGAAATAAATAAGTAAATAAAACTGATCGCCCAAGGTAACTGTGATTCATGCTACAGTGTATAAGCGTTTCTGCATTGGACATAAATTCATTGCGGAAAACCTCGTTTAGAAGGAGACTTTCACTTCAAGGATCCGGCAACACGACTGTACATTGGGAGACAACTCAAGACTGCACATGCATATCAGAGTAGTCTCCCCTGAAAATAACATAGCCAGGCACACCACCACACAACCCGTGTCTTCATAGCAAACGTTGGTTTGCAACTGTTATTTACATATGTAAACTATTTTCTTACTTCTCTTTCTGTCGTTTTTTAGTGTTGTTGTTATCTGCTGGTTTGTAACGTCGTGTATGTATTCACCCTTATTTCGAGTGGCTCACCTCGGCGCATTGTCGTATCAAGTTAATCATGGAGCCCACATACTTGTGATGATACATTGCTGAAATGCCTGGCCGAAGACACCAGATATCTTATGATTCAATTCGGAACCTTGTCCCAGTCTCCAGATTAGCTAAGCAACATGAGTGGGAGCGTATTGACAAAACACTACGAAAATACCCAAACGACCGAGTTTATACTAGAAATGACCTGACTGTCTGTCCTAAGGATGACTTATATCACACTTAGTCCTGATTTCAAAACAGTGTAATGCGCTAAGCTTGAGATAAACCCTAGGAATTTGTATTTTAAAACCTACAGGTTAAGAATTTTTATGACAGAACTGAAACTTAACCCCTAAAATCCAAGTTCAGTAATTTTGTCACAAGATAAGAACAAGCCTGACTTAAGTCTAGAATACTTTTGTGATCGTGGGTTGGGTTGGTGGGGGGTGTGTGTGTCAGATAAGTTCCCAAAGACATGCCAAAGTTTGCAGTCAATATTTTTTTCGCTTCGACAAGCGGTGTGCAAAGCCCAACAGACTTGCCCAGAATGTCCTAGCTTTCGCGAATTAAGAAGTGCAATTAAAAATTTTAGTCATCACCATACAAGCACCTAATATCGTTTAGTAAAACACATGTACATATAAATGTATGTTGCCCTCACACACATAATAGCCGATTAACTACAGTTAGATGTATCTTATGTGTTGATATAGGGAGTCTACGCGCCCCTCAAGCTGACACTAGATGGATGTAATCATGCTAAAACAACAGTAAGATCAGTACAAATAAATATACAATATAATTTCAAGATAACTTATGGTTTGAGGTTGTTGTTTTTTTTTTGTGTTGATGTATTCGAAGTTCAAGAAAGTAGAGCCCTTTCATCGCTCACTGAGCGTCTGATAATGGCTAGATCAAACCGTGTTAAAAGCTTCATCAGGGACAACACATTTGTTGTTACCCTGAGAAGTATCTTTCTGTTCAGTCCGTTATTTGAAGAATGGCGGATTGTATTTTTGTCCATCTAAAGGATTAATCCGTTTATGATTACGAATTATATCCATTATCAGGAAGGCACTAATCTATTAGATCAATATACTTCCAATCCATCATCCTTCAAATAATGAATTTAACAGGAGATTTTTTGAGCGTACATGTGTTTTGGGGTAATTTCAAGCTTATTGACATAAAAATCTCTCCTTACGCATGGACATCAGATAAAGATTTGCACATCTACATCAAGGAAAAATATTGATCATGGTCTAAACTCTTTTGTTTACTGGAACGCAATCTTAATCTTTCAATGGAAAGATTCTACATGAACACACTTTTCCGTGTTAAGGTCTGCCAGCAACCTACGGATGTTAATGGATTTCCGTCGGGCTCTGCCCGGTTTCCTCTCACCATATACAATGCTGGCCGTCGTGTTAGGAATGAAATATCTTTGGGACGGGGTAAAAACACGGATGAAATAAATAAACACTGTTACAGGGTGCAACGTATTATGTCCCGAAGATATTTTTAACATGTTGATATCATTATTTGTATTGTTTTTTCAAGTAAAAGGCATCTCAAATACAGCACCTGTATTGATAAAAGAAAAATACTTATGAATGTAGATTTTTTTGTCTTTTGTCTTTCTATCATCTGACAACGTTGGAAATATTTGGGAACACTCATAATGAATATCCTGCCACAATTGATCAACAGAGGTCAATCTGTTATTTACGTAATAACAGGCTATTCTGTCAGTTCTTGACTTGATGCCAACCGGGCAGCAGCTGAGAAGCACACCTGTAAGTCCGGATCGTTATTTGAAGAGAAAACAATCAGAGCACAAAGTAAGTAGTCAAGTCAAATATTTCGCTTGGCTTCGGCATGGAAACTGAGTCGGGTATACCCAAATAACCCTAATTTTATTAACGAGCCTTCGTGTTACAGGCCTGGTCGTTATTTATGTAAACAGTCACACCGGATGCCAGTAACCGAACATAACCATGGGATGGGCAGCGCAGCATGCCACAGACATGGTTTATTACATACATTTAGAAAGACTTTTAAGTCCGTGGGAAGAAAACCCTGTCTTAAGCGTACATAAACATGTATCCGGAAATTACCAGGTGTTTGTCTTAGTCAATCATAATACTCCAGAGATGTTTTCAATGGCCAATTCCGAAAGACGTTTCCATGAACCTTTCCACATGTGCATATCAAGTTGCGAATGAAACCCGTTGAGTGAGCGAGGATAAAGCAATCAATGCTTCATTGACCAAATATTTCGAAGTTTTGGAGCATTTCACATGTGTTTCAACACTAAATTTCCGGGTATGTTGTTGAAGTGGCTTTTTGAATTGGACATTGCACAACGTAAGTTGCCCTATAGGAACAAACATGTTTATTTCGTTGTGTTTCGGCGGTGTCAGGGATGCGCGGCTTTCCCTCTAAATCACTGATAGATTTTGTAAGTAAGAAGTGCTTCACATCCACAGGGGAAGCACCAATTGGTGGATGGCAAACCAACGTAAAAGGCGGCCATGTCGACCTCATATTTCCACCTATAATCCGTATAGGAAGGGAAATTTTCCGGGGTGTGTTTGTAGGACACATATGAACCATCACCTCGTGTGTCCAGACGATAGAAGGACCTGAAAAGTATATTGACGGACATTTCCCCTCCCCCCAAATTCCACTCTTAACAAATATTAACATTTCATTATAAAGAATCACATGTAGTTGGAGATTATGGCGAGCTTCACGAAACATCTCGCTTACTGTATTAAGGACATTATTATCAGTAGTATTGTGTATCTTAATCACAAATCACTTTTAATAGTTAAAAGATACATCCCCTTGATATTATCACCAAGGCGATGAGGGTAAGGTTTTGCAGGTCGCGGCTCAAGCCTTGTTGAGCCGTCAGACTTTCAAAATCAGTATTCTTGGTTTTCTTTGGTTTTATAATATTTTCGTGTGATGCATGACGGTGATTCAAGGCAATGTTCGACATCTTGGGAATGGAATAGAGATGATGATGCTTGATGGCAATGTTCGACATTCTTGGGAATGGGACATAGATGATGCTGCTTGGTGACAATGTTCGACATATTAGGAGACTATTGTGGTCAGGTTACATGCATGGATTTGTTTCTGACATGTTTCTGGCTTAGATAAGTAAACGTCCCAAAACCTCTATTTGGGTCGCCTTAAACAGAATCAATTATCTCTGCACTATGATTTGTTAAAATAAATTTTTTTTAACCCTCTCCAAAGATCAAAGGAATTGTTGAAAGAATTATGTTATAGAAGTCATTGATGGCTATGTCAATAAAACGCCTAGTGTATGAACTTTAGATTAATGACTTAAATCAATAGCGATATAAAAACAAATCAAATCATTTTGGCAAGCACTACAGAAACACGGGATAAATCAGGTAAATGACCAAGATTTACTTCTGTTTCAAAAAGTATGTTCTCAACATACAGCTGCTACTTACGGGAAAATTAGGGATTAAAAACACTGTTAGTAACTTGTTGTGAACCCCGTCTTTAAAATATTGTATTATATTTTTAATTTTTGGGGGCAAATCCTTAAGAAATATGCATTTTGTAATTTTATGTATTATTTTTTTCCCCCGGGCTGTGTCCGGTTTCCTCTCACCATAATGCTGGCCGCCGCCGTATAAGTGAAATATTTTTGAGTACGACATAAAACACCAACTAAATAATTAAATAAATAAGTATTGTTCTTGTATTACATTGTAAGTCGTATTGTTTCTGTATTTTGTTCAGTTATATGTATTGAACTTATTCAAGCGTCTCACGTTTGTTTGCTTCTGTGTAAAGTCTATCTCTGTGGGAGAGTTGAACAAGCCATTTTTTTATCACTTTGTCATTCAGACTAGTGGTACACTTACGCAACGTGACAACGGGTACATGTTTTTCTTGTTGCGTAAACATGTTGTGTGATACCAACAGCAGCGCTCAACAGGTTCGCGCAATATTTTGACAGCCACCTGCCTTTGACGTCAGAATGAAGGACGCTAAGTTGACAGTACATGCAGTCTCAACTATCGTTTAGTCGTGTCACGAGGCAACTGAGACTAGGTGTTGAAAACAAGCTTAGGGGAATATAACATTATACACCATAAAAAGTGTTTTAACTTGAGTTTCACGTCAAGTACGGAGATGTGATACACATCATTCTGTAGACTTTTGGGTGATACATGTCACTGCAGAAGGGAAAAACCGATAGTAACAACAGGCGAATTTAAAGAAGAGCAAAAATACTCGACCAAATAAAGAAAAACAGACAATAATAACTCTCTTTTGTTAATACGACAAGTTTTTAGGACTTTTTTTAGTGAAATTCGTTGTTGAGACTTCGAGTGCATATTGCATTGCCCGTTGACGGCCTCAGCTGTGGTTACGATACATCTTTTAATATATTCAAGACGGCCTTCCAATGTGGCAGCACAAAATTTATCTCAGCTATGTAAATGATAATACCGTGTAAATTGGTGACGTCGCAAGATATAGCTCACATCACTTTTAACAGTTGAGGGGGGAGATAGCCAACTCCAGGCAAGGTGCAAGTTTCCTCGGCGGACGGGTTGACAATAGCGTCCGTAATGCCGAGCTGGCGATGTATGTTTCACTTCTTGGAAATATACACAAAGTCACTTTCAGGGTAAACTGGGATGAAATGTACGTAATCGCACAAAGAGACAATGAACGATACAAACTCCTAAAGAATATCTCACACAAAATAGTAAGTGTCGAAACACAAGCTCACAAAGTGCTACGTGCCGACTAATGGAGTACAAAATGACAAAATTGTCGACAGGTGTGTATCTCCAAAATCCCACAAAAATCCTTCTAAGTAGACAACAGCAAATATGACTCGAGTGGACTTAAGTAAAACGAATGCTCTCAAAGTGGACTTAAGTAAATCACTGCGAGCTTAACAACTTCGTCGCTCACATTTATAGCCTAACGTAAACAACATTCTGGATGGTTTGTCCGTAAGCATGTTTAAAATATGGGTACATCTTTCCAGAATGTACGCTCAATGTACAATGACACGAAACACATAAACAAAGAAACCCCGAGAACACGTGGCGTACACAGAGAAAAAACACCGGGTTCGTAACACAAGTTTGAACACGTGTTAAAGCCGAATATATAACACAGGGTTTGTAATACAATTGTATGCCGTGCGCCAGATACCCACGATATTGTGTGAAATTCGTAAATTACACCTTTAATTTCCATGTAATAAAATTAAACCGTGCCTGCCGTAGAACTTAACAGTACACGTCGGTAGAACCATTTCTAATCTGATGCATTAAAATATCACATATTGTATGACCTCCTTTAATAAATTTTGCAGACGGAGGAGAATAGTGGTGCGAATCGCAAGTTCCACAACTCTCGCCAAGTGAGTCTCTTCGAATTTTCCCGGATTCCTCCCCCGATAGGCCTACCGGCCGGCAAATGAATATAAATAATCTTGCGTTAACCGCGATTAAAGAAAAGGCAATCTCAAACAGATGCAGAATACTGCACAGACCTGGCTAGATAATTCACTGGCTGGCTGAGATTGCCAAATTCTTCATAATGATATTGAAACTGGCTTCGATATCACTGTAAATTTAACGGTCATACAGGCCGACTAACGGACCGTACTGTGACACCTCCACAACTAAATTTATGGATAATTAAGCAAATTCTCTTGTGAAAAAAATGGGCAATTGCCCGAAATACCTTGTGATTGTTGGCGTGACATAATACAAATCCCCTATTCATGTTAAATTATGGAGCGTAAATGTCTGTAAAATAAATGACGAACATAAACACTATGGCGATGGCAATGAAAATGTAAGATCAATAATATCCTACATAATACACTCCTCACAGAGGCCAGCATTATGGGGTACAACACGGAACAAATATAGATTTGTTTGTGTATGACCAGATAATAACACAAATACCAGAATCTCTTCAGGGCGACAACGTAAAGAAAGATCATAATTTAGGGGCACGAATTCATCGTGCGCATAAAGCATTCCACCCTTTTCAGAGTTGTCCCTGTCTCGTTGTCAGGCATGAATAAACATGGCTGTAATGTCACTAAGGCATTCAGATAAAGATAACGGAATACCGATAGAAACGCCAGGAAACGAACGTGCCTGTTTGGCTAAAGTGTTGGCCAATTCATTCCCAAATATGCCGACACGAGATGGCACCAATTCGAACGACACTGAAATGCCCATAAAATGAATAACACTATATAAGTGTAATACTTCCAATTCAATTTGGAAGAGTTTTGCCAGGTATAATTGGTGATGGCTTGTAAAGAGTACACACAAGAGATGGGGATCAGGGGATCAGATGGTGCACTTGGGTTCAGATGGTACGCAAGAGATCAGATGGTATTCAAGGGATTGGGTGGTACACCACTGATCAGATGGTGCACAGGACATTAGATGACACACATGAGATCGGATAGTACACAAGAGATCATTTGTCACACTTCAGGCCAGCTAGTACACAACGTGTCTCTCTCCCAGAGCCGGATCTCTCACAATATCAATATTAAAGATAAAAGCATATTTACACAGTACCAGTTGAAAATACACGACAGAGTGATTGTGTGTAAACAATATCGTCGCCACGAGAGCCACGGAATTCATTGGTTACAATACATTCATTATTTTTTTATTTATTTTTTGGATTGATTTATTGATTGTTGTTCAACACCATACTCCAAATGGTTTACTTCTACGATTGCGGTGAGCTCTTAAGGCTGAAGGAAACCGGAGTGCTTGATGTGACATATGGGTATCCATTCCATATTAACGGGAAAAAGAAGTTGTCTTTTGGACTGCCCGAAGGTCATAAGAAACGTCGTAGACATTTTACTTTTGCTATGGCTCCATGCAGATTGAGAGTGGCAAAAATGTAAGTTCTTATTGTTCAAGGCGAGGAATTTAAAGTAAACAGAATGATTAAAATGGACTATACATTACCAAATACCCTTTAGTGTCCAGGATTAAATATTACCAACATAGATTATTACATTTCCTCATTTTCCTGTAAGTATAGTTTTTCTGCCACTTACAAGATGAACTTGTAAGTGATGAAGTGTAAAGTTGGCACATATATTAGCCGATTCAATGTCACAAGTCAACGGTTAGCTGAGGATTCAAATGGATATTCCAAATACCACGCCGAAACACAAAATACCAAGTCCCTCTCCTAAAATAAAGCGTTTAAGTTAATTGCTTTTGGAACTTCTATTTTATGACTAATTAGAGAATCAGTGGTCAGTCACAAAATTAGGAAAGCTTCAAATTTGAACGACTTGTGTTTCACTGGAATAAGACAAGTAAAACAAAAGGTGGACACTTAAGTGCTGCTGAATGGTTATACCCGTGTAATATACACATCGAATCAGCTCAAAAGATTTAGCAATCGTTATGGCGGTTTTAAGATATGGGTGAACTATAAACTATTTTTGCGCTATTTGGATGTTCAGGTTTGCGTAAATGGTATTTAGAAAATGGAAAAAGCCTTACAAAAGCAAAACAAAGATGCTGTATAAAATAACATTTCAACTTAAGTTCCACACCATGTGCAAAGCGTTTATCTGTTAATATATATGCTATATTTTTGCTTTCATTGGATGTTCATGTGCGATTATACTGTACCGAGGAAACAACAAGAACCCGGATAAAACTATCCAAGGATTTTTAAATGGCTGATAAATAACATGACAACTACTAAGTTCTATACCGTGCGCTAAGAGTTTAATTGTTACGATATCTGCTCTGTGTTCACAACTCCGATAACCAGCTGACAGACAGGAGCCCTGAAATGGGATTGCAACTGTTGTTCGCCTTTTTGCCATATATTCGACATTCTGCTGTCGCATGGGTTCAATATTTGTACATATCGAATGGGATAGTGGGTTAATTAAGCCCAAGAGAGTCTGTTCCAATTAGGCATAAGTGAAAAAAAAAAGAAAAAAAAAGACGCAGAATGTCTAAAATTTGTCGCGTAAAACGTATTATGTATTTTGTTTAAAGCTGGAATTCATCTGTTCTTAGAAAATCTTCAGGCAAAATTATTTTTTCATGGACCGCTTTAACGTGTCATATACGGCTCAGTGCACAAACAAATAAGGCTTCGGAAGAAAGGAAGACTTCAATCTGCCCAAAGGTCATGTATCTATTGTTCTATTTTATGTGTTTTTTCTTTCAAATTGGTAACGCAAACATATTTGGTTTTTTTGTGATACACGTTACCACAGTCAATCACATGTATGTTAGAAATGACGATGAACGCCTTGAATGTCTTTTAAGGCTGAGAATATTGCAGCTTCAGTGGAAGAGTATCCATGTCTACTTTATGATTTTAACACATTTGTTCTAGTTTCGTGAGGTGAAAAGAGTTTGTTTGTAGAGCCACGTCTCCTTAAATACTAGGACACTTCCTCTACCGCGAGATGTTAATATCTCGTAAGACAGGAATTGTCAATCCTTACATTTCTCCCTGCACGCAATGCTGAGCAGCTTACATAAATTCTTTCATATAGGGGATCTTTTCTTCTAAACATTTGCACATGGACTGAGAAAAAAATGAACGCAGAAAACCTTTCTTGTAATTCATTTGGGAAACAAAATCGTATTTTGATGAAGTTCTAGGCATATGTATCTACAATGTAAAGAATCCTTTTCCCATTCCCTCAGCAAATATTCACGTCTTGAGTAGATAAGCAACCATTTGTAATTAACTGTTGTAATGCTAGCAGTGCCATCCACCCCAGTTTTTCACGCATGTTGCATATTGCTGTCTAAAAGCAATTGTGTGTATACAACAAGAGGAATATCGATTATCGAATTTGTTATGGCACATTATTTATTGCGTGCCTTGTCCATATTGTGTACATCTTCACTTCGCAACGTAATAAAAGTTTGATTTTTGAGAGTTCTTCACGGAATCTGGATGACATTATCAACGTTTTGGTCACAAAACACCCATAAAATTTCAGTCATCAAATCCAGATAGATTCACTTGACAAAGTCAAACATGGTATGAACGTGGGGATAGAGGATTTTCCACGTTGAATGGCCAACGTATTAAATGTCATACTCCTACTAGGCACATGAAAATTCGACGGCACATTGATGTCATTTGTACATCAGAACTTCGTCTTCTGGAATTATCGTCCTTAGAAAGTTCGCCACTGCTTTACCGTAATTCTTCTCTGACATTCCCCCATACGCCTGACATTGGAGCACAGTCAACATTATAAGTGAGAGCCTCTTCCTCAAGTACTCAAGAAATGGAGATATTTGCTCACTGCATTGACAAGACGCAACACGAAGGATGCTCGGGCTAGCCAGTTGCTCGCAGTTCAATCCGAGGTGACGGTTTTTTCCAGATCCCTAAATAAGATCTTTGCTCCAGTAAACTAGATAGAAATATGCCCCCCCCTCCCTCGACAGTGCACGCGTGGCTGCCTTTTACGTTAGTTTCCAATTGCTGTGCGGCATGTGGAAGAACAACTGTATGGCACTTCTCACTTGTCAAACATCCGTGATTTACTCTGAGGACCAAGTTTCCACACAGCAATCAAAAACAAAGAAAATAAACATGTTTGTGCGTATAGGAGAACATAAATTATATAATGTCCGGTTGAACAAGCTACTTCAGAACCCACCAGGAAATTTACTGATGTTTTTCGCACATGTGTGCGTGGCAGACGTGGTCGAAAACTTAAAAATATTTGAACAGTTAAGCATTGATTGCTTTGTCCTCGTTCACCCAGGGGGCTTGATCAGCCACTTGGTATGTACAGGTGAAGAGGTTAATGGAAACATCTTTCGATATTGGACCTTGAAGAAATATCTGAAGTAGCACGATTAACGTACACAAACACCTGGCAATTTCCAGATACGCTTAACACAGAGTTTTCTTCCCACAGACTCCAGCGTCTTGCGATGTAATAAACCATGTCTCTGGCTTTCTGCGCTGCCCTTCCAATGATTATGTCTTGTTACTTGCATCTGGTGTCGCTGTATAAGAAATGACGACCATGCCTGCAACACAAAGGCTTATTAATAAAAACAGGGTGATTGGGTATAACAGATGTCAAGGGAAATGTTTGACTTGACCATGTGCTATGCGTTTTGCTATTTGTTTTCCCTGCAATTGACAAAACGGAATTACAGGTGTCCTGCGGGCATCAAGTCACGAATTTAGCTGATAACGGAGTCGTTATGCTCAGTAAATGTGGTGAATGGAAATGTCTGGAGATGCCCTTGATGCATACCAGATCAGCGCTCACATAGGAATTAATACATTATTATTGACTATTCGAGGACTGACCTGCTTGCTTTCTCTACGGTTGACATGTATGAAATATGGCAGAAGTGGCATTGTGGATTGGGTACTGAACTCGAGTCGATGACTCGGCTGGATGTGTTTAACACTCGACAATTCCGCTTAAATATAACAGGTCAGCTGGTTCACAAAAATCAACTGTAAACATCAGCTGGTATGCAGGATATCAGTTGATATGATACACAAGAGACCCGACGATATATGTACACAAGAGATCAGGTGGTACACAAGAGATCAGGTGGTACACACGATAATTGTTCGAGCTGGTACACAAAACATCAGATGATACACAAGGGAAAAGTTGGTATACACAAGAGATCAGATGGTATACAAGAGATTTGATGGTATATATGGGTTCAGGTGGCACACAAGAGTTCTTATGGCACACAAAAGATCAGATGGTGCAAAAGATACATGTATGAGCTGGTACACGAGATTAGAGGGTATAAGGGAGATTAGGTGGTACAAAAGAAATTAGATGGTACGCAGGTGATCAGATGGTGCACAGGAGATCAGATGGTACACAGGGGATCAGCTGGCATACAAGGGATTAAATGGTACACAAAAGATCAAATGGTAAATTTGCTGTCTGGTACACAGTCTGTCCGAGTCCCCGAGCCGTATCCATCACATCAGTATACACTCTACTTTACTAAGTAAGCCTAAAAATAAAATCACTCTGCACAGAACCAGTTGTTAATCGAAGAAATGTACGACAAAAGTCATCATGATTAACAATATCGCATAATAACATGGCAACTACTAAGTTCTGTGCCTTATGAAAAGCATTTATTTGCAAATAAATTAGATCTCTGTTCATGATTATACTGTAAACCATATCTTTGCGTTATTTGTCTGATCAAGTGCGACTATACCGTATCGAGAAAACAGTAGGAAACCAACTCAAAGAATCGGATGCTTTTTAAATAATTGATGGAGATGGCAACTACAATGTTCGAGGGACCTTCGTGGCAGAGTTAGTTAACGAACCAGCGCGGCGTAATGATCCGGGTGCCTAGTAACAATGCGGTCGCTGTGAGTTTAAGTCCAGCTCATGCTGGCGTCCTTTCTGGCAGTACTTGAGAAGACCTGCCGACAATCTGTGGACGGCCATGGGTTAAGAACGCGCTCTTCGTGGTTTCCTCCCACCGTAATGCTGGCTTCCATCGTATAAGTGAAACATTTTTTCCATACGGTGTAAAGCGCCAATGATGTAAATAAATAGATAAATTCTATACGACGTACTAATAGTTGAATTATTACGATATCTGCTCTGTGTTCACAACTCCGAACATAGTTGACAGAGAGGAGCCATGGAACAGAATTGCGACTGCTGTTAGCCTTCATGCCGCATATTCGGCATACTGTTATCGCATAGGTTTAATATTTTTACGGACCTCCGTGGCTCAGTCAGTTAGCGCGCTATCGTAGCACACTGACCCGAAGCCTCCCATCAATGCGTACGTGTGAAGGTCTGCCAGTTTATAGCTGCAGATAGTCGTGGGTTTCCGCCGGGCTCTGCCTGGTTTCCTCCCATCCATAATGTTGGCCGCCGTCATATAAGTGAAATATTCTTGAGTACGGCGTAAGAAATAAATAAATAAATAAATAATATTTTTACATGTCAATTGGGAAAAGGAGTTGATTGAGCCCAAGAGAGTCTTGAATCTGTCTTCATTATAAAGTAGATTTTGACCACAGTTTTCGGTTTTCTTTCTTTCACTATCATAGGCAAAAGTACACGATGGCGCCAATTTACGGAACGGTAAAGATCGCTAAGATGTCTGAAGCATCACAAAATTTCACAAAAATGCAGTGTTATCCAGTGTGGTGAAAAGCTGGAATTCATCTCTTCTTAGAAAAACCTTCAGGCAACAAAATTTTGTACGGACCGTTTTAACGTGTCTTATATGGCTGGGTGCACAAGAAAAAAGTGCTTTGGGAAGGTTCCAACGAAGGCTTTTCTCAAAATTGTTTATTACTCTTTATTTCTTTATTTATTTGGTTGGCATTTTACGCCGTACTCAAGAATAATGCACTTATACGACGGTGGCCAGCATTATGATGGGGGAAACCCACGATCATCCGCAGGTTGCTGACAGACCTTCCCACACATATTCGAGAGAAGGGCAGCATGTGGTACACATTGCTACATCCAGTTACATTGATGGTAGAAGTGACGAGGAACAGGAATTATATGTGTTTGAAGTGTGGGAATATTGCAGTGGAAGTGTAGCAACACGTAGCCATGTCTTTATGACTTCGACACGTTTATTATAGTGTCGTGAGGTAAAGAGGGTTTTCTCAAGAGCACCTTCTCCTAAAATGCAATGTAAAAGACTACAACACAGAGAATAAAGCCAGAGCAGCGACGACAGTGCGATAGTTGGCAAATGTTCACATGATGCCGGTGAAATCCGGTACCTTGTAAATTTACCTGAGTTAGGGTTTTATTCTAGCTTTTCACGTCAGTGTTTAAGAAGTAACAACTTACACGCCGCCTAGTACCATGACTGAAGTAGAATTAGGTAAAACAATGACAGTGATGTTAAATGCCGTGTAATAGACGTCACTGGTCTAGAATTACTCAGAATGCTTCGATGATCATCACATTTAATATATGTATACACAGTAACAGCTACCTGGTACTCCCTTTACCGCGGGGCAGTGTTATCCTTGGTGGCCTTATATTTATCCCTGCAAGAAATGCTGAGCAGCTTACATAAATTCTTATATGAGGGCACGTTTTCTTAAAAACATTTGGAGATGGGCTGAGAAAAAAAAAACAGCGCAGAATATCTTTGCTGTGATTCATTTGCAAAATAAAATTTACGATCTAAAGAATCGTCTTCCCCTTCCTTCAGCAAATATGCACGTTCCCCATAGGTTTTCAACCATGTGCAAATAACAGTTCTCCTACCAGCAGTACCACCCACCACAGTTTTCACTGCATATTTTATTTTGCGCTGTAAAAGCACCTGTGTACCAAGCACGAGCACAATTATCAAATTTGTTACGGCACATTAATTTAATGTGTGCCTTACCCGTACATGCACTTTAAATATCTCCGGAATTGACAAAAAAGATGGTTTAAGTGGAATGCAACATTATAGTAACCTTTCAGAAGAATCATCTTATGACAGCGTTATCTGTATGCCGTATTTGTATTTATCGTTCATTGTACTAACAAACCACAGGCGTTTTTTATTTGAATATATAAATGAAACATAGGTGTCATTCTAAAAGCTATTTCTTGGCATTCAACAATCTGCAACGTCTTCTATTCCAAGTCATTAAAATCCTTTACTGCGTTACATTCTCAGAAGTACGTGGATTCAGTGATAACACTTAAGAATTGAAGTTACCTCGACGTAAATTTTAAAATACATGAGTGGATGCTATGACATCTTCATCATTAACATAAAATTACTTTCTCCGAATTAACCATTAACTATGTATAAACTTCAAAATTGGAAAATCTTCGATTTCTTTCCAAAAACATCAAACAATTGAATACATGTGCTTGTGATTCATTAACTGTGTTGCCAACTTCAGAGTCTTCAGAGTTTGAGTTCCATCCACATTGTTATGTCCTAAAGTGCCATCATTCTAAGCCATACGATACGACGATACGACGAAGTGATGGAAGGATTGTTTTGCAGTATCGCAAAATCGCTTCGGGGCATCGTGTTATCCTTTCGTAATATCGTTCTATCGCTTCGCTGTGTCGTTCCTCGCGGTAGGGAGATCCGGGATCAATTCCGGGTCGGATCATAACAGAAACTTTAAAAATGGTACTTATTGTTATCTGTCTTGGCACTGAGCGTTGGAAAGTCAGAGTATGGAAACGGAAGTTGTCGACCTGGTATCAGTATAATGTGACGAGGTGGGGTGTCATGTCTGGTGTCTTCGGCGTGAGAGGGCTATAGTGGCTAAGTTGATTAGCAGCGCAGCGGAATGACCAGTAGCTCTCCATAAATGCGGTCCCTCTCAGTTCGTCCAGCTCATTCTGGCTTCTTGTGGTACGTGTGGTAAGGTCACCCAGCAACCTGTGGATGGTCGTGGGATTTCCCCTGGGCACTGCCCGGTTTCCTCCCACCATAATGCTGGCCGCCGCCGTATAAGTGAAAAATTCTTGAGTACGGCGTAAAACACCAATCAAATAAATAAATAAATAAGTATTGTTCTTGTATTATATTGTAAGTTGTACTGTTTCTGTATTTTGTTCAGTTATATGTATTGAACTTATTCAAGCGTCTCATGTTTGTTTGCTTCTGTGTAAAGTCTCTCTCTGTGGGAGAGTTGAACAAGCTATTTTTTTATCACTTTGTCCTTCAGACTAGTGGTACACTTACGCAACGTGAGAACGGGTACATGTTTTTCTTGTTGGGTAAACATGTTGTGTGATACCAACAGCAGCGCTCAACAGGTTCGCGCAATATTTTGACAGCCACCTGCCTTTGACGTCAGAATGAAGAAATCTAAGTTGACAGTACATGCAACTGGCCATATCACGTTCACACATTAACAAATTTATGTTAAATCAGGGGTCAGTAACTTCGTATGTGCCACGTGTGAGAGGGAGGGACCTCGACACACACTCATTTACACTCGTACCTTGTTAGGTTTCCTCAATTAAATCCGCACTGATCTGGCTTTTCCTTCATGGCTCACTTCTTTTTATGACTGAAGCCGTTCGACTGTACACGATTTACAATAATTATCACTTGACTGTTCAAATTCCATCTTGATTAGGCCCTAAAAGTGTACATTAGTATACTTCTGTATATAAGTCTCAGTGTGTTGTAGATGGTACAGCTGTATGCATGGTAGATGTTCAATGTTACCTCAAAATCTTCGTTATAACACACCCTTCACACATGACACAGTATACTTCAAGCAGCCTTAAGACTACTAGTTTCTCCCACTGGGTAGGTTACCTTGAATATCTCAGCAGTGATTACACTAAATCGCAATACAGCCAAAGGTTTTAGGTCGCAGTCTTTTATTAATGGTATCTCGGTTGCATTTATTTTTTTGTTTTATTTCATTGGCCCAATACGCTCTACTTGAGAATATTTAACGTATACGACGACTATCAGAATAACGAGGACGTTGCTGTCAGACCTTCAATGTACGGCCGGTGGGGAAGGCAGCATGAGCTGAACTGGAACTGAAAGAGGCCTTATTGGTGAGAGGGTCCTCACCGTTGCTATCGAGGCCAGCAACGGAGGCCCCAATATTTAGGTCCTAACCATCAAACCGTTATGTTATGATTCTGAAATTTAGCTTGAAAGAAAAATTATCATAAAGGCAGCTGTAATCCGATACGGAATCTTTAATCCGTAGATAGAGTAGCAAATACATGTCAATGCTTACTTTGTATTATCAATCTTAATAGATTACACTTGTTTCGTGTTGTATTTGCCCCTCTCAAACAAGACTAAATCACAGGTTAAAGTATTTACCCAGGATTCCTACCATAGAAACGGTGTGGTTAAAATAAAGACAATAACTTGAAAAGGGCCTCAAAGAATTATCTCTGTAAAAAAGAGTTCTTGGTGTATTTTTAAATACCTCTGGAAATGTATAATAAGTAAAGCACCAGATGCAATAAGAGTAGACCATGGCATAACACATAGTCTAATCGACAGCAGCATATATGAAACGTAACTTAGTAGTGTTTGCAAATACTCCTAAAGTGCATAACTACTAATGAAACATCTAGTGGTGAAAAGATTTCATTTCTGAGAGTTTCATTCATTAAAATAAATTGTTTCAATGTACACAGCTTTGCCATCTCTAACGTCACAAAGAGTCCTGGTTTATTCTTCCTTGTCCGGCTGATGTCTGTAGTAATTTTACCTTAAAAAGACATCGTGGCATGCATTTTTTTGTCCCAGCTTTAGGTAATCATACATATGGCTAAATTTCAATGAGTCATATCTGATACTGACATACTGATATCTGACACTGCCAAAGAAATCTTCGACAACAATTGAACTGTACATTCTGAGCTTTCTGGGTTCTGTATGCTATCCCCATTAGCAAAGGTGTAGGTCTTTTCGTTACTTTCCTTCTAACTGCACTTAAGCGACTCATTGCAAAAGTAGAGATATTACACCGTAGTCTATTCACCAAATCGTTAAAAATTGAGAACTGAGAACCTAAACGTTACAGCAGCATAAATAGGTGATGCGATAAAATGAGACTCGTGATTCTGTTTGCAAACTGATTGTAATTCTCACCATTATAAACATCACAGTATTTCCTGGTTAAGTAGTATGTACTTATGGTCTAAATGCATGCCCTCAGGGTCTTCAGGCAAGGAAATACTTCTTCAGATTGCAGACATTAACGCATTTATTATGCCGTTAGCCTTGAACAACTATGCATACGTAGGGCTTTGTGAACGTGGCCTATCTCCCACAGGAAACGTGCAAAGAGCACCAAAGGCAATAAGGTTTAACTGGAGCATGAGTTAGAACGAGAAAGACCTTGGGCTAGAGGAAGCGACTCATACCAGGAAGGAAACCAAGAATTTAGGGAAGGAAACGCGGAAATACTAAACTGCGGAATGCTTGCTTATCAAATATCAGAAATCAATATAAATTATTGAAGTCCCAGTCAGCTCTTAAATCGTTTCAAGCAAAAACATATTTTCACTAATTTACAAATTTATTGAAAAAAGCATGTAGATAAACAGTGATTTATAAGATCATTAATAGAGTACCGATCTAATTCATTAAAATTCTAAGTTTCATTAAAATTTCTTCATTTTTTATGATTACCGCCAAGTGTATGGTTCCAGACAATCGGACGAATCCAATTGTAAATATTGTGAGTCATTCCGCCGGCAAACAAATTATCTCTCTCATATTCTGAAGTAATAATAACAAAGTGACTTTTAACCGGAATGACATGAGTTATATCCACCGCAATGTAAACACCACATCATGTGTACAGTGCCCTAGGTGATCACTGTGATCTTTTATTACACAAATCAACAGACTGATCAAATTTGTCCTTCAGACTGATTGATTGCTCAGTAACAGAGTGCCTTTGGCTATTATGCTTGTTATATGTGGTGTGTTTATCGGACAGTCAACAGGGATGCGGAGGCACAAACATCATGGGGACATCAGAATAAAGGCAATACACAGAACCGTTCGCACTAACTTATGTCAATGACCCAAGCATGTGCCGTAGGATTGGTAGTCGTAATAAATATGTGTGATCGGGGAGGCAAACCTAAGGCAGTCTATGGTAGTCAATTGTGTCCATTTCCTATATGGTCAAAAGACGAAAGGTATAAAGCGAATATGCAAAGCAGTAAAAGTAGAACATGCGACAGAATATGCATAAACGTGATAAACGTGATAAAGTGATAAAGTGATAAACGTAAAAGCAAAACAGTAAAGTCCAAGTCAAGAAGATCAGAACGCGACTGTGATTAGTAAATGTGCAAAAGAGTCGAGGCTGAATAATTGATACGATGAAAGGGAAAACTGACATCTTAACAGTGAAACACAAGTACAGGTAATTCAACTATGACAACTGAGTCAAATGACCAAGTCATTAAGGCTCATCTTATTGCTTGGGTGACTTACATGAGGAATCAAAGAAAATCCAAGCATTCAATAAATATGTGAGCGAAAGTGTCAAGCGAAGATGTCAAATCATGGAGGGAAAGGCGAGAGACCAAGAGTGTAAATCAAACTGCAGGAGGAAACAAAGCACGCACCGTTTTCTTGTAGTAAAACAGCATTGCATATTTTTTGTAAATGTGGGATGTGGGAATGCGGGAATGATTTATTTATATATTTATTTCATTGATGCTTTACCCTGTACTCCAGATTATTTTACTTACACGATGACGGTCAGCATAATGTTGGGAGGAAACCGGACAGATCCCGGGGGAAACCTACAATCATCTGCAGGTTTTCTGGCAGACCTTTCCACATACGGCCGGAGAGGAAGCCAGCATGAGCTGGACTTCACCCGTTTTTTCTTGAAACCTTTATAAGTAAAAGGTTCGCTTTTCTTGACCTAAGTTGTGTGTTTCCACCTTCTGAAAGGAAGCATAAATGCATTATTTAACTTCAAGACGTCGACTAAAAATTTTTTCCAGTGGTAGTCAGTTGTTGATCCCACAACGGGAGGCGAAGCCGGGAGAGGGTAAACATATTGTCTCTGAAATAAGGGAAGTCATTGTACACCTTGAAACCCCATGTTACTCTTGATATCATTCTCATCTGGTAATTTCGGGAATTCTTCTTCAAGACCAGGTATTCTGAAAGGTAATGGACAACTGTGATATATATCTAAACACAGAGGACACCGGTAGTATAATCTCTCTATTGTAGATGTATATCATTAATATCCCGATCAATTGTATTTAAGCACCTTAGTCCATGTCAACCACATCGTGAAATGCCAGATTCACAGGTGTGTAAGGGTGCCACTATAGGAAGAAAAAGGGTAAACAAATGGCTTGTTTAACTCTCGGACAGGGATAGGCCTTACACAAGATCAAACAAAGAGACACAAAGACGCTTGAATAAGTTCAATACTTATATTTGATCAAAACAGACAAATAGTACAACTGACAATAACATACAAAAACAATACAGATAATTACCAAAATACATAGTTGCTTAGTGACGATAGCTTGGGGTTTAACGTAACAATAACATAACAGTGTTTCAGTCATATGACGACAAGGAGTCCTTCTTCCGTGTTTTTAGAGTGTCTTCTTTTGGATGGAGTCCATGGCCAAAAAGTGCTGACGACACTGGAACATCATGCCGAAGACCCCAGACAGGGCACCCCATCCAGTCACTGACACCTGGGGGACCAGTCCTGTTTCTGCGCTCTAACCTCTCTATGCTGAGCACCAAAGGAGGCAGCAACAAGTACCATTTTTAAAACTCTTTGGTATGACGACCGGGACTTGAAGCTGGATCTCCCGACCTCGAAGCGGACGATCTAACCAGCAAGCTCTAATCACTAAGGCGTCATGTTGAACAAGATCTCTGGGTTTGGTATATGAACCCTTGTAATCAAAACGCAAGATAGAATTATATCATGATCTAGCATCCTAGACGATCTGAATTCAAATTTTGTCTCATTCCTCCAGGGCATTACTTGCGTCTTTCCGTCATCAATGAAAACTGTTAACAGCTTCTTTTCACATGAATATGTCCAAATTACTTAGTTTAGCTATTGCCTCAGGGTTTTGATGTTTTGTTTTAAAAGTTGTTTTGGAAATAATTAATTATTTTAAGGGCAAGATACTAGAGCAGGGAAACGTGATCTCCATTCATTTATTTTATTTATTTATTTCCTTGGTGTTTAAAGACACACTCAAGAGTATTTCACTTATACTGCGGCGGCCAGTGTTATGGACATGGGAACCGGGCAGAGACCGGGGGAAATCCACGACCATCCGCACGTTGCTGATACATCATCACACTTACGGAAGCAAGCGTGAGCTGCTCTTTATTCTAAAAAACATTTCGATCGATGCTACTATTAGGAATGTATTGTACCAGTTTAACCCGGAAAACCCGGCCAGATACTACTACATGAAAATGATCTCCAGTCATTTAGTTCATTTATTTTATTGGTGCTTAATGCCGCACTCAATAATATTTCACTTATCGTTACCAACGTTATGGAGAGGGTAGTACACGGGGGAAACCTACGACCATCAGACCATCCCAAGCACGGTCAGAGATGATCCATTTGAAAAACGAAATGTATTTTCCTATCCGTATTTAGACGCTGACTAAACTTTGAAATCTGTATGTTCTCCAATCAGCGATGGTTAACCGAGAAAATCGTATAGTGCAGGGGTTTCAAAACTCTTCCCATAAGCTCAGATAGCTTGATTTAGGCAGCGGTCTCATTATATATTACCCGCCGAGCGCTGGGCTTTTTTCATTCTAAATTCTTTGCACTGTGGGAGTTTTCGCATCACGAAAGGATTCTCTGGACATCCGACTGAATATGGAGACCTGCAGGAATTTTTAACCAAAGCAATGCCTGAAATAACCGATATGGCCTCAGCGCAAGCGTCTCAAAATCGCAGCGGCATGCGATTACCCCCGACTGATCATTGCTGATTGAGGAGCTTGCATGTCTTAAAGGTTAGGCATCGTCTAAATGCGGATTGGAAAATACCCTGGGCTTTTCAAATGAACCTCTGTTAGACGTTGTGTCCGTAGTCTACAACGTCTAATCCATTAGGGTATGCTGGAGAGGAAGCGAGGATGAGCTGGACTTCTACTCACATTGACAGCATTACGCTGCATCAACCCCCCTCGGCTAGGAAGGCCTCGCTCTTCATTCTGCCACAAAGAATGATTATTTTAAGTTCAATAATGACAATGTATTTTAAGCTGAATAAATGTGACATTGCAAAGGTAGTAATCACCCATATTATTGCAGTGAACATCATCTTAATAACAATATAATACCGTATGTTGTTCCTGTCTCCCATTGGTCAAAACAAAGTCTTCTGTAAATTACAAGTTTCTTTGTTATTTATTACTATAATTCCAGTTCATGACACAATCACGAAGGTCAATAGACAAATAAAGCAATAAAGAACCTTTCGAGTTAAGCGTCAGTTGGGCACAAGCTCTGTAGTCTAGTTTTCATCACAGCCTTTGTGATGACGATTATTTGGGGACTACCTCGGTGGCCTAGGTGTTATACCCGAGGACGGGTCAAACCAAAGATTCTATACATTTTATTTGTTGCTGTTTCCTTTATCACTCCTAATGAGAAGTCTTATATGTGGTGACTTTGGCATATTGTTCCAGCGGTGACAACACCTTAGCGGCATGGACTCGCACTGCCACAAGCATTTCGTATTCTTAAGGCCTGGCAATATCAACCTTTCCTTGTGAACTAATCTCATTTTTTGTTAGTGTAAATATGGACCTGTAATGCCACTTTCCTTGTGGATGATGAAGTCAGGCGCTTTTGTTACCAACGCCGTCCTTAAAATATTGTATTATATCCTTTCATTTGTTTTTGAGCTAGAGTGTAAAGTGTGTAAGTGTGTGACCTACCTTTTCCCTCTTGCGACCTGCATTAGGATTTATTTATCAGTTTTATCAGTTTAGTGTCATTGTACACGTACATTCTGGAAAATCTTTTAAACATGTTTACAATTAAACTACGTGGGAAGGTCTGCCAGCAACCTGCGGATGGTCGTGGGTTTCCCCAGGGATGGGCCCGGTTTCCTCCCACCATCATGCTGGCCGCCGTCCTATAAGTGAAATATTCTTGAGTACGGCGTAAAACACCAATCAAATAAATAAATAAATTCAATTAAACTATCCAGAATTTTTGTTACTTAAGTCTATAAATATAAGCGACGAAGTTGCTAAGGCCGCAGTCTTTTACTCAACTCCACTTGAGAGCAATCATCTTTACTGTCGTCCACTTGGAAGGATTTTGCTGGGTGTGGAATCGTGGGCTTTCACGCCATTTGACATAAATAAATTTGTACAAAATTTTTCCGTAGGTGGCACTTTGTGAGCTTGTGTTTCTCCACTTGCTATTATTCTGAAGACGTTCTTTTGGAGCTTGTATCTCTCATTGTCTCTTTGTGCGATTACGTACATTTCATCCCAGTTTACCCTTAACGTGATTTTGTGTATATTTCCGTAAAAGGAATCATACATCGTTAGCTCGGCATCACGGACTCTTTTGTCAACCCGAACGCCCCGGAAAGTTGCACCTTGCCGGGGAACTGGATATTAAAAGCATCGTTAACGTACCGTTCCCACTTCTGTTTGTCACTAACAGGACTGTCATCCTTCCTTTGGAGAATGTTTACGAGGACTGTATCGCCTTTGAAAGCCGGAATATTCCATCCGGATTTGGAAGCTATCACCAGTAAGAAACTATATTTTTTTGGAATTATCTGTATTGTTTTTGTATATTATTGCCAGTTGTACTATTTGTCTGTTTTGTTCAAATATATGTATTGAACTTATTCAAGCGCCTTTGTGTTGTTCTGTTTGATCTTTTGTAAGGTCAATCCCTGTCTGAGAGTTAAACAAGCCAATGGTTTATCACTTTTCCTCTCTAATGGTGCTACCCTTACACTTTTGAAAGCTTGGACCAATACAAACAAGTCATTATTGGAAAGTCATTGAATACGTCGTCATCTTAGTCGGCTTTCATCGGCGATGCGTAAGAACTCTGATATTGGAGGTTTGTTTATTTGTTTCTCTTTTGTTTGATAGGAATCATATATAGACAAACATGATTACACTAGTGTGTATTTTAGGGTGCGAGGTCTTTCTTCGGATCCAGGAGGTCCGTTCTTTGATGTACAGGTACATGTTCGGTATAGCAGGAAAGGAAATTGTGTGAAGCCTGGACAAGTACGCGAAGCTGATTTGTTTGATGCAAGTTTGAATTTCTTAGTGAGAGGGCAAAAGTCGTCATGTAGAGATGAGGTTGATAGTGACGTCCGCATGACGCTGCCGGATGACATAGGAACGTCCGGGTTTTCACGTTCATGCCACGTGAAGATTTTTCTTGCCGTTGTATAACAGGTAGCACCTATTCTTGTCGGCCACGGAAGGTCTAGGACTGAGCTACAGCAATAAACGTTAACATACTGTAATCCCTTGAGGACAAGTGTACAGGGGCCTGAGGTGTGAGTGGAATTTAACACGTTTACTTTTATGGTCAGCGTTCAGTCTTGTACAGGGAATGTGTACATTCTTCTTCGATCACAGTTCACGGGGCCTCGGTGGCAATAAACAGTGGATGACGACGATCTTTATCTAAGACCTCATTGCGTGTGTGTGACACGTGAGTAATTTGCCGAAGGACGGTCGTTTAAGCCGAGCACCCTGGTTTCTCCCACCCTTAAACATGACCATTATCGTTAAAATAACATAAAAAACCCCTGAAAGTGTCGTTAACAATAAAATAAAAACTACGTGCTATGATACATTTTATATACAAAGACTATTGAGTTGTATACTAGACACTTGCCCTACTTTCAATGCCGAGGTGAAAAAACATCAAAACGCAATTTTTTGAATTCTGTAAGCACTTACCGGATGTATGTAATAGAACTGTGCGATAACCTGTGGAACTGTGGAAATGAGGCAAATCATACGGTATTCGTGAGCTGTTATTTGGAAAATTTAACACTGGGCTAATGCAACAGGATAAAAATAGAGAGTCACATGACAGAAACAGAATGAGCAAACGTTTTTGTTCTTTCTTTTCAAAAGTAATACAGAGAAGAACATGCGGTTTCCAGTTTAAATTTAATTATATTTTGTATATATGCCACTGGTGGATAGCCTCCATCTGCACCCCCAACACTATACCCTTAACTAATCATGTCTCCCCCCTTTCCAATTTTCCAAACTCAACCTAACATTTCCATCTGTTGCATAATGATTACTAGGTACATCTGGCCTGTCTGATCGAAGCCGTATTAGTCCGCGGCTGCATGACGGAAATAATATACAGAAAGAGAAAACACCAAATGTACTTGTGCCATTTCATCAAATGGTCGAACAGAAAATGTATTTTAGATTATGGCGAATGAAACAGAAAAATCATTTAATTAATGAAACTGTAGGTGAAAGGGTTTCCAGTTGAAAATATTTTTTTTGAATGCACGTACTATGGGTTCCTCGTAGGGGCAAAAGTCCAAACAAAAACTCAGCGAAATTTATCTTTGACTCCCCTCCCCAACACAAACGCGCACACGTACCAAGGAAGAAGAAGGATAGTTAATTGATATTAAAAGAAAAGATAAAGGCAAGTGTGTTCCTGGTGAGAGACAAAGTCAAAATGACACGACCAGGCGCGTCAGTGAATGATCATCAAGCGCGATGAAACCTGACATTGCATAAAATCACATTATTTATGTAAACCATTCCTGTCAGTTTCCTGGAGAAAGGATCCTTGAAACTAATTGGAAATTGTCCGCCTGTGGTGCAGTATGAGTTGTATGTTTTTCGTACAGAACAACAGAGAAAAGCTTACCTGAATCTACAGAACAATATCTATATAACATATCAGTAAAAAATCAATGTCTACTGGTATCGCAGACGATCTCTTACTCACAGTAGGTTGGTAGTCGGCCAGATCTACATAGGAACGATTTCCTATCTAGTTGCAAGGGATTCCCAAAAGAGATAATTTAAAAGTATGTACTTGGAAGAAAAGCAAAACAATTCTTTTTTTCTATTTGCAGAATTAAATTACATACATGAGGAATCTAAACCTCTACCGTCACACATCTGTATATTTTATTCATCGAAACTATCAGTAAGGATTTGCATTGTGAAAGATTCTTTAAAAATGTAGTATTTTTTCTTTGCCCGGAACCAAAGAATATGCATGTAATCCTTTGGTTAACAGAACTACCTAAACGCACAACGGACCAAACTAAAGAAAAAAAAATGCCCTTTTATAAATATGTCTACGTTGAAACCGCTATGAAAAGACACATTTCAGATTTAACTAAAATAATACAAAATGGGGATGATAGCAAAAGAATATATCATGAACTTGTCCTCAAAACGCGTTGCGGTGAAGTGGTTAAGGTGCACCCATTCAACAGAAACGTCATATGAGACATTTATTTATTTATTATTATTTATGTATTTATGTGGTTCAACTTTTATGCTGCACTCAAGAAGATTCCACATATACGACGGCAGCCAGCATTATGATAGGGGGAAACCGGCCAGAGAAACTCAAACTCGCCGTAAGTTCATGTCCCGCTCTTGCCTTGCTTGCTGGCTTCCTCTACGACTGTACGTGGGAAGGTTTGCCAACAACCTGCGGATGGTCTCGGGTTTCCCCGGTGCTCTGTCCGGTTCCCTCTCACCATAATCATTGCCATCGTCGTAAATGTGAAACATTCTTGAGTACGGTATAAAATGGGAACCAACTAAGTATATAGTTAAACATAAGTAAATAAATCAATGTCTCGCATTGGTGATGGACTCCTAGGTCTGCACTGCGTTAATCCCTCGTTTATCATTTGGCGACGTAGGCCCCCATGTGAGTCCTGGTTGCAGCATTATCTTAGGACGCAAGCTGTCTGTGGTGCTATGTGGTGTTGTTGGGCATGGTAGTTGTTTTGTCCTGATACATCGGATTTCTCCAATCAGAGAATATACCTAAGCCGCAATCGTATGAGTGAAATATACACATAAACACTTGAACAACAACAACAACAACAACAACAACAATAATAATAATAATAATAATAATAATAATAATATGAACAGGTTCAGCTATATATGTTTGTATGTATCTGTAGAATCCCACGGTCGTGTAATGAACCATTTAAACAGAGACCTGATCGGTTTCAGGTAAGCAATGATGTTGTGCGCCGGTGATTGCCACGTAGAAAATACAGCTAACTGTTCCTTGAGGTTACTAACAAAGAACACTATCGAGAGAGGTGGAAAATATGGCTACAATATTAAGTACATCTTCCTGATTTGTGCATACCATATTTTTAGGTAACAAAACCTCTAATTAATCTGGGTAATGAAAACTATTCATCTTGTGGAATCAGCCCTCTCCATAACAAATTGTCGTAATCTTATTGTATCACACTTCGCTTATACCTGGAGTGAGTGAGAGCTTGGCGTTTAACACCATACTTAACAATGTTTCAGTCATATGGCGAGGAGTCCTTCTGGTGTGTGCATATAGTGCGTCTTCTTGTGGCAGGGCGAGTTCATGCCACCAAAGGAGTGCCGCCCCTCGAACATCATGACGAAGAGATATGACACCCCTGCCCAGTCACAATATACTGACACCGGGCCAACCAGACCTGTTTCCTTGCTCTCACCCCTCAATACTGAGCGCCAAGATAGGCAGCAACAAGTACCATTTCTTCAGTCTTTGTTATAGCACTACACTGCCTTGAATCTGGCTCTCCACCGAAGCGGTCAGTATGACATGTGGTCGAACCTCCAAAGATAATACTGGTCGCTGTCACTTATAAATGAAATATTCAAGAGTACGACGTCAAAACACTTATCTAATAAATAAATAAATTTGGTTGGGATTTAACGTCGCTTTCAGCATTGATTCGGCCATATGTCGATTGTGTCTCCTTGAAGCAGACCGGGCCTAAGGTCGACCTATTGGAGCACTTCGCCATGATCTGTGTGGATGCATATCTACAATGTGATACACAAGTCCGCGGTACACAAATTGTGTATCACTGATACACACGTCATTGTGGATGTATCACATAAATTACAAAAAAGTGCTTACTGCTGACACACAAGAATATGTGGATTTGCATTTTTGCCATAGTAATGTGTACCACTCGTGCACAGTACTTTTCAAAGAGTAGACACCACACAGGACGCCCCATACATAGAATGTCACTGCGTGGGGTGTCATGCCTGGTGTCTTCGGCATGATGCTCCAGTGGCGGCAGCCCTTTCGTGGCATGGACTCGCTCTGTCACTTGAATACACAGTAGATATACATACATTCCATGGACTTCTCGTCGTCATATGTCTGAAAAGAAAATGTTGAGCACGACATAAAACCATACATACATCCACAAATATTTCCCATTATGCTGACACTAGGCCGGCCAACACTTGGTCTATAACTCTTATACTAAGCGCCAAACGACATAGTTCTGAAATTTGACGTCTTACATGCAAGTATTACACAACCCGGGATTTACTGTTGATGAAGCAGAGGCTCTAACCTCCCTGCCACCTGAGCAGGCGTACAGCTGCAGAAGCATGTTTAACAACACTAGTGTGGCCAGAGATATGACCATGGTAAAAACTAATATTCGCCTCTCTAATATCTCAATGAAAAGCAAAATGAATTGTTTACATTTTCCATCATATCTAATAATAAATTTCCTCTGAATCGATATCACCTTTCGTATTCAGGTGAGGTCTGAGGCGGCGTCCACTGGATTTACCAATCAACTATTGAGTCAAATAGTTCTTTTCAAACATACTTCTAGCCACCAATCATTGTAGGGAATGATTACAAGCCGGGCGATGAACGAGTACCATACACCACTGAGCTGCTATTACAATGAGTTATGGCTGTTTACAAAGGCTAGCCCGACAACCTGTTTGCTTGAATACTGAACCATCTGTTCGTGCACACCGACCTTTGTTCATAACCCAAAGCTAGGGTACAGAAATTGAGCAGCATGTTGTACGTTACGTGTATTGAAAGCCTTTATTTACTATTTATTTATTTATTTATTTATTTGATTGGTGTTTAACGCCGTTATTTCACTTACACGAAGGCGGACAACATTATGGTGGGAGGAAACGGGGCAGAGCCCAAGGGGAAATCCACGACGCTGGCAGATCTTCCCAAGTTCGGCCGGAGGAAGCCGGCATTTGTATATATAAGAGACACTGAGTAGAAATGTTGCAAGAAAGATGAGAGCGGAAATTGTAAATGTCACATATCGGCATCCTTGCGTGACATTTCAAGTTTGAACAAAGCAAAGGTCGAGTTGTATTGAGCGATGGGGGCAATCCAAGCGGAGATATATAGCAGTTGATGTAGGACCAAACAAATGCTGTGTTATGATGAACCGTCCTCATCCAGTTGTGTGTAACCTGTTTACGTGTTCCCAAGAGACTATCGATGGTAAACTTGACCAATTGCGTTACAGCACGCTTGATGCTGCTATAAATGT
Organism: Acanthopleura granulata; assembly: GCA_016165875.1. Lineage (NCBI taxonomy): Eukaryota > Metazoa > Mollusca > Polyplacophora > Chitonida > Chitonidae > Acanthopleura > Acanthopleura granulata. The sequence goes on along the minus strand of JABBOT010000080.1, from coordinate 6,324,132 downwards.
CATATGTTCAGAGCATGTAGTTGACATTAATAGTTTTCGCAATCATAGAAATTTCTAGATTTGTTCCGATAATAGCAAGTGGATACGGATTGAATCTGTACGTGACATTGGTTCATTGGCGGGTTTAGCCCAGCCATTTTGAGCTTTGTCTGAAACAGAAAAATAACAGAAACCAGTCCTCAATTAACTACATCGCTAGTTCCCTTATCTACTATCAATATGATATATAATGTCTTTGGTGTGAAAGAGTATCATTTCAGTGCAATTAATTACCATATAAATCGCCAGCTATCACACAGCCACTCAACAGAACACGATTTATAAGTCACTTGAAAACTTGCTATGAATAATAATCTGTACACAAGGCGAGGTACTTATTAAATTTATGCCCCTCAATCAACGCAATCAGACTTTAATACTCAGGGTACATTAGAAATTATGCCGAAAATCCGTGGACTATTTGTTTAAGACAAATGTAAATTACAACCCACCCAAAACCGAACAGACGTATCTGATAAATAAAAGAAAGGAGACAAAAAACTTGGGCCGGTCACTCTGAGACAGAACAACAGTTTTCATGACAATAAAATACAAAATGGATTCAACTTTGTCACATGAACATATTTATACAGTTAATACTGTTTTTGGTATCACCCGTTAGCACACAACATTCGACGTCAAATTTCAAGGTATCCCTAACTACAAACCTCTCTTGTACTTGTTTACAAAAGTCTGAATTTCTCTATTGTCACTGATAAATAATGCACAGTATGATTGTAAAATTTCAGACACTACTTGCCTTTCAAAGTCTCCTTGTGACTTTATAAAACTGAGATATGTTCACCAGTTATGTTCATCTGTCAAACTGCTTGTGTTCTACCTGCTTTTACCGAGGTTATTTCCTTCTCAATACACTTACGCAAATAGTGCCGGGCCGGGCCAAACATTCTTGTCATAACATTTGCCCGAATTTACTGTGACATATTTATGGACCTATTGACAAATGTAAGATCAATAAGAAGACTGAAAGAAAGGCAATGTAAAATTTGTCAGCAATGCGAACACACGGGAAAAAATGGGGAGTGAATTTCACAAGATCCGACTTCCTGTCAGCGAAATTTTGTTAGATTTTATAATGTTGTATAAGAAAGACACTTGAGGATATTGTCACGACAATTCTGCCGAAATGACTCTGTGATTACCATGTTGCATTCTCAGGTAAATTAGATTATTTAATCAGTTGTAATAACCAGCTCATCATTGTGCTTTTGCTGACATGGAAATTTGTGACCAAATGGCCTCTTCAAGAGCATATTTTTTTTTACAAAAACTCTATTGCTTTAATTCCACAGGCGTAAATTAAAAAAGTAATTGGCTACTAATGTTTGTGTTCTTCCCAAGTGACTTCTTCTTCTGAAGCCATGAGTGACTGTGGCTACATGTATCTAGACAAAATTGCTTCAAGAAAAAGCGGTTGATAAGCTTAACTAACCCGGTACGGCTGGATCCCATATTAAAGCCAAACTCTATCCACTGGATGCCCGCCCAAACAAGTTTTCTGCGCTTAGGTAAGACTACAGCTTAACAAAATCAATGTAATCTCAAATGATAAAAACACCAACGTCGGAAATCAATGCCTCTCCAATAAGATAGCACGATAAAAATTGCCGAGTTGTTTTGGACAAGGGTGAATCAATCTCTGCCTAACGACAGGTTTTGATACATATGATGTAAATACGGTATCTGAGAGAAGGGGTCTTTTCTGAAAGGTGCAGTGGACGATGTGTGTTTTGTAACGGAAATCGAGCATACCCACCCTGGACAATGATAACACAAACAAAAATGTCTATGTCGTTTTTTTCAGCAATACACACTATCGTGGTAAAGATAAAAACTTTTTGACATTTGTTATCACAAATAGTAAAAATTTTTACTATCTTGCAATCACGCACTCTGGACGTTCTGCAAGATTGCAAGAAACATAACATATTGATGCAGGACTCCCTAGGCGAACACATGAGAAAAAAAGTCGACAAGGACCCGTAATCATTGATAAGACACGCACGCAGCTATGCTGGTTATGCAAATACGAAAAACAAGGCACGTATTTGGGGGTATTTCGATTATATTGACATTATATACACGTGCTCATCTATATGACGTCAATCGTAAATCGCGTGATTTGTCTCCGATCACGTCACGATTTGTCATCTGGTTTTGACTGACCAATAGATTCAAGCAGCCAGCTCTAATCCATTCAGATTCCTCGAAATAGATTCTGCTCTCGTGCGGAACTGGGAATGGTAATTATTTATGGTTTATAATAAGAACATCTGATTAAAAATCGATTGCACGCTTCAGACATGATTAAATGTCAGGCTAGCACACAACAAACATGCACTAGACGCAGGAGGTCGATATAAATGCATGTGAAACAAAAGCACATTTTGGGATCTGTTTGTATGTTTTTATTTTTTCGAAAACTATGGATTTTACATTAGATTGCTTACGCTAACGCATTAATTTGATCAGCTCTCGCTTTAAAGCATCTATATCGGGGCGCTAGTACGAGTGAGCTCTACTGTACCACATATGTACCTTCTTGTTTGCTGTCTCTCTGGAAACGTGAAGGTGACACCAAAGCGGTGTGGTTGTCCTAACACTACCCGAAGTCTCTTGTAGAAGAATGCAGATTTACGGGCGGATATGAATAACCCAATCAAGGCTTACTTTTACTTGAAATGAAAAGATGTTAAAATATCACGAGCCCATTTGTCATATAATTTATGGAGTAAACAGCTGTACGCCTAAAGGCCATTTTCCTTTCTCGGGAGCCTCTCACCAATGTGGTCACCGTGAACTAGAGTCCAGTTCAGAAATATTCTTCAGTACGCCGTAAAACGCCAATGAAATAAATAAATGCAACGAGGCTTACAGGTGCCACGGTTTAAACGTGTATATTGAATGTATCAGATGTAGAAACATATACACATATTCGAACTGCTAAACTCAGTGGATTTTTAAGACATCAATACCTTACGGAAAACTTGATGCAGCGAGCATCAACATGGTATGAACAGGTATGGACATTTTTGCCCAAGTAACGGTTGTTATGTGTGTCTATCTTAGATGTTTCCGTTTATTGTTAGCGAGTTGTTTGCCCTGTACGTAGTCTTCGGACGCGATGCATAACAGTCTTTATTTTGGGATTATATATATATAGAGCATACCTGATTGAAAGCGCTTTGTTTAATTCTTCGTTTAATTCTCTAATTTTTCATTGGTTGATTAACCTGTGTGTTAATCCTTCTGAAACCTGTATAAACCGTATTGTCTTTTCAGAGAGGATTTATTTATTTGATTTATGCACTACGAGCTAGGCGATTGATCGACGCAATCTACAATTTTAGAGTCCTTTAATTTGATGACGTATGTTGGTGATAACATTTGTTTTCGAGGACAGATTTCTACAACTCCGACAAGGTTGCTTTTATGAAGGAGTTCGTTCTGCAACCAGGTGACATTACTCTGAATCTCTGAACGGGGCGTTTGTTTGTTGGTTCCTGTGGGAACTGTGATTGGAATAAAGTGGATTGTACCTCAGCCCCTGGATTTTTAACTTCTGTTGTGCTTAGCTGGTGTGACGCATTCAAAGGCGCAACGGATCAGGTTTTGTTTGAACCATGTAATGTGTTCGCGTTTGCTAATCTAGCGTTATACCTGATCGGAATAATTTGTAACTTTTGTGAATTGTGTGTTGTGATATTTCCAAGGACTAGGTGCTGGATTTCCAGAATCTTCTTTTGGATTTGAAAGTGAATTTCAACGGTGTAACGACCAGTAAAACATTTGTTTATGTTTTCATGTTAATGTTGTTGTGGAACGATCTGTATATAAATGTATGTCTCATGGTGTCTATAAAGTACGGTTTACATTGTAAAATGAAGTCACTGAGTCTGTTTTCTGTTATCGTTTTCAATATCGTAACACGGTGAACATGACCAAGACCACTTCCCAGTACAAGAGCCCAGCTGTTTCCCGGTGAACGTGACGTGGGCTATTAACTCGTTTGCCTTTTGGTTTGTTTTTCCAGCCACGTTCAGGATTACAATGTGAACAGCCCAGTGATTGTAGGTCGTGCTGGACAGGTCAGGGTGACCGCCTACTTCTTTATCCCATAGCCCCGTAACGAATGCAAGCAAAAGCCTCCCTGGCGGACATTTTGAGAGCTAATTAACATGCCCAAGACAGCCATTTGAGACATTTTTCCCCTCTGTTGAAACGACTGCCTGTCATTGATTTGATTACATTTAACTGCAACCATCAGATGGCCACCAAGTCATTCGCCATCCCGCACTTCAGTTACCCGTCAAATAACATCTCTAACCGATCATGGTATAAATTTAGTTACGAAATTAATACGGGAGCAAGGAGCGTGCGGATGTCTATGGTACAAGACATCCCTCTTAGCCGCGAAATGACCCTCTCTTTTCCTCTCGGACCAAATCAGTCACTGTCCAACGTCTGGTCACTGAATGCTTGTTAAAGTACTGTTTTCTTGGTTTGTTCAGCAAACTCTGTCACTCGTAAATGATATCTCCATTGATTTGAAGGTTTCCACGGAAGTCTTGGAATCGTTAACAAAGTGGAGGTTTCACACTTTTTAAAGGGAGGTTTACCACTGGAATTGGTCGTAAGGATGGTGACACTTTCAAGAGCGTTACTTTTCCTACCTTAGTAGTGTTAATCTATTGAAATCTCTGTGAATTCAAGATTTGTTTACCTATACAATGGCAGTTCTCAGAGTGGAGGACACAGGAGTGCCCGGGGTTAAACCAATGGCCTTTGAAAAGTGAATTATTGATGAACTTTCCCACTGATAAGCGATAATTGCTGCCAAACAACGGTGATTGTGAGACTTTTCCAACATTTCATGCTCCTATATTAAATAGTCAATTTAAGCCTTTGTGTCTTGGTGTGTCCAAGGGTTCATAAGGCAAGTAATGACATTCACCAATCGAAAATAGTCTCCATTTCTTAGAAAATCAAAGTGATGGAATCCTCTGCCTTATGTTCAGCTGTACAGCAAACATCCATGTATTCGTTAACTTAAATTAAAATCCATACATGTCGATCCCTTTTTCAATTATTACTCTTGTAAAAAATGCCACCTTCCACCCATCGTTGCAAGTTACACTTATATGCCTAAGTACCCCCCCCCCCTCCCGTTACACACGTGCTCAGGCCATCCATCTCAAGTTGACATCTCTGATATCAAATAATTACAGGCTATAATTAGCAGCACTGTGTGGACGTTGGATTTATATTAGTCTTGCTTTCACCATTTAATGTTGAGTACCTGGTGCTGGCAACCACTTTAGTCTTCCATATTATGGTTCGAGGATAAACATTCGCCATCAGTGGGAAGCAAACGACTGTGAATTCTTAAAAATACCAGATAGTCTTCCATGTCCAATATTATTCTGCGTTAAACGACAGGTAGAAGAGTTCTTTGACTCGGAGACTAGGCATCTCGTTCTGAAATGTCTGTGCTATTACACAAACAGCTCACTTTCCTCACCTAAAATGGAACACCGGTGATATCGTATTCAAAGTTGTTTCTATAAGCGCGTCAACACGAATCCCGGCCAGAAAAGGTCACACAAACAATGGCTATGCACGGGCAAGGTTTGTCTGCAAAGCTTTGTAACAATGATATTTCAGCGAGCGGAACATAATTTTATTAATCAGTCCCCTTAATCTTTTCTTTCCACGTTTTCAGCGGTGAAATAATAAAAATAATAATTTTTGTGTTTTACACAAAAATGGGTCAAGTCCGACATTTGTGTAAGCCATGAGTGTGGGGGGGGGGGGGGATGCGTCCATGCCAATATCATCGGAAGTCCCGTTTACAAAACGGCGGTGGCAAGACTTACTGATGAAGCGGAATGAGTCGATTTTCCAAACATGGATCCCAGTTCAAAGGTTAAGTTAGTGGTAGGTGAATAATTTCGAGATCAAGCATAAACATCATTCGCTATGTGACTGCAACTGTTAATAAAAGCATGTTGTTGATGTAATGAATGTGAAATAATTGCCTGCACAGCTCCTGAGCTTACCCGAAAGGTATTTAACAGCTCTGCCACGGATACTCAGATCGTCAAAGATCTTGAACACTTTTGCCAACAGCATTGTTTTATTTGTTGTAATATTTTAGAAACTTAGATTGAAGTTGTTTCATAAAGCATTCTTTACGCGCTAGTGCTGAAATCAATAATCGAACTGTGGCACAGATAGAAATCCTCTCATTTTACAGAGGTTCGAAAAATAGTACAAAGCAAGATCTTTACAAGTCGCATACTGGTATATTACAATACAAAGGCGACTATTTTACGGTTTTAAACATGAAATTTACCGCCTCTCTTCACAGTCCTATTCAGTCTTGTACAGGAGTGTATTAGTGCTTCGCAGTGTTGGAATCGGATATGGGAAGCTCAGTAGGGGATAATACCTCGTCTCGATCCGAGAAGATAATACTAGGATAAGAAGATCGCGCCTAATATCCTAGACTGATGGATATGCAGATAGCTGACAAAGGAAAGCCCGCATCGAGCTGCTCCGCATGTTAACAGGAGTGCCGTTTGTGTTGTCTGACCATTCAACAAGTGAAGACTGCGTATCTTTTTCTCTCTTTGCAAACATTCCTGACTAACTTATAATGAACCGTAAGCTTCCGCTAGGAAACATTTGGTACGAATGACCTGTGTCTAATATGTGTATTATGTATTATATATATGTAACATATGAAGGTTTATTTATTTATTTGATTAGCATTTTATGCGATACTCAAGAATATTTCAGTTATACTATGGTGGACAGCATAATGATGGGAGTACATGTAAACATAGAACTGGGAGAGGGCAGGGATGGTAGCCAGCCACCGTATTTCATAGTGAGCCGCTCCTGGATCATTACGCTACGCTAGTTCGCTAACCAATGGAGCCATGGAGGCCCCCAATACATAAAAAAGTCAAATATTATTCAGTGAGCGTAAATAGCAATTAAACAAGTAAGAATATGAATTGTATGATAAACTGGAAATTGTCGATCTGATTATTGTTAGTAGGTTGTATCGCCGTCCAGCCGGAGATGCCTTGATGCGAATGTACAAATATTACAAAGGGATGGCGTTGTGACCCCGTGCCTCTCATCAGTGTGGTCCCTGTGAGTTCAGCTCATGCTGCTCCTCTTCGGCTGTGAGTGAAAGGCCCCCCCCGTCATCCGACCGATGGTCGTGGGTTTCCTCCGGGCTCTCTCCGGTTTCTGCCCACCATAATCCTGGTCGCCGTCGTATAAGTGTAACATTTCTGAGCACGGTATGAAACATCAATGAAATAAATAAATAAATAAATAAATAAATAGAACTCTAGCGCAGCTTAACGGCAACGGATCCGCTTACCAGTGCGGTCACTGTGAGTTGAAGCCTAGCTCATACTGGTTTCCTCTCCGGTTATTCCTATGAAGGTCTGCCAGCAACCTGCGTCGTGGGTTTCCTCCTAATTCTGCCTGTTTTCCTCTTACCATACACTTCCGCCGTGTATTAAAGTGAAATATTCTTGAGAACGGTGTAAAACACCAATGAAATAAATAAACAAAGTTTTTAATACTTTCTCGTGAGTTCTTCTACAATCCTTATTTTAAGACTGCCTCTTCTTTCAGCTCTGAAACGATGTTGTACAGTTCTATTATTTACATGCGCTATGGTCTTTGACTAGCATTGATTCTTTCATACATGGCAGATCTGAGGATGAGAGCATCGGCACTGTGTTCATACGTGAGCGTATAGATTTATGGTTTAAATAAAACACGCATGGCTTGGAGCCTCGGAGGAACCAGGGACCCGTCCAAGGTCTTGCACCTAACAGACTTACTGACATGAAGCCACAGTGGACGTGTCTCCAGTGGTATTATGGATTACAACCTAAAGTTTCCATGGAAAGTGATCATGTCAACAGGAAGCGAAGATTCCAATATAGGTTTAAACATTTTGCTGCTTTTCGTGCTGGTTTGAGGCAAACAGATAGGCCCATATCTTACCATGGGTCGTGGCTTCCCTCCGGCTCAGACCAGTTTCCTTCACCAATTAGAGGGACTCATAAATGGAAAGTATATGTACTCTTTTAAATGACTTTTTTAAAATGGTTATTTGAGTATTGAGCATTCGGTATCGGAAACATTCGCTTTAGTACGCTATTATAAGCTGTAGAATATGCCTAATTTTTCACTGCAAAGAGATACAATAATAACCATATTAATAATAACAAAAATAACAAGAACAGGGATAATAATAATAATAATAATAATAATAATAATAATAATAATAATAATAATAATAATAACAACAACAACAACAACAACAACAACAACAATAATAATAATAATAAGAGTAAGAGTTTGTCATAAAAGATAGTTGTTAATATACTCAAAATATTTCCCTAGATACATCTGATCTTGTCACCGAATACTGCAATTCACTGATGACAGGTCCAGCTGCAGATAACTCGTTGCCAGCTAGCACAGGAGGTGTGTCGTTGTATCCAGGGTCTGGAAAGTTGAATCGCCTCCAGCTGTCAGTCATTGGCTGATACTGGAGCTGTGGAACCCATATAATGGTTGGCTCCCGAACGCGGCTGAAACAGACTACAGCGAGGAGGCGGGGTGGAATATAAGTCTCTCTAGCCTTCAATCCATATAGTTAACTATAAAGAGGAGAGCGCTGCGTCAATACTTTACACTGGTAAACTCAGATCCGCTACCTCGATGTTTGCACCCTGACTGAAAAAAAAAACATTATTGTGAGTGTAATTTACTGAAGCACTTTTTACTTCGCTTATTAGAGCAGAGGAAGTGATGAAAGGGCAACAAGAAGGTACACCCAAACGACATCAGACGCGATTTGAGGGGAAATTGCCAACAACCGGATGTTCATGTTTGATGAGTAATCTGGTAGACCACATCAGGATGGATTCGGAAGGTACTAGTTTATCAGTGTCCCCTAGACCCAAACTACGATCGTGTTCGATGAAGAAGCCAAGGCGACCGATGATCGATGATCTGGACGAAATGCGGCCGCGAACCAGTAGTTTACCAACTCGGAACAGTTACAAGAGGAGGCAATACCTGTCGCCGACGGTTTCTACGGAAGGAGAACTGTACCGGGTCAGGTCTTTTGAGACTACGTCAAAAGGTATCATCAACCGAGGCGATTCGTTTAAATCCAAAAGCAGCAACAGTATTGTGTCGTCGGGCAGCAGCACGACTGACCATGGCCGATTGTCTCGCTCCCCGAGTGTGAATTCCCAGGGCAGCACGGAGGCAAGCCTGGACTCTGCTGGGTGTCAGGTATTTCGAGTCTGCGTCCTAGGTTCCCCAGGGGTGGGTAAAACAGCGCTAATGCAGCAATTCATGACTTCAGAGTACATTGGTGGATTTGATACAAGTCTAGGTAAGTGTAGTGCCTACAAAATGCTAGTGGCGTATTGGTAAACAAACATCGATGTGTAAATTATTCATTTCAGTTAAAACAGATATAGATTTACAGAGTCTCAAAATCAGCGGTTTTCTCAGAGGATTTTTTTGCGTGACAACTTGTGGCGAATACCGGAAAAGCTGAAATTATCGACTTTCCATGTGAAAAAGCATGTAGGGGCTTTTCTTCGTGTCGTTTTTCTTAATGCATGCTTTTCTTGTTGGCTGTCATTTCCTTTCTTTAACGAGCCGGGTGTGATGCCTTGGCGACTGTCCTTGTGGATGAGGTAGTAAGATTTATCTCTACAAGCTAATGATATCGGTGAGTGAAGGCAGTTGAGATTTAACCCCAGTACTACGTGTAACAGCTAAAGTAAGGCTAAGCTGCTTTACTGTCTGTCTTCCGATATATGAATCTGATCAGGCATGATAGTTGCGTATAGGGAATGATGTGACGTGTTTAGCACGTTGGTTAAGCCAAACCTAGCCAAGAATGATAACCTGAATACGCTGGTAACACAAGCCCGGGTCTAAAAAAGACGCGCATATAGTTTGTGCAGACTGGAAGTTTTGTGTTTTTTCAGCTAGAATGCAGTTTATTGTTCACGAGTTCGTCCCCGTGTGTCCTCTTTCCAGTGAAAAATCGCTCTTTTTGCCCTCGGTGAAGCGGGGACAAACGAGCTTCCAACTATATGTAGAGATCAACAGTGAGCCTAGTAAATAGATAATCTTACGCGAGGCACAATGCTCTCAATCCAGTAATGGCGACTGCCCAGAGTGGGTTTTGTAATGAATTATTAACCTGACCGGAACAGTGGCCTAGTCGTATCTAATCTCTGAAAATCAAACCGGTTTCATGTCTGACTCAGGTAGTCTGACAGTACTGAGCGGGAATCCAGGTTACCTCAGTATCATTCAACCCTGGGGAAATTGCGACATATGCAACGACACGACATTACTGTTCTATATTCCTTGCTTGACTTCTTTTATTCACAAATAGTATCATAAGACCGAAAAGAACTATTCCATGCAGTCGAAGACATCCTGAATGCAAGTTGTCGAGGCTAGATATCCAGATTCACTTAGCTGCAAATTCGTTCATGCCCTTCTCCAAATCTGTAAGAATACTTGCTTTTATGGTTTCATTAATCCGTGTTCTTGTATACGCTTCAAATTTCTCAGCAGGGTTAAATATAATGTGCAGTGCCATTCTTGCCTTTGTTAACGTTATGTACAAATTTCCTCTAGATGATGCCGTTATAATAACGTATTGCACGGCATCATTTTAAACAACGGATAACGAGAAAATACCGTTGTATGCAACAGCAGTTGTGTGTTGCATCTGTGCTTAGAAACGCTTCTCCTTACCGAGGGTCAAAGAAGTCAACCTCCTTTCAGGACTGATCAAAAGTATAACTTGCAGATAAAAAGTTTTCTCGCCTTGACTAAGATGTTTCAGTGTTTTGTAGGAAGTTTTAGCGTAATGTAATTTTTCTTCAATTCCGAAGAACACGGTTTAGTTTTGTAAATTAAAGAAACCTTTTTTTGTCAGTTGCAATCTGACACACCCGCAAGGCGTTCAGCGCACTTAATGTACCGCTTTATCTGTTATGGATTGTCGCTTTATAAAAAATGTAAGCTGACTGTTCTAAATTAATACGGATCAGAGAAACCTGTGACTGATGATGTACGACTTGTGAGCCTCGGGCTTCATGTCAAGGCCCGTTTCCTGATATTTTAGAAATTCTAGCGTTCAATTCTTAATAAAGGTGGCGTACAAATCTGCAGGTAGTGAAAAAGACTGTCCTAGGAAGGCTAAACTGCATGCATGATATTCACGTGTTCACCAGCAGAAACGGATTTGTGTTTCTGACAGGTGGACAAAATGGTCGAGTTAATCCTAGTAGTTAGGCCTTCCTTCAAGGGGGGAATGCAGCTACTTGCAGCTCTTAATTTGACTCTATTGTATAACGCGGACTGTATATAACTGAAGCCCACCATGTCCAATCGCCTTACTCTGAGCACGCTGAATCATTTGATCCATTCTAATCACCCGGAAAATTGTTTCTCCGTATGATATGGTTGTCTTTGGGGATTGCATGCTTCTCTCTTCCCAGTGGCAGCTTATAGACGCTTTCGGCCGATGTTATTTTGGTAGGGAAGCAGATTTATGATTGCAAAAATCCCTACAAGGGCGTTTTTTCTGCTTTTACGGATAATCACTTTACGTCTGTTACGGGTTACTTCTTCCATGATATTATTGTAGGAGGAGTAGTGTATCTAACACACTCTAGTCGTGTAACGCCTTCCGATTTTAGCGGCAAGGTCATTTTATGTAAAAATCACAAACGATTGCATAAGTATGTTAACTGTAGTAAAGATGATTTCTTCGGTGAATGCTGTCTTGGACTCTAAGGTACACACCGAAATGCATACACGTGGGATAATGTTTGGTATAATCGGATGAGATGGCCCGGGCGTCTGTTTTTATACGTACAATATACAATAAGCTGGGCTTGCAGACATTTCAGGCCGGAGCTGATTTGGACGTAAAGTGAAGTTATGATTGCGCTGTGTGTATGGATAATCACTTTACACCAGCTACGGTTTGCCTTTGCTCTGATCTTATTGTAGGAGTAGTTGTGTATCTAGGGTACCGTATCTAGAGCACTGCATTGACTCTCCGTGGCTTGTTCTAGTCTTTTTCCGCCAGCCGATTTAGCGCCAAGATCACTTTAGAGAAAATTATTAATATTTGCATCAGAATCTGAGTTGTGGATAAGATGATTTTATAACTAGAATCTCATCGGTGAATGCGGACGTTGACTGTAAAGCAGACGGACAAATGCGTATACAGAGAAAACTTTTAAGCCATCGGGAATAGATGGCCAGATAGGCAGTGTTGGATTGAGGTAAGCAGTAGTGGATGAAATGAGAACGGGTCGGTGCATTGATTAGTCAGTTGATTGGATCTTTACGATTTGCGGCGTCTGTTTGTCTGTCACTGGTTCAATGTTTGTCAAAGTCTACAGTTACAGAGGCCGGTGTCAACAGAAACCAGCACTTGTATTGATCAGGCCGCCTGAAACCCATACTACATATATCTGAAGTCTGATTTAGTAGTGTGTTGCATCTCCAAGCCTACGGCATAAATCCAGTTCGTATGCAACCTCTATAAGCTGTCGTGAATCTAGCAACTGGCCGACGTCACGAGATCTATTTAAAAAAAGAAAGGGTGCCGATTATGGCTCTTTAGCTTGTCGTTATCGGCGCCAGATTTTCCACCAGACGTCATTCACAGCTCGCGATCGACGTTCAAGCCGAATTCAAGAGGCTTATATCGCACCATTATTATTGAATATCACCTCCTTCAGCGATGATTCTGTGTCAGCATTCTGGGAAAATAAGAGTTGATCACGCAGTCTGAATTGTCCGCGCGGGCCAGGGAGTGTGTTATTTTATGGCTTCTGTTAACAGCAATTCTCACCGAGTCTGCTTACATACTAACAAATGTTTACTTGAGCTCTTTAAGTGCCTGTCGACATGACTTTGGTTACATGATACAAAACTGTTTGCCTATCATTCCAAGAAATCACACCACATCTCTCAAGTGCAGCAAATCAGATGGTTACATTTTTCAAATACGTTTTTGCTTATACTGTTTGTTGAGCGATAAAACATAAAGGTAAGACCCCTCCCCAAACCTAGTCTCCAGCCCAGATCAATACATCCATTGGACAGATGTACACGGTACTTTTATCTACATGAATCATAGATATCTGTTTTGATATAACACTTGCAATGTTCTACATTCAAATGCCAAAATGTGGATTTCAAACTGATAAACGGACCAAACGACATATCCTCTTTCTCATGAGAAGCCACTTAGCACTCGTCTATTGATTTAAGCATGTTATTCATTGAGAAATTCACATCAAGGTGTTTTGAATTCAACCAGCACGTACACGCTCTATAATGGTTTTCGTATTTCGTGCAGTCTATTTCCTTTTCGCTGTAAGTTGATAAAGAGATGTTTCCTACTTCCTTATATAACTGCATAACATGTCTGCAATCTGTCCACCGTGGCAGAGAAATCCACCACGATACAACTTTCACAGCTGCAGCCACATGTAGGCCTTTTCATCGGCGTGTTACAGCATTCACAGCTGCAGCCACGTCAGAAGCTGGACATCAATCCTCAACGGTTGTGATGCAGATATGGTGCCTAGCCTTAGTGAGATAAGTCTTGACTAGCTATCACCGTTGGCCAGCTCTCTGTCTGTTTACACTAGTATCGTCTTTGACATGCGCTCTTTTCCCACTTGCTCATTTCAAATTCAAGGAGTAAACACGGTGTGCAATTATGCTGGTGGTGCTTACTGATTCGCTATATTTAGCCTGGCCTGGTCCGTTCCTTCTTCCTCAGGGGCTTCGCTATCCACCTGCTTCGTTGGCAAACGTATCATCTCGAAGAAGTCCAGTAAACACAGTGATGTAAAGCACACAGCTTTCTCCTAGTCAACAATGTCAAAACTTGACAACACAAATGAAACAAGGAGATACCTGTTTCCATATTTCGGGTTTTACTAAAAATGTCCATTGATGCACATGTATAGTATATAGGAGACAAATAAAGTAAGCAATGTGGGCATAGATGTAAAAAAAAATGTTGAATATACAAAATGAAGTGTTCAAATCACGGTTCATATCGGCGACCCGTAGAATAACATTCAAAGCCAAACTCCCTAAGGCCAATTTCAATAGCAAAAGCACCTGTTGACAAAACCAGAGGTGGTTAGCCACGTATAAGGTGAAGTGGAACTGTTTAAATAAATCTCAGAATCACAAGGCATATTCTAGCGGTATTATTCCTTAAATCTGACCTTATAAGGCTAAATAATGAAGGTCTAAGAAAAAAAATAGCTATTAAATCAAGATATTCTTCAGGTGCGTCAGAATTTCAGTGAACTGTTTGGGGGAAAAGCCTAAGTCTGACTTGGTACGACTAGTGGGTTAAAGATTACAATGCATATAAACCGGCAGGTGTATTAAGCAGAAACCCGACATATTATCGGTATGGCTTCAAAAAGGACAATAAAAATGCACAGTCCTTTATATTATACTGTTAAAAACATCTTGTAGGAAGCTGATTAACTGATGAAAAACAGCGAAGACAATTAACAAAACCATAGTGGTGGTGACAATGTAAGCGTATAAGCCGATTAACTATTTCGAAGAGAAAAAACTAAGGTGGCAAGATACTTCCGCAGATTTGTTCTAGCCCACCCTGGAGCCGTACTTCTACTGCAGGCGTAATACTCCTAGAGCATGGCTCTCACATGAGTCCATTAAATAATTCAGCTCGACAGCAAATAAATGTATTTAATTATTATCATCTGATTTTTATTTGAAGCCATACCCAGGACTATTTTGCTCGTTATATGATGAATGTCATTTTTAAAGCTTGAGAATGCCAAGTTGGCGTAGTAACTAACGAACTTCTGCAAGTTGGTGATGAACTTCCCCGCGTGTTATTTATTTATTTCCACCATGTTCTGAAAAAAAAAAAAACACTGTGAGCGACTGGGTGGGGATGGACTGCTTGGGTGTCTGGAGAAATTAATGGCCCCAGGCGGAATAGTAGCTAAGGTTTGCTTACGTATACCTTCTCCACTGAGCCACGTTAGGCCTCCTATTGCAGTTTATATGTCCCTATTTCCTAGTGGCGTTTCCATGCATTTGTTGGAGGCTAGAAGTTGCAATGGGGAGTTATAAAACAAAAATGAATTTCCACCCCTCGGTGGAGGATAGAGGTCTATTCAGTCTGTGGCAGATAGAGAAAGCTCGGCTGATTCCGCCAGATGATATTAAGCACTACTATAAAGGTTGTCCTATATGTTTTACGGAGCTAACATTGAAATATTTGCTAGGCAATCATAACATGACCTCAACAACAGAGCCTAAATAACACTGATTACTTTCTACCTAAATATCTACGAAATATCGAGGGGTTATGCATCTATAAAATGGCATCTATTAACAGACGTTGTAAGGTGCTGGTATTGAAGTATCTCCGAACACAAGATAATACGTGTGCGTATTAAGGTATCTCCAAACACACACAGTTAGACACAGTTATTAAGAAATATTCCAAAACACATGCAAAACGAAACTTTTAAGCATATGTCTTCAAACAGGCTCTACAACCCAGCTTTGTCAGACTCGTTTTAAACATCGAAGCACAGCAAAAGGCACGAGCAGAAGGAGCGTTGTACGCAATTGATGGACAATGGTTTGATGTTTATTTTTGTTCATTTATTTATTTGATTGATGTTTTACGCGTTACTGTACAATATTTCACTTATACGACGGCGGCCAGCATTATGGTGGGAGCTTGGTGTTCTCCCAAGAGCATCCGCAGGTTGCTGGCAGACCTTCCCCCGGAGAGGAAGTCAGCATGAGTTGGACCTGAACTCACAGCGAGCTCACTGGTGGGTCATTGCGCTGCGCTATCACGCCAACCGCATGAGCCACGGAGTCCCCTGTTTAATTTTAGCGTGGTCTTTCAATATGTAGTGGATATTGACTATGATATTGGCGTGAAGTTACATACATGTCACTCCTGTTCGCTTAATCAAACGCGGACTAATGGATGCAGTTATCGATGTGACAACGCATAACCCAGTGACCTAATTACCTCCCTTGTATAGAGTGGTCAATGTCCACTCTTCCGGTGTCATCTTCCCTTGATGATCGCGGCAAAGCTAACAGACTGAGCAAACAATAGAGGAGGTCATTATCCAAGGCATTCAATCCAAGAGCGCGGATGCTTTCTACACCAGGATATCATAGATATCCATACACACGACTAGCTTCGTTGTCCATTGCCACAGGTTCTCAAGTAACCTGATGTTTGTCCACCCGTAACTATTTTCTTTAGCACCCATGGGTATGCATTGAATAAAAAAAGCAAGATACGCGTAGGAGAATGTGGATTAGGGGTGAAAGATGTCCACTAACTACGAATAGATCAAAACCTTTACGTTCGTAAATGCCGTCAGGCGCATGATATTAGGTCATTGAAAAGGCTTGGGTCGGAAATAAACAACAAAGAATACTACCTTTAGATGGCACTAAAGGGAAAAGTTCCCCGGCAATTCCCGGACGTTGGATACAAACCGTCGTTGCTGGCCTTAAGGGTTTGTCCTCTTTTACAGACAGTTGTTCGGCCTTGACAAATAAGATCTCTTATTCGGAGGTTTGTCAGAAACCTGGCATGATTGCGTTCAAATAAGTCAAGAATTTATCAGGATGCCATTCAGTTATTATTAAACAAATTAGTCTCATACATTACTGTGATTGCATACAGTGTACCCGTAAACTACTCAACAATACTGAGATGACAATTATGTGCATTATTACTGCGCATTGTCTCATGAATAGGATTAAAAATTAGATTACTGAGGTGCTACAGAAGAGAAGATCATGAGTCAGACCGCCTCACTGGCTATAGGTAATAATTCACTCGTTACAGAAAAATGGACAATATTCTGCATTTCTCTTCTTTCTCGAAGCTCGACGCGAAAAACTCCAGCATTCGGATATCAGTTTGCTGCATTTCTCCTCGGTCCGTGGCCAGTCTGTGGAAGGTATTTCATCCAAATTCCCACAGAAATTTTCCCGAAAATCCTGACAGGCTATTATATAACTACTTGTTAAGCTGCTGGCAAAGTCATCAGACAGCTTGTAATTACGAACAGGCATCTGGTCGTTAAGACGGTATAAAATACGTAAACGCAGGGAGCGAATAGTAATAAGTTTTACCCCACATCGACAACACCACGTCGGTGACCTGACGATAGCTAATTTGATGATAAGTTATTGACAAAACTGGTGGACACGAAATTAGACATTAATCCGATTACGCCTTATATATTCTGTATCCCCAGGTAGTGATAAAGGTGAACATCCTGCATTTAGTGCAGATTTAGTACGTGACCATTTGTGGTAGGAGTGAGGGCAGGGATAGTCCCCCTACAGGGGAGCTCTCCAGTTCGCCTTCCGGTGTATACTGGAAGGCCAGAGGACAGAACTACAGCTGAACAGAAAATGTCGTCGATATCGGCACCAGTCAAAATGGACGGCACTTTATTACCGACGATGCATTTAACTGCCCTGTTCAGCTAAGCAAGCAGGCTATAACGCGATTGTACGTAACGCGCATAAGGACAAATATAAAACCACATGTTGTATTGGCAGCTACGCTCAACTTAGAGTATCAGTGCTTGGTGAAAAGGGTCACAAAATCATATAATTAAGGTCTAGGTTTTAGGGGACATTGTTTACATTGTCACCAAATCCTCCTCTTACGTAATATCCCCAAACACAATCAGTGCCCGTGTGTCTGTCTTTCATGTTGTTGCATATATATGTGTTAAATGTGACGTCCACACGGCACTTCATGCAATTCTATACTGGTGACGCCCAATGAATGGCACTTAATATCAGTGTATTTTTTTTCCGAATTCTGTTTAGGACATGGTGCTATGGCAGGTGTGAGTTTTAACTTCTGAAACACTTCTATGAACAGTTAGAATAAAACCCTAACTGAGGTAAATTGGTAAGAGGTGGGACTTCACGGTTACCATGTGGCAATTTGCCAACTTTCACTCTCCCGTCGCTGTTCTGGTGCTGTAATCTGTTATATTTAGACTTCACAAGGCCAACAGGCGAAACGTGTTGTTTCAGTACTTAAAACAGTCCTTGTGTCCCTCAAGCAGTCAGTCTAACACCTTTGGTGTAATTTGTGTTCTCACAATCATTCTTGTGGCATCCATTGGCAATAGTCGAATGAAATCAGGACATGCCGTATTTCATACCGTTTGGACTTTACGATTACGATCGACACAGAATTCACGTGTGCCTGTTTGTATTGAATTCTGGACCTTGGTGCGACAAATTGCACAGTTTGAATCAGGCTTTGGATTTCTGGTGATTGATACGCACACTGTATGGAAGTATAGTTTACATGTAGCTACATGGCGGCTTCCTGGCACAAACTGGATATCATGCACGGTGAATTATTAACTGATTGTCCTAAAGAAGTTCTAGCCCCAGGGAATCAGCCACCAAAGTGTTTCTGTATCTACCTAGCCTGCTGAACTAACGCTCTCTTCACAAACTCACTGACTAATGGCCTTACTGCATGTCATAGAGATGCAAAAGATGATTTGTTTCAAATTTTAGTCTAGCTCCCATATAGCCCTTGTCATTTCAACATGCTTTGAAAGCCTAGATAGAAAATAATTATTTCTGCTGACAAATAACACTAGTACACGTTGGCGGGGGTGGGGAAGGTGGAAGGAGTATGGGTAGGGGAAGATAGCTTACAGCAAGCCATCCTTTGTGAAGTCGGCTACATATGTCATGGAGTGGTATCGTTTTGTGTACGGGTTGATTTTTCCCGAGTTAAGTCAGATCATATACTTCAGTGGTTGTTGCTTCCATATTTTGCCCTGAAATGTCTGTCAGAGGTCCACGACTATATCGGTAGTGAATTTAATGCCGTGATTTTATGGTCCGACTACCTTTTTCTCCCTTACAACAACCTTCCCTTAAGGCAAACAATGTTTATATTTTTGTTTAATTGTATTTGTATAAAGATGGAATGGCGCACAGTTTTGAACAATTCACTTCCCTGAGACAAACGAAATTGTTAAAATAATGACAAAATGAGAAAAAACATGCTAATTCGCAGTTTTCGAGTGTCATGTTTAAAGATGACAAACGGGGTCATTTTCGGCTGAAAGAGAGCGACATATATAATTGAGTATATACCTCAAACATCCTAACCTACATGTACCAAATGTGAAAAAAAATGACCTCGTGGGACAGGTAACAGTTATCCATAGAAGATACGACAAGGTTTTAATGTTGCTTCAAAACGTTATATCCCAATTGTCTCGTGAACCGCTCGGGCTCTTACTGCTTCGGCTATGGGTTTATTCTGTAGTCTTGAAGATTTCACTTATGTGACGACGGTCAGCATCATGAAGGGAGGAAACTGGGCGCGCTATAAACCTGTTGGCCTTGCTGCGGGTTGGTATCAGGATGTTTGTCATGTACGTGGTCCGATAGTTCTAGATCGGTCTCGATCGGTTACAATACCTCAGCATGAGGTTAAACCTCCACAGATGCTAAATAAATTATCAGGACTACATTGTGCCTTTCGGGAACAAAGCCAATTTCGTTGCAGATTGCTTCCATCCACATGGGAATCGGGAGAATAGACGTATAAATTGTGAGATCATGAAAATAAATTTGTTATTGCATTTGTCCAAAAGAAAAATGCGAATAATGTGTCCTGAGATTTTCCTGAGATTTTTGTTTGGCTATGTAACTTTTCCCAACAGTTTATCTCATTATGAAAAGCTCTGGTTCTGTTCGCGTTGTTTAAATATGGCAGCCAAGTCCATCTTAAGACAAGGCCATGACTATAACCATTTGATGAACTGGGCCTGATATCCAACGGATTTCTCGATATAGATGGCGGCAAAATGCAACCAGAAAAGAGTAGTTTCTTCAAGCACATACAGAACTGATTTCTGACCACCAATCTAAAAGCCTCGTGTAATACAAAGCTGTTGATTAATTCCAAAACCACTTTGGGAGATCAGGCCAAGTCGATTATACGCGAAAGGTTTATCACATATAGCAGTCATCCAAACAATTGTTCGCTTTGATATAGCATGACCCAAGCGTTGTGAAAAAGTATTTCATATATATATATATATGTATATATATATGTCGGTAATTAAAACACTGCTGGAAATAACTGAACTGAGATGAACCCGTACGGCAGGGTAAAGTCCTCTAGGATGTTTTTGGTTGGCATGGTTTGAAAGTCACCCGTCACAAATGACGTTGACTGACCATTAAAATATGCTCTGAAGCCTATCATTATATTAAAGGACCCACTCGCAGACAAAACGCTCTATTTACATGTAATTGGCAGCGACCGGAGGGAGAATTTTCTTCACCTGGATTGTCTTGTCTCATTTATTGGACCCCACGCGCGCATAAAATATTTGGCCAGGTCAAATAACAGTGAGTGTCTCCATTGCTTAGCTTCATATACCTGCTGCTTTTAATGACTTCTTCGTTGTATCAGGTACACGAGCAATACCTTACGTTAATAACATTCCCATCTCTGTATTACCATGTATATCGAACACCTCGGTCAAACACCAATATGGCATTGTCAGATTTCTTAAAATATGCGTCAGATTAACCTGCTTTTTGTCACCGTTTTGCTTCTACAATTTTCCAAATGTTGCAACTTAATATTCAATGCACAAAGCTCCCCTTTCCTGTCTTATATTAAAGTTTTTATATTTTACGTAATAATGACTGGAATTTGTGCATTTTGTTTGTTTATCATGTAATGAATGAGTCTAAAAAAGTACTGGGATATTGCAGAGTGGCATGACTGTCTTCTGGGTGTATTCAATTGAACAGGACACTTCATTACTAGTTAGCGCGAGTTAGTTAGTTAAAGCGAGGGCAAATAGTACTACAAACTGAAATCCATGTGTAGCTATGACCTGAAGAAAAGCAGTTGTTCTCCCTTGGATCTCCCATAATGTTTTCATTCCAGTACATTTGAATAAACAAAGCGTTATAGTATTAGCCAACGTCCTATCAGGGAATAATTCTTCAGAACACCATTAAACCCAATGAGACAATGGAAAACAGTATCTCTGAATAACATCAAAAGTACGGGAACCAGCAACGTAGTTTTGTTTCGTTTTCTTACGGCAGTTATACAATGGAAACTTCTGCTGTTTTCAGATGGAGAACCTGAGAAAGTTGTGGCCGTTCTCCTAGATGGTGAAGAGAGTGACCTTTCGTTTACAGAAAAGGATTACCCATTGGCGGTGAGTATGTAGTCCGTAAATGTGACGCACACAGACGTGGATAGTTTTTTCTCTCGGGCTTTTGAGGACGGAATGGATGTGGCAGTCTGCCCTGCATTTAGTGTAACAGCCATTTCTGAAAACTAGCTCAAAATTTCTCTAAGGTGTTGTTCCCATGTGACCCTTTTTTTCCCAAACCTTTGGGATGTTTACCATGTTGATGAATGTGCATGACGGCTCCTTTGTCCCCAGGACAAAAACATGCCATGATATCATGCACAGTCACTAACCATTAAAAATCATCGTTTTTGTAACGTTAACATAAATCACATCGTTTTATGTTATGGTATTCTAAAGAAAAATACGGATTAAACGTAGTTTTTGTCCCACCGCTCCTGAAGTCATGGGATGTTTTTAATCAGTATGGTGATGGAGTGTTCATTGTACGAGACTACCCTCTAGACTGTGCGGTTTTGACTTGGAGAAAATTAGAATTGCTGACAAGACAAGCAATTCCTATCACAGCGGGGCAAGCCATTTCTATCACAGCGGGACTGTTAGACAACCTTATAGATAAATTCATGCCATCAACGCTGAACAAGCAGCTCAAAAATCACACTGAATCAGGGTGGACCAGTTGGAAATTTATCAATCATTATGATAGGAATTTGATAAGGCATGGCGTTTTGTATTGTCCTATAGAGTGTTTATTTACTGTTGAGTTCATCACGGTGAGATTACTTGTGCTCGGGTGGGTCGATCTAAGTAGGCAGACAGGCTGCCCGCAGTCCTTTCTGGCGGGAATCATCCAGCGTTGGTGTGGAAGACCACACAGCTGCTTCTTCGTTCTGAAAGGAATCTCCCATAATAACGTGCGTCACCCTGAAAGAGCACCTTTATATGCCCGAGGATAGGTAAACTTAAAAAAATACTTGAGAAGATAATCCCACAGGTATAATTAAATTGGTTTGGCGCCTTCATTTTTTGAACGACCATTGCCAGCGAGAAATAACCCGATCGTTCGATCTGAGGGAAAAATTAATTCTTGAACAGATGGGGTCGATGCGATACTTGAGGTTCTTATATCTTTGATTAAGGCGTTTGTTTGATGAGGACATACACGTGCTTCCCTGTCTAATGGATTTATACCAGAGTCTTTAGATAACACGACGAGTCAGTATCGGGAAGGCTAAAGCATGATGTCTAAATCGCCTCTTAGTTTTTCTTTTTGTGCCTTCGGTAAACATTACTAAACTTGGTATAAGCCACTCCCACACTTGGGTATAAATAATAAACAGAAACCGATTTCATAAAGCCTGTTTACTCTTAAATCAATGTTGGAAAGCGTTCCCAAGCGCTATTTCAGAACAAGCCTTTCCAACTTTTAACTTCTTGGATCATTTACTGCCTATTATATCCAGGCTGTTATATCTCACTTTACCCGAAAGACGTAGAGCCTGATTTCACAAAGTAATGCAGTTGTTGACTTAAGTAAAAAAAGATAAAAGTAATTATATAAAAAAAATTAATTTCTGGTTCATGAACGTCTAAATGGGAAATGCATACCAATGGCTAAATAAGCCGTCAAACAATTGGCCTCGTGTTTTTTTTAGGTTTTGGTTCCAATCAAAGTGTCATTTTCTGGACACCATCATCAGAATAGCCTACAAGGTGCCATATGTTTATTTATTTCATTGGTGTTTTACCCCGCACTGAAGAATGTCTTACTTATACGACGGCAGCCAGTATTATGGTGAGAGGAAACCTCGCAGAAGCCAGTGGAAACTGCAGACCTCCCTACGTACAAGGTGCTGTAATGATTATTTTTTAACAGTATGTTACATACACAGGCTATGGATTATCTTTTTGTTAACTGGGGCCTCCGTGGCTCAGTCGGTTAGCGCACTATCACAGCACAATGACCCGAAGCTTCCCACCTATGCGGTCGCTGTGAGTTCAAGCCCAGCTCATGCTGGCTTCCTCTCATGCCGTACGTGGGAAGATCTGCCAGTGACCTGCGAATTCCTCCCACCATAATGCTCGCCACCGTCGTATAAGTGAATTATTCTCAAGTGCGGCGTAAAACACCAATCAAATAAATAAATAAATTTTGTTAATTATGTCCACATCATTCAGATTTAACACTTTCGCAGAGTGAGGTGTACAGAATTATGCTAAATTGATGCCTACGTTACTTTCCAACATTCTGTAATGCTTATCCAACCAAAGGTCACAAAGGCCGAAGGTCATCAGATGTAAGGAAGCATGTTCGAATACGATAATATTAACAGAAACAGTGATAATAACTGAACCGTCAGCCTTTGTCAAGAAGGACTTTGACTTTTCACAAAGATAAGATGACACCAATGTGGTAAGTTATTTATACCTGAAATGATTAATAATATCTAATAGAGCTAACATGATGAGCAGAGCAGTAATAAATCATGCTCTAATGCACAGTATATGTGTAATTGTAAATCCAGTCGATTTACCCTTATCTTAAAGTGGACCAAATCTGCATGAAGTATTTTAGTGCACCTACGTAATTGCTGATGTAATGATTAAGGTGGGACCAGGCTGGGGTGGCACTTATGCATTGTTCGGTGGCTAATGGATCGGCTATTGCTCTTGTCCAGTGTCAAGATGAATCGTGTCTGGTTTTAATAATGACTTGCGGAAGTGGACTTGTATTCTTGTATGGCTATGGCTGTGTCACTCTTCCACCACTCCATGGCAATTTTTCTCTTCCGCTGATAACTCCCACGATCCTAAGATTTAATACGAGCTGTTTTGCAGATCTCGTAGGCACTGTTCGCCATCTGGCTGATGATGTAGCGCAAAGGCTTTATTAAAAGCTAGATTCACCATGTGCTTAAACGTACCAACTTCTTGTCTGAAACCTAGAGCTGAAATAACTGTCCTGATGCCTCGAAAATCCTTCTTGGTGCGTTTCTGAAGCAAGAGAAATGATCCGTTTACCGCTAACGTAACTTCTGTACATGAGGTATTCTACCGAACAAATGTGACGTATTCTGACATCAGTCTCCGTGCACTCATGAATATTTCAGTTTAGCCCTTAACAGTTGATATTAAATATACGTGCAAATGGTTTTTCTTTGTCCGTAGATCTCAGATTTCATACATCCATTAAACGGATGTCAAACTCCTGCATGTAATACACTGTAACAGTTGAAAGTTCACTTATATACTCTGGACGTGGCAAACGCAATACTTTTCGTGATGGCTTTCGTGAAGTGAAAACCTGAACATGTATCTAATAAAAGAGATGAAAGCTCTTTGTAACCTCGCAAAAGGTGGAAATCCGTTGGATGGCTTGTCATAATAACTGACAAAGATCAAAGCTGCTTTGTTCTTTGAGGCCTACTGAGGAGCTTGGTGTAATTCAAGAGTTTAGGGTGTTATCTGTTGGGGTATCCCCTATCTTGTTGAAAAAATATGCATTTATAGCACTGTTCATACGCATGCCGCTAGATATATTGGTGTTGGTTTCTGTGTCCCATGAAGGTCCTCATGCATGCGGTCCCAAAAACAAAGTAAAAAGAAGAAAAAACCCAATAAAATACTAAGACGATTTCTGTAAAAAGACCTTACAGGTTTGTTTGCGGGAAGCAATTCTTCACGACGTGTATACCAAACTGAATAAAATCAATTTTGAAATGGAAGATTAATCTTTTCTTGGACAGTAATATGCCAAGGGGGGTTTTGCATATGACGCCTGCATATGGCCTTGTCACATTAGTTAGGTCCCGAGTAAAATTCGATGGTTTTACTCACGTCGACGTTCAACCTCATAATTTTTCAGGAACAAATAGATTGTATGTTTATGCCATGCCTTGAAAATCGAGTGTGGTCCTCGTATTAGTGAAAACTGATGACCACTTTTTTATTGCATGTACGTTACCAGTTTTATGCTCTATTTGTATACACCATTTTTTCACACTCCTGTGTGTTATAGTGTTTTGGACTGTTTTGTAAAGGGCCCACGCGATTACCTACTTGGAAAGCCCGTTTTATCGTTTGCGAGCAGTGTACGATTGTCGGATTTATCCAACATGCATTATGGTGAAAAACGTATAAACAATGCGCCCACGTTAGTTCCACCAAATTAGGCCACGACCCTAGACTGCAATAAACTCCGATCGCCATTAGCAGGTAGCTGGCTTTTATTCTATTTCCTTTTACCAGCAGGAGAGTCGACATGACATTCTGCCGTGATAAATACTGGCAATACAGAAACCATTCCATATCAATTTAGGCCGTAGACCGTAAGAATGAAGAGAGTGTTAGATCATTGTGATGAACGTTGGGATTTGTCCTACTAAACTGTAGTCATGCCTCACCCGCCCCTTCTGCCTATGTCAAATGATTTCCTCCTCAATCTGCCATCAATCGCGCCTGAATGGTTGGCTGACAATATGACACAGATTTAAGCGAATACAGTCATGCTGAAAGGCCAAGTGCCTTATAAGCACGCTTGGGTAGACAGCCGGTGCACGCTAATGTATAGCAAGATCGATGGCAAAGTGAACTCACGACTTGTTTATCTGTTGGCTGCATTGGCCTACCTTCCCCGGACAATGTCGGACTGACAATTCCCTTAGGTTTTCTAAAACCACTGGAACGTTAAAACATACCAAAACATGGTAAAACGAACATACCAGAATTCGTTCTTTGTTCGTGTCAGAAAGGTCCTGTATCATCAGTGTTTATGCTCATGCACATATACATTTCTTATTTGAACTGTTGTTCTGTATACAAAATTGTCTGAATGCATTATTAGTTTGAAATTTTAAGTTACACCATTTTTGCCACTTAGACAAGGTTTCCATAAATCTTGTCTCCAAGCAATAAATCACACATATTCGTCAGGGAGAAAAGTGTATAAATTGGCATTTATTTGTTATAGACTACGTCGCTACATTTTTAATGAACAAGAATTATTTTCATGTCATTTATCAAAAAAAAAATGATGCCAGGTGATTAATAGAGCAAACTCAACAAGATTCGGCTTGTTATTAAGAGCATAAGTAGCCTCTGGCTAATGTTGTTTTCATGTAAGCAACCCACTTCATATTGAGATTTTGAGATATGAGATTTCAAATAAAGATCAAGATACCCAGCTTCTTTTGAAAACTGGAAGCCTGAGAAAAACACGACAGGTTTCTTATCACCGCAAGTGTCCTTTCCAGTTTTAAGATGACATACACGATGTTTGTCGTTACCATATTAATGATATACTAAACTTTTTATAAGGAATCCGCCTTTGAAGATTTACTGACATGAAACACCGTTATCATTATGCAGGCCCAGGAGGAGTGCATAGCGGACACAGCCGACAGCTATGTTGTGATCTACTCCATCACAAGCCGGTCCTCGTTTGACTACGCTGTCGACATCCTGTACAAGTTACGGAAACAAGACCGTACGTCCGCCTCAATCATCATAGTGGCAAACAAGAGTGATTTGGTGAGAACCCGTATCATCAGCGCGGAAGGTAAGTCATCCGCCGTCTTCCGCACTGTTTTCCTATCCACACGCTTGGCCGGCAAACCCTTTGCGTGCATGCTTTCGTCGTGTTGCCGTCCGCCTTCATTGACACGAAACAATGTTTTTGATTAAACCTACAGCTTTGTCTCCAAGTCAGGATTTCTGGCTGGGCGAACTGCAGAAGTGTCTTTGTTATTCAGAGAACAGAACTGAGTTTGTTCTGTAATTAATTATAGTTGTTATCTAGTGACCAGAGAGAGAGAGAAAGATAGAGAGAATGTGCACATTCCCAGATCAGATATTGAGACCGTTGGATATACAAAGCTATAGTTAAGATTAAAGGACAGGAATTGGATTTATTTATTTATTTGATTGATGTTTTACACCGTACTCAAGAATATTTCAATTATACGACGGCAGCAGCATTATGGTGGGGGGAAACCGGGCAGAGTGCGGGAGAAAGCTACGACCATCCGCGGGTTGTTGGCAGACTAAGCATAAGCATAAGCTGGACTTGAACTCACAACGACCGCTAGCGCGCTAACCGACTGAGCAACGGAGGCCCCCTGTCAAGAATTTGACTCTCAGACGAAAGAGCACTCTGATGCATCAAACAGGATGATATCTTGATACTGTATACGGACTTCCATTTTGGTCAGCTTTTATTCCACTTCAGTATCATGATGCAGTGGTAACGACTCCCATTATGCATTCTGGATATTGACAACTTTTAATGTGTGTAAATCAAACGGCATTGGATAAAATGCTCATTTTTTTCCATATTTAAAATTTTTGGGGGCAAGAACTTTTGAAATCATACGTGCATTTACCGCAATCTAATAACGGTCGAAAGGGACGTTCACATGTAAAGGTCGCAGGGTTATTTCATTTCATGAAAGAAAAACAAAACAAACATGGATACCTTTTTGGAACAAGGAGATGCACTAAGCATGTATATGTAAATGACCTCTGGTAACCCAGACTTAATGGAAGTCATTTGCCTTAACTGCTGAGCCTTGGTAGACACTTGAGTCGACCGTAAATTTCCTGGGCCCCAGTTGTGCGTGCTTTGGGCCAGAACAACGCAAGACGCTGCCGCTAAGGCCAAACCGCTTGACAGCCAAAGCCTTTCGGCACCTAGCCTTGATGTGTGTGTCTGTGAACTTTGGCGAAACGGATGTTTCTTGCACGCAACCCATTTATAAGCAGTGTTTGGGGATGGCCATTTTATGGCACTGGTCCCAGCAAGGGACCCTTTAGGCACGCAGTCTTAAAAACCGACTGTACCGAAGACAACTTAAACAAGCATGCTTATGTCATAAAAATGGTACTAAATGTACACATGCAGAGCAATCTGTCTCCCTGAGTAATAAACGTAAAAAATTAAGTTCTTGTACATACACTATAAAAATGAGTCAGAATAAACGTAAGTCGTCCCATCAATCTATCCTCAGGTTCGACTGAGTTTTTCCGTCCTAGAGTTCAGATGTTTTCTTTGTTTACTTCTCCAAATGAAGATTTCTAGGAAAGTACTTTGAACTGTCCACGACAGAGGACCGCTATGACCCTGCAGGAAGGGATCAAGGTCTGAGTGCGGGGACATTACCTCGGAATCATATATATTAGAGCCTCTGAGGGGAATATCTCTCGGTGTCAGCTTACTGGATAATATTTTTCGTGAGTACCTTGGGATTAATCCGGTTCAGTGAGCGATGGCAGAGTAACGAACTGAAAAACATCTGTTCTGCAATGAATACTGTTGTAAGCACATCAAATCCATATATGTGGTACAGGCCCACAGGACGATATCGACGGCGTTCTTCCGTATGGACAATGTTATCCCATCAACATCTGATGTTCCTCCAATATTCCGTCCTCTCTTTTCTTCTGTTTCAGAGGGCAAATCTGTGGCCAAGACATATGGCTGTAAGATCATCGAGACATCGACAGTGCTAAACCATCATGTAGATGAATTGCTGGTGGGGATTCTAAGTCAGCTTCGCTTGAAACACGATCACCGACCGAAGAGCCCCAAAGAGACCTCATGCTACAAACACGGTGCCAAAGGACTCATTGAAAAGATCTTTCGCAAAGAGAAGTCCGACTCAAAATCCTGTGAAAATCTTTACGTGCCCTGATTTGAAAAAAAAATTTCTTGACGAACTAGAACAAATGTTAATTAAAACTGTTAAATTGGTACTACGAAATGTGTATTGATATGTTCCCGCAGTTTTATATGTATTTTTAAACAATGTCATCCCATTGTAAATAATGATTATGGATAATGTTCAATTAACTGCAGAACGTGTGTATTTCGACAAAATCACAACTCTACAAGCTTTGTAAATAGTTGCGAAGAGACAGTGACCAAATTAAAACTCCCTAAGATTTGTAAATAGTTTGGAAGGCATTGTGCCCAGGATGAAATGTTACATAATTGAGATGACTAAATATTTATTTATGTTTACTTATTATTCCCCATCTTGTGGTTTTCTAACTACATCTTTTTCCCGACCAATGTCTGAAATATGTTTGTTATTCTATAAATATTCCACAAAGTGCCATTATTTTCCGCCAAGCATTATTTGCTTTGATGAAACAACCATCATGTCATTTGACTATTTCCACTTAAGAACATGTATACCGGAGTGTTAGAATTTCTAAAGAAACGCGAGGTACTTGACTAAGTCGGCTAATTGGCTTCACAGTTTGTCGTTCAGCCGTGAAACGTTCGATATTTTTGCTTCATGGAATGAACCATACAACATTTCATATGAGGTTTTTTCTTATCTCATTTGAATATTTTGTCCAAAGAGAAAACACACAAGGGTTTGAGTACCTCACAATATACATGTAGCTTACGGGTAGAGCGCCTGAAGCAAATCGGTTAGCTGTTTCCTGATTCACATATTAGCCAGTTATGAATCTGAATTTAATTAAAAGTTCAGAACAGCTAATGATCACCGCTTCAACTTTTGAATATATCGTTCAAAAATGTTGCTTTGTGTGTGTCGTACTATGAATAGAATGGCACGCTCAGACTTGATTCAACTTCTTGCATCAATCACTGACGCGATTCATCTTTTGCTTTTATCACCAGTCTTATCATTTGCGGGATAGATTTCCTGTGCCTTAAATCACACCCAGATCTTCAACTGGTTGAATGTCGAATTTATTGAATTGTATCTCGAAGTCAACAGGACGGATGGTTGGTGGAGAAAACATCTGTTGCATTGGTCACCATGATAGTCGTGCATTTAAACTCACTTTTCTTTCCATGTGTGGTTGCAATAATTTCCACCCTAACACTTATCACTGGCACATTTCTTTTGGATGACATCTTCGTTAAAAATAACATAACGTGAGGGATTAAAACTTCAATTTTCCATACATGTATGATTTTGTACACGTTAGCAATGAAATATTTTTAAGTAGAACTGTTCTGATGAAAAAGTGAACAGTTAGTTGAACGGATAGTAGAGGAACAAATCTGTTTATCATCCAGTTTACCAAAAGCCCTCGTTGCCATTCTGGCAGAGAATGGGTGACTGATTGCCTGAGAGACACATGCGCGACAAAATTCTCAATATCAAGCAACCTGTGCACATAGAAGACACCAGTATTCTACTGATTCAGTGTACTGTCGATTTACCTTTTCTATTGTTCATACATGCGTCAGAGTGTGTGGGAAATAACAGCATATTTGATAAATCTATTGTCCTCTTTGATTAAATACCATTTTGCCATTCCTACTACACAAAAATATGTCTTTCAAACCTTGTGAAGATTTAAAACCTTAACTGGTAAATTGCCGGTTTTTCTTGGGTAGTTGTGACATATGCTAAAGATTCAGGTTTAACTCAATTCGCTGTAGCGTTGAGCCGTTGTGATACGCTGGACAGCTTCGTATTTAAGACTTAATCACCACTAACATTGAGCTGCTGTTACAGGTCATAAAAGCTCAGCCTTTTTTGTCAGTAACCTGGAGGGTTGAGACGTTGTAACGCATGAGTAAGGCTCGAGTTCAGGCCTTAATTACCGGTAACGTTGAGCAGTATTTATAAGTAAGGATGTCTCAGATTTAAAACTTACTTACCAGCAACGTTGATCCATTGTGATATTTGAGAAAGGCACGAATTTAGGAACTGGTTACCTGTAACGCTGAGCCGCTTTGACATCGAAAGACTCGGCTTACCGGTCCTAATTGTAACACCAATGTGATATACCAAAAGCCTTAGGTTAGGGTTTTAATGACTAAGACCGCTGAGCGGTTGTGACAAATGAGAAAAGCTCAGGTTTAGGTGCAGTGTCTTGTGCCTTTCGCCAGACACAACACAGGTGAACAGTTGTGACCATTGCTCTTCCTGTTGGGTCCCATTCAGAACCTCACTCAGCTTCTTCAGTTCTCTGCCAGCAGTTTTCATATGTCTTCAGCTATGGCAACAGGCAACAACGTAGAGAATAAAAATGGCTACAACGGAACCGTTGACAACTTACCTCAGTTAGGGCTGCATTTTACCCGACCTTTAGTCTGCAGCAATTGTTGTGCCGTGTTGGAATATAATTGCCCGCGTATCTATCAGCGGGATGTAATTTTGATGCATTAATTTTTACTCATGTGCAAAATGTGTATGACGACAGTTGTTTCTATATCTGTACACTCTTCATTCTCCATATGATGATTGCTGATTGCATTTACAATCTCCAAGAAACCAAAGTACTCGTGCTTGTGCATGCGCGCTTATAACACACGATATTTCCGTTTACATTTTTCTCTCTGCGCCATGAGTGTTGCTACCATTTACATTCGCCCAAAAATGTAAAAACAGTTACAGGTCAGTGCATAAAAAATATATACTAACTCTGTTTACAGTCATCCTGTCACAAGCACTCTTTCCATTTGCGTCGCTTCTAAAAGAGCGTTGTTTACATTTCACTCAATTTTTACACCATTTATCCGCACTAATATAAAACACGACCGCCATTTTCTATATTCACATGCATACAGTTACACGCCCTCACACTTACAACAGTTGTTTTTCAGCCATAATCTATAACCCATGATATTTAGTAAAACACTTGCTTTTCTGTTTACATTGATTTGAAAAGTGTAAATATGCATAGTTATGTGATATATCCTGTTATTAAATGCACACCTTTCTCAAGCTGTGTACATGTACATGTTCGTCTATAACAAGTGCTCTTTTCATTTGGATACAGCCGTCGTGCTGTTCATACAGGTATACATGTATAGGTGTACAACAAGTGCTGTTCATACATGTATTTGTTTCTTGCCTTCTCGAAGGTTGATATATAATACGCATATAACAATTCTTAACTCTACACGGGTTATATTTGTTATCAACTTTCATATATCATGTTTTTAAAACTGTCACTTTTCAATCATTGGTTGTATTATTACATTGTTCGTCTTTGACATATATTTTCTTTTTGTGTGATTATTTTAGAAAGTGGAGCACTGAGACTGGGTGCTTTGATTTTGTCTATACATTTGTATAAAGATGACCAAAGTTAAATAAAGTATTATGTCTCCTATCAATCGAATATTGGTTCGATTAACTCCCGATTTCCCGAATGACTCTTATTTTTAAATGCGAATTTCCATTGTTTGTGTCAAAAGTTATTATTTGAAGAGAGCAAGCATATCTGTAACGTAAAGTTGACACTGGTAACATTCTGTGATTGAACTAAGCAAAACCTGTGTTATGTAAACAGATTGGTTTTGAAAGGAATCTGAAAATGTAATCAGAAATTCATTTCAACCAACCAGTCACGGAGAATGAAAAGCTGTGTAGTGTGCAGCAAGATCAGAAATTGCCATTTACCACCACTGTTGCCTGGAAATGGAGGTAAGTATGGGCGCAAATGGAAAATTTGGATTGAGCGCTACAAGCCTGGTACCTTTCACAGGAATGAAATGACTGTAATACAGGCCATAGTGGTAAGATGGGGAACCGTTGGCAGGGGCCATCACAGGTTGCAGGGGAATCAAAACGACCCGGTTGGACATTGTAACGATGGAGATGTATTTAATTGGATGCATTCAATATTCATTCAACATTCATCCATGTGGTTATATTCTCTGAGGGTCAAATGTGCGTACTCAAAGGGTTCATCTCATCGTGACAGTCATCCTAATTAGGGAGAAGAAACCCTAACAAGCTAATATGTTCTCTAATTAGAAAATTTCTGTTTTTCAGATTTGTCATTAACGACACCTAAAACTACCTACGTCCAGCGCTGGGAAACCGCTGGCAGGGACTTATCACTGACTGCCAGGGAAGTAAAACGACCAAGTTGCATACAGTAAGAATGGAGATAATGGACATGGGCTTTGAAGGTCGATGTTCATGTATATACCCATATTTTGGGGGCCAGTCGTGCGTACACAAAGGTTGTTCCATCGTTTCAGTCACCACAGTTAAACAGGAGCAACTCTAACAAGCTAATCAGTTCTCTAATTAGAAGATTTACACTTTTCAGAATTGTCATTAACGGCACCTAACACGATCGACATTCACGATTCGGGCAAAGATGACTTTACCATAGAAAAACACCTAGTTCTATCATTGCCAGAGTTGCTTATTTCTGTTGAACTACCCCTGTATGCGCAGGATAATTCTGTGTTAGTGTCAGTGAAAGAGGTCTAAAAGTTAAGATTATCTAAGTCTGCTAAAGCTATTCCATTGAGACTAGTTGACCATACAAAGATTGCTATAGCTAAGCCTTAAGATTAACTAAAGTATTTCGTCGCTATCTGACCATGTGATAAAGTAGTGTATGGTAGACCATATGACGAATGATTTATAACGAATGGTTTATCCTCAGGGGCTTAAAATTACAAAGTCTGGTACTTCAGCCATGACGGTTGCGATCAATCGATCCTCAGTCAACAAACCTTAAGGTGACTGGTATTTCGGCTTTACTACATTAGTTGCGTTCAACATCAAATCCTCGGATTTCACTATGTTTGACGTGATACTGGTTTACTATACAAGATTTCACCAGGCAAGCAAATTACGCCTAAACCATACAGGAGCATCGTGCCATAAATCACAGGGGCCGTCAGATCTAAATGGCCCGTTATATCACAGAGAGACCAAGTGTTGGCATACTTAACACTGACATATATGCGTCCAGTGTGACATCACTCCAGGGAAATCGTTTACTTCCATCACTTTCTTATTTCTTTATTTCATTTGTTCTTTTTATGCCATACTCAAGAATATTGCACAAGAATATACGACTATCATCATCACTTTGCTGGCAAACCTTCCCACGTACATGTGCGACCGCAGAGGAATCCAGCATAAGCCGGTGTTGAATTCACACTGACCGCATTGGTAAAATGTTCCTGGATCCAGCGCTCCTCTAGCGAGCTAACTCCCTCGACCACGAAGGTCCATCTCGTTTTCTTGCAGACTCGCTAATTGCACTGGGTTTCTATTCACCCAGTGACGGCATTGCCTCGTTAAAGCAAACCACAGAATGAAGTACATTCGGCTTGTGCTGGGTTTCAGTCTGTACAATGCAGGACAATATGCTGGGTTGATCTCCTTAGAGTGTCCATCCCAAATAAGACGAATAGTGAGGTAGGTTATCTATTTAGTGCCATATCATTGGGCATTTTTCTAGAACGCGGAACACAATTAAAGCGTATTTGACACGCCAATAAATTGGCCTTACACTGAGAGTTTCGCCATTTGAAACGCCAACAGACCCCAGCATCATATTCACCCTAGCTTAACAGCGTTTAGATCACAGAGACTTTTTTTCATTTAAAATGTGCAAGTAGCCGACATTTGGATAATTCCCAAAGACACCATATTCCTGAGGTTTACTCTTAGAATTGCCAAAAGACCACAGCATACTGCGGATAATCCAAAATTCGGTATGCCAACAGAACGGAGTAAGTAGGACATATTTGTTATTCGAATGCGGCCAAATTCATCCAGACATTCCGATACGGTCAATACGTGAACAGACCAGTTCATTGCAGGTTTTTCACAATCGGTATGTGAGCACACTATCGCATCCAGACAGTTCTACAATTGTTACACTAGCTTGATACCGGACGACCGTAGACATCATTTGGTTACATCATTCTTCAATTAGATTGAATCTCTGAAACAGTTTATTTGCATCGTAGCCATTTCAATATCCAATACGTGAACATACCAAAATTCTGCAGTTCTTTATTGTACTTGATGCAGCGTGAATAGAAATTTGCAAACTTTTGTTTCTTCTTTTCAACCGGGACGCAAACAGCTGAGGCCATCCAAGTGTAAAAATAGAAGACCAGCAAATATGTAGAGTCTAACGTGTGTAAAAAAAATAGGAAGATAGACACTAGTTTTGCAGAGAATATCAGCCCACGGTGTAAGTTGTAGCTGAAATTGCTGCAAAATCTTGCATACTCCTATACAAATTTTACTATGCTACCAACAGAACCTTGTGACAGAGTTAAATAAAATTCCATTTATTATATCGTTGTTGGGACAGAATATTAGCGTCAGTCGAGCACGCTTTCTTAATTTTACAAAAGGTGAATCTACCAGGATGACAGATTACTCATAGGACACTTCCATTGATCTAAAATGAGTTATCAGATAACAATTAAGGTTTTCTTGGAAAAAAAAATATTCACGCAAGAGACATTTTTGGTGCAAAGCACCAATAAAACAGCTAGATACAAAAAACTGCACAATTCGTGCACATGTCATTTGCTTTGTCAGAACTTCATCATGAGGAGTTTGCTTTCCACAGATCTATTTTATCCACCTCGTCAGCAAAAGGATGTCAAGAAACGCTAAATTGCGCTATAATGCTAAAAGCTCAAAACAATACTGAGATCATTGTGTTAACGTTGTGTAATTTGTGAACTGATCAGCCCTAGCCATGGTGTAATTTGCTAAGGCATGAGATGAACTGGATTTAATTTGTGATATCATGAGATAAAATTGTGTACTCGCATAATTTGATCACATATTTGTAATCAGGTGGAACTGGTGATGTGGCAAGCTTCAATGATTCAATTGGCAGGATCACGAAGTAATATATTGTAGCCTGTGATGTCATCAAAAGTAAAAAAAGAGCCAGTAATACCTGGATGGATGTTTCACAGAAGAAAAGCATATCCATTAATAAATGATATGGCTTCCATCAGGTTCTCTTTGGGAATTACAAGAACTTGTGCGGAAAGCCATGTGCAAAGGCTGCAGTTCAGTGATAACAGGAGATGGCGTGTCAGTCGTTATTTTACAGGTTTCCAGCTCATCTCAGGAGGCTTTCCTTGGCTACGTCCACAAAATTCAGTGGAACTGCGAACTTAAAAAATACTATGGATTAAATCATCCCCGATTCTGAAAGCTCCGATGTGCTCTTTTCTTACCAACATTTATACCACTTGTCCCCGGTATCCCCATGGTACATATCCCGTCCGGCATGCTTATAGCTCACGCAAATCCCTTCCTTAATCCGCTAAACGCACTAACAACATTCTCGGACAGAAGCACCCTTGACCGCCCTAAAGCAGGGCTTACCATAAGACAATCCCGGGGCTGTTTCATGAGAAAGAGGGAATTGTTTGTGTTGGGTTTAGAATACTGACACCGAACAAATAATGGCTGCTGTTTAGTTTGGAGGTACTGCTTGTTAGGTTGATGCCCTCTGGCTATGATGTCATAACTCTCATGGTGATTTGCTGAGTGCATGACTTATTATTGTGTTGGTCTTCGGACATAAACATACTCCGCACATGTAAAACGTTCAGTCCCTTTCCACGGTTGATTATATGCACTAGTCCAATTTTAAGTCATCTTGTTTGGTAACAGCTATCAATTGTACTAGGAATCTTTCAAATAATTAATGAGCCCACTGAATTGTTTCTTCATCCTATTCCATGCTTTATCCATTGCATTAAACTATAAGTCGAATTCAGTATGAGGAAGCCTTGTCGGGTTAGCCAGTTAAAGCCTTAGTCAGTGCGATCACAGGTGCGAGTTAACGTGGTCTTTGTCAGATATATGTGTTTGTTACAATGGCGGTCGTTAATTTACGGCAGGCCTGTTTCCTTTCGTTGCTATGGCGGTGCGAAATCCTTGAGTACGGCTTTGTAAAATACAGTGCGTAAACTGTAAGGACTGTAAAGTGTAGTTCATTCGTTA
Organism: Acanthopleura granulata; assembly: GCA_016165875.1. Taxonomy (NCBI): domain Eukaryota; kingdom Metazoa; phylum Mollusca; class Polyplacophora; order Chitonida; family Chitonidae; genus Acanthopleura; species Acanthopleura granulata. The sequence goes on along the minus strand of JABBOT010000080.1, from coordinate 6,286,994 downwards.
GCAGTTTTCATATATCATATATTTCCACCTTTATTATCAGCTGGTTTTACTAATAACACTATTTATCTTTGATGTAATTTTTCTTACTGTCTGATTAATACTTTGAACTGCAATAATGTGACTGAGTGTTTTATTTTGGTAAGGATGATCAAAGTTAAAATATATTCTTCGTTAACATTTGATACATGTATAAGCAAGCTTATTGGTGATTTATGGGCCGCTTGAGATTATTAAAAGAAACAAAAAACCCGTCTTATCAAACAGTATTACGTTAGGAAACATCGTTGAAGCGTAATAAAACAATTAGTTATAGCCAATTTGTTGGTGGTAATACTGGCAATACATTATAGTTGATTTCCTAGGCTCAAAGTCAAAGGTAGAGAGCCCAGGATGTGTCATTTAACACCGAACCGGGTTGGTTGGAAACGGAATTGAGTTTGAACGCCAAAAAAAGCTACAGCTAGATTGTCTCATTATATAGGCATACTGTCTTAAGCAGGCCATCTGTCGACGTATTGAAATGTCTACCACACCAAGATTGGCGGACAATAGCGATTGACTGATACAAGCCTGGTAGATTTGTTAGTCAGGTAATGCAGACCAATGTCGGAGATGGGCAGGGGCTACCCATGACAGCTGGGTGGGGGGTGCCTCCGCGGCTCAGTCGGTTAGCGCGCTAGCACGGCGCAATGACCTAGAAGCCTCCCACCAATGCGGCCGCTGTGAGTTCAAGTTCACCTCATGCTGGGAAGGCCTACCAGCAACCCGCAGATTGTGGTGGGTTTCCCACGGGCTCTGCCCGGTTTCCCCCCACATAATTCTGGCCGGCGTCGTATAAGTGAAATATTCTTGAGTACGGCATAAGAAACCAATCAAATAAATAAATATCCCTGACAGCCGGGGAAATAAAACTTCATGTTGCTCCGTGGATGCATCTGACTGGATTTGAAAGGACAACGTTCATTGCTCTACTCTCAGGATCAGTTGTGCGTAGACAAAGGATTCGTGCCATAATGCGATTAAACTAGCTTCTGGAGAAGCTCATTAAACGAGAAAATCGGTTCTCTTATTTGAAGACTAGTATGGCTGACAATTTTTTTACAACATGGTACACGATGCGAGGATGTAAGTATTGACCAATTTAACACAATTTACCCTTAGCGGACACATCTCGGTATATGATGAATGGTTTAGCCTCAGGAGATTAACTGGACACAGCTCAGAACCGCAGGCATAACAATAGGTTCATGGCTAGTGGGTGAACGGATATGAAATATATGGAGTCTGTAACGAATTTAACAGACACAAGACAAAGAAACTACACTAAAATTTCTTTCAAAAAACAAAAGAAGTTTCAGTAATTTCCAGTCGCGTTGAGGAGCTTTGAATTACCAAGCAGTCATCTGGGAATTATGACGTCAGAACATTACTAACAATGTTGTGTCAATATTCTTTGTGACTTTGTGTCGTTGGTGTGATTATTGTGTCACCTTGTAATTGTTACGTCATGGCATTCACTCTACTGTTGAGTCATCAGATACTTATAATCTATGCTGCAGGGAGATATGCACGCCTACCACGTGACAATAACTGTCCAGTCAAAAGCAGTGGATTTTGTCAGATGTGGGATAATGGTCGTGATCAATCGATCGTCAGTTAACCAACTCCACCCTCTGCCCTGACTGGTACTATCTGTACACTTCAATAATTCAGTTCAGTTCAACACTTTATCCTCACATCTCTTTTTATATGACGTGATATTGGTTTACCCTGTGAGATTTCGCCAGACAATCAAATTACGCTAGAGCCATAGAGGCGAGTCGTGCAATAACACGAACTGGCTAGTCTGTATGAACCGTTATACTCCAGCGTAACTGGTCAATGGCAGGCGTACATGATACTCAATTAGATGTGTCTGATATGACATCACCGTACAAGAATGGTTAAATCTGCCCAATCCCGTATAAATCCTCCTGTATTGTTTCTGAGAAAACCGGGCGTCTTGATAATAGTCTGGTCTGTTGTCTTGTTGTTACAGGCTCTCCCTATTGAAACCATTACAATATCATCATCGGTAGCATGTAAACCACATGCTACCGATGATAGCATTGTAATGGTTCAGCACAATGCAGAGAGAAGACCATTCGGTTTGTATCGGATTTCGACCTGTAAAAAGCTGGAGCTGTGCTGAGTGGATCTCCCTTGGTATTTCACCCTAGACATGTCAAGTACGAGTTGTACACTCAATTCTTTCACAAAATAGGATACGACGATGATTTTTGCGATCCAGCTCGCTACCAGTCCGCAGGAATAAGCACATTATCGCCAAAAGACAACAGAAGCTATGAATATGACATTGGAACTTAACAACATTTAGAAATTTTTTACCGTTTCCTATGCCAATAGGTCACAGTCACATAGACAATTTTGCCATTTATACAAGACCATCGTGGGCAATTTAATACTTTGTAAACAACACACTAGTGCCACATACAAGAGTATCTGATGCTTGAAAGGCCAAGTAGGTCAACGCATATTGCTGACATTTCACTATTCGAGAAGCTTAACAGGCCGGAGTGACACAGACGTTTTAGTTATTCGAAACAGTTCAAAGCCTTGCAGATATCCACACAGCCGTTGTGCGAACAGAACACAGTACTGCAGAAATTTTACATTCTGCACAGGAGCACGCCATTGCTTTATGACCATTTTTGCACTTGTTACAATGTGCTGTGCATGTACAGGTGTAATATACCACATGGCCGTGGGCGTGCACAATACCCTGATTATAAACGACGTATATGTACCAGATCTAGTCACACAACAGTTTTATTTTGAAAATCACAACAGGTAGAATCATTGCAGCCAATTCCACAACTGGCACAGAAACAGACCATTTCGCATTTGGTATTGTAAAACAACCGTAGACATTTGTTGTTTTGTTTTACTGGGAGCACAAACAGCTAGGTCATCAAACTGTAAACGCAAGTCCAGCAAATATGTTAAGTGTCACTTTTACACAAAAAGGGAACATTTTGAAGAAGAAAGACAGACAACGTTCACATATCCATTCACGAAAATGTGATTGTTTGGGCCTTGACGTTAGCCGTATGGGTAAAGTGAAACATGTGCAATAGATGGAAAACAAATGTGTAACTCTGCATTTTACAATTATAACTACTAGCATGTCGGTACTGAGCCGTAAAAGCGACAGGGTAAAAAAAAATTTGAAGTGAAAAGAAGAGGGCCTCGACTTTTTCATTGACCAACCATAGGGGGTTATGCTAGACCCTCTCTGTAGAGCCTATATACTGCCTAGTCGTCCGCCCTTTTGTGAAGTGATCATCCATAGAAGTCTGTAATTTAAGTCGTGGCATAACACAATTTAAGCTGCTTGTAACCTAATATAAAATGAAATAAAACTGTGTGATTGGAAAATTTCATCGTTAACTTTGTGCTTATTATAGAAAAAATATGCTTCGGTGTTTTAATTGGGGTGATCTTAAGGTACATGTGACATATTGTACCTTGTGATGCCCTCACATGAAAATGAGTCCGTTAAATACGCCTCATTTGGCCTGATGTTAATATGACATATTTGAGGGTCTTCTGACTTTTTACTACGAATTTGCACTGTCATTCCTGCAGAAGAAAACATAGCCATCAATAAATGATATGTTTTCGATCGGGACCTCTATAAGAATCACAAGAGCCTGTATGGTAAGCCTTAGTATGCAAAGGCTCGCTGTTCAATGATCCCAGGCGATGGCGTGTCAATCGTTATTTTACCAGTTTCCAGCTCGTCTGAGGCGGTGTTTGTTATCTTAGTCCACTTGCTTTTGTGGAACTGAGAGCTTGGGTAATACCATGGGTTAACTCTTCTCCTGTCTTAAAGCCCTGTAGTATTCTTTTATTTTCTACCTGTATAACCCTCATTCCCATATCTGTCATATCTCGGCAGTTTACCGTCTACCAAGTACATAGTCCCCATAAATCCATTCGTTAATTCCCTAAAAACATGAAAACATTCTACCATAAGAACACCGCTAATCGCTTTACAGGATGGTTTCAGGATGTTTTACCCACTCCAAAGTGAGTTTTATTCAGATGTAGGAGTTTTTATTCCCAAGACACTCCATTGTAGATTGCGCAAACTGAAAAGACAATGGCTGCCATTTTATGTCGTGGGCGTAGTACTTGTCGTTTGATGCTCTCGAGATCTAGATATCATGGCGTCTTGGACGGTACATGGTTTTACTGGTCTCAGAAGTAAACAGGGAGGGAAAGGGGTGACAAGGTGTTCCTGTACGCCCAAAACTTGCTGAGCCTCTCGTAATTTAAAGTGACTTTATGTAATATTTCCTAGTATCTTTCCTTACCACGAATCTCGCAAATAATGATATTTTCTCTTCAGGCTATTGAAAGCATTGTTTTTTGTCTTACACGAAGGACCTTCGTTGCCTTAAAAGTTTAAGTCTTGAATAGACACACCGAAGCCCATCGTCACAGTAGCCTCAGGTTGAAATGCAGTGATGTCTCTCCGCTCACACATAAATCCATCGGCCAGTTTTGCTTTTGAGAACCAGGGGTCGGGGCTGGAGAGGTCTTGTCGTACTGAGACGATAACACGAACAGTTCTTATATTTTAAGTGATTCTGGTTAATTGCACTGTGCCCACATTCGCCTATATCATTTCATTGCTTAGGTTAAGCACATTGTGGATTAAAATCCATTTGGCTTGTACATATTTCAATCTGTGTTGAGCTGGACATTGTGCTGAGTTGATCTCACTTGAGAGTCGACCGCAGACAAAAATGAAGCAGGATCTCTATTGTAATTCAACAGATACGTTACTCCAAAGAACTGTATACTTTCTAAGACCAAGAAGATCGTGGTACATGTACTAATACGAGTTACGACAACAGCTATTACTCAGATCAATGGTTCTATAAATGATAAATGAGCATCTGAAAATGAAGTAGCCTTCATCGTTGAATTCTACACGAGGTACCCTCGATGGCAGAGTTCTTGAAGACGGCGCTAAGCACCAATAACATAGGTCAACAAGGTTGGTATGAGGTTGGAATGCTTGTGTTACTTACCACATCTTTGTTTTCCACTTTATGAAGTTATTCTGGAACAAGTGAAATTAACGGAAATAGCTGTCATCCATGTCAATGGTCTTACAAATAATAAACCATCCTATGAAATTGTTTCTAAAAGCTATTTTAAGCTTCGTCCATTGGATGAATCTACATAGTTGAATTCCATACGAGGGATCTTCGATGGCTCAAAGGTTGAAGTTGACGTGGGCAGTGTGCAGTAGGCGTGGGCAAACAGCACAACAGTCACAAACTGATACACTGAGAATGAGATAACATAACTCGTTGCTGGGAACTAAGAGCAGCATATCACATGTCAAAGTAGCATACATGTATATTAATAAGCATGTTATGTCCCGCCTTCACCGTACTACTACATTGTACCTCAAATAACCCCACAGCCACCCCACACTCTCCTCTCTCACTCCCCTCCATTGCACCTCGATAATCCCGGTTTTTTTAACGCCAGTTAAAACATATGTCAGGTATAGATGACAGCTGAGTTTATCTAGAATCATGGGGACGCTGAAACTTATCGTCAGGATATACATAAAACAGCTTTATTGTTTTACAACCCTCGCACCTGGCGAACTCGGAAAACAAAGACATATTTTAGCATTATCGGTGTATCTTAAAACATATGGCAAAGAGCCTTGAGCTATAGACTTTATGGTTGTTTAAGCTGTTACATAACATTTACGAGCACAAACTCAATTTGTGTAAAAAATGATCCTTGTCATCAACATATTTTTTTTATATATATAACTAACGATTATTCTTGAGACAAGCCCACTAATTTCTATATCGTAGAGCATTTCCATTTGTTATGAGCTGCCGTTTTGACCCGCCAAGTGCACTGATTGGACACCTTTATTTATTTATTTGTCAATATCCAATCCCCGCTGAGGATCCTCTAGCAGGCACGCTCGTGCTCCCCTAAAGCATCGTCTAAGCACCCCCAATCTCCAAAAGCCAGATATTCCATCTATTAAATGCTAGTATTTTTATCACCAGGCAGTTTTAAATTCTCATCGTGCTCGGTTCTTACCCACTTCTGTAACTTTTTGTCCGGTCTCTACCTTAAACCGAGCCTATCGTGCAAAAGGCCCCCACAATCTCGTCTCAAGGACGAAGTGTACTTATATCGTACTGTCGTACTGAACAAATGTTCGGTCATATGACGACGAGGAGCCCACAGAATGTATGTATATATTGTGTTTTCTTGTGAGTAAATGCCGCCAAAATGCCGCGATGACAAGAACATCATGCCAAAGACACCAAACATGAAACCCACCCAGTCACATTATACTGACATATTGACACCATTCCCACCCTAATCCCTTGCTCTGACCTCTCAGTGACGAGCGCCAAGCCAGGCAGGAACAAGTAGCATTCTGGAAGTCTTTGATATGAACTAACCCTGGATTAATCCCTGGTCTCCCGACCTCTAGGACGACGCTCTAGCCACCAGGCCACCTGGGCGTTTTTATTCTTTCATGGTTGGGCGCCATGCGATGCAGCAACGAATACCATTTTGAAAGTCTTTGGTGTGACCTGATCCGGGATTGATTCTAGATCAGTCGGACGTTCTAACCACCAGGCCACCAAGGCGATCTACGCAGATTGTCTCTAATTCAGTCATATAAGTAAAATGTTTGCAGTGAGCCGATTGTGCTTATTTCTAATTACCTTTCGCCATTTGTTAAAAATTCAACTGAATGGTTTCTTTTATCAAAATGCCACACCACACTCACCTTACCGAGGTATTTGTGGACTGTTTATACACATTGTCTCGGGTTCGTGGCAATAACCACGTTTCGGGAGCAGGTCGTGGTCGATTGGTTGAAGAACCTCTCACGTGACGGGAGGGTGCGATCCAGGCCTTAGACACAGAATTTGTGATTTCCGCATAGGAATAAGCGGCGCACATGGAAAGTGACCTGTTGTGAAGTAACGTGCCTTAAGACTTCTCCGATATGTAATTTGATCGCAATCCGATCAGTCAGAAATTACTCAACGAATTTAATATCAAACACTCCAAAAGACATGCCAGCAAAATAAAAGAAGTTATGTGCAAACGAAAACAAGTCAACTGCGTTGAGTCCAAGCATAGTTGGAAGAACTAATTCACTTTGCACACACGACATTGCCGGAGTTAACTCATATGCAACCAACGTTCGCTTTGCTGAATAAATCTTTACACTTCACGTGTTCATGCGGATAATTGCACAATTTTGCCACTCAGAAATGTACTTAAGCTTCGTAGTAATTGAGAAGAAAGGCAATGGCCCAAGAGACTAAATATGTTAACATTTGGTCGCATGACGAGATAACGTGCCAGACACTCTCGTGCCTATGAAACAGGAGTTCAGGACCTGGGTGGTACCTCTGTGGAAATAAAATAGGCCAAAACGACACCTTAGAGGCAGCTACCAAGTTTTGGTTTGTAGGCTATTTATAGCTGGAGAGAAATACGAGTACTCAAAGGAAAGAGAAAATGCAATGTTTATATTAACCTTCTGTAAAACTCTGGCGGAAAATATTACTGACAAATCCTTCAGCATAAGGTCTACATACCATAAATATATAAACACTAATTCGATTTTGCATCCATGATTCAGGTGCACAAAAAACGGTGGTGACAAATATGGATTGGCTGTATCCCTGAAGTATATTAAGGTATTGTCGGGTAATTTTGCAGGTCACAACTGTGAAAAATAATGGTTGAAGAAAAGGTCTATGGGAAAATATTATCAAATGGACAAGCGTCATTTACACCCCGTTTTATGATGATGGGGTGCAAACATTTGCATTCCTGCTGAATTATTTTTAGAAAATGGTGGTCAACCAATGATGATATTTTGATATGTTTTAGGCCAGCCATCTAGTTATTTGAAAACAAGTGTCTTTTTAACAAACAAAATTGAGGGTATCCAGTTTTAGATGGGTGTTCTGTGTGAAATTATTACATAAATAGTAAGGCTATTTTAGTGCTTTTTTATATGCATGTATTTATTTTCCTGGTACTTCATTCTACGTCAAAGGTTGCACAGAAAACTCAAGCGAGAATTCTGCGCAAGTAGGCGTTTGACAAATGTATCAGTAGACATTAATTTAGTCCACAAAGTTTAATTTGAGTGCTTCAGATTCCATAAATCCATCAGAAAACCTGGATTTTACCTTAATCACAATAATGATCACACTCTCGTCATTACTTTGAATAATAACCCCCATTGCCCGTCAAACAAATCCTCACAGACTGCCAGGAGAGAACGGACTGAATTTCGAAAATAAAATATTTATAGATGAGTTCTTTTTATAATCCGGAAAATTTACGACATGTTTTCACATAGCTCTTCACAAACACACAAATTAGCGCATTTTATAATAATGGTGATTACAAACTGCCACAGCGGTGCCAGGATGGGAAGTGAACGGCTCAAACGCCGCTGTTGATTCTGCTTTCTGTCTCTCGACTGTATCTGTGCCCTGAGGTTGCGCTCCCAACCCTCTTTCTCCCATCCCTACTCAAACCCCTAATCCTATACCCGCCCATCCCTTGCAAAGTCTGCACGGACTTCCTGGTCACTGTCCTGACCAAATCCTCAGAGCATTGCTGGATATGAAGGAACCTCTAGTCCAGTGCATAAATAAAATAGCGAATGTATCAGATTATATCAATACGCCGACAAATATGGATTTAACGTGTGGAATTATCACATAATAAACATCGCTGTACCATACTAATCCACATGAATAAAGCCCTAAGTTGAAGTGGTGATTTATTGAAGGAACAACTCCATTTATACCATTATTCTACTAATGACACCATAGAAATGAAGCCTTCGTGAAGGATAAAATGCTCATGTTTTAGATTTGGTTGAAGTCCTATTATTATTGAAGATGGTTATCTTTAGTTGTTTAGCTCATTTACACGTTTCTCAATTAATGATAAGTTTCACAACGCGTTAGTCAACAGACAAATGGCGAAAGTAGTGCTTTGGAGGGCTGGAAAATCTGATTTATTTTTTTCTAAACTCAATCACACCCGATCTACCTCACCTATGATCATATATGGTTCTTAAGTTAACATGCATTTTCTTGTTAGAGTCTTGATGTGGACAAAAATATAAGCTTAAATGGCTATCTAATTAAAAACAAGACCACAACGGTAAAATGCCTTAGATCGCGTGTGCCCGGTTTCAGGCTTCGACTGCTGGTTTTACAGAGAGGGCCACAGCTGCATGATGTAGTCCCAGTCTATAGCATGGAGGTAAATCGAGACTTTGACCTCTAGTGCATTGTGTGGCCATTCTACTACGTCATGTGGCTGGTTTCCATAAGTCGGGAACCAGGCCTCCTCTCCGTATGTTGATAACCGTATCTGAATTACGTATGTCGGGAATAAGGCAAACAGATACAAAATCGCGAAACATCACACTTTCTCGTGGATTCAGTTGGCAGAACAGCAATCGTGTCTACTTTGATATACATTGAATAATATTCAACGAATAATGTTTCGACATGCTTTTCTCTCAGACCTGTTTGTCACTGGTAGAAAACTTTGTACACCACACATTCGAGATCTTCCAACAAAACTCTATGGGGACAGCCATCTTGAATAATAATGACATTACGTCAGGAACTTTGTCAAAATGAAAAAAACTAACAAGTTCAAAATTAATATTGCTTGCTTGTTTTGGCCATGTTTTCCCATTGGTAATTAAAATATTTGATTTGGATTTGAAAATAAGACCGAACCCAGTTTTAGAGGAAAGATGGCCACTTAATACACAAGTCTAGATTCGGCCATTCTCACGATTGCATGTAATCCTAAACATCCATTGTGTTGGGGCTAAATTTGGGCATACGTGTACACCTAAATTTTCTCAAATAGAACGGATCTGGCTTTTTGTAGCCCCACCCAGAGCTATAAGTGTAAATATTGTTAACATTGTTCCGGGTCTTGGAAAGTTACATGTCCCGGTAGGGCCCTTCTAAGTTGTCCAGAAGAGAAGTGTACACGTGTATTGTCAAGTTATATCTCCTTCAGGTACCATGTGTTACGCCATCAAAGTGTCCGGTGAGGCAGCTGTTGTGAGGTTACAAAATTCAGCGACCACCATGTGTATGTTAGATGTCCAATCTTGGATTTTAGCCTCACAATTCAAGTCATCAATAACTTTATTCTTTAGTTTTGGAGTATCTAAGGTGTAAGGGTCACAAAAAGAGTTCTTTCACTGCATATTTAAGCAGATAACACCATTCCTAAATGGTTTTTGAACGAATTCGCTACGTTATACATGTATGTGACAATGCAGTCAAAATGTCTTCCTACCGCATCATCAATTCAGAATATCAGTGAAGGCATTCATCTTTTTCAACCCTGCCTTTAATACACCTATGTCTTCATTGTCATGCCAACTGGATCAGCATGTGACCTAGACCTTGAAATATATATACGTCATAGTTTACACTGTGTCTAACGTGTCCTTCTCGAAGCCTCTACATTTATGAACACTTCGTCCTGTCTAATAAAGAACCCAGAATGTTTGGCAGGTTACAGCATAAAAGGGCGGCCACTTTACAACGGTGGTGGTCTTTCACTCATTGTTCCATTGTGAAGATTATCTGCTGGAGTTTATCTTCCTTGAGTTAATAGTACTGAGAACCGTTCGAAATTGTCCTATCGCACTCCGCTTTATGCTGCAGGTTCACATTTCGAGCGAGTGTTTCGTCTGCTGCTATTTTCAAGGAGACTTCATTTTTGAGCTTGCATTGACCATTGTCTTCTTGTGCAGAGATCTACATTTATTCCAGTTTCCTCTGGAAGTGGCATGACTGTGTACGGATTTCGCCCAATACCGCTGAGCAACTCCCCGGGGACGAATGCTGGCTGGCAGGTATGTTTCACACAAACCATAGTCGGTGAGCCGTGCTTTCGAACGATTTCCACTTGGGTTCCTGTAGTACCTTATCTTGTACTTGGTGAATTCACGATGAACTCTGATTTACATGTTTCTGTGGGCTGAAATTTGCATTTCAGATTCGTGGTGTTTCGACCTGAATTGTGGTCTGCTGTAATTTCCATGGAAAGCTACATTTTGTTATTGTTGTTATTCTTCTTGCAGATTGTATGTAAGTTGCACTGCTCATATTGGTTATTTTACCGAATGTATTGTATAATTTATGTGTCTTGGTGTTTGGTCTTGTGCAAGGCTTATCACTGTCTTGGATCTCGGTAAGCCATTTGGTTACTGCTTTTCCTCTGAGATTAGCGATACGCTAACACATAATGTTGGATAAGTATACCCATATATGAATTACAACAGGTAGATATTTCTCTTGTAAAATGATGTGCCGAAATGCGACCTCAGGCCCTGTTTTGCGAAGTGATCATCCCGGAAAGGTCATTTTTCAACAAATGGTTTTCTTATGTACAACCAAAGAAAGTTTTTTTGGGTAGAGATTATCATTTGGAAATTCAATCTTATCAGTATATTTTTTATCATGGAAATCATGGGTAGAAAAGGCCTCTGAGTATATCACGTTTGAAGATCAGGAACAAGATCAGGAAGGCTATCTGAAAGATGTATCTTGAGGGTTTGTTTATAGAAAAAAACATTTGTGTTTATTTTATTCCATATCGGGATGCCTTTCACCGGTTGTCAACCAGGGCGGGCTCAGACAAATCAAGATTTAAGTAGCTCCCCCACAAGGCTGAATTTTCTCCGGAGTAGAGGCCGACTTAGTCGTTACAAAAATCGGGATAACTCCTGTTTTTGTCGTGTATAGTCCTACTGCAGTCCTTTTTAATCGAGGGTTAGTCTTGGTTGGTCGGGAATGAAAGAAGACATAGGTACGAGCAAATCAGGATTGTAGTAGGACTACAGGAAGATACTTCCATGACTTGTTCCCGACTAATCCCGACCTTTCCACGACCAGACCAGAGTGCATTAAGAATGTAGTAGAGGCACGACCTGTACGATTTCTCAACGATATTAGACATTAATCATCTGATCATTTTTGTTCAAAATGGCTACTGTTAACAAGGTAAATGTCTGATCACGTGATAATGAGATTCTACGACAGACACACGAGTATTGTACGACAACAGTAGGACATGACGACGACACCAATACTACTAATCCATGAGAGTTCAACGAGTATGCAGTAGTGATACGAGTTTACTACGACAATGTCACGACTGTTCTAGGACTAACGTACGAGTCTAACACGAGCTTCCCTCGATCGAGAAAGGATTTTGACAATACGACTGTACTTCGACAACAGTAGAAGTTTTCAACATGTTTAACAAAAGAAAGGAGGGAAAGAAAAAACAAACCCGACTCACCAGGACTGGGCCAGATCAGCACGACCTTGCCAGGACAAAGCTACAACAACTTCGCGGCTTTTCGCCCGACAACGTCCGAATCTCCCCGACATTTCACAAATTTAACACGTGACGCACTCGTCACTGAAAACCGACCGAACTCGGCTCCGTGTGAGAACCCCTTTAAGCTGATCAGAGTTCATTGCGGTTACTAACCCCGTTCTTAAGATATTGGCTTGTATTTTTTTTATTTCTTTTCATGCTGAAACAGGTCAATGTCTGGCCCACATTTTTTCCCTCTGTGTACGTGATAGCCTTCGCTGGAACTCACTCGTGTGTTCTCGTGTTTAACAGTTTCGTGTCAGTGTACATAAAGCGTTCATTCCGGGAAGATGTATCCATATTGTAAACATGTTTACGAACAAACCATCCAGAAGTTGCTGAACGCCAGTCTATAAATATGAACGACAACGTCCTTAAGCTCGCAGTCATTAATTCATTTCCATTTTGAGTGCACTCATTTTACTTATGTCAACTTGAGAGCACATTTACTCTCGTCCACGTAGAAGGACGGCTTTCACGCCATTAAACATACGCCAATTTCTACTCCGTTTTTCTGCACGTAGCGCTTTGTGAGCACTGAGTTTTGCCACCTGATATTTTCTGAGACGTTATTTTGTGACTTGTATCGCTCATTGTCTCTTGGTGCGATTACATACATTTCATCCCAATTTACCCTGAGAGTGGCTTTGTGTATATTTCCGATAAGAGAAACATACATCGCCAGCTCGGCATCACGGACGCTTGTGTCAATCCGTCCGCCCAGGAAAATTGCACCTTGCCTGGGAGTTGGACATATGCCATAGTCGGCGTACCGTGCCCTCGGCTGTTCGTTACCACAGGACTGTCATCCTTCGGTTTGAGAATTCCCAAGGACTGTGAATTCTATATATAGGTGGGCTGACTTTCCCTTGGAAGCCAGAATAGTCTATCCGGATTTGGAATCTGTCATTAGTAAGAAACTGTATATTTTTGTAATTATCTGTATTGTTTTGTATATCATTGTCAGTTGTACTATTTGTTTATTTGGGTCAAATATATGTATTGAACTTATTAAAGCGTCTTCGTGTGTCTTTGTTTGATCTTGTGTAAGGTCTATCGCTGTCTGAGAATAGAAGAAGCCATTATCTCCAATGTCTCCAAAACCCCATAAAAAATCCTTCGAGACAAGAGCAAATATGACTCGAGGGGACACAATTAAAACGACTGCTCTCAAAGTAGAAGTAAGTAAATGACTGCGAGCTTTACAACTTCGTCGCTCATATAAATAGGCTACCGTAAAGAACATCCGGCATGGTTTGTCTGTAACCATGTTTACAATATGGGTACATCTTTCCAGAATGTACGTTCTATGTACAATGACACGAATTCATAAACACAGAAGCCTCGACAACACGTGACTGAATTCCAGCGCAGGCTATCTCGAACACAGACAAAAAAATGTAAGTCAGACATCTGGTTAGCGTGAAAACAAAATAAAAAAAACATAATGCAATAATTTAAAGGCGGGGTTCGTAACACCAACTAGAAGCATGTATTTGGAACCCAAGTTCTCCTGTCTGTCACTTAATAGTTAATTTAAAAAAAATCTTGTTTTTAGGAGCTTTCACACAGAAAACGTTTTTCTCCTTAACCCTGAGTGTTGGACTTTTCCCAAGAGTCACGAGGGGAAGTAAAAAAACATGTATTTGTCAATTCTCCTTCGTAATGGTAATATTTCACGAAATTATCTTTCTTTAATTAGCAGAGCTGAAAATTTCAATTGAAACTCCGAAAACAAAACTTCGCTAAAGGGCTACCTAAGCGGCCAGGTTTCAGCAGGCATAAGATTATTATTATTATTATTATTATTATTATTATTATTATTATCATGACTGTAAATGAATGCTTGTATATGAAGTGAAAGAAGTTCAATAAACAATCAACCCGGAAAGGAACCATGGCTGTGTGCTCCAAAAAACAAAAGGACAGTTAAGGCTCCATAACCTGGCAACCAAGAAGTAAAGTGACGAAGACAGCTGACAAAACTGACAAAAACTGACGCCCCCTCCCCAAAGAAAAAGAAAAAAAAATCTAGAATAAGCAAGGTCTTGGCGATTTTAACGTTGCAGATGTCATCAATTCACCTTATCAATTGCAATGTATGAAAATATTTAATAGTGATGATAGCACCCGAAACAGAATTGCCCTTTATTGCTCAAAGAACAAGGCCTTCTTTCTACTTCAAAGACTTGGGGGGCGTTTCCCCATTAGAGGCTTTGGGGTGTTCAGTATTGGAAAGTATTCCAGGATCATGGCTTTTAGTCGTTTTGGATTGACGGGCAAGAAAAGCAGCTGGAAGCTCACTGGAAATTTCCTGAAGAAGTGTTCTGCGCTCCGGATTCAACTGATATAACCCCTCCAGTTAATCAGGAGTTGATCATGTTTTTCAGATGACCATGACACGCATCTGCTTAAATCGCAAGCTTCTCACCTGTGCGCTTACGTTCAGATCAGTAAATATTTGATGTTCGAGAAAACTTCTCATATCCAATCATTGAAAGCTGTATTCCTTCAATCTACGTTTAGTTGATTTTAAGATTAATATTAATAAGGCATTGGTAAGGTTTTTAGGCGGTGGAAGCTCCAATATGGATGATGGATGAGAACATCGAGGCCCACGTCACGAGGACGGCGCAAATCAAGCTCGAATGGTAAAGACCCGCGATGCGGAAATCACGGGGACAGCATCATTCGCTCACGAACGGTGACAGTCCTCGCCACCCACGTGTGGCGCCTCGCGGGTCGCGGCCTAAGAGTAGAGGATAATGCAAATCGCGCGCAAATACTACCATTCTCGTGCCGTGGCGTCCATACTTCACTGGATTCAAAGGAAACAGATGCATTTCCGACTGAGCTCATTTGAAAATTTGACACCCAGTTGTCCAGTCGTATAGGTGATTAGACAACGATCAGTTGGCAAGGCATATTACGTCAAGGAGGACGCGCACGACACTTTGCCCCGCGTTTCATTGCTAATGTTATTCCATTATATTTGACTGATTTCTCTGTATGTTTCATAACAATAATAGAGAGCTTTCAAAAATCTTTGGCTGGAAATTACTTTCTAAAGTAATTCCGAGATAGAAACACCACGAAATGTCAAATTGCCAACAGAAAGATTCGGCTTAAAAGTCTAGATGAGCATCTGCTAGCAAACAAGTGGTGAAACATTCAACGGCAACTGTTACACGATATACTGTTTCGTGGCTTTATACGGGATAATATAAAAACTCAAAGATCACGTAAAACAAATTGTGGAAAATATATAAGAGAACGTGGTACTGAGTTGATATTCGCTTTGCCTGGACGTTCTCCCTTATACAAAACGCTAAGCGTTCACACCAAAATAAGTCGCTCGCGAACATATGTGTAGGTACAACAGCAGTGTTTCGCTATCAATCGTAACATTCTGACGCCAATCGCAATGTGATTGCTGTCTCCTTTTGTTCACTGTATTTGTGTTTATTACCAGAAGAAAATGTTTGACATATTACGATGCTGACGATTACGGCAATCAGCATTTTATTGTGGTTACATACAACTGGGTTGCAGGAAATCAACCATCGATACTCTCCAGGGACGTAATAAACCTTTAAATTTATGCTGAACCAGCGACAACTGGATTTGAAGACGCGATTCCCTTGTCCAAGGGCCTCCACAGTCTGAGAGAGTCAGACCTCTAACCAATTACCATTAACCGAACGACCTCATATTGGTGTTTAATGCTCAAAAAACTGCCAGGTATATGGCAGAGGTAAATTTTTCTCACCTCATAAATCTGTCTGCCTTCGTATAAGAAAAACAATTTTTGTGAAAAGAGTTAAACAACATGCATCTAAATAAATACAGCGTTGTATTTGTCAAGAAGAAAAAAAAACATGAAATTCACAGCATCGGTTCTATGGCATTGTGCGCTGGTTAATCTGTTACGCCTTTTCCTAAACAACAAAAAACATGTTTTCAGTTTTTGAGATTTTTTTTAAGAAAGTCGTGCAAACGTCAATAAATTAACCCGCAGGAAAGTATTCAATTGACGTGTCTAGAGATTATGTCGCATGTTTCTTCCCAAGGCCTTCCGAAAGGCATAAGCTTATATAGGAAAACATCCGAAGAAAGAAAATGCTCTTCTAACACAGCAAGCCACTCTATAGTCTTTTAAACCATCACCTAATTTGCAGGCTGGATAAACGGACTTGCTGCTCGATTGGTATCAGGAAGAAATAATGACAGGTGATGTAGGCTGAAGTGTTTTTATGTGCACATTTATCCGGAAAGTCATAATGCACCCAGAACGACTTCTCTGGGCAGTGTGCTTATCAAGAATGGCCTTTGGAGACAACCTTTTACACCAACCAATTGGAGGTTGTTAAAAGTCATGTGGCTACCGGCTGTATGATTACTGAAAATCCTATAGTCATTAGCTCAGAAATTTGAGTTTTAATAATCTGGAAGTATTATTCAGCTTAGAGTAAGAATCAGAAATGTTAGAGTAAGAACTGAATATGTGAATTGTTTATGTCTAGGGATTCTTCATGTAATTTCCTCGCCTTGTGTCTTTAACAAGGAGATTGCAGGTTTGCCACTGATTTCAGTGCTTTGATATGACTTTGATAAAAAAAGCTCTTTGTCGTGCCCATGTTGCCGGTATGGTCAGTTTAATTCTGATCATATATCTTCAAGCAACATGGCACACTTATCGACGGGAAACTTCGTTAGAAACATGCCAAAATACGATGGGTTACTTCTGATGCTCCGGTTTGCTTCACCTATAAAATCGCCCACCATTAAATAAGTGAGAAAATGTATGTGGATAAACAACAATGGATAAAAAGGTGAACGAAAGCATGAAAGCATTATTTTAGCAGAATTACCTCAGATCTATGAAGTCTGGACTTTTTTTCCGTTGTATTGTTGTCTCTCATCTATGTTGTGCGTCTTTAACCTGCCAATAACACTTTCTCGCAGACGGATAAGAAATTCACCCCGACTGTTAGTAACCAAAACACTCACCCATGGTGCCTAGAAAAGCTTTTAATCCTGGCTGAAGGAGAGGCGTTTAGTTAACCTTACAGGTAAAACTGAACAGATACTTACCTCGGACACGTCCTACCTGAAATCTATCCCGAGTCATTAGTCCGTGGTTTGAGAGTGTGGTCGACCTCAGGAACATAGTGACATACTCATTACGGACTCTTTCCAGATTTACCGTCATTAAAATACCTGTAAAAGTCGGTGGAACACATTTGTCAATCTTTCTCCTTGAGGAAAGATTTCATAAAGTCCTTATTATTTTATGAGACTTCTATTTAATGTGCTCGTCTCTTGGTGGATAGGCCACTCGAGGTGTGGGTTGAGCAGGGATATTCATTCAAGTTTTGGTGTTTTGGTGGAAATAAACTTGCTCCCACTAATATGACATATTTAACAAGCGGAAAATCCGCTAGTACTTGTCACTTCTCGGCGATTTATTCACGTATCTACAGCAACCACAATATAAATGACACTATTTTTGGTAAGACAATAAAGAAATAAATAAATATATATATATATAAATAAATAACTGCATATATAATATTCTGCGTACCTTTACCACTGTCAACAAAATCATCGGACATGGACAGTTTTAATTGGCTCATGTCAACTATCCGGCACGACCTTTGACATTAAGCGTTTTTCACATGCCTGTATATTCCGGGAAATATGATAACATTTAGGCTAAAGGGAAGTTAAAGGCACACAGGCTCAAAGTAGGGTAATCTTCGTGAATCAGTCATCCCGTTTCTAATACATCCATTGTTAATGAATGAACGAATGATTACCAAGCTGACTTAAAACCACATACATGTACATGTAGGTATCGGTAATACTTGAGGCATTTATTGTAGCGCGGTGGAAGTATTCGCTTGTCTTTTGAGAGACTTTGTCAGAAATTGCCTTCCTGTCATAGTCATTAAAACGGCTTACTTCCGATGGAAAAGCTTTGATTTTCCATAATTCCTGTGTTCCTCTTCTTTTGAATAACTTCAACAACCCGTTAATCTGACGTTGTAGACGTTTAGGTGATGCTGCATTCTTCCTGTCAGTGCTATGCCCACTTCAAGTTCATTCAGTTTTCTTCACCATGTGTAAATATTTGTGGGCATACACTACAAGTTATCTCTGTCCCAAGAGTGTTATGCTGAACTATATCCTGTGTCCGCGGTCGTGTAGTATTTTCTCTAGGAAACAGGATAAATTTCAACATCACATTCTTGGGACAGGGGTGGCGAATTTATTTCTACGAGCAACCTTAAAATCTCTAGGTTTTGATGTATATTGAGGTGATAAAATGCTACACAAAAGGTCTTGTCTTTTGGAAAAAATGGTTTTATTTTTGACAATAGTAAATAAAGTATAGTCATATTTCAACGAAATATGATGGTAAAACACACAACTTAATGATATTACAATGAAACCAAACGATATTTGAGACATTTTACAACGTTAAATTGTAAACTGCTTTCATTTCAAAGCAATGCAATAAAATATACTTAAGCTTAAAATTTTCTGCAATTTAAATGATTAACTTACATGTGTAGCACAGCACTATAGCTCGAAAGGAATTTAACCATTCTAAGCAAATGTAGACATTACGCCAAATCTGAAAAATAAGAAAAAAAAAACAACTGCCCACGTCACAGCGTCCAGTCAAATATAGATGTCTGTAGATAAGTTCAAATTCTGTGATATATAAATGAAACATAATTATGTTCGGTTTTAGTTCTAATTAGCATTGGGTGTTCATCTTAATAATGTTACATCCAGGGAAACTAGGCAACTTTTTTTTGAAAATACTCACTTGTTTTGGTTGTTTTTGATAGTGTTTTTTTTTTTTGACAGCTTGCCCACACTTGTTTTCTTCTCGATGTGGAAATTATTTTGATTTGCAACATTTCCGTTAGGCGGAGAATCCACCGTGTGTAGAAACAAGTTGTTTATGAATAAAACTGAATCTGAAAAAAGGGTTATTAAATGATCCCCCAGAATTTTCGTTTTAAATTAAGGAGTGTCCAATAATATGTGAAACCCAAACTGTGACAGCAGGGCTAAAAGTTCTCTGTGATCTTACATAATATTTCTTTGGGATCACTCGGCTTTTTAAAAAATTTCGCCGCTTCTTGCCAAAATGCGATTGCTTCCACCGCGCAGTTCTGAACATTATTTGTCGTTTCACCAAAGAAATGTGAGTGAAATATTTATCATTGTGGTGTTAAAACGTCAAGCCACGAAAGCAAATATTATGGCTTTCCTCTTACGCATGTAGCACCGTCAATTCCTTTAACACCGTAACAGTTCTGAAGTCTTTTGAGCCAGACACCTCCGTAGTCAGAACTGCATATTTACAAAACTGCCATATGAAAGAGTGTATGCGTTTATGGGTCTATTGATTATAGGAAAATGGGTGTAAAGGAGGCGTGCACAACAGTTTAATAATTAACGGATGTTTGCTGTCGTATTGATCTTCTCATGAAGTTTAGCGGTCACGGTTTAAGATGCTTTCAATCCTATCATATTCATGAATAGGCCAGCTAAGACACAGAATTTGCGAAAATCGTTTATAAATTGATTTTGGGAGACTCTGCGTCAGGAAAAGTCCTTATACACGTAGTTCGAGCATCCGAGCAGATACACTAACACGTCGGATTCATTGATTGATCTGCGCTCCAACCAGAAATTCCTTGGACCATGCCATGTCTTAGTGGTGACAAAAAAAAAGTAGGCCACGTAATTATGACGGGTCTCCTTATCCTTGCTCGAGATGTGGACCCAAGCTGACTGTTGCTCTGAGGTCATTAAACTTAACCAGTGTCAAGGATGCAAGCCAGATCGATATCTTTTACATGTACCACACCGAAGAAGCAACCTCCTGTAGATCCCCTAGCGCCCCCATCCTCCCTGCAAAATGCACCAATAATTTCATCTTCAGATGAACGGGTCTGGTACCATAGGGTAAAGCTTGAGTTTGACCATATCAAAGCCTTGAACAACAGAATGGATGCAGACGTGCTGAACTGAATCGGCTAAATAAATTATTGACGTTCGACAAGTGAAAGTTGGAGTTGGATTTGTGGCTTTGGGATTGTTCAGTGGTTAAATTAGATGTATATTTTTGGGTGAAAATATCGGTTTACGTGTTTATAGTCGACCGAAATATGTATATGGTGAAACGGTTGTGTTAAAATCGTTAAGTAAGACGCTTACCTTGAGTTTCAAAAATAGTGCCATAAACTCGCACTGCTAAGTTCCAGAGAGGAATCTAGAAGAGAGATGCAAAGTGCAGCAACAAATACTTTTATATATCTATTCTGACCGGTAAATTTGCGCCGACGTATTACATGTATTATGTTTACCGCTGTCGATAGAGCAGTTTGAATGGAAAACAATATTATCGCATTTTAACCTTGCCTTTTGTTGCTTTGTTCAAAATTTTGATTTCGTTCCGTTTTCTGTTTGAATAATGTTTGATGACTTACTGAAAATTTATTCTTCGCAGTCAGATTCATGTGTGCAAGAAAAGCCGCCCTCCACCATGTGCAGGTACCCTTCTGTGTTTTTCGACTTCACCCTCCAATTAATGCAACTTGTTCTGGACTCGAACCTTTGGGGATCAGTGTGCCAATCTGTAAAACATTTGACTTCATCTGTGCAGTGCGGGAGATTCTTCAACGAAATCATTCGTCCTCTTATGCACATGCTGGAATGTAAACACATTGCCGTTGCGAAAGAACTGCCCTGATTGTAGGAATAAATGTTAGAGACATCTGAAAATATCACTTTGCTGTCTTTCATCTCTGACAGATGCAACTTTTTCGACAGTTGGAGACCTCCGCTTGACACGGGGCTAGGGGCCGTGTGTTGACCGTGTTGAGTGTGATCGAGACGTTGGATGGATGAATTGTTGCAATCAAAGCGCATGTGAGCTACATATTCGATAATCAACACCACGTATACATAAATGGTACACGATTAGGAAAATTAGTAGAATTCATCGCCGTACAGAATTCATTGCGTCTTTTCGTCATCATTGAAAACTATTGACCTCTTCTCTTTGCATGAATCTATCCTATCCTATTTTATATATTTTCTCAGTTCTTTGGTGGTATGCGTTCCTTTTTTTTATCTTTTCTTTTTGTTTTTCTCTGCGATTATTGACCCTAAAGGCACAGTTTAGATGACGGCTGGTATACGAGTCTCGGATTCGACGCCTAGGTCAAACATTTTAGGTAATCGGTTATTAAGATCTATAATGGAGGGTACTGTAATCTGGTAAAACACTGTTACTCCGAAAAGGCAATGGTGAAGTCCAGTGCTTTCAAGTGACATTATATTTCTCTTTCAAAAGGCAGGTCGGTTAGCGCGCTAACGCAGCAGAATGACCGAAGCCTCCCACCAATGCGGTTGCTATGAGTTCAAGCACAGTTCATTCTGGCTAATCCTCTCTGGCCGTACGTTGGAAGGTCTACCAGCAACCTGCGGATGATCGTGAGTTTCGTCCGGGCTCTGCCCGGTTTCCTCCCACAATAATGCTGGCCGCCGTCGTATAAGTGAAATATTCTTAAGTACGGCGTAAAACGCCAATCAAATAAATACATAAATAAATCAAAAGGCAGGATGAATAAAATTCAAGGACGTACTAGTACACCAATTCTTCGAATGTAAAAGGGACAGCTTTTGCCTTTATTGGCACGATGAAGCTTTATAAGCTGCCGTGATCTTTATGGATAGCTTCAGTCGTTATAAATAGTTTTAGCATCCATGTAATCGGTGAATTCTCCGGAAAATCAAACCTTCCGCCACATCAGTCGCTTTATGTTCTACCTGTGATTCCAGAGACATTCCTTCCAGAAAATTAATAAGGTTTACTTTTCCGTTTGAGTCCAAGTAATCTTGCTTGTACTTCGTGATTTATATCAGAACAGTTCTTGTTTTCTAATATTCTAATATTAACGTGGCGAAAAGTGGCCGTGGTGATGGTTTATAACGCGAGGGTATTGCCACCTAAACTCAAGTATGTATTGATTATGGCTAACTTGTTAGTGCAGGTAATAAAGCTTCAAACGACAAAACAGTATTGATCGTTTCAAGTAGAAATTTGTTTCACCTAGGCAACGTGCCTGCTAATACAGACCTTGAAATCTTAATTATATTTGTTATACATGCTTGTATCCGTCGCAAAGAAAAATGTACACTTTAATGACATTGACTACCAAAGGAGTTTGTGATTCGGCTGGAAGACAATAACAACAATTCACTGTACATGTATTACTGGCGTTTTATAACAACAAAAACATTTATCCTGAATATGGTTGCAAGGGCTTTCGTGGTCGAAGGGGTGGGTGTGGTGGTGTGATAGACATTAAGTGATGTATATACATTCTGTGCTCATAGCAAGATGTGTTTACAAACTAGCAGTTAGGTGATGTGCTTGGCTTAACTGGCAAGGGAGCTAGTGTTTGACATCTAATATGCAAGTGCAACTCGCATCGGGTCATGAGTTCAGTTATATCATCTTGTTAGGATTCAAGATAATACATATAAAGCTCGGCACGAGAGCTTAAGACACACTTAAACTAAACTCGACTGTTGTGTCGGATCCTAAAGGCTCGTGCATGCAAAATAATGACGAGACCCAACTGGACTCCAGTTGTTACGCATCAAACTCAAAGTCCTATGCCCATGAGTGACAGAGACCAACTGCGTTCAACCAGTTGACTGAAGTTAGGTTGCGTCTTAAGTTCTCACGTGTGTCGCGCTTCAGGAGGAAGTAGTGATCGGGAGCAGCAATAACACTGGATCCAACACGTAAAAACGACGGTTTATGATTCTATGAGAAAGATGTTTACAGCAGAAGACTTTCTTTTGTACGTCAAGGTAGGCCAGCAACTTGCGGACTGTCGTGGACTTCCAACGGGCTTTCCCGGTTTCCTCTCGCCATTAATGCTGGCCGCCATCGTATAATTGAAATATTTTTGAGTATGGCATAAAACACCAATCAAATAAATAAATGAATAACTTTCTTTTGTAAGTAAGCTCATCTTCTGTCCATGGCCTTAAACCTAGTGGTGGATGCGGAGACATCATCCATTTTTTCAAGCATTACGCCTTGTTACTCTAATTTTACTGATCCTCAGAAACAAAAACAGGTAACTCTAAGTGCGATAATATTTATTTATGTATTTATTTGATTGGCGTTTTACGCCGTACTCAAGAATACATCACTTACACGACAACGGCCAGAATTATAGTGGAAGGAAGCCGGGTATCGCACGGGGAAAACCCACGAACATCTGCAGGTTGCTGGCAGACTTTCCCACGTACGGCAGGAGAGGAAGCCAGCATGAGCTGAACTTCAACTTATGGCGATCGCATTGATGACAGGCGCTATGTCATAACGCCACTTTGGCGTGCTAACCCAATCGGCCACAGGGGCCGGTTGCGATAACAAAAAACGCCTCTAGATGTCTCTTGGAGCTGCTTGTGAGATCTTATGTAAAATGATAAAATATTGGAATATAATTTCAAATTTGCGCGAAAATCCCATCGTGAGCATAGTATTGTGAGTTGATATTGGTTATGGTCATTTTCGTGTCGGACAAAGCTACATTGCACCACAACACTGAAGAAACTTCCGCTGATTAAGCTGCGATCATATAAAGGGGGTAGAAAAACCCAGACTGCGATCGAGAGAAGCATTGGAATCATCGAGCGCAAAGTCTTAAATGTACATTTGCCCTGACGAACAACTTAATATTTTTCCGCAGAATTGTGTAAAAAGCAAATAGAAGTTATTATACAAATTGCCATTTGTCTGTTAGACATTAGCCCGCATGTGTGTTGATTTGGTTTATTGATTTATTTACTTGGTGTTTCAGGTCGCACTGAAGAATGTTTCAGTTATAAGACGATTGGGCTGGGAGGGAACTGCACAGAGTCAATAATGTTTTGCTCACACTCCACAAAATTTTCACCATTAAAGTCGTTTAAACACCATCTGATTATCCGGAGATCGTTTTTCACTGACTTTTTCATGTTCATGAAAACTTATGTGATCACAGGCCTCTTTAACATTTATAAACAGGACATACACATTACGAATCTCAACATAGGCTACACAAAAGAAGCTTGTTGATGAAGAGATTTGCCGTGATATTCGAAAGCATATGATATTTACATCTGCAAACAACACTGCCTTCAAATTTCTCTAGAGATGATTCCTTCAGTTCCGTGTGCATGTGCACCAACTGACACTATTGGCGCTCCATGCTAGCGGCTGGAGCCTGTCAAACAGAAAGCAAGTTGTGAAATTGACGAGTGCATGTCATTGAAAGTTCATTATTGACAACAACAGTGCCTTAATTTACTGAAACCATGACCGTGCAAACTGTTTCATTATAAACTGTGTAAGTTTAAAGGGAAAGACCTCTTAAAATGAACTTAAAGTGAGTGAAAAGACAATTGAAAACTGTATCTGAAAATACCTTAATTGAAATTTTTGGATTTTTTTTTCACTAAAATAAATGCAGTCAAACGGTTTTATAGTATGGTGGGTTTTACGGACCATATTGAAATTGTGGTTCACCAGTGACGTCACACAACGTTTTGTACACCTTTATGCTCAGCTCGGAATATTGTTCTTGTGAGAAGTATTCCTGTAATGTTTGCCAGTATATATAAGCGTTAATATGACATTAAATTCCTGCTTTAAGGCCAAAGAAACATCGGCGTGACATCACTGATGAACCACATCATAAATGTGATCCATAAAGCCCACCGTTCGATTAAAACATTTGACTGCCTTTATTTTCGTGAGAAGAAATCTAAAAAATCCAGTGAAACTATTTTCAGATACACTTTTTAATGGACTTTTCACTCACCCCAAGTTCATTCCTGCGGAGTCTTTCCCTTTAACGATAAACTGTCCCGGTTGATTAATTTTTTGCAAAACTTCTCACAGTATATCCTAGAGGTGTCTGAAAAGCGGAGGAAAAGATAACCAATCAAAATCACGAGAAGTTTTTAAAAAATGCATTTGTTGACGGGTTCACATAGCATACCTCTAGTGACAGAAGGCACAATCAAACAGTTATGAGTATAAATTGGCTGGATATTAGAGGTAGATAAATACAGCCTTTAAAAATCAATATACATACTGAAACAAAAATCACATGAAATTGTGAATGCACGTGGTGAGATATGCAGAGGGTAGAGCACGTGTTCTAACGCATAAAAAGAACAGGCCACATTTCTAAAAAGTACTCATCATGTGAAAGGCACCTGCGTGCTGATTTCAAACGTGATCTTCATTATTTTTTTGGTATTTGTTTCTTACAGTGAGTAAGACGGAAACAAAGATGAAAGTGCCACGGATTAAATATAGATACACGTGTTGCATATATTTTTACGTATAACGTAGGCATACAGCAATCAGACCATGTTTAGAGGCTAAAAAAAATTTGTGATGTCACTGTTCTGCGATGTGATTCACAAAGCCCACCGTAGCACCTGAATGTTTTTTTCCGCTCTAATCACTGTAAAAAGTGGCCATACTTGGAATCAACACGAAATTGCCTTTCAGTCCGTGTGTATTTTCTAACAACATTATCTGTTCTTTTAGCTTATTTTTTCTTCTGTAAAATCTGCTTTTGGTGAATGAGATCATATGTGAATGTTTGCAAACCGAGTTTGTTTTAGTATATCTTGTGTAACAGACGGGATGAACATAAAATCTTATGCTCAAGGTCATTTGCCTCATGTTTGAGAAGAAAAGTCCAAATATTGTCTTTCGTTACCGACTTCTCCAGCTGGGGCTACAGTAACCAAAAATATGATATCCGATTTCTGGCTGGCGATACATTTCTCCGAACAGGATAAAAAAGACTCACCTGAATGCAAAGTTCATTAGTGTGTAGCATCATACTTGTACGGCGTAGAATACCAATAAAATAAATAATTAAAAATAATGTACCTAAAACGCCTTGGTTGATTTACATGTACAACGGCGGTAAAGATTGCAGACGGAGGAAATATAGCATCAAAGCAGCGAAGAAATCTATCTTTTGCTGTGCAACAAACAATGTGCCCGAATGCGAGACCTCGGATAGGGCATAAAGGCTCATTTCTAAGGGCAATCCGTACCCTTATTCAAACGTCACACGCGTCAACACTTTACAGTACTAAACTGCTGTTCAGTAGAGAATATTTCTTACTGTGTTAGATGGAAATGTGAGGAAACAGAGAAGCAAATACCGAGGCATATACCGAGGTATATTGCTGTTTCTTTAATAAAGGATGATTGCTGTCATATTCATCTTGTCATTCAGTTTTTATGCCACCGTATAAAGCAGATTTCAATCTGCATGTATCATCAAATATGAACTAAAACAAAATCGTGTGTAATAAACATTTGGAAGCTTTTACATGAAGAAGGAAAATTTACGCTTCGAGGCTTTAGACCAGATATAATATAGCACGCCAAAAATGGATCATTGATCCATCTGCACCAACTGAAAGTAATTCATTTTACCTTCAGCACCGTGGTATATGTCTATGGCATTACACAAGGTGTAATGTTTTTAAGATGGCTTCGTAACCCTGCCTTATATGGTTGCCGTCATTAAACTGAGCAAGTCAAGGACATATTCGTGACAGGTATGCCTTATCACGCAGCACGTCCCCCCTCGTGTAGTTCACCAGGGGCCAACATCCTCACCGCCGAATGGTAAATTTCCGGTAAAGCAATTGTCCGAATGCGTCGAGACCAATAATTCTATCTTCATATGAAAGGGTGACTCTTGTAGTCTAAATGTCAAGTTTCAACATATCAAGCTTTGAATGGATACAATGGTGTAATTACTTCTGTACAGATTTATCCCCCACCCTTCCTCGTATCGCAATGGTTGCAAATTAATAATGTCACAGCTATATGATGGAATGGATTACACACCACAAGTCCTTGTCGCTCCACAGGCGAAAGAGTAAGGCTAGATTTTATGTCTGAGTTCCTCATTGTTAGTGATTGAAGGTGAGGCAGCATAGATAGAAATGTGATAGCAATGGTGTATTTTGAGATTTAAAGCACCCACTGTGCCACACACGTAGGCAATATTATAGAAATTACAAATCTTGGTCCGTTGCATATTCTTCCAATGACGTGGATCACGAGCATTATATGTAAGGGCACCAACAGCCATAATTTATCGATTCAGTGTTTATAAAAACCACGAAATATAAGCAAACGAACCGGTTGTTCAGTTGGTCTGCGACGTCCCAGTTTCTGACAAAAAAACAATACACCCAAACAGATGTTTAGAATTAAGGAACGTTAAACTGTCAATATTGGTTGGATTCACCACACACTGTTTTGTTGTCTAGTGGTGTGTAGACTGTTTGCAGGGCAGCAAATATTGCATGAACCGACAGAGGCTTGTTTCGGAATTCAGCTTGCAGCAGCTATCATTGCTGATTCTATTATCTAAATTTTGGATTTCTTAATGATTTGACTGATCTTCTTGCTTCTTGGGATATCTAGAACTGCTCTTCGTCCACGAGCCTGCAACTCCACAAACTGTGTTTTTGGTTGAAACGATCGGTTCAGCTTTCTTTCAGGTTAAAAACAAGAGATTGGTTGGCAGTCTCCTGTGATGGTTTTGTTCAGTTAATATCTTCTCTTTACAGAAGGAAAGCTTCTGAGAGAAGTCCTTTCGCTGCTGCAGTGGTTGTCGCCTTGATGAAGTTCTTGTGAACTTTCCACAGAAGCCAGATGTGTTTGTCCCTTCGGCCATAATCATTTTCTCTCGAAAAGAAGACAAATGATTGTTGAGAAATGATTTTAAGAAGAGAACTGTCATAAATGGTAGAGAGATTTGAAAACGGCACGTCGGTGTCCATCTCTTGAAGGGACAGCCTTGTCGAGAGGCTTTATATTATGCTTTCGTTTACACCGTTGTTTTGCCAACTCACATGTAACTTTTCTGTACAAGATGCGTTCCCGTTCGCGTGGTATTAGGTTAAAGTCATTACTTTTTCTTGTGTTTCCAATCGTATTAAGTCTGTCGATTGGATAGAATAGAAGTACAGGTTTATTTGCCGCAACAACTCGTACATACAGCCTTTAGTCAGTGGTTGTATCGTGTAAGTTGAATTGGCCTTCCTTCGTTGCTTTACCATTCATTCATCCAGGTATTTAACTCCCAAATCTCCCCCACCCCAACAAAACATCACTCGCTTTACATTCCACTTGGTTGATTCCGTCGAAAAGCCTTCAACAATGTCAGTTAGGCCGTAAATTTGAATGTTTCAATTAAATACATTTTTATACATCAGACGTAAAAGATTTGGGGATTAAAACATTATAATATAGACCCATATGCATGTTTTAGACACTTATGTTTAATATTTAAATATATGTGTGTATTTCTTAAACACACAAAGCCTATTGGGAGATTAATCACCCATTAAACGGGTTGGTGGTTGGTCGTTTTACGGTGTAGGCTTGCATTTCCATTGTTTGCAAGATACGTCGACGTATTGATGTAAACACCTTCTGTAACATGATAAATATCATTATAAAAATTGTTGTAGAAACGAAGGGCTATGGGACTGGTTCGTAATGAGTGGATGTGGCCCCGTAGAGTTAGAAGCACATATTGATTATGGCTGAACTTGTTCATTGCGCGTGACCTCATGCGGCAAAACAGCATTGATTACTTTAAGAAGGCACTTCTATCACGGAGAAAGTGTTCCTGTCAACTAAAATCTTGGTATTTTAATTAACGTAAAGGTTGTTGTACATGTTAATGTTACGTGAGTAGATATGGAAACACATAAGCAATGGTAAAAGTGTGACATTGGCAAGTAGTCCAAACTTCCATACTGTCTGGTATAGCCAACTGATCAATGAGGAGCTTAGAAGCAAGTCTTGAAGAAAGCTACAAGTGCAGCAAACAATATTATTCACTTTTTGGAGCCCGACAATTCCCACTGAAGTACTGTCATATTTATGCTGGGGCTTGGAAGAAGTGTTTCAGTAGACAATTTGGAATTCACAAAATTGCTACAAGTTAACAAAAGTTTGATTTCTCTTTCGTCTTGTTTGAATGATATTCAGACGTGTCCTAATATTATTTGTCTTCATTGTTGATGATCAGGTTTACTGATGAAGGAAACATGGGATGTGAAAAGTGCCTAACGCGTTCACCGACTTAACCCTGAAACATCATCAGCGAGTTCTGCGAGACAGTTAGCTACGAATTGATCACCCGCTCTTCCTTTAACATAGGTCGCTTCGGTAGCCCAGTGGTTACAGCGTCCCCCTCGAGGTAGAGAAATCCAGGTTCAAGACATTTAATCCAGGTTCAAGACATTTACAAACGGTTGGCTGACATCCAATGCTACTCTGTATATAGCTGCCTGTGCTATCACCATTTCTGCAAGATGCCTTGCAGTCACATGTAGACCCTGTATGCTGCCGTCCTACGCTGGAAATCTTTCTAAGAAAGTGTCCACAATCACAATACGCTGTTAACATTGTGGCAACCAGACATTGATAATTTCATTTCTATTATATGGTGACTGTCATTACTGGGTAACTCTGCTCAGGACAGACAGGATAAACGACATGGCTATTGCTTATAATTTGCGAATTTCAGTGATATTAATTCCCAAGGTTCCATCTGCGGGTGTTAATTAATTTGGCTTTGAAATAGCACTCAACAAAAATATGCTTTAAACGTAAAAAATCACAAGACCAATTTCGAACACGGCCTTCCACATAAACTGCTAAAGGCATAAAATGTAAGAAATTAGGGCGGATTGATACAAATATGGAAGCAGTCAGCAGTCTCAAAATATGATGAAAGATGCGATGAATGTTCCGCACGAGTCCACTAAACCATTATACGAATCGTGTACAATGCTAGTTTACAAGTTGTCGTTAATGAAATATGTATACCAGTTATCTTTTGAATGCAACTGTCTCTATGCCCAGCATGGTTTTGAATGCAACTGTCCCTATGTCCAGCACGGTTTTGAATGCAACTGTCCCTATGTCCAGCATGGTTTTGAATGCAACTGTCCCTATGCCCAGCATGGTTTTGAATGCAACTGTCCCTATGCCCAGCATGGTTTTGTTTCATTTTTATTTATATATAAATAGATGACGATACATAACGACATGGCTGGCAGAAAAACAATAAACATCGGTAAACACAGTGTAACGTTTCTGAAAACAATAACAGAAAACTGACCCAGTGACTTGATTTTACAGTGTAAACAATGCCTTATATACAACGTGAGACATACATTTACACACAGATAGTTCAACAACAACATTAACAAGAAACACAAATAAATGTTTTACCGGCCTTTACACCGTTCAAATTCACCTTTAATTCCAGAAGAACGTGCTCTTGAAAATCCAGCACATAGTACATGGAATTATCACAACACGCAATGCACAAAAGTCACAAATTATTCCGATCAGTTATAACGCTAGATTAGCAAACGCGAACACTGTACATAGTTCAAACAAACTCCGATCAGTTAAGCCTTTGAATAACGTCACACCAGCAAAGGACAACACAGGGTAAATCCAGGGGTGGAGACATAATCCACTTTATTCTAATCACAGATGCCAGAGGAACCAACAAACGCCTCGTTCAGAGATGTAGAGTAATGTGACCTGGTTGCAGAACAAACGTCCTTCACAAAGCTGATACTTCAGTTCAAAGTCCATGATGACCTGGGTCAGGTGAGGTCAGCGTCAAATGAATTACACAGACAATACTGTATAATAATAATCCGTACACCCACAAACGTGACATCCGCAAAATTTCACTATAAACAAACATCAGTAAAACGGTTGTAGACAAGGTTGTTGGAGTTGGTATCACCAGTTAACATCATCAAATTAAAGGACTCTATAAGAGTGCGTCGAGCACATGCGTAGTTCGTAGTGGATATATCAAAAATCCCTCCTTTCTGAACAGAAAACACTGCTTATATAGGTTTCAGAAAGATTCAACTATTTTAGACACACAGGCTAATCAATCAATGAAAAATTAGAGAATTAAGTGAAGAATTATACGAAGTGCTTTCAATCAGGTACGCGCTATATAACCCCAAAACAAAGACTGTTATGCATCGGGTCCGCAAACTACGTGCATGGCAAACCACCCGCTAACAGTAAATGAAAAGATCTAAAACATACATACATAACAACAGATATACAAAAATAAATGCCCTCAAATACTGGTTCTTGTTGTTGTATAGGTCAAATATTCTATTGTATGACGATCAAATGAAACAAAACATATCCAAGAAGAAAATACCCATAGTGCACTGCATGTGGTCAATTTGTCACCTGCGAAAATGAGCTCTTTGGTGTCCTTCAACTCGTACCTCTGTTATTCATCAGTTCTTTAATCATGTGCTGTATAGTGTTTTTTCTCTAGTATCACTGGTCTCTCTGCGAGGTATGATTTGGAGTAAATTAGGATACGATCATTATATTCTTTTCTTGTCTTCGACACGGCCATTGGGCTTTTCCATTAGTGGCTACACCCTGGGAAAGTGGATTTGTGCTTCATCGGCAGGTTCATCCTTCATTTAATTGGTGGTAAATCTGGAAAATCTCCCATCCCTGTACACCAGTCGCTTAATGTTCCACTTGGGTGATCCCATCGACATGCTTTCAGCGGGATCAGTCAGGCTTTCGTTTCCATTTGTAGCCGCATACATCCACTTCTTGATGCCAACAGCTTCTGTTGCATGGTTTGTATCAGAAAAATTATTCTTTGTAAGTATTACACCTTGATGTAGAAAAGAATGACTATGGGTGTCGTGTGCAATGAGATGATGTTGCTCCGTAAAGCTATATGTATTGATTATGATTGAAGATGTTCATTGCGTGCAGTATGGACTCATACGACGAAACAGCATTGATTACTTCAAACAAGTACTTCAGTCATCGAGGAATCTTCGATTCCACCTCGGCATTTTAATTAAAGTTCTTTTTTCTTAGATGAATGCCGGGTTGAGTCATACCAAACACATTGAAAATGGTACTTGTCACTGCATCGCCTAGCGCTCAGCATTGTGAGGCTAGAGAAATGAAAAAGGACTGGTCGCCCGTGTGTCTTTAAAATATGGGTGGGGTGTCATGATAGGTGTCTTCGGCATGATTTTCCAGTGGCGACAGCACTTTGGCGGCATGGACTCGAACTGCCACGAAGACGGGGTACATTCTAAAACACCTCGTCGTCACATAACTCTTCAGTGAGTCATTTACTGTGCCCTTATCTCACCACTGAAGAAAAAAAGAAAAAAAACACCGATTGTCTTCCGCATTGACTCAACTGTGTCATGATAAATAATCATTATTGAAGTTGTAAGTCAAGCAGAGCGTGTGCGAGCAGAGGGACGGTCGTTCAAAAGAAGTATTCATGCCATTGACATCTTTATTGCTTGAGAGCCCATAGCTTTAGAACGAACACCATCCGGTTCCCCACTTTGCTCCGGATACATTAAGTGGTGCATTTTGTGTACTCGGACATGTTTGCAAGGTAGAATGTACACAGTGTTTATCGATTGGGGCTCAGATAGGGTTGAGACAGTGGGCAAACAGCGAGGTCATAAAGAGCTCAAATCCATTCGCCATCGCCGGTACTTTAATGTACGCCAGATTGCAAGGACTTCCGGCAATACATCGACGAAGAAAGTGGAACATGTAATTCGGGACGGCCATAGGTCTGGATTGCACAAATTACACCAGCATCCTGGGCAATATCGCACCAGATTTTACATCAACTGACATCACCTAGTGTCGATCTCATTCCTTTCAATGAACTACGTATAACTGCGCCTAATCGTGGGTTTAGACATCATCCACTCTTTTGTGCGTATTCTGCTTCGTTACCTCAAAATAACACAAAAACCACGGTAGACATTACAGAACGACTGATGGACT
Source organism: Acanthopleura granulata (assembly GCA_016165875.1). Lineage (NCBI taxonomy): Eukaryota > Metazoa > Mollusca > Polyplacophora > Chitonida > Chitonidae > Acanthopleura > Acanthopleura granulata. The sequence goes on along the minus strand of JABBOT010000080.1, from coordinate 6,253,453 downwards.
AATGACAAATTGTAGTTGCAGTGAAAGAGAGCTGACTTCGAACGTGTGATCCTGTACTTTAACAACGTTCGAGTTCCCAGCACATGCCGTTCATGCAATCTACGAAAATCCCGACAGAAAATTAAGGTTTAATTGTGAAAAAAATCTAGAATATCCATCACAGATTCCAACAAGTTGCCAAAAATTGTGTCTTAGGCATGTGTATTCACGCGAATAGTTTGTTGATTGGCTGCATATCGTGACATAGATGCTCCATTGATATCTTTAATCTCCACAAAGGGCATATTTTTCTATTTCTGAGCTGAAGGTTTAATAGGCGAGGAAACTGTTCAGACACGACGCCGAGAAACTTTATACTGAGCAGATGGAGATTTTAGGTACCAGAGTGTCGGGGGTTGACTGGCTGTGTGTTGCAAGAGAGTCGAAACTATATTCTGAAGAAAGCCATGTATTCACTGTGTAGAAACTGGATATTTCGTGGCTTATAACGTGAAATCATAAAGGAACAGCTGCGTCGGCTGCAGAGAATACGTGTGATGAAAGAGATTAGATGGAAGATTTTTTAAAAAAAGTTTGTGGAGGAAATGGTTATTCTAGTTTCAGCAATTCGTGTGAAGAACAGTTATAAACTCTGTAGTTTCTATATAGAAACCCTTGTGTCTGTACGGCTAACAAGGGTGTGTTCACTAAAAACCATACCTTCAAAGAACTGACCTTGAGATTCTCGAGAAACCATTGTGTGCTCTGTTGACACTCATGGCACTCATGGAAGTCATATGAACATATCGCTATACCATTCTTAGAAACCGGATGGTGTGTCCTTCTGGACACCGCAAAGGCATCAATGAAATAAATACTTAAGAATGAAGTTACCTGTGTCTTCCGTGCATTACGGATTATCCACTGGACAGAATTTACATATACCTGTATCTTTTGATTGTTGTTTTACGCTGCACTAAAGAACATTTCATTTATGAGATCAATCGTGACTCACATCGCCTATCTTCGGGTTAACGTCGAGAATGGCCGAACCTAGACGTGTGTACTGAATGGCCACCTCCCCTATAAAATGGAAAGTCCCATTTTGAAATCTAAATTAGGAATTAGGAATTGGAAAACACGGCAAAAATCAACACAAGTAGTTTTGATTTTGAACTTGTGATTTTCTACATTTTGACAAACAATTTCTGACGTAAGGCCATTACTATTCAAGACGGCTGATCCCACGGAACCTTCGGTCAAAGATGCCTTGTTGTGTGGCGACAGAATACATTACAGGTCAAAGTGACGACGTAAATGTAGATTTGCTTCTCCGCTTAGACTGCTATGGGATGTCGGCCATCACTCTAGTGAGAGAAAGCTGGTCATAACCCTGGTAACCTTACCGATCATCCGTGGGCTGTTTGCAGACTTTCCCACATAAAACCGGAGAAGAAGCCAGCAAAACCCGGAATCACGCTGCTGGATCATTAAACTCCGCGAGGACGCTATACTCTTCGGCCACAGAGGCCTCGCTAGAGTACAGACGATCGCAGGGGTATATAACGCATCAGCGTAAACGCATCAGGAAGAGAGACATCAGATACAATTAATTAAAATTGTACCACAATACAAAATATCAGGTACAACGAAATACAAATGACTTGGAATACAGAAATATGTGCATCACAATAGGGACACATCACAACACTTTTGTAAGAAGGTGCTATGCACAGCAGAGATCAGATAAGAATGTTTGCTAACCTATTTTGTTATGGTGCGTCTTGTGACACAGCTTGGGTGAGAATAAATTATTTAGTTCAAGGATATGTGCCTCATAATTTTAGACAGAAAACCAAGATACTGTCAGATTTAATCCTTTCATTGCCCAGTTCGCCAGTTGCAGGTGTAGTAAAAACAGCTGCCGGGGGATTCACTTATGTACTTTACTACGCGCATTCTACTGCACAGAGCAGGAGTTTTAAAACTCTTCTGTTAAAATCACATCGCTTGTTTAAGGCATTAGCTCCATTATCAACTGCTTCAGTACTTGCCCATCACTAGACATTTTTGTTTATCGTAAATTCCCTACGCTGTGGGAGTTTTCGGCTTTAGAGGTGAATTCTGCACCGAAAAACTTCACATCACGGAGATTTCCAGATGCTCTTGATAGCTCACTACACATGGCTGACCGCGAGAATTTTTGACTGAACCAATGGTCTGAAACAGCCGATATGGCCCAAACACAAGCTTTTTGAAACCTCTGCGACATGCGATCCCTTCGGCAAATGATTCCTGCTTGAGGAAAATACAGATTTTAAAGGCCAGAGAGCATCTAAATACAGAAAGGAAAATGTCCCAGATTTCTCAAATGAACCTGTGTTAGACGTTGCATCCGCAGCATACAATGTCTAATTCATCAGGCTAACTTTGTGTGACTCTAGCAGCCAGGGGTTTTCAGTTGAAAAAAAAGGGTTGAAGGAACCTGGTCTTAAGCAGATGCCCCACCCACCAGGTAATAAGCTGGCGGACATATCATGGAGATATGTGTCTTCAGCAAACAATTTAATGTTATAACGCAAACCACAGGGAACTTTTCAATCCTTTGAAAGTCTAGGACTAGCACTGACAGGACAAACGGCTTTAGTAATGTCAATTTTCTCAGAAATTTCATAAGCATCGTATTTCTTTATGTGTATGTCGCTAAGTGTTTTATCTTTTTCTTCTATCTCGGGGATTTGGGTATTTTGCACCATTATGATCACTTAATTTAGTAAAGTTATAACACAACATGGACTCGTTTTTGATGGTATCGCTTTCATGTTTTCTAAAAGTGAGGATAATAATAATTATTAATTGATAATTGTTTGGTAATTTCCTACCATTTTTGCTCGTGATCTACAGCTTTTTCTTCCGTTTCTCCGTTTGGACCTCTAATGAGAGATGTAACATAATTTTGTTCGTTTTCGTTTATTTATTCGTTTGGAGTTTTTCCACCTTCTCACGAATATTTTAGCTATACAACGGCGGACAGCATTATGGTGGGTGGAAACCCCTGCAGGTTGCTTGCAGACATAATGACCTTGTTCTGTCCTAAGCGTCAGAGCAGAGATATTGGAGCACGCCGGAAGCTCTGAATTTTCTATCCGCTCCAGCCGGAAATTTTAGTAAGCACCATGTCAGCTAACTGCGTTAGAAAAATGAAGGCCATGTCATTACGGGAGTTCTCTGATATCTGCCATAGATGTCAATCCATGGGAACAGTACCTCTGGGTTCGGTAAACTTATAAACAGGTGTCACGGACGCTTTCGTGATCGCCCACATCCTTCCAGTCAAACGCTGAATTTCTGTTAAATGGTGTAGTAGTTAGAAGAGGATTATTCTGACCATATCGAAGCTTAAAATGTATGACAAGGATGAAACTACATGTACGCTAGATATGCTACACATTGACAGCCAGAGCCATCAAGGCCCATTCCGTCGCGAACATAGAGAAAAAAGAATACCGGGATGACGAAACTGGGAACGGTTATTGTGAAGTGTAGGAATAAGGCGTAGGTATGAGATGAGAAGAATTAGGAGGTGAAGATGTAAGGGAGTAGGAGGTGAATACTTAAGGGGTGAAGACGTAGGAGGTGAAGACGTAGGAGGAGAACACGTAGGAAGAGAAGACGCAGAGGGTGAAACTATTGTTGTTCAAGAGGTAAACGTGTAATGTAGATAAAATGTGTCTTTCTCATGGCTAGGTTGTCAATGGATAAGTCAGGCTTGAAGGCAAATAGGAAGGAACACAGAGCCTGACTTTAAACTCCGATGTATTGGACACGTTTTCAGGAAGGTACCATTGTTATTTTTGTTTATTAATTTATGTTATTTCTGTTTATTAATCTATGTTATTTTTGTTTATTAATCTTTGTTATTTCTGTTTATTAATAAACACAAGAACAGGTCTTCCTATTTATAGGTTTACGGTAATCATATGGAATTGCACATTGAAAGATGTCTAGGGGTGGAAAATTTAATACTTTTTTTCACGAAGATCATTTTAACCAAAAGCAGTCTTACAAAATGCTTTAATGTCTGGTGTTGCTAAGTATCCGGCCAGGAGACCGGAAGTGAGACTTTAGGCTTTAAGTCTAACAAAAGACACGTTTCAAATTGATGGCATTGCTTAATTCTTACAGACTTATTGTCATGTTTAAGCTGTGGATACATGTGTGCGTTAGCCAAATGGAATTGAAAAAAATGTATTATTCTGTTGTTTGGCTCAAAAGTAATACTTCGTATTATTTTGTGTCAATGGCGTTTGAATGTTGTTGCTGTTTGGAATGGTGTTGATCGGAACACTTCAGGTTTACTGGTAGAGGAAACATAACATTCAGAAGTCCGCCATATACCTAACGGGCTTTCGGTGGTCATCAGCAGTTCAACTCTCCAGACACAGCAAAGTGATCGGGACACATCAATGCGAGTGGCCACCCGACTACAGCTGAAATCAGTGTTGGACATCCATAGAGCTTGTTTGTGTTGGACTTTGGTAAGCCATGGTATTCAGACTAACGATGCCAGAGTGTTAGAAAATATAGAATCTTGCCTCTACAATTCTGAAATGTACTCATTGTCCAAATGAATTTAGTCTTGGAAACTTACAGGTTGTGAAAATCGCAGTGAAAGCGCATGGACACAGGTCTTTAAGGTTGGTGAGCGCCAATGACCATGAAAAGCAACTGCCAAGGCTGTTCTGTGCCAATTTTTGAAATTGGGCAGAAATCCCATCACCACTGGTTGAAATAAAACCGCTTTTATTGCACACATTATTGCCGACCATATTGTGCAGCATTTAACCTTGTTTCTAGATGGGAAAGGGCCAGAACCTCGTTGGCATTTTCAAGATACTGGTGGTAGTACAGCTTTATAAATGTCTCATAAATGGAGTGGGGGTGTTTTTATCTAGTCTGACAAGAGAAAACCACCTGGAATGTTACATACATGTTGGACAGGAACACATGAAAGACCATCGGTAGGCCGTGGGTTTCCCCTAGGCTCTGCACGGTTTCGTCTCACCGTAATGCTTACCGTCCTCGTTTATTAGTGAAATATTCTAAAATTCGGCGTAAAAAGCCAATCAAATAAATGAATAAATAAACGCACCAGACGAGGGCTTGCTGTCACACATTGAGCAACGTCACTTCTTCCATGTTTAGACAGTTCTCTGGATAAGGGATTCTTTGTGATCAAAAACACAAGCTGGTCATTCTGAATGTTGCGTGTTTGCTTGTGAATTTTCTCAGCCTGATTGCACCTTCATGGTCTCGTTAGGGCTTTATCACATATAATTATTTTCGAGACGTTCGCAATTACTAACTTCATTTTCGTTCATATTTCGGAAGGTCTGTCCGGTTTCCTCCCTCCATAATGCTTGCCTCCGTCGTATAAATGAAATATTCTTGAGCACGGCGTAAAACACCAATCAAACAAATAAATAAATAAATTAAAATCAACCTGGCCTGGTGAGGAGCTTGTTTCCAAAACAATACACTTAGTTTTGCTGTTGACACATCTGGCAAATTGGGCAGTGAAAATCTGTATCCTGACAGTGTCTTGATCGTGTATCTTAAAATATGGGGCAAATATCCTTGAACCAAAGTATTTATATCCACATAGTCCGTTACACAACATGCGTGAAGACAATTTCAATTTGTAAACATACATCTGATCAGTGTCCTCTGTGCAACTTTTTAACTCTCACGATTGTGTATTGCGTTGGTATAGGCTACCCACTATGCAACCATTTGCATTTTTACGTACAGTTTTTTTTCCAGCATACTCACCGATTTTTTTCAAGTCGAACAGCATTCTTGAAAACCGCATTAGATTACTGTGACCACAAGTGTGTATTTTCAAACTGGGATTGTTTTCGTGCATCTAGTGTAACGGCCTACATGAATATGACCCTTTTGTTCAAGGATGGTTTTGCATTGCCCAGCTCGCCAGCTGTGCCTACGGCAAAACAAAAGGTTTTGTTCTATTCCTGGATATACTTTCCTCTGAGCAGGTTGATATTACGTAAACTGTCCTAATATTTATCCTTGTTACAAATCCGAAGTGCAACTCAAGCAAAACATGATCAACTTATCTCCCATCAAAACTTTGTTGAGTTGAATGTAAAAGCTTCCGTGAGATATATTTTCCATGACTGTTCCGGAAATTGCTTGGAAATTGTAAGATTTTCAATACTGGAAGCGCGATGGATTGTTGTTGAAGAGGATCAGGGTTGGACCTTACAAAATTTTATCACAGGTTCGTCTCCGAAAATGTGGAGAATAACAACAAGAAACTGATCAATATTCGCTCACATGTTCGTCGTGCCTTTAACGGGCCACAACGGGAATCATCCCTGGGAAGAAGAGGAAAAATGTCTGATCAAGCTTTACCAATCGACGGAATATATAGCTACAGTAGGACTCAAAGCAATGTCAACCTCCAAATCCATTACCTCCACATTTTACCAGCATACTTACTTCATGAGGGAAGAGAGATATTTCCATGAAATTAGAAAATGTACAGTTTAGACCATCCGATAACAAACTATATGAACACTCATTGAACTTAACACTGGAAGAATTTAAATCGCCTAGAAACTGTCTGGACCACGAAATACTTTACAAAATATCATAAGGATCATATAATATTCTGACGGTTATTAAGATTCCCAGTTGAGAACGGTGCGCTAATTTGTCCAGCTTTTCTCCTGTTCAACGTACCGGACGAGACTGTAGACTGATGGAGAGGAGTGACTGCTTGCATGATGTTTATTGCGGCATGCCCCTTTGAAGTTAGGTTTGTTGGCGTATCCTGTTATCCGATCACAGAGTGTTCCATTGGGAACTGGATCTTCATGCATTCATATGACACTTACATTTGTGTAACTTCAGGCCGATAATACAAGTACTCCTTTGTCACTAGCTTACAGTTGCATTTTGCACGTTGTTCTTTTACATGTCCGAGATACAGTTGCATTTGATATTTACTCTTGTGTTATGATATGCTCATCTAACACTGCCCTTGGTCAGTTACATAAGATATAATTTCTACATGTGCATAGACATTTCTATAGAACCTGATATTATTAAAATATTGTGATTTTCGAACTCCAACAGAATTTCAGTTGTTTCAATGGGTATTTTGAAAACATCCGTCTGTTCGTTTTATTTTTGGATTTGGATCATTTCAAAAACCATCCACAGCTTCGTATTATGAACATGTTCTCGGCATGAAATGGATGAAATACTACCGATATAGCGCAAGTCTTTCTCATTCATGCATTCATCTAACACTTGATCATGTGTTAGGATGTCAATGAAAATTAACTTAGCTTTTACTGTTTGTCTTTAAACCAGACGCTCCCTGCTTGTGTGATATTCAGAGTGTAACCATTTAAAATCTGCGTAAATGATAGCTGCGATAGCTATTTTTTGTCTTCCCAATCCTTACTTACATTTTTGTGTCAATGTGTACTTGTTTTGGAAAAAGGGAAACTGTCAAAAATACTAGAAAAGTGTATAAAATATCCCAAACTACCCTACCAACATTCACTGTTCATTACAATGAAAACTTTCTCCACAGTAATATTCTGTTCAAACTTTGGTGTATACAGTTTTGTAGGTGCTTAGTACAGGTTAGTTAAAGGTACATGTACCCTTTTGGTAATACAAGATTATGTCTGTGTCCGCATGACAAAATTGGGTGAAAAAAATGGGACACACGGTTTTTAGCAAAAGAAACATGGGCGTGTCTCGCACATAGATGATGGATGCCTTTATAGGAAGGGAGCAAAGAAACTCTAGATTAGTCAATGAAACTATACGAAACTATATGAAACTATACCTAACAAATGCACAAAAGTCATTACTCATTACATAAACTAATGAGGACAAGGTGTATATGATTTAAAATATGTGTAACCTTCATCGTGAATGTATTTTTGGCAAAAAAAGAAAAAATCTTGAAATAGGAGATTTTTTTCTAGTTTCGATAAACAGTGGAAAAGATGACGTGGTGTTGTTGCTTTCCTTTTTGAGGATAGTATTCCACCTGGCTTTGAACGTACAGCTATGGTTGTCTTGTTGCTCTTTTGGAAGTCGGCGGTAATGTTCTTTTTGTTTTGTTCACAGAGAGCATTTTGAAATACGTATACTTCACACCTTGTCCGTGCTGTCAGTGATGGTGTTCACTTCCTTTTCTGGGATCGCAAAGTGCACTTTTGAAATGCGTGCGCTTCGCGGCTTGTGATTGTGGTTGATGGTTTTCTTTTCCTTTTCCTGATGGCGAGGTGCATTTTTGAAATGCCCGTGCTTCGAAGAATCTAAGTGTATTTGGAGATCGTTTAATTTTCTTTTTCTTGATTTCGAGGTGCACTTTTGAAATGCGCGTGCGTCGCAGTTTATTGTTCTGCTTGGTCAAGGTGCTCTTTTCATTTTCTTGATCACGAGATGTAGTTTTGATATGGGTTGCAGCTCTTCCTTGTCGGTGATGGTTTGCTTTTCCTTTTCTTGATCGCGAGGTGCACTTTTGTAATGTGCGTGGGTCGCAACTTGTCAGTGGTGTTCACTTCATTTTCTCGACCGCGAGGTGTAATTGTGAAACATCCGTGCTTTGCAGCTTGTCATTGTTTTCGATCTTCATTTCCTTTTCTTGATCGTGGGGTGCACGTTTCAAATGTCTCTGCGTCGTACCCTGTATCATCATATCAGTATTTTTATCCCTTGACCAAATTAGCGCAGATCTTTCGTCACAGGTGTTAGCTATTACTCGCACAAATTTGGACATATTTGTTCCATGAATCAACTATACCTAACTCGAGTTTACATAACAGGTTTGCAAATTTTGACAAACTCGTATATCCTGCGGGGAATTCAATTGTTTATTTCGGCTGATCCATAATTCTCTTGGACTAGGTTCAGCTAAACTGCTTAGCCTTTAAGAGAAGGTCTAATTTACATCGCACAGCAACTAGTATGGGATAAAGCCTTATTTTTCATCACCGTGTTAAGAGGATGGTATTTCTGTGCCCTGTTTGAGACAAGACTTTAATCTTTACCTGGGATATTGGGGATTTTTCTGATTGCGTTATCTATGCTTGCTGTGTTCGTAGGGCTTTTCTACCTGGCTCTACATGATATATAGCGGAAATTACTTGTTGGCTGGTGTGCGTCGTGACAAACTCAATGCTGTTTGAAAGGTCATCTCTATTTAATATGCATATTTGAGCACGGCCCGCATTTGACAGCAGAGAAGAACATACCACCTGAGACTCTCCATAAACTTCCACATATTTGTGACCCAGGTGACATTTGTCCACCCCCTATATATCTGTGAACATATCTGTGTCGGCAGTCTTTACATAAAAGCCCAAATAGGGTGCTGGGGATTTCAATAGCACTCTTATCTCGGCATTTTTTTTTCTCAAAAAATGCCACTCGAAACATGTGCCAATTGTAGATGTCACCGGAAATCCCATAAAAAAAAACGTTGTTTCACGACTCCTGCAGCTAACGAACTCTGAAACGATATTCTCATAGTGTCGTAATTGAGTATCTTAAAATATGAGGCAACGGGCCTTGCGGCAAAAATTTTACATTCATTCAAAACTATTACGCAACATTTACGTAAACACAACCAATTTGTAAAGATACACACATGATCATTGTCATCTGAAGAACTTTTAGATAACTCACGTTTATGAAGAATGCTACCACATGTTTATTAATTTATGTATGCAATACAACGAAGAGTCCTGCATATATGGCATAAATACATAGAACGGCTTGTCGCATACGTTTGACTCTATGTGTTGTGATTTCAATCAACGTCTCGAGTTAACATATTCTGAAGGTAAAAATACTGTGTCAAGAATATTCCATCAAACGCCTTTACTCTAAGTTTCTTAACTTTTACAATGAGACCACCTCTCTTGTTAGTAAGCACAGATTTAATGTCCCGAATCTCTGGGGTTTTTCTTCATAATTGTGTCTAATTCCGCTTAACCGCGGAATAGGTGCAGCGCGTTCATATTGTTTATTACGTGTTTGGACGCTGCGTTGGATCAGTGACAATCAAACCCCAGCCGAGTTTCAAGCGTTACTAACAACATCATATGTACTATGCGGTTTGGATACTGATTTTATTCATCCGCCTAGAGCATTATTGTCTTTTCGTCATCACTTGGAAACTGTAGGCTGCTTCTCTTTGCATGAATCCGTGCTAATTTTTTATTTTATATATTTTCTTTGTTCTTTGATGGTTTGTGTTTGTCGTTATGGAAACATGTCCTACATGTATAACCTGTCATTTCTTTGGTACATTAATTTTAAATTTCTAGATAGGTCATTTGTGTGCATGTTTTATATCTACTGTCACCAAAGATGCGCTGCGGGTGCCTGTCATGTTTTGTCCACAGGATTGTGCAAGTAAATACACTGTGGCTTTCGATGTTTAAGATAAACACTTGGACATTATAGCATTGTAGTATTATGCCTGTATTCCTCATCAGACAAAATCCTTTGCTTTTGATTGGAGAGTAATGGTAACGTGGAAGACGCGCCCTGAAGTAGATGATATATGTTGGTCATTTTACAGTGTAATTAGAGACCAGTCTTCGTTCGTCTACTCATAGAACTAATGGCCGTTTCATATTGAAATGAAATTTTCCCCATGATCGATCGACAAGACACGTTGCATGGCTTTTTATTATATACCAATATTTTACCATTTTACATCAGATATATACATGCAAGCGTCACCGTGGTTTTATTTAATGATAAAGAGTTATCTTGACGCCCATTTCAGTGTCTGGGAATGCAGTGATATTAGGAGGATGGGATGGTGGTGGTGGAGGAGGAGGTTAGCAGAGCTCTAGGCGTCAGGATATTGGTGAAATCTCGACACAACCCCATGCATTTAGGTTTTAATTTGTCCAAAAAGAAATAAATAAATAAAAAAAAACACGTTACTTTTCAAGAGGTTATCTGCTATGAAGGCATGCTCCATATGTCCTTGAAAGCGGCTTGTTATATGTTCAATGCAGAATTATGACCGCTCCAATAAACATGTATCACGGTCTTTTAAGGGTTCTTCTGATCAATTCCAAAACTGAGCAGAGGTGAGGATGAACTTGTCCATTGCGCGATCTCGGCTGATTTTCCTCCGGTCACAAAATGACGTAAGCTCACCTGCCTGTTAACCCGGGAACATCGCCTACAGGGCAGTTTGTAAATATGTTAGAAGACATAGCATAGCAAAGACTTTAAAAATGATACTTGTTGCTGCCTCTCTTGGTGCTCAGGATCGAGAGGTTAGAGTAAGGAAACAGGACTGGTCGGCCCGGTGTCAATATAATGTGACTGGATGGGGTGTCATGTCATGCAAGCGACATTATATGCACAAACCAGGATTCCTAGTCATCATATGACTGAATCATTGTTAAGTACGACCTTCAACTCCAAGCGCTCACTCACTAACCCACTTAATCTTTATTTCCTTTTTACGCACTGTAAGAGAATGTAAAAAAATAATGGAGTTCATATGTGGAATCAGCACGAACTGGCCTTTTAGATGAGGCGTACTTTCTTCAAACGCGGTCTGTCCTTTTAAGGACTGCTTTCAGTTCATAGGCTAAAATAATAGTTTTGTTAGCTGCAGAGTTCAGGTAAACCACAAGACAACGAACCTTTGTGCAGTGGTTGGGTGTGGTGGCGATAAGTGGGTCGGTGAAGGTGAAGGAGGAAGATATTGAATAGACGCGGCTTGATTAATTAAAGAAGTCTGAAAAAAGATTCTCATGCACGTGTTGGCTACATGTAAATAACGCCACCAATTTCAAGGTGAACAGGTTTATGTGTTGTTTAAGGCGGCCATGGTTTTTGGACCATAGGGTTATCTATCTGTCTAAATTACAGATGCATCAAACGGCACACTCTGTTAATGTGACTTAATGGCTATCCACACGTACATGTATGACCCATTCTTGCGTGCAAAACAACCATAATTACATAAGCAGGGTTTGTCTTGGCAGGGTCGATACTTCGTTGACAGAAGCACCCGCTTAAAGATATCCGTACTGTTTTGTTGTAAGAGGCCACATTGCAAGTAATGACAAAGTTCAGCCATAATCAATAAATACTCGTTCTTCGAAAAAACCCTTGCACAGCGGATCATTCACATAACCTTTCTCTTCTTCATGAATTGTTAATGCAGGGCCAGAACAGTCGTTTAGATATAAATCATGTAACAGAAGCTGTCTACATAAATACCATATCTCTCGTCACAAAGGGAAACACAAGCCTAATTGATCATGTTGAACGTTGCTGGGATTACCCAGGTGGAAGGTGAAGAGGCTGCTAAACTATGGATGAGCAAAACTTTCACGAACATCGCCAATTATAGGAAGGATACACCTAGTGATGAAGGCTAATGCCGCTTACCAATGATGTATATGTAGACGTAAAGGGTTTATGTACTCATCCTCTACGTCCTATGGATCCCTATGATGTTATAGCCAATTAATGTCAAAAATGTCTTTTGTTCCTGGACAAAAGTAATGCCAGAGGACAGAAGCGTGATGCAGAAGAACAGAAGCGGAATGGAAGGCTCTATTTAACCATGCGCATTTCAGAGTACTGACGTTATTTCATTTTCACAGATGCAAAAAAATAGATGTTGCGAAGAGACAGGGATCTCCGTGGCAGAGTGGTTAAGATGCTAGCACGGCATAATGATACAAGAGCAACCCGTCCAGGCTGTCAGTGTTAGATACTCAGCCCTCAACCTACCGACAAGCGTCAGTCAGGTGAATAGATTTCCTCAGATTTCCCAATTTCCACCCATCGTAATGCTGGCTTCGGTTGTATAAGTGAAATATTCTTGAGTATGGCGTAAAACACCAATCAACTAAATAAATGAATATATGGCTGTTGGCAAAGTTGTCTATGTATATAATGAAGTCTCTACTTTCAGATCCTTTAGTCTGACAATTCCATTCAAATCATGGAAACTCATGGAACCAAACATGAACAATCCAGCGTATAATCACAAAGTAACGTTTGTGCTGAGCGCTGCGACCACTTCTTTAGCACGGACCATAAACAAAGTTTGCAATGGCTCTAAAACCCACGCCAGAAGCTGTTATCAGGTCACATTTAACGTGGTGTTGTCGATGTGAAGCTTTATTGACTGTAAACACATGACATTACAGCAATACGACAAACAAGAGGTCTCGTTGAGACAATCCAAATATTGCTTCATTATAACACAGAGCTAAGCATCACAGAAAAGCATGCAATGTTTAGCAGTAGGGGCAAAACAACATGTCAGCATATAGAAAGAATGACAGCAGGGGCCTCTATTGTGTATATATACGAACAATGTAACCAATGGTTTTAAGTCAGGACACGGGTATTATACTTTTACCTGCATTGCACAACAACGGGGAACTCGTAAAACTCGCTCTCGCCTTTAACAACGGGGCCCAAAGCTGTATACTCTATTGGTTTGTGCCGGTAGTACTCATGCTCACATAACACTCTGGTAGTGGACAAGTACTACAGCATCATAGCAGCAAACAATGCGTTTTTACTGCGATTCGGACCATTGTATATGTGTGTAGCCCGTCAGATTCTCGCATTGGTTTTGCACATTGTGGGGGACTTAAAGACGGTTGTTCCTGCGACGGGATTTTCGGCCTCCACTATACGTATCAGTCTCCTGAAAACTGCCTTAACTTTTTGGTTAGGTACCGCTGAAGGCAGGTAGAAATACTGCAGACTAGGCCTGTGAGGAAATGGCCAGAATCTAATACTGTTTCCGATGAAATCAACGTTCAGTATGTAATAGGGTCTGCTCACAGATTTGTATACGTAAAGTTTATTGCATTTGTACGAACAGTTAAAATAATACTGAGGTAACTTGGCGATACGTCCGCTTTCCCCAGCTAAGTGTGACATTTTGCCAACTGTCACATTTCTCTGACGTTACCCACCACAATAACACCTTCACAACATACCTTGCCTTGACAATCTACAGTACGTATCAAGCCTTCACCACAGTCTGCTTAGAGACTCGTTCAAAGAAGATGTTATCAGCGAAGGTTTTTGTTTTCTCCCATTTTGAGACAGTGGTTTTGTCCACTCGTAAACCTGGCGACCGATTCCTGAGTGCGCCAACAATCACCATTGAAACAAAATGGAACGAGATTAGGATTTTAACTAAAAGGAAAAAATCAACGTTGAATTGAGATAAATTTATGAATTCCAACTGGTATACTCACCAGTCTCCGACACACATAATTGAGGAAAATTACGTGACACCATCAGACTGGGGTACATGTCTTGATACCTAAGTCTCAGTTGCAGGTATCTTCATAAAGCAAGGTGTCGTGCTTTGCTCCATCAGGCGTCTTTCCATGTTAACGCAATATGATTAACGGCGATGTGTTGGTATCTGAAAGTAAATGTAACTGACAATTTTTATTAATAAGTAGAAATGATGAAACAAAATACTTGTTCCACCTCCCAACGAAAAAGAATTGTTTAGCGTGAGATCTTTAACCATGGGACATAAAATAACACGTCAGAAATATAAAAACCAGATTTTTCACCACCTGATAATTTCACTCTTGGTAGAATAATAATTTTGCCTCCTATGCTTTACTCTTCGGCCTTCTTCGTAGTCATTATATTATTATTTTGCCACTCTGATCCTGCCTTAGAGTTTTTCCTGCATGTTTCCTCGCGTTATTTTGTCCGTGAGTGTTTGCTTTTACTTTATTTCACCCTTGTTTTGTTTTGTTGTTTTTTTTTCAGCTCAAACTGCGTGTAACCATTAATTGTGAAGATTTTAAACATACGACCGTTTAAAGTTAATCGTCCTGTGCAGCCTTGTTTTGCAAATTTACCATATGTGAATTAACCATATTAGCCATATAACCATCACATAACCACACGTATGTGTTTCAGAGGATATATCGAATTTACATTACTGTCTTCTGTTGAACGATAATTACTAAGAGTGCAGGTTTAGTAACACACTTCTACACCCAGTCTATCCCGTCTGTTAAAATTATGCTGCTTCCGAGAATGGATGAGGTTGGGCTATAACTATCTACACCTGATTTTACCGCTGTCTTCCAACTAAAGCCTTAGTATTGTTAAACTTACACATTTACTCATTACCTTTGGTTATTGATCAGAAAAGCTTTAAAATATACGCATTTTTATGGATATTAATCGAAAAATCTTTGAAACATAAGCGTTTTGTAATGGTTATTGATCAGAAAATCTCTTAAACATGTGCATTTTTATCATGGATATTGATTGAAAAATCTGTTAAGCATAAGCGTTCTTGTCATGATTACTGATCAGAAAATCTGTAAAACAAATGCTATGTTGTTATTGCAAACCACAGAGCAAATTTTGTATTTTAATATTTTTCACAAGTGTTAGGTAAATAACACACAAATAACGTGTCTGGAAGTTAAGTACGTGTATGCCGACTGGGCGTTGTTCACATCATTACGAATAACTCTATTGCGTAATTCTCTGGAATTACACCAGATTGAAAGGATTTCGTAAATCTCAATTCTACACTCCAAAACTTTACGAGGACATTTACGATGGAGCAGGAATGCCTTCCGGAAGCATACACATACATGTCTTTATGCTATATTTGCATAACTTATCATTTACACAAAAAAAACATGTGCACATAACAAATATTTGAAGGACATTTCGTAAAATTGAGTATCATGTTCATGGATTCAAATTTTGGTTGTAAGTCGATTGTAAATTAACAAATAACGCGTCGCGATGGGTTGTAGCAGAGGAAGTGAAACGCTTATTTATCAATGGACACTGTAAATTTCCATGTTTAGCTTATAAACACTTTATGTATCAAATGTTAAACACTTAGAGATTATAGCATTATATTGTAGGCCTAAATACTACACATATTATAGACACTTATGTTTAATACTTAATCATATGTGTGTTAAATAGACATGATCGTTTGAAATTTAATCATCCACGAAACCCCATGGGATTTCCCGGCTGTTACTGATCAAAAAAGCCTTGGTGACATTCCCGCAAGCGTTTATACAGCCTAACATTCGTCGAAAACCTCCAATGTGGGTACATATCTGTAGGTCATAAATGGTTAACCGCTGTCACTTATGAAACAATAATACTGATCGCCATCGTATAGGTGAACCATCCTTGAATATAACGTTACCTGACTACACAATCAATTGAATGAAAATCTTGTTCCACGCATTGGACGGATTTGCTATGTCACATTTTATCAACTTCTTGTGAAAATCTTAAATGCTGTTACTTCTCATGAAGAAAAATATGCCAAACACTTCAAAAACATTGACCAAAAAATTAGATTCAAATAACCTAATCCAGTAATCATATGTTCTGAGCTGACCGTTCCGGTGTTTCAATAGAAGGCAATCATTTTATAAATGTCAAACTCATTAGTTCGAAACCCTATCCAGGTTACCATTCTTGGTATATTTATAGACGTATTCGAATTTCTGATTAACAGAATCTGCGTGAGAGTCGGCATTGCAATACATCAATAACATACTGGTATCCCAATTAATGCTAGCTGGGCTTCCCAATTACATGTACATGTAACAGACACTTATTTATTCATACACGAATACGATTTTATGCAGAGTGTGCTAATAACTAAACAGCCTCAAAAAGCCTGCTTCTTTACATTCACTAAACTCTATCGAGATGATACAATATTAAAGCGATACAAAGTCCATATTTATAAGAAGCAGAGAAGAAAAAGCGTCACAGTTCAGTGTAATTGAAGGAGATTTCTGATTCCCTAATTGGCACACCTTCTCAGTATGTGTGTGCAGACGTATTATTAAAACCACCAGGGTCAGTCTCGTGTCCAGTGACAAGAGATGACTTGAAATTCGATATTGCTGACTATCCATTTGTGGATGGCATTACTTCGAAAAGTCCAACATATGGTGGGTACGTTTCTCCCTTAGGTGTACAAGGCTTTACTGCCTAACGCCTTCGTGCAAATGTCAAAAATTTTACCATAACACGAGTCATTTATTGCAACTTATAATCTTAGCATGGAAGGCCTCTAGTGCTATGCTTTGTACGCGCGTGTCTAATTCCGCTTAACCCTGGGATGCATGAGTGATGCATAAATATTTTGCAATTTTGATATCATCACTGTTTGCATACACAGTTACAATAAGAGCGTGACAGAGATACTTTTACATCGTTTCTTGCTTTATAGCAGGATTGTTTATGTGGTGTATAATATAAATATGGAATTTTTAATGTTAAAATTGTGGAATACGTACGGAATTTGACGCACCGGTTATTAGACACGTATGTCTCTGCAACACCATGGAAAATTGTTGATTACTTGTACTGCCAGGTGACAACCTTCGGTTAAGATCATGCATATTTTAAGAGATTGTGAAGCTAATTTCACTAAAAAAAACTGTCCTTTGGAAGTTAGATTTTGGATATTGTTTTACTGGTTAACTTCCTTAACCCTGACATATGTACTTCGCAGTGCAACGTAAGTACGGAACACAAATTAATCCATACAAATTATCAGGCTGACTTCATGCTACATCCAACTCACAAACCAAAACAGATATGTAAATGATCAGGCTTTATCCCAAATACTACAATTACATAGTTCTTCATTATATCTATTCTGTACAGCAGAATGCGTCCTACAGAGTTACCTGCATGCCTGCTGCAGTGTCATTGCGCAGTTCTACTTAACCGCTATGTAGATACCCGTTTTCAACAATTACATTTATTGCATATTTATTTGTTAGTCAGATGTCCAATTGCACAGATGTGACAGATGACCGTTTCGCCCATAGCAAAGTTCAAAGGGAAAGACCACACCAAAATCAACGTGATCTGTAAAAACACCTAACTGTATTTAAGTTGGTTAAAAATAATCCAAAAAATTAATCGACGGTATTTCAAGATACAGTGTTAATGCTCTTTTCATTAACCATATCTTCATATTTGTGTGGTCCTTTCCTTTCACAAACCAATAAACCCGACAGGACGGAATGATGCTGCTTGTAGGCATCGTAGGTTAATGCAATATACGAAGAATGGATTATCCTGGAGAAGCAATTTCATGGCGTTATTTATTATTTATAGGACTCTAGGTTTTGACGGTGGCTGATGTAGTAAATAAGGACAGAACGATGGAGGCTCAGTTGACATGGCCCAAGGCTTAGTACGTGTAATAACGGTATGCACAAGTGACTCAGTGAACGTTTTGTTATTGGCCTACACAATACTGTGCTATGTACTCAGCGAGCAGTTGTGACATTTTGGATATCACATGCGGAAAGCACGAGTACATGTACCCTCTACAGGGTAACTGACTATCGTTATCTGTTCATATTCCAACTCATAAATAGAGCCCTCGCTAGTTTGATGGCAACCCTGCTTTGAGGATCTCTTGTCCTTAATTGTTTTGTTTTTTTTGTTGTTGTTTGTTGGTTTGTTTGTTTTTTTTTCTTTTTGTTTTGTTTTTTAAGGGGTTCAGGAAGGGATTTGTAGGATTATGTGCCTGATCTAAACTAATCCATGGTATTATCTCAGCTCTGGGTTCCACGGAAGAGGGTAAAAAAAGATGACATAAACCTCCCCAGAAGAGCTAGATACCGTTAAATAATAACAACTGACACACCATCGCCTGGGGACATTGAACAGCAAGCCTTTGTATAAGACTGACTGAATGAATGATTATGGCTTAACGCCACTTTGGCAGTATTTCAGCCATATTGTGGAGACATTTGTATAAGACTTATTTTTATATTTCCTGTAATTCATACAGACACGAAAATGGTACACATATCATTTATCAATGGCTATGATGTCCTCTGCAGAAATTGGTGACCCAAGAAGGCGGTATAAAGAGAAAGGTTGTTAAGTTATAAGATCTCATCAGCTTCTTGCCCATTGAGCCGTAGGCCTATTACGCATATCCAGCCTTTTGTATTGGATCTCACCAATGAAATCATGGAAGCTTTTCATATCACCCATTACACCATGTTAACTGTACCATTTACCCATTGCGCAATTTTGTCTGGTCACTCTGTTATAATGTTTGAGTCGCCACGAGCCCCAAAAAATCAAAACCTAGTCAATTTTTGGGGCTCGCCCAAGCCGACCCAAACATTTGGGGTCGCACCTTGTGAGATGATGCATCTTTTGGGTCAACGAGTGAAATGGACACAAAATATTTGGGTCGGTTTCTTGAGCCAAATTGTTTGCTTCGCACAAGAGCTTCTTTTCAAGATCTCGACCCAAAATAACCAGATCAGTTTTTTTATGGTATGGAATTCGACCTAAACCATTTGGGATGATTTACTGAGTCAATTTTTTTAGGTCGCACTTGTGCCTGTTGTTATGCACTCGCCACAAAATAACTAGTCCAGTTTCTCATGGCGTGAAATCTCACCCAAATTCTTTGGGTCAGCATCAACGAACCACAATTTGTTCATGCTCGCCTGAAAACATAGAAGATATTCTAAGAGAGATAATTATAAGAAACCCCAAATTTACTATAACTATATCTTTCAACATTGTATAAGGGCCCTCCCTGGCGTAATGAGACGGCTGCCAGTGTCAGCTAATTGACTGGTAAGGCCATTGGTTCGAATCCCCTCGCATAAATGGTTACACCAAAACTCACTATTCACTTAATAATAACTTTAGTTTTATACAAAAATTTAACATTTTTCAATTTTATTATTTTCGAATTTAAATAATGGTCTTCGGCAGAACTATGTTAGACGTTATAATAAAGATATAACATGTCAGAGGTTTTAGTGTAGAACATTTCACAGCGTAATGACTCAGGAGCCTCACGCCAATGCGCCCATTTTGAGTTCAGCTCATGCTGGCTTCCTTTCTGGCCATACCATTGAAAGTTTGCCAGCAAACTACGGATGCTCGTGGGTTTTCCCCAGGCTCAGCACAGTTTCCTCTCGCCTACATATATGTGAAATATTCTTGAGTAAGGCATAAAACACCAATCAAATAAATAAGGAAATAAAGAACATGTAAAGATGTGCATATACGTGTTAGCAGTTTAGGCTGCATTCAGTTGTGTTTTTTGAGTCGTAGTTGCCAACTGGTGTGAAAAGTTGCCTTCCTTATGGGTATGCATTTATGAAATTTGTCAGAAAATGGGTACATCTGTACCTTGATTTATGTTACGTACGTATATACATACAGAACATATCAAGATAAACCCCTTATTAAAATATTTTTTATTATGTCTTATTGTCTTGTAAGACAATGGCGTGAATTAAAATGTGCAAAAAACTTTTAATTATATATTTAACAAAACGTAATTTAAAAGAGAAGCCTTTTACATTCCTCCATGGGGAACTCTTGTATTGACCCACATTTTGCGGGATTTCTTGCAATAGTGGTGTAAAATCAATTGGTACAATGTCTGGCGATAAATGATCACAAGCCTTTGGTTTTTTCAATGGTGTAATCTGTAATATTTTCCAGGAAAAAAAGACAGTTTTAAAGATTAGGTTGATGCTTTTGTTTACGGTGGCTGACCTACTTTTCAGATGTTTATTGTGAAAAGCAGATTCTTCATGCATTGACTTGACGTTAATCTACAATGTGACTGCAACGTCAGCTTAGAAAATCCCCTGTATAGTGTAAATCTTGCACAATTCTAGAGTAAGCCTTAAGACTGTACTTGTGTTAATCATTGCAGCAGGATACAGTTGTATAGGGCCTGTTACATGTTAGACATTTTATTAAATTAGCATGCGTATGTTTACCTGCAAACTAATAAAGGATATACCTTCCTTTGGACATAAGGAAGATTTTGCTGTATCACATTCCCACCGTGACACAGAAACCATCCACTTATATATAGAAACATTTGTTGTTGTTGCACAATTCATCTGCCTAAATTTTCGAATTTTCCGTTGAGGTAAACTCGTCCCCATATGGGTTTACTACAGGATACAGGCGTAATCAATGTCTTCAATTTTGATTGGTATATTAAACACAAGCAGATTATATTTTGGGCTCATTTCAAACTGTTATTATGATCCTATTACTGTCACTGATTTCTAGACCCTGTACGAATGTCAGACATAGGTGAAAATTTCATAACGAGGCTCGCAAAATGGCGGTGTGCACAACTGCAAGTACAGAAGTTCAAGTGAATCGCAGTGCGGTGGAAATTTCCATCCATTAGATTGCCAAGAGGACATACATCCAGAAGCTGATGACAGTTAACAGTCATCCCGACTAAGGAGCGTTGTTCGAGGTAGGTTATTATCGGAACAAAAGTTATACCACCACGATACCTTTTGTGTTACGTTCCGATGTCACTTTTAAAGAAAAGATGTTTTAAACTAGGAAATTTTGAACACAGAATTCTTTTTTACATGTTCACATTAAATCACATGTAATGTTGTATTTGGAAAAAAACTAAAATTATACTCTTTTAGTCATACATTTTAAAAAATAAGTATACAGTCATGATCTTGCTATCAGGCCAATTATCAGCTCTCCCTTTGGTCACGTGAGGAGGGTATTGAATATGTAAACAGAGGCCAGTTTAAACCAGGGGAGGCACATGTATCTTCAATAAGATTTACTTTTGAAATATAAAAATGAAATGTAAAGGAAAGCTCTTAGGTAATGAAATTTTTTTCTGGGACGGTAATCACAATGCGTCTAGCTTTCAAATATGATGCTTGCAATGCCCCGTGGAACTTTGCAAAAAAATTTGCAAACATCAGAACTTCATCCATTTAAATTCATGTGTTTTATCACCTCGAGGCTATGGCTCTAATAATTTTTTTAATAAATATTTCCCTGCTTGCTTCATTACTAGCATGATTTCATAACTAATAACAAAATATTTTTTTTTTGGCTTTTTAAGAAAACATCACATTGTATATGTAACATAATGGCATAATGTGTAATTATGTAAAAGTAAATGTGTTCGAAAACAAACTCTGTACATTGTTTGCACTCAAAAACTTACTACTTTCTCTCCAAATCCAAGTTTCCCTATGAGTTAGTTGAGATTTTTCTCTTGTCCAGGATACTTTTGTTGTCACTTATGAGAATAGGGCAGTTAATTAATTCAAACCTAGCCTGTTTAGCAATGTTTATTGTTGATTCTCGGTGACAACTGTCTGTATAATGGAGGTATATTAATATTTCTGAAGAACTGTTAGATCTATGCAAGATTTCCCTGTAATATTTGGCTAATGAAAAGTAAATTAACATACTCTATTTCTCTTTTCTAATTTCAGGTTGGCGTCTAATTACAGAAGCTGTCCATGTCTTCTTTTTGGACATCACCCCAGATTGAAAATGCTTCCAAAGGACACATATCAAAATTTGCTTATAAAAACAAAGCCGTTGCACCGATATAAAGGCCCTTCCATGGCAGTAAACCAATCACAGCAGCTCCCAGAAAATGCTTGTCAAGGAGTGAAATTAGATACATTAATATTTTCTTCAAAATAGACTTTTTTATCCCTTGAAAAGACAAAATATAGAACTGGTCAGCAAATTAGGCCAGCTCAGAAACAATAATGATTTGATGAATTTATTTAAGTTATAGAAAAATTTATTTATTTGATTGGTGTTTACGCCATATTCAAGAATATTTCACTTATACAACAGCGGTTAGCGTTGTGGAGGGAGGGCACTGGGCAGATCCCGGGGGTAAACCCACGATCATCCGCAGGTTGTGAGTTGAGGTGACTTCACATTGCTACACATACAGATTACAGTACATTTAAGCATTTATTCCTGAGGTCTTGGTAGCAATTACTTACGAACAACCCGGGTTGGACTGTCTATGCGGCTTAGTGGCAACTAAAGACCACTCCTATCTTACTGGTATGACAGTTACCCTGATTCTACTCTTATGTTACAAATGGGGCTGTTCATCATGCTGTTACTTTCCAAAAATAAATAGCTTACTTTGGCTTCCTGCAGACAAAATTGACAACTTATATTACTGCAACACTGTTGAGTAGGGTATAAAGAGTAGACATAAATAATCAAGGAATCAATTTATTAAAATTATAATTGATGTGTACTTCAGCTTTTAACCTACAAAGGTAACAAGCTTTATGCAGAGCTATATTAAAAATTAAAGTTCTTTTTGTTCTTTCAGATGTCTCGACATACAGTTCACTAAAGTGGTGAATATGGTTTAGGGAGGCCACGGGAAGTGTGTACAGATCTGCCTACATCAGCACCAACTTTATGAGACTGAAGCAAACGCTGACAATGTGGAAGTTATCGTTGACAGAAGACGTTTGTGTGTTACATTTTACATCCCTGGTTGTGGGGATGCGTGTGGCGATTGCCTACCACTACATCCCATGTGCGTGTGACATGACTGAGGAAGCATGAACTTTACACGAATTAAAGGTGAGACGATTACAAAGATTTCTTCTCTCACAGATGGTTTAAATACATGCACATGTGTCCACTGCAAAAGTGTGCTGAACTGCTAAAGACTCTACAATAACACCCAGAGACTTCTTGGATACCAGTGTGTGGCAGAGCGTCTAAAATTGGTGGTATGTGGCAATTGTTTTGCGGGTTTTTTCTGTGGATCCATGAGGGAGATTCTCAGTATTTTGCTCCAGAGGCACTCGTATCAGAATTATGTACCCCTTCCTTTCAACTAAAATTTATAATTGAAGATAAATGTACATTATACTAAATCAGTTAAGATCAAGGGGAAGATAACTTTGCTATTGCCTGTGGTATTTTTTTAATTTTAAAAACTCTTACAGTTTTTGTAGGATTAAATGAAACTTGGTTCAAGTGGAAACTACCTCAAGATACATAATTCGAAATATCGATTTTCTGTTTTGGTGACTGTTTTAACAGCTTTTGTATGATTTCAATGAAACTCGGTTCAAGTTTAGACTACATCAAGATACATAACAAGTAGTATCGATTTTGAATTTTGATGATCAGTTGTCTGTCTGTTCATACAGCATATGCTAACATTTCTTTCGAAGAATTATTGTTACAGTTTTTGTCCAGTTTCAACAAAACTTGGTTCAAGTGAATCAAGATACATATTTCGTAGAAATGATTTTCTGTTTTTTATTGTCCATTGATCGTTATACATACATAATTTTGTACAATAGACTCCGTGATAATTTTGTGCAAATAACTCAAGCTACTGTCTCATCAGAGTTATATAATGTATTTTGTTTGTGTGAGCTACTAAGTTTGTAAAACATAACAACTGGTTTAAAAATCAGCAGGATCTGTGCATGAGTACATTTTTCGACTTTCCTGAATCTGATTCGCCACTCTTTTACATAACTGCTTAAAATATTGTGAATTTCATATGGCGTGTGAGTTTGGAGTCTTTCTTCAATCCGACCCACTCGCCACGATATGGCTGAGATATTGCCGATGTGGCGTCAAGCCATAATTATTCATTCATTCAACCCGACCCAATCCTCATGGATTAATCCCGTCTATCTGATGACTTAACAAATTAAACCGTGACATGTTTGATCACTTCACAAATGATACAAAGTTAATTCCACCGTTTCATTATTGTATAACAGACTTGTTTCATTGCAAACGACCGTGTGTTTACGGAATTGCGCTATTTGGCTTGTTGCAATGTCCGTTTCTGATGACTAGTTAATAATAGGTTCAAAAACTGTGCATGTTTTTTGTATTGAATTTTTTGTTCAAGAAGCCGACCATTGCTCTCCGGTGTTTCATTTAAGGTCAGTGAGATTGCAATACAAGTTGCAGGCGAGGAGTTTGTGACCTGTTCAGATTATTTATTCCAAGAATTGAAAGACAATCCTCCAACGACGCTACATCTAGCACACAGAAAAAAATTGCCTGCTTCAGGAACATTTGAATACCCGAAATTTTTATTTAATGCTGCCACGACATGCCGTTGACACTATATGCATCGGCTGCAGTTACAACTTATTTTTTTATTTTATTTTACGATTAATGTCAATGCAAATAAAAATAAATTAGATCATAGGAACCTGTAATATGAGCTGATACTGAAAGATCGATTTGTTCCTTTTTCTTAAAATCTACCCATATTTTGCGCATGGGTTATAAGTTACAGATTTGTTGAAGTTGCGCTCAATCTGAATTGTGTTTTGAGTTAAAAAGAAAAAGAAAAAAGAATGAAATGAGAAGATGTTTGGAAAAGTTTGGTCTATTCGCCTCTCAGTTGTTAAAAGGCTTGTAACGCTCTGGTGTGTTGGGATTTTCAGTGAAAAGGTTTTTTTTTAAACTCGCTCTGATTTGTCACTAAGTACGTATTGAAAATGCCTAGTATGGTCTGGTGTATTACCTGTAGCATGCAATGTAACAATTGTGAAAATCATCCAAATGCGAAAATGTGGGTAATGATCTAGTCTGTCCGTGTACTCTGGAAATGTCAGAAATGATCTGCTAAGTCCGCTTAACAAATGTCAAAGTGTCTGCAGTGCGATATTGTGTTTTGGTCTTGAATTACAAATTTGTTGATGTGACTGATTCCTTTTTTTTAATGTATGCAGCTATCTGGTCTATTAGCAAGCCATTGGGAGACCTTGATAGGCGACATGTACACCAAAGGGTACAAATCGCAAGAAAAATAAGTTGTTTCTTGCTGAGACACTGCAGCGTTTGAATATTGCCTACGTGTATCATGATCCCGCATACACCTAAAGGTGTGAAGTGCTATGGGAAGGAACAAAGAAGTATACAGCTTTGGACCCTTTTGCTATCGGTGGAAAGAAGTTTCTCGAGTTCCAAATTGTGAAAATGGCTGCAATGATTTAGCCGCATCGAGTTTGAGGGGTGCTTTCTCTGTTTGATCGTGACACTGGCCTCACGAATACAGTTGCACTTTTTGTAATCATCTGAAAATTCAATGTGTATCTTATGCTCCTTATAAGTGCTAATGTATTGAATTTAAACGCTCCTGCAATGATTTGGTCTGGTTACCAACGACCTTGACTGCAAGGCTTAGGCCTGTTTCGAAAGACGAAAATGTCCGTATTACTCCTGTTTATATCCGACTCGAATTTTAATAGATTGCAAACTGCTCTGATCTACTGGCGTTCTGAATGGTACATACTCTCGTTTATGACCTTTAAAATGGACTGCACCGGTGTGTTATTTAAAAAAAACCCTTAATTTTCGACCATGCTCTTCTCCTAATGACAAACATGCCTATGTTACTCGGACGTACTGGTGATAAAATAGTGAAAACATCTAAACGCTGTTTTGCTACTGGGCCACAGTGTCTGTAATGCTGCGGTCTGTTCCAAATGGTTAAAATGTATTTGTCGCTGCGGTCTGCTAGCTTCCTGATATGTGAAAATGCCTTACCATTCGAGTTTGTTAAGCCACTACATAAAAATTGCTACTGTTTCAGTGCGGCCAGCTCCCGGTTTTCCCAAGCTTAGTAGAGCAGAAACAATACGTAACATGGAAGATTTAAGCATTCCTCTGTAGTAATGCCAAACCGGACACGCGTATCTCAATGCGAAATCTGGGCCGAGGGCGGTTAGCCTGCTAGCACAGTGTAATGACCCATGATCCTTTCACCAATGTGCTCGCTGTGAGTTCAAGTGTAAGTCATACTGGCGTCCCCTACGATCGTACGTTGCCTATCAGCAACCTTAGGATGGTTGTGTGGAAATAGGAAACCGACAGTGTCATTTTTTAGCTATCCCGGACACATTTAGCTTCTACATGAAGCCCTGATCACGTGGATGTGGAGCATGTCACGTTTATATGAATACCTCACGTACGCAAGGATAGTTCAACAATAACAAATGAATCCATAATTTAGTGAACTCATCCTTTTCGTGGGAATGTTGTCACCTCCATGACGAAAAAGGATGCCAAAACATCTTGGTGAAAAAAAATCTCACCAGCGACATTATTGAAGTAGGTAAACAAATTACTTTGGGTACACTTTGGATTGCTTTGGGTACTTCTAGGGTAGTACGTCCTATTGCACAACCCCTTTGTGTACACACGGGCCGATCCTCGTAGAAGAGCAATCAACGGCTACCTACTAAATCTAAGCAGATGCTTCCACAAAGCCACCATATGCAAGTCAATAGTTTTAAGTCCCTTCCATCGGGGGTGGCCACTGCCGTCGGCTTCCCGGTTGCCCCTTCTGGTCTGTATTATCTGAATATAAAAGCTATCAGTCAGTTCCACTAATCGTTTCAATACGACGACAGATAGCCTGTTTATTCCCAGCCAATGTGTTTTGTCCGTTGCGTTCTCCAAACCCATTTCCAAGCAAGTCTAATTTATATTGAAAGTCCCCGATTTAGGTTTTTATTACCTTTGACGTGGGCAGTGATGAGCCATATGCTTCGGCTGTAGACACGAATAGTTCTTTTCATATTCTTTCACTAAATGGTTAATTTTTAAAAGCGAATTCTATTACATTGCGAGATTGTTTCCACACAGTTTTTGCTCACTTTAATCATAGAGTGTTACCCATATGAGGTTCAAATTCAAGTATGCTTGCTCTAATAAATATTAACATTTGCAGGAAATATCGGTAATTTGCATTTTAAAATAGTTATCGGAACCAATATTCAGTTACAATGAAATGGTTTAATGTACCCACGAGGTTAAGGGGACCAAAAGCAATCAATACAAGAAAGATATGAGATTTAATACTTTATTTAACTTTGGTCCTCTTTTCACAGATATATTGACAAAAGTTAGCAAGGCAATCTTGGCCATCCAATTCATAGTAATTGTCAAAAGGTGAGAAAATCTGTGTTACACATAAATAATGTAGTATTATTTTATAACTAATCAATGATAAGTTTTCTTACAGAAAACCCGTGTATATTTCATACTAGATATACACGTACAGGATATCACAACTTCACACCTTAGCATTGTACAACTGAATGACGACGTATGAGGTTAATCAGGGCCGACCAGTCCTGTTTCCTTGCTCTAACCTCTCAATGCTGAGCGCCAAGCGAGGCAGCAACAAGTACTATTTTAAAAGTATTTGGTATTACCCACCCGGGCTTGAACCTGGATCTCCCCACCTCGACGTGGACGCTCTAAGCATTGGGATGAAGACGTTGGAATGACTTACCCAGTCAGGCTTTTTTGTTGTAGAATTCGACTTTGTAGGTTAATGCAACAGACAAAGCGTGGAATAGCCTGAAGAAACAATTACAGGAATTTATATATTATTTATAGAATTTTTAGTGTGGGTGATAGCCGTTGCGTAAATTACAATGGCACCAGGAAGGTTCACTTGAAAGGGCATTGGACCCAGTATTCTTCAAACATGTATGTGGTAAATGCAACTTGCCAAACGTTTTGTTCTTAAGGGTCTTGTTTATGTTTAAAAAACAGAATAACCGTTCCTTATAAAGTCCTTGTTCTAACGTCTTATCCCGAGAGCATTTCCTGACACAAACTATCTCTGCCGTAACCGGCAGCCGTCTTTTGTTCAGAGCTAGAAGTCTACCAAGCAGTGTCTCCACAATAAATGGACTTTATCGCTTGAAAAGAACGCCACGCATGTTTGATGCAAGCATAGCTTTAAAATGATTAGCTGCGCTCTTGTCCGAAAATGTTTTTAGTGTGTGTGGGTGTTTTTTGTTTTGTTTTTTTAACGAATTAAGGAAAGGATTTGTAGGGCCTATGTTCAGAAACCAGACAGAGCATTACGAGACGTAGATAAGAGGAGATAAGAACGGGAATTTAAGATTGTTTGATTATGAAAAACTGCGCATTTAATTCATTTATTGTCTAGGTTTTCGAGTTTGGGGTGCATAAACGATGCTTTGAGCCGAGGACTGGAGCTTGACAAGCAGTAAAGTCCAGATTCCAGGGAAGCTATTGTGTGCGATTCTGAGATTCTGAAATTTGTCACTATACGCGTCCGAGAAAAATGAATACATTTACTAACGTTTACGAAAGAGTAAACCATGTGAACTGAACGTGACATACTTCTTCAAGGACATCAGTTATATAATAAATAAGACCTAGCTAGAATTGTAAAATCAGTGTTCTTGGCTAATCAAAACAGTCGGTTATGGAAATGTAAATGCCCTGACATACAGAAATTAGTGAACTTGTCGCAAGAATAATCGTCAGCTATATATAAAAACTCTTCATATAACAATGATCATGTGTGTATACAAATGATGTTGTGTAACAGCTTAAATGATTATAAAGTCTTTGGCTCAGAGCTCTTTTCCTTATATTTTAATATACACTACTCCGATACTGCCAGAATATCATTTTGTTTTTGAGTTCCCTAGCTAGCCATAAAACAAAATGTTTTATGGGATTACTGACGATAAGTTCCTGGGACCATCATGCTTCCAGATTAACTCGGACGTCATCTATACTTGACATATGTTTGAAAGGCATTTCAAAAATTGGTGGTCGTGAAATCTCCAAACACACATGTATTGGCTTTTATGTAAAGGCTGTCGCCATCACAGGTATGTCCTTTCACTCGTCTGTAACCGGTCCACAAATGTCACAGGGTCCATCAGCATCTAGGGTGTTACATAGAATCCCAGGTGGAACAGCGCTTCTTGGTTATATGGAAGACTTACTAGCTGTAAACCACCCGCATGGAACAAAGGCAGTGAAATACATATATATCAACCTTCGCTGGATGTAAAGGAAGGTACAGATTCTCCAGATGGTACATCTTGCCTGGACTTGTACTTGAACAGGGGACCACAATCGTTCCTTGTCACGCCGAATTTACGACAACAGGGATAGTTTGGGTTCTTATATTGTGAATATATCCCTACTTGGATAGCAATACACCGAATTGTCCTGCATATGCCGTATACATAACTCGCCTTGTAGCACTTGGTAGATCCTCTGTGCTATGTGATGATTTTATTGAACGTTACAAGTTAATTCTGCAAAAACTAATGTGTCAAGGATATTCCATCAAACTACTTCACTATAAGTTTCGTAAAGTTTACAATGAGTATGCCTTTCTTGTTAGTAAACGCGGAGTTAGTGTTCAGATCCTCGGGGACCCTACTGCATAATTGTGTCTATTTCGGCTTATCCCGGTGATAGAGGCTGTGTGTTCATCGTGTTGAGTATCATCGCCACGTTGGATATATGAACAGTTGCAATCAAAGTGCATCTGAGATACATATTTGACCATCCGCTCCATAGGCCTATATACTAAAATGCTATACGATTTGGACAGGGATTTTATTCATCTGTCTAGAACAGTCACTGCGTCTTTTCTTCATCATTGAAAACTGTTCATGGCTTCTCTTTACATGAATGCATCCTAATTTTTATATCTTATATATGTACTGAGTTCATTAGTGATTTGTGGATATCTGTCGTTTTTGGAAGGTTGTGATTTTTTCCACAAC
The DNA here is from genome assembly GCA_016165875.1 of Acanthopleura granulata. Taxonomy (NCBI): domain Eukaryota; kingdom Metazoa; phylum Mollusca; class Polyplacophora; order Chitonida; family Chitonidae; genus Acanthopleura; species Acanthopleura granulata. Next base: position 6,222,974 of record JABBOT010000080.1, on the reverse strand, counting down.
GCAGGGTGGGGGTAGGCGAGGGGCGTCCAGGGGTACAATGTAATGGCATCGGAACATGGGTAACATGCTTATTACTATATGTTACTTTACATGTGGTCTGCTGGTCTCATTTGCCTATTAGAAGCTATGGTGTTATACACACAGCGTGTCTATTTGGGACCTAGTTTTTGGCTCACGTTAATTTGACACTCGCCCTTTCGTAACAGCGGTTTTTCCGACACTCTCTACTTTGTTAAGCGTTAGAGTTACATATGACACTCACTCTTGTGTTACAATATGGCCACTTGACAAGAAATCTAGTGTTACGATATATTACTTTGACACTGAAGTTGCTAATTTCAGTTGTTTATTAGAAATTATTTCACAACAGTATCTCCACGCGAGATCATCGTTGCGTGTCCGTTTGCCATTCTTTTCTATGTTGTTTGTTACAGTTGCATTTTACCAACCTTGTTTTGAAACATGAGCAATTGTTGGTGAAACTCCCTCGCTTTAACCACATCATCCATAACATGGTTTGCTAAACAAGTAGCCCTAACAGGATAGATAAATGTTGATTGGCTGTTGTGTACTTGATGTACATGTACGACAGATTATTTATTTATTTATTTGATTGGTGTTTTACGCCGTACTCAAGAATATTTCACTTATGCGTGCCTCGTATGGACGTTAACGATGTAGGCTAATAAGCACAAAATAGGTTTGATAAACAATTTTATGGGATAATTTATTATTTATAAGACCATTGACAAGGATGACAGCCGTTGTGGTAAATTCCATTAGTATCAGGATACCAGGAGTAGTATTGACATGGTAAATAACAAGTTTTCCCATGTTTTGTTCATACAGGCCTTGTTTATGTACGAATACCTATACAATATTACATCATGTAGCCAGGGAGCTAGCATGACAATTCTGACTCCCTACCCCGAAAGCATCAACCCGGAGAGTACTATCTCCACCATGGGGGCCGCCGTAGTTCAGTCGGTTAGCGCGCTAGAGCAGCGCAATGAACCAGAAGCCTCCAACCAATGCGGTCGCTGTGAGCTGAAGTCCATGCTGGCTTCCTCTCCTGCCGTACGAGGGAATGTCTGCTAGCAACCTGCAGATTGTCGTCGGTTCCCCCCCGGGCTCTGCCCAGTTTCGTGCCACCATAATGCTAACCACCGTCGTATAAGTGAAATATTCTTGAGTAAATAAATAAATAAATAAATAAATATCTCCACCATGACTGGCAGCAGCTTTGTCTAGTGTGCGTAATCTACAAAACTTGATCTCATCAGTAAATAGTCACCACCTCACCAGTCAGATGGTAGCAGAGCGTGTTTTACGGTATGTAACTCTTGTGTTACAGTGATTAGCAGTGCTCCTGTCCTTAGAATGCTTTTTCGTTTAAAATGGGCAAAAATTGGTGCTGCGTTATGTGTATGGTATACAGGTAAACAACCACTCAGAGAAGGACAAGGGTTTTGTAATACAGTTGGCTCGGAATACAATACAAACGTGCTCTAAGATCAGGGGAGGAATTAATCTGTCATTATCCCGGTTCCCAGTTCCACCGAAGAGACTTGACCGGGATACATATAACAAAAACTTCCTCACATGAACCGGAAACCGTTAAAATAACGACTGACAAGCCATCGACTTTGCGCTTTCGATAGCCAAGGCTCAGGTTCTTGCAATCCATACACAAGCACTGATAGAAAACACATCATTTCTTAATGGCTATGTTTTCTTCTGCGGAAAATGACAGCCCATGAAGGTCCTAGTTTTAAAGCGAGAGGATGTTTGCATAAATGATATCAGGTCTACTGAGTCTGATGAAATATCAGGATGCAGTATGTTAGCTTAACCAGCTCGCCAATTAAAACACTGAAGTTTGTTTCATTAGTAATTTACACCTTGTTACCTGATGAGCTCTGATAATTACTCAGTATCTCATCCCTAATGAATTCCCTTTCATCTGACGTTTTTTCAAGTAACATGCATCCTGCCATCGGAATATCAGACACCGGAGTATATATATATGTATGTCTTGGCAGGGTTTTGGTTGTATAGTAAAATTCATAATTGCTTACGCAAGGTTTCGAAGCGATTAGTTACAAAATATGTGCTTTTTAGTTTTTTGATTAACGTCAATGTAATAAAACCACGCCTTCGTCAGAAGATGTTCTTAGGCTGATTTGTGCCTTTCTTCTTGAGAGTCTCCTCTAGTTTCCTCTATACGTTACAAGTAACATTTTTGTTGAGTTTCCCATTACATTTTGAATTTAAAACAGCAAAACAAATATCCACGGCTGTCTGGTATTGCGAAACGAGAGACGGTCTGGAAAACTTTGGTCTGTTTCATATAATGAAAATCTCCGCGTGTGTTAGCGTCTATTTATTTACAAACTGTAAAGTGTTATTTTCGAAGTATGGAATCTGCGTCTATTTCAAACGAAAACATTGGAAACGTTCTAACTCTAATATACTACAGTGCCAATAATGCTACGGTCTGTGAGAGGTCAATAAGGCCAAACTGTTTGTGTGACGCCGGTCTGTTGGTGTATTTAATGGCCGAACGCTGTTCCGCGTTGCGGTCTGGTAGCGTCCTGAAATGTGAAAATGTCGACGGAATTCTAGACCAGCACAGCGCTGAATGTAGAAGCTGCCCCATTATTTGACTTCTCTGTGATTTAATCTCAAGGGAGATGAACTCAACACAATGTCCAGCTCTGTATAGACAGAAATCGGAGACATGTACAAGCCAAATTGACTTCAATCCACAATTTTGTTAACCAAAGCAATAAAATGACTTTACGGCCAATGTAAGCCCACTGCAATTAGCGAGAGCCTTTAACAACACAAAAACTGTTCGGGTTATCGTCTCAGCACGGCAAGACCTCACCGCCCGCCATCCCTAGTTCTCTGAAACACAACACACATGAAGTTATACGTGACAGGGGAGATTTGAACATTCCTCCGCAGTGATGTCACACTGGACATCACTACATTCGAGCACGGGACTTCTGTAACGCTTGGCTTCAGTGTATCTATTAAAGGCTTAAACATTTGAGGTAACGAGGGTCTCTCACCAATAATTCAACGACGTAGCTCAAGGCAAATAAATAAAGCTTTGAATAGTCTTGAAAAAACAATTTCGTGGGCTTATCCTTTGTTTTATTTATTTATTTTATTTATTTAAATCATTAGTGTTTTACGCTGTACTCAAGAATATTTCCAGGCAGATTCGGTAGGAAACGTACTACCATCAGCATACTGGTGACGGACCTTCCCACGTACAGCCGGACAGGAAGCCAGCTATTTGCTGGATGCATGGTAGGGAAAATAGCCATTGCCCTCAATTCCAGTTGTACTAGGAAAGATCACTTTAAATTACAAGGGGCTTAGTATGTATTAAAAGTGATAAGAACATGTTATTAGGCGTCTCCCTGCCTGTTTAATCTGGAGCCCAACAAAAATGTGTCCCATATACCTCACAGTCAGCCATGATGCATATAATGTCATGTCCCGAGAGCATCAACGCGACAAGTACTACCTCAACGACATAAAATGGCAGCCATTGTCTCTTCTGTTTGCGCAGTCTACAAAGGAGAGTTGAGAATATAGACTCCATCACATGAAAAAAATACGCTTGGTTGTTGGTAAGCCATCCTGTAAAGCGATCAGCAGTGCTCTTACCCTAGAATGTTTTTGTGTTTTTAGGGAATTGACGAAACGATTTGCTGGGGTTGTTTACATGGCACACGAGGAAACTGCCGCAGAGAGACTGGGAAAGGGGTTATAGAGATGGAAAAGAAAAGAGTACGAAAGAGCTTTCAGGCCAGGAGAATAATTAATCCATGGTATTATCGAAGCTCTCATTTCTATCGTAGAGAAACAACTAAGATAACAAAAACCTCCTTAGATGACCTGGAAACCGCTAAGCTAACCATTGAAACGCCATCGGCTGTGATCATTGAACAGCCAGAGTTTGCATAAGGGTTACTGCGCAAGTTCAAGTAATTCTTATAGCTGTACTTGAAGACTTTTCATTTATTACTGGCTATGTTTTCTTGTGCAGAAGATGACAATGCAAGTCCTTTGTAAAAATCGAGAGGAAGTTTACATGTCAGATCACCATCAGGCCGTGTTTAACGAACTCATCACAAGATTCAATATGTTAACATATCATCTTGCTAATTAAAACACGTGAGCATATCATACATGAATGTCCAGTTGCACCAATGTAACCGATCAAATTTGCCATAGTTTTATTTCATGACATCACAAAGAGGTCACATTTGCATTTAACTGACGACTTAACAAATTACACCCTTCGGTGCATGATCATTTCACAAATCAGACTATTTAATTGTTGAGATTCCAATACTGTTCCATTGGTATCTATCAAAACAAAGGTATGCGTCGAGAATGTTACCACTTAGCTTGTTTCAAAGTACCTTTTAGAATACTTAGGAATAATAGGCCTGTGGTAAGGGAACTCTTGAAATAAAAGTCCTGATATTGTCATCACCTGCTGGTCAAAAATATAAAATGTGCAAAAGTTGCGAAGATTTTTTTTTGTATCTTATTGCTTTACGCTGAACTCAAGAAGGTTTCTGGCTTAATTAAATGCTACGCTTAACATTATAATTAAAAGGAGACTCTGGAATAGACATTTTCAGCTTGACATGTATCTTTCTCTTCAAAACCTTCCACTTTCTAAGAAAAACAAAAGAAATTCATAACAACTATCCATCGCTATTTGGTTTTCCGAAATGGGAAAAATAAGGGTATATAACGGTTCATTCATATCCAATGCTTTGGCCAGTTCGCAGGTCATTTGTGAATAATGAAAATGTCTGTGTCACTTCGGCCTGTTAGCTTCTTGAATTCAGACATTTTAGCACCACGCTCTAATCGATTGCCCGTTTAAACATTAGGTACTCGTTTCGAATGATGAGAACGCTTGTGCTGCACTGGTCTGTTGTTCACAAAGTATTAGATTACTCGCAATGCTCTTGTTTGTATCTCAAAGCTCTCTAAGTGATTGTGACCTACTGGCGTCGAAAATGGTAAAATAAATGTCTATCTTCTGTTATATTACAATGTTACACTGCTTTATGTGGCAAAATGTGCTCAGTGCTGCGGTTTGGTAGAGCGCTGAATTGTGAAAATGCAAATCGTATTCGATTTCGTGAGAGCTTTAAATAGAACATTTATTTGACTAGTCTGGGGTGAAATATCAAGGGAGATCCACTCAGCCCAGCTCCGGTTCTCTACAGATTAAAATCCAATATAAGCCGAATGGACTTTTCTCTCTAAATGTGCTTAACCAGGATAGTGGTATCATTGGTGGCGTGTAAGCCCAGTACTATTAGGAAGAATCAGTAGCAACCCGAAAACCGACCAGGTTATCGTCTCAGTTCGGCAAGACCTATAGTTTTTCTCAAACACAATACAGGAGGATTTAGCCGTGATCAGGCAGACTGAATAATTTTTCTACGGTGATGTCACACCGGACACATCTATGTCAGGATATAGTAGGCCTGGCATTGACCCGTTACGCGGTCATATAATGGTTCATTTATATTAGTCAGCTCTTGTTATCACACGACAGTTCTCTATGCCTGCAGCGTAATTTGGTAGTCTGGGGAAATCTGGAAGGACAGACGAATATGACAGCATGCATAATGAAATTTGAGGATAAAATGTTGAACCTGGATGAAACAGTGTAGTACGCCGGAAATACCAGTCAGGGCAGCGCTTCAGGTTTGCCAGCGGACGACCGATTGAGCATGACTGTCATGGCTCATATGTTAAGATTTGTCTGATTAAATTCCTGAGGCTAAACCATTCAGCATAAACTAGGCTGTGTCCACCTTCGTCATCACATTATTATCGCATAGACTACCAATATTTTATCGCCCAACAGCGTTTCAGTCTTTTAGTGAAAATTAATACCTAATTTTTTAACATAGCTATTCAGGAAGATCTTGTCTCGAGGCGAATGTACGTTGTTATCTGTTATTCAATAAAAAATAAAAGAGTTCAGTAAAGAATCAACTTATCCTTTTTTGTGGCACCGCTGTCAACTCCATCCAGAAAGCGGACCCCAGCACAATTTTGGTATTATTAAAAAAATTCCCACCCACACAAGATCTCTTCAAACGAGAGAATCCATTCTCTTGTTGAGGGTTTTCCTCGAGAACTGCGTTTAATCGCGCGATGGCACGAACCCATTGCCTACGCAGCAATTACCCTCACAGTAGAGCGATGAACGTTCTTCTTTCAAATGGCTCTCATTCTCAGTTTTTATATGTCATATTTTTCAACATCAATATTCATTTATAGTTTTTATTTATAAAAAGATCAATCCACATAGTTTTGGTATGCAACCTGATGGTTTTACTTCCCTGGATGTCAGTGATAGTCGCTAACCATGGTTCTTCAGCTGCCACCCTCTCCCAGTTCCCACATTATCTGGCTATCAAAGCTACCCAGCTTGTACCAGTAATTCGCTATCGTCCGCCAATCCTCGAGTGGCGCATGATCAATTAAATACGACGATAGATGACCTGTTTTACCAGTGTGCTTACATGGTCAGCCAGTCTGCTTGTATCTCTTGGGTTCCTCTTGGGCTCAAATCCAAGCCCACTTCCAAACAAACCTGGTGTCAAATGGCAGTTCCTGAGGTCTCTAGATACGGCATTTGGGTTACGAAATGAATAAAGATGTACTGTACTTCTTACGTCATATTCAGAAGCAAATTAATTATAATTGATTGTTTTGTTACGCTCCCGGGTTCTTTCCTCTTTGATAACACAGAGGTCTCTTTACTTTTTTGGCTTCTTTTAGTAATCGCATGCCTCCTATAAATCACAAATACGCTTGCTTGCATTAAATATTAAGGAAGACATAATTTAAGTTTGATGATCCTTGCAAAAGTAAATCGGGCATTCGCATGGAGTCCTTAGTAATAATCAGACAATAATAACAGATATATCAAAAATGAATAATGTATTATAAATGAAAATTATTAATGAACATTGATGTTGAAAAATATGACATATAAAAACTGATAGCAAGAACGCTAGACTTTACACAAGTTGTACACGCACTATTTATCACAACGCTGTAAGGATACTAAAACCCCTCGAATGTAAAATTTCACAATGTGCCTTGTGTTGTCCAAAATATTTATCAAATGTTGCCATATATATATATATTTTGAGAGCTGAACGACTGCCGGTCTCACAAAAGCTTTTAAAGTTCACATATCTTTAATATCAATCAAAATAAAGAATAAGTTTGAAAAAATCAGAGTTGTTTTTCAAAATGCTATTTTATGTGAATTTTCAAAGTTTGTCATAGTTTTTTGCCCAAGTGGAGAGTTTACTATTTAATTTCAAAAAGGGTTCCAGAGATTTTTAATATTCATCTTAGATTGTTCTGAGTGATGATTTAAAGTTACAAATGTAAACAAAATAGAAACTTTGATGTTATTTTTACTAATTTTTTTAAAAGTAGAAAAGTGTTTTAGGTGAAGTATTTAGCTACATGTGTTCCAAGTTTCATAGCAATATGTTGAAAATTAAGCGAGAAATAAAAGCATTTCACCCCACAACCGTCTAAAAAAGAGAGAGGGAGAAAAGACTAAAACGTCTCGAGGAGCATTATGTCTCACAAAATTCTTCTAATCAAGAATTGGCCTGCCTCCAGTTAGAATGTGAACATTTCAACCTACTTCTGTTAAATTTTAAAAGTTACCATGCTCCATGAAAGTGTAAACTGGTGTTCATCTTGACATTTGTGAGCAAAACCCGCTAGAATATGTTTATTCCCTCATGCAGTGGCACCCTGGTTGGATGATAAAGGCTGCTGTTTTAGCTAATAGGTCTGCTTGAGTAGTCTGCACAAGCAGTCGTACACAATTTGTTGTAGAAGTCAATACACATTTACCAGAGGCACGTCTCTTCACAGCACGAAAACCCATACAGTGAGCTAATCCTCCTAATCAGGGGGATATAAGAAAAAAACAACCGCCTTGATTCACAATATGTTGCACTTTCTGTCAAGTATAAGGTATTTACAATTCGAATTTAGTTTTCACCTGTGAGTGAGAGCACAGATAGGAGAATGGAGAGTAAGAATGTGAAATGAAAAAAATTGACCAAATTTCACCCCTGAGGGGTTCTGGTATCCTTAGCAAATAACCATGACAGGTATGACGTCATTTTCAGAGGGCATCAAAGTAACAAGCACTATCTTCAAACTTATTTGTTTAGAGCCCGTATTTTAAACAACAAGGTCTTCGCAGAAACTGACCCCGTCCAATGAAATCAACCCACACATGTTTTATGGTAAGCCCTGTTTAAGAATGGTCAACGGTGCTTCTGTCCCAAAAACATTTTTGAGTGTGTTTTAAAGGATTAAGGAAGAGATTTTTATAGCTTCCATGGGTTTGTTATCTTTTTATAAGATTCTAGGTACTGACGCTACATGTAGCTGTCACGAGGAAGGTTCACTGTAAATAGCAATAGTACATGTAATCAAACGTGGTAAGTACAACGGTTAACGTTTTGGTCTTATGGGTTATGCTTATGTCCGATGACCTGTCCCAAGAATATTTTAGTGTGTTTTTTTTTAAGGAAGAGGTTTGTATGAGCTATACGTATGCCAGACGGGCAATCTACCACGAAGAGACCGGGACAAAGTCATATGGAAGTGAATAAGAATGGAGGGCATCGGGGCTTTAAGCTTTAAGAGGCAAGGACCATTTAATCCATGGCGTTTTCAAAGTTCTAAGTTCCACCGAACGAAATGGGTCTAAGATAAGAAAAAACGTCCACAGGTGAGCTGAAAGACGGTAAAATACCGACTGACACGCCATCGTCTGGGATCATTGAATAGCGAGCCTGTGTATTAAGTTTACCGAGCAGGTTCTTGTAATTCCTAAAGGGTCCCTGACGGAGGCCAGGTCATTCACTAATGGCTATGCGTTCCTTCTGTAAAACATATATCCAAGTATTACATGTTCCATTTTTCTTTTGATGACAGCACAAGATGCAATATGTTAGCTTCATCTGTTCGCCAATTATGGCATTATGCGAGTTTTACCTTTTTTATCAACGTCAGTGTAGTAAAGACCATACCTTTGTGATTACATGCTTCTAGATTGTCCTGTGTTTTTCTTCTTCAAAGTATCCCCTTACTTCCTGTACAGGTTACAAGTTACATATCACAAAATGAATGTTGTTCGTCTGATGACTTAACAAGTTGCACTATGTTATGGCCGATAATTTCACAATTACAACATGTTAACACTATGATCTTTATGCTGTTTTATGGGTTTTTAGCATTACAAACATATGTTTCGAGAATGGCACAATTTTGCCTTTGTCGTTGACGCTGATGACTTGATTACATTGGACCTGTGGGAAGCAAACTCTTCATGATGAAGTGCTGACACGGTTGGCAATAAAATGTTGACGAAATGTGCAGGTGTTTTGTACTGTAAGTGTACCACTATAGGAGAGAGGAAATGATAAACAAATGGCTTGTTTAACTCTCAGACAGCGACAGACCTTACTCAAGATCAAACAAAGAAACACGTAGACGGTTGAATAAGTTCAATACATATATTTGACAAAATAGAGAAATAGTACAACTGACAATAATGTCCAAAAACTACGGATAATTACAAAATATATACATCCTTACTGATGACAGTGTCCAAATGCAGATAGGCTATTCCGCCTTCCACAGTCGAGTGATAGAAAACCCGTTAAATTTATTTCTATTTGTAACCTTAGTTCGAAAATGCGTATTACATGTATGTCAGTACAATCTCTACGCTATAGCCGAAGAGATAAAATTGAAATGGCCAGCTTAATACACTGACGATAATAATCATTCTTGGAGAGCTGGCCGTTGAAAATGAATGCTTAGGTTTCTACGTCGCACGTAACAATAGGGGAGTTTCGAGTCAGAACTTTTTTGTCGCAGAAGGTAAAAACAGTTCAACTGTGTCATGTGACTTGTCAACAATGTCAGGCAATTTCGTTGATTTTGATTTACTGGTTGCCTGTATTGCCATGTTAGGGAGATACCAATGACCTCTCCTTCAGCCAGGAACTTCTTAAATTAAAAAACTTTCAGCTCATTAATTGCCCTCTTCTATGTCAAGTCTAAGTAACTTTTTTGAAACTTTTCTTAGACGCCCTTGTTATAGTAAATGTAATCAGAAATAGTTGCCTAACATTTTTGACCGGTGACATAGTACAGTAGGGCTTTTCGTATCTTTAACGATAAAAGAATTCGATCTCAAAACTCACCTACTGTTCAGTAATATGATGGTGAGGAATCCCATTTCAAGCCTCACTTGCGACAGGATGAGTCCATGCCGCCAAACTGCTGACAATACTGGAACATCATGATGAAGACACTAGACATGACATACCACCCAATCACATTATACAGACACCGGGCCGACCTGTTCTCTTTTCTTGCTCTGAACTGTCAGTGCTGAGGGCCAAGTGAGGCAGCAACAAGAACAATTTTGAAAGCTTTTGGTATATCCGGATCTTGTATCCTCGACACACTAAGAAAGCTTGTCTCAAAATGAGTTGTGACCGGCTACATTACAGTAGGTGGACAGAAGCTTCGGTTTAAGTCAAAGCACATGTAGCTTCTCTACGCTCCGCAGGCTACGGTACCCGACAAAAGACTATTTGCTACCTTGCAATGTAATAGAAAGGTTGTGGCAGCGAGGTGATTCAACTCAACTCCCTGCTTTGCTGACCCCAGTACCTCGCCGCCTCACTTCGGTACATTCCTGTCCCGCTGCTTCGCCGCCTCTCAGCTACCTCGAGATCTGTTATAAAGGTTCACTGTCGGCTTCCATAGCAGACCCCATGCTAAGTGTTCCATATCACCTGCACCGGACAAGGGCAACAAATAACTGCATACGTAGAAGCATACATAAACGCGATACATAGAAGTTTTGGGAACGAATAATTTGTCTTATACAAGCATTTTTGAAGCCTGATGTGCCGCAAGACAACTTCCAGTCTCTGTATTGGTTATTCGACGTTGTATCTGGAACATTTAGACTTCCGATCACTATGAGAACTCTTCTATGTACATGTACATAGAAGAATGGAACAAATCTTGTATCTGGTTCTTCACCTAGCACCACACTAATTTATGCGCGATGGCTCTCAGTCTATAGATAGATATGATAAGCCTCAATAAAGTGTCCTCGAGTAAAGGTGACCAATTCACGCTTCAGAAGACAAAATAAATATTCTGAGCAATGGCCATCGGCCTGGCCTATGAACGAAATGATGCATCAGTGATTGGGGAGTTGGGGCTATTTTGTTTTGACATGATCTCCGAGTGTGAGATGATCAGGTTCTTCCAGACACAAGACATTGTTAGCAATCTCAATGTATACACATACCTCCCATGCTGATCGGATCAAACCTCTGGTCGACGTAATGGTACACATAAGGAGCCCATTCGTTGAGGAGAATAAGGTCCAAACCAGAGAGGAAAGAAATCATGGACCAAGCTCTGATGTATGCGCCTAAAAAGCAACGAAAATGGAAATGCTTAGTTGATACGTACATGACTGAGCGAGTGACTGAGTACCACTTGGTAGAAAACCCTGCATGCCAGAACTTCAGGGCAGATCTGAAATGACTATGGTTTGTTCAGAGATGGGCTATGGATGGCAATCTGTTCGATTTGCTCCAAATCACCCATACAAACCATAAATATCCTCCGATGGCAAACCATTTCTCAAAAAAGCTGTACATGTATACATTGAAAACTAGGGAAGGTAAGGACGAGTGTGCCGGAGACTAATGCCATCATACTTGATGATGCAGTTGGCAGTGGGTCCACCGGCCTACGGACAAACTGGCAGCAGTTTGGCGAAAACAAGTAAAAAGTTACCTGCAGTTCAAAGAGAGTATGTTATACAATTCTGATTTGATTTGATTGTAACATAGCATCATGTTCAGGACATGTTCATGTATGATACAGATAAACAGATCATAATGCAGGAAGACAAGTGATCTTCAATGACTAGCAAAGGTCATACGAGCGTCATCGACCACTCACTGTCACTCCAACCTCACAAGCAGTAAAAGCGAGAGAAATTTCTTGTCAATGGCCGGGTTTTGAAAGGCAGCTGATAGAAAAGTGATCGGAAGGTAAGCGCCCCCTCACCACATCTGGTCTGCTCCAGTAGATTATGAGGACACATAGGCCTAGTAGGAGCACGTGGATCCAGTGATCTGTATACTCAAACAAAAGACAAAAATCGGCTCATTCCTAGTAGATTCTGCATATAAAAGACGCTTTGTGACTGGGTGGGGGAGGTGTAGGTTGTGGGCATCTTTCTTTATATCACAGATAATAATGCACACCTAGTGCTATTCTAAATTGTGCCAGTGCACAGTAGAGTCATCAAAACCTTGGTAAAATTCCCATATCTGTCATCATAGCATGTTCTGTTCCAGAGAAAAACTTGTACTGTTCTAGCCTAGCTTTTTGCAGCGATTGTAGCTACAAATTATCTGTTGTTTACCCGTACGATCAATTTCATTGCAACGAAAATCATACCTTGATGAAAAGATATTCCAATGTAGATTTGTGTCTTTATTCTTGAAAATCTACCATGATTGTGTACAGTGGTTACAGGTTTCATATCTGTTGTTCTGGCATTTACAACTTGATGGTCTTAGGTTCTTGCATTGGGTAAGAAAAAACAAATATTTGAAAGTTTCTAGTCTTACCGCACCAAATGCAGGAAATGGTGGCACATTTTTCGTCTGTTCTCGTATCAGATGTGAATATAGCAGCGTTGCAATAAAAACTGTTTTTGTGACTTTATCTGATACAAGCAAGTTGTTAACTAGAATATGTCTACGGTGCTCCAGTAAGATACAAGTACAGCAATTGTAAAATGGTCGCATACATGTACGCCTGTTGGCGTTTCAGGTAGCGACTGGCAATGCGAAAATATCCAGTGATACGGCATGAAATAGAGAAAGATCTTCATTTCTTGACTCGTCTGGGATGGACTGTCACCGGAGATCAACTCATGATATTCCTCTGCATTGTACAGATTGAAATCCAACACACTGAAATATTCTTGAGTGCGGCGTAAAACACTCCCCCTCCCATTCCTAGGCCTAGGTGGCCCCACAATAGCTTATTGTACAGGTCGCCAACACAGTTAAGCGGGTAATACAAGGAGGAAAAATGCTTTGAAAAAAATATATCCAGATCTGGATGTGAATATATTTGTCCAAAGAGTTGCGGACGGAGAGGCTTTTCTTGAGCGGGATCTACACATGAATGAGCTGCAGAATGTAACTGATTGTGCCAAGGTCAGGCTTTAAGTTTGAGCAAAATTCTGTCAAAAAAGTTACTGGTATAGCGTAATGATGTGTCTCTCACCAATGCGATCGTTCAAGCCCTGCTCACACTGGCTTCCTTTTCGGTCGTATACGTGGGAAGGTCTACTAGGAACTTGCGGATAGTCGTTGATTTCTCCGAGGCTCTACCCGGTTTCCTCCCACCATGAAGCTGGTCGCCATGAAATACTCTTGAATACGGCGTAAAACACCATTCAAAAAATAACTAAATAAAAGAATAAATTAGATGTGGCGGATGTGGCCTGTTAACAATTGTAAAATTTTGAAATAATAAGCACTTAGGGAAACAAATGAACACAATAACAAATAGGAAACGTAAGTGCGCCTTGCGTTGATTGAATACAGATGATGCTGGCTGCTTGGTATACCTCTTTCCTGTATAATGGCATACAACAGTTTATAAAAAGTAACGAAAATACGTTTGAAATCGAATTTCTTTTGCTTGATATTCCGACATATTCCAAATCTATTTATACCTTGTCGATTGAATACGTCCGGTTTATTGCAGCTCGTTTCTTAAGCTTTCTCATGACTTCTGTTGGCCGCCTATCCGCTCCTGGGTTAGTGTAACGGCTGATACTGATTTATGCCCTGTACACATCTGGTGCTTTGCATATGACCGTTCAGCTCAAGTAATTGAGCATATGTAGGCGTCTCTCTTCTGGTGTCTCTATACATCTGGAAGCCCAACGCACACCTGCTGGTCCCATTTATCACGAAAATTCTTTATTATGAACAAGATCGAAATGACGATTTCGTTCTAAATTAGCTTCAAAATGAAAACGGACGACATCCTAATGCCAATGACCACACATTCTGGTCGTTGATGTGTTTTGTTTATGTGGTTGTTTCTGTAAGTACACCCCAAAAATATACATGCATGCCCAACGTCGGGAGAGTATCGCGTCACTAACATCTGTTTAATACAACTTCTGAACTTATGTATCCTTACATTTCCCTATTGCTTACATAAGTACTGCTCCAGTGGCACATATACATGCATGCCCAATGTCTAGAGAGCATCACGCTACACATCGACCGATCTCTGCAATACAACTTCAGAACTTTCGTCTTCTCGCATTTCCCCTTTTGTGTACAGAAGTGCTGCTCCAAGAGGCAAGTATACATTGCAGGCCCAATGTCGAGAGAGTACACCCATCACGCTACACTCTTCTATGTAATAAAACTTGTGAACATTCGTCTTCACGAATTTCCCCGTTGTGCACATGTATGCCTTTATCATTGTGCAGTAGTTGAAGCAAAAAGCCAAAATTACCCGGGTTCAACTGGAAAACTCTGCATGCACGACAATCTGGCTTAACCATGTCATAAAACCGGTATGCTGACCTCTGTGTAGGACCGTTAAATCCTACCATAAACCCTTTAAGCCCTCATGACAATTGAAAACCAGGTCAGGGAAGGTGACCTTGATTTGTACATGTAGGTCACAGTCTAGGGTCAAGTCTCCTCTACCATCACAACCAATGGCTAAATCCCTGTTTTGCATATCTGGGGATCTCTGGGGGATTTATTTTTTTGATTTGTTTTGTTTTTCTTTCTTCAACCCTATCATCTTTGACAAGAAAAAAAAAATTACATTAATTTTTTAACCCCATCGACGATATTCCCCGTTGCTTGCACATACATACATATGTGCTGATATAAACCAGACAGTTCATCTCTCTGGCATTTCAGCAACCTCCAGTGCACCTGTTGGTAATTGACAGTCGCTGACAGCGAAAACGTCTTGGCCAATAACGACTTCATAATCAATAAAGCGATTCACCGAGGAAATAACGCCCCAGCCACGACCTCGCGATGTTTACCGTGTTCGAAAACTACAGTGTGACCAGGACAAGCAATCTTCTGGGACAGAGTTTCAAGGTCGGACATGTGCCTTTAAAGTGTTGACAGGAAGGGCGCCTTGAGGCGTCCCCCGTGATCTTCCTGATAATGTATAAGATAAAGACAACATGCCCTGTAAACAACCGGGTAAGATATAAAAGAGACAGGGAAGAACCTTAGACAATGCCTTAACAGCTAGATATCAGCCAGTGACAGAAAGATTGTGTTCTATGTTGAATTTTAGACGAAAACTGTCGGCTAGCCTCTGCTTTGCTTGCATCAACCTGGATAAGACGCCTGCTTACCTCCATGTCGTCCTAACTACGCGTAAGCCAAATAGTTCGTCAATATATGGTTCTCTTTGGAAAAGATTCCAGAATATGGCGCTGAACAAAAATCAGATGAATGAACAATGGGGATATACAATATGACATACACATACACCGACGTTCTGCTCTAAATTTGGTTGATGTGGATTCTGTCTTACATCAGGAATTTGTCCCCTCTTGTTGTTGTTGGACTCAGCGTTATGCTTGGTAGAGGTAACATTTGTTCATAACCTTTTTGGTGTTGGGTTCACTCACAAATGACATCATGCAAAGTAAATGATAAACAGTGTGTCTGCCATGCTTTAATTACAGTATTTGGAATTGGCATGACTAAATGCACCAACCTCACTGACGTCAAATAACATTTAATATAAACATATATATATGAATGAATGAATGAATGAATGAATATGACGTAACACCATATTGGCAATGTTTCAGACACATCGTGGAAAGAATATATTCAAACCAGGAGTCGATATATGTGTTCTTAAATGTACCAGAAATAGGCATTACGAATTAGTCGGTCGAATTCGTGAGTTCACAGGCATGCGCAGTAATGTATCTTGTCAAGTTTAGTTCCCGGCACATGTATAGTCAACATTTTGCTTCACTCTTGGCAATATATAGTCGTGTGAAGGAAAATGCAACCTTCCCCAAAAATCCAGGAACCATTCATCTGCCTATCTCATCCTACAATACATGATTAAATCTTTGCTCTCTCCTGGGATCTCAAGAGATTTTCTTATCATTTATGAAACAAAAAGTGTTCGATGAAATCTACAGTCTACATGTATATTTTCAACCACTTTTGTCCTCTGTTGCGTGTACCTTCATGCAATGGTATTGAGTGGACAACATAATATTTCATCGGGTGCTTGTATAATGTACACACCTTTCACATTTCAACGGGCTTTGATGTACTTGCTGGTAATTGACACTCGCTGGCCACTGAACAGGTTTGGAGAGTAATGAGTTCATAGTCAATAGAGCGATTCATTGAGGGAATAATACCTTAGTCACGATCTCGTGATGCTTTCGAAAAGTATTTATGATAATATGCATAGCGATCGTAAACTATCGTATGGCGGGAACAAGCAATCTTCTGGCTAGAGTTTGGTCACGCATGGAAATTCTTAGTGCCGATAGGAACAGCTTCATACGTCCTCCGGGAACTTCCTCATGTTGGAAAAGATACTAATGACAGGCTTGCTAAACCTAGATCTTCTGAGCAGGATAGATAAAAGCGATAAGAAAGGAAACCAGGCAGTGGCTTCACAGTTCGGCATCAGCCAGACACAGGAAAGGTATATTCTCAGGCGTGCTGTTTTGGCTTTAACAAAAATGTCGGCCAATCCTAAAGCAGATCTCCTCATTGTTACTGCTGCAGAGATATCACGCCTGTTTCTGTTCATGTCGCCACAACCAAGTGCACGTCACACGAGGGGAAGTTCAGCAGAAATGTTCTCTTTTGGCAAGATTCTAGAAGATGACGTTCAACAGTAATCCACCAAATAAACAAAAGGGATATACAAGATGATATACATGTACAGCGACTTTTTTTTCTAATCTGGCTCACATGGCGACTGCCTATCACATCGGGAGATGATTGGATCGTGTTGTTGTTGTTAGAATGCTGAATTGCATGTTTTCGCCGTGGGGAATTAAGAGACAGCACATGATCTTGCATTTTACACGTATTTGTTTCTTAAACGTGATAACCACGCAGTGTCTTGAGTAATTCTAGACCGGCCACATCTAATATATTACAGTTAATATCAAGGCATTTCTAACTATTAAATTCAGCTTAAGCCATGGTACTAGGGGTGGTTTAAGTTGGTTTTAGTTAAGTATTTACATGAACAGTTACCATAATGATGAGCTTATAAGTAATTTGACAAGAGGCCGCTGGCCAACTAACACGTTGCCGTCACTGCTCTGTTTTTACTCTCAATGAGGTAGTTTATGTATATGGAGGTGTCCTCTACGGAACTATAGGATAGCTGGTAGCCACACTGATGACTGTTCCATACAGTTAAAGCCAGGCCGGCGGTATATGAATGAATGAGTGATTATGGCTTAACGCCACATTGGCAACGTTTCAGCCATGTCGTGGTGGGCGGTATTTGAGGTACTTAGTATTTAATTTATTTATTTCTTTATCTGATTGGTGTCTTGGTCTGTACTCAAGAGTATTTCACTTATACGACGGCGGCCAACTGTAGAATTTCACAAAAGGACAAACACAAAGAGGGTGCAGGTGAAGCAAGATGTATTCTGGGTATCAGTACAAGTCTACGTGTACATCCATCACTGTTGCCAAGCCTGGTGAAGACCCTTCACTCGTGTCTTAGTCATTGGTACATCTACAACGTGTACATTGTATAAGACACTACATTTTCCCCTCTCTACGACAGAGTTTCCTTTATTAAACAAGAGACAATAATTGAAATTGTCCTTAAGGCTGAATTAAGAGAGAGCACACAGTCTAGTCATAATCAACAGAACTCGAACAATGTTTCCCTTTTTTCAAACGCTACTTGTTAAAAACAATCAAAGGCATATAAACTACCTTGTTACAATGCTGAACAACTGAGAAAGAAAATATTCTCAATATCTCACATAATCTCGCATCCAGACAGGCTTATTTGTGGTCCGTCTTGGCCTATTACAGTTAGCTGCTGCCTATTGTGCTGCATCAGATTCACAAAAATCAAAATGATTAACATTTTGATTTGGAGAAGTAATAAAAGAACATGAAAACTGAGCTAGTCTCTGAACATTCCATTTTTTCCATCAGGAGTTACGTAAGTGTTTGGTTCAACTTTCCTAGTTATCTGTATGGGACTGGAAAATTTACTTTCACCCTTTGGAACATGTCAAGTTCTTTTTACTCTAAGTAAATCACCTGGTTTGAAGGTTTGTGATTTTGCAACTTTGCGTTTTCTGGTGTGTGTAGTGCTTTTTCTTGTTTGGATTTCATGCGTTTGCTTTGAGAAAACTTTTGCCCCATGTAACCCACTGAATAACTCATCGATATTGGGTACTGGGCATTTTTCAACCACTATCGACTCATTGAATTTCCGCAAGTCGACACACACGCGCATTGCATCATTTTTCTTCCACGCCACGACTATCGGCGAGACCCATTCGGAAGCCTCTACGCGCTCAATAACATCCTCAAGACGTTGTAACTCTTCCGCTACATCAGCTCTAACGGCGAAGGCAAGTGGTCGCGACTTGTGTTGTACAGGAGGTTGGTTTCAAACGTATTTTGTGTTTGTATCCTGAAATCAGACCTCGACCATCTGTAAATACTTCTGGAAATTCAGACGATATTGTACAGTCTGTGGCAGAGGGAATTTTGTTACTGACAGTGTGTGGTGTATGTGTTACATGACTTGACCTACTTTTTGTGCTTTGATCAGCTGAATGAGTAGGCGTGGTTTGTGTGAGCGTGACATTGTGGGCAGCAAAACATGACAACGTTTTACCCCTGAATGTTAATGTCTAATGCTTGAATTAAATTTTTACCCAGGAGTGTTGAACCTTGTTTAATAACATACCAGACCATAGTAGTGCATTTTCCTTTCTACTGAACGTTACATTCAAAACACCCAACAATTTCAATGTTATCTGAGGTGTAGGATCTGAATGGTCCTTTGCATGGTTTTAAAGCACCATGTAGAATGTACTTTGAGTAAAGTTTTTCATTCATCAATGAACCATCAGAAGCAGAGTCACCTACCGCAGTCACACTGACATCATTTATTTGTATGTCACACATAATTTTTTTTGACAGGTGCTGCTTTCTGCACGCCTAACACATCGAACGGGCTGTCGTCACAGTCAACTTCTTGTACAACGTGTGCTGGTTTACTTCGACAGATTGCAGGGTAATCTCCGAGTTCCTGACAAATAGCACATGTGTTACCTTAGGCTGGGCAGTCTTTATCATTGTCATGATGGCTAGAAGATCCACATCTGTAACATTGTTTTTTCTTCTGCCCCGATTGTCCACGTTTCCTTTCTTACCAGTTGGACGAGGCTGGACGTTGACATTTTAAAAAGAATTTGGCGGTCTTGAATCCGCTCCGAAGGTCTGTGCCTCTTTGATAGCAGTTTTAACAAGAGGGGCGAGCTTAATGGCGCGATGAAGTGTAAGGCCAGGCTCCATGAGAAGACGTTCCCTGGTACGAGAGCACGTAGTTTTCTCTACCAGATGATCGCGTATCATCTCATCTCCCATATTACCAAATTCACATGTGACAACAGCACACGTAATGCCGAAATATATGTATCGACGGACTCCCCGGGATGTTGACCTCTCAGGCGGAAACGATGGCGCTCAGCAGCCAAGTTCACAACAGGTTGAAACCTGTTTTGTAAAGTTGCCAGGGTTCGTCGGGGTTAACCTCCGAAAGGGTGTAAAATACCGGCTGTCCCTCGGCTCCAATGCAGTGTACCAGTATAGCTCGTTTGCGTTCAGCTGATACGTCTTGTAGACCCGGAGCGAGCGTGTAGTTTTCGAACAGCCGCCTGCATTGGGCCAATGGCATGTGTGGTCTTCCTGGTGTATCCAGAAAAGTCACCGGCGTTGAAAAATCTGCGGGTCGCCATGATACCAATAATGTACCAGAGGTGTGCAAATTTCACCCTCGTCGTCAGTTGTAGTATTTCAGGAAAGGACAAACACATAGAGGGTGCAGATGAGGCCAGATATATTCTGATTATCAGTACAAACCTACGTGTACATCCATCACTGTTGCCAAACATGGCAGAGACCCTTCACTCGTACGTTAGTCACTGGTACATTTACAACGTGAACATTGAATGAGACACTACACCAGCATTATGGTGGGAGAAGCCTGAGTATTTAATGCATGTGTTATGCTCTCGTCATGTTTTTATTTCAGTAAAGAGCTGACATGATTTACAGCATAAATCCGCGACGTCAGATCCGGATTTGCCAGAGTTTGCATCGCACTGAGCGGTTTTTCACCGGCGCTATACAGAAACGTGATAGTTGACTGTTCGGTTGTTCAACTTTTAAATTCGTCTTCAGTCTATCCGTGAAGCTTTGAATTAAGTTGTTGTGCAAATTAGCCTACTTTAATATGGTTTCTATCCTCCTTATTTCTGATACCTTCTTGTGAATATTAGAAACCAAGCGGTTTTTGTGAGGGGAATCTTTGTACCTGAAGTTATGCAGACTGTCTGTATTATAGTATATATGTTATCTTATAGCAATCATTTTTTTCAGCTAGTGACTTATTCATTTGTTAAGGATGCACGAAGGCGCTAGTACAAATCAAGCCAAAGAGAAGGCATAATGGAAATTCTCTTGCTTGTATTACTTTTGCAGCATTATGCTTAGTGACAATGACATTTGAAATAACAGATTGATCTGTTGTTTATATATGTTTAATGACCTGTATTGGGGTCACGTGACTGTCATTGAGACTATCACAGGGATTAGCCAATCAAACCAGAAGTTGAAGTGATATGCCCCCTTGTTTAATATACTATGTGTATAACGACACCACTTTGGCATGACTTTTGAATGGCTGACGGGTGGTGGGTTATGTTTGAGGACACTACACAATTCTAGCTATGTGTAGCGCTGGGACAGTCAGCATTCGGCATCGGCGCAAGCTTAATCTCTTATCTTCTCCCTACCATCCATAAATGAACTATTTGGAGACTCTGACGAGCTACACAAAAGTGTGTAAATCGTGGAGAAACACATCGTTTTCAGCTGTGAAGCTGCAGTGTTTGTATACTACCTAAAGTTCTTTCTGAACACTCATACACCTACAAGTGTGACGTAATCCAAGAAAGGAGAAAGGAGCACACGGTGGGGGACCCTTTTATCAAAGGCGAGAAGGAGTTTTACGAGATTCCCATTCTGCCTGAAAATGTACTGTCGGTATATGTGGGTGAAAATATATTGTTTCATTATATTCACAAAGTTAATATTTAATTTTAGTACTTATATGTTTTATAATAAGACATGTTATCAATGTAGACAAGTGTTTATGTCTGTGTAGTTTGTATTACCGAGTATGAAAATATGTATTGGGTTTCGATATGTATGTGATGTTTGTGCTATTTTGGCAGGTTTTTAAAACCTCCCGTTTGCGTTTTTTTAGAATTTCTGTGTTATAGTTATCACTTCGGAAGCCATGTATTCATTATTTTTTCGGAGGAACAAAAACAATATTTGCTTCGCCTTAAGATGGTTTTCAAATTTTAAAAAAATCAAAACTATAAGGACTTTAATTTGTAAAGTGTGTTTTGAGCTGAAAACTATACAAATTTATACACAGGTGACTTTTACACCATCGAATCCGAATCAGGAAGTTCAGTTTTATCTCTTGTACTGTTTAGGTTCTCTCGATCTCTTCAGTAAATGAACATGACTAGTGTAATAGATTGATCAGAATTGTGTAATGCAAAATTAATCAAACAATTATTCACTATATGACCTCTAAAGAACTGAAGACCTAGAGTTAGAAATGGACCCCTCACCAGGTGTCATTGCTAAATGGCTTCTCAAATAGCCTCGTAATTCCATGTATACAACACGCTCTTGAAAATAGAGACGCGGACGTGGCCAACTTCATTACTTAGTAGTTCTGGAACATTAAACACCCCTGGAGGCATGTCTGGCTTAGAAATACTGTCGCTAGAACTACTGACATGATTGCACTCATGTTTGTGCCATTTACAGAAGGATTAGATCAAGTTTATCAAAAAGAATCGTCACTGCCAAAGTTACAATAATTTCATTTGGTTGTGATTTGACAAAATATACACCAGGGATCTCTTACTGAGAGACAGATTGGGGGAATTTAAAGGGTTATAACTCTCGCAAGTCAACTGACCCAGTATCATGTTATCAAAGAATGGCAAATCTAGCATTGACTGAGGCACGAACACTACTAATGAAGCTTTTAGGATAAATAATCCCCCCCCCCCATGAGGTATACACGCATCACTGCGGTAACCTGTATGTCACATGCACTTAAAACACTGTTGCCATACATGTGAAGTCAGTGGAAGGAATTATTAATTAAATTAACTGTACACAGTGAGGGTTTTCTGAGAATATATACCTGTACCACAAATTACATCGTGTTGAAAATGTGCCATTGTTCCGACATTATATTTACATGTAGAAGTTACTAGGACAATTAATCAGAACTCAGTTGTCATATACAAACGGATATAAGTGCTTTTAAACCACAATTATAATATGTTTGAATTAGATCTTTGGGATAAGTATTATATCACCTCGGATTAGATATCAGGAATTGGTATTGCTTTGGCTATGTGCAGCTAGCAGAAGTGGGTAGTGTGAAAGCTATGTTCACATGGTACGGGATGACATAGCGTGAGTTATGTTCACATAGTAGGGAATGGCATAGCATCAGTTATGTTCATATGGTAGGGAATGGCATAGTGTCAGTTATGTTCACACAGTAGGGAATGGTATAGTGTCAGTTATGTTCACATAGTAGGGAATGGCATAGCCTCAGTTATGTTCACATAGTAGGGAATGGCATAGTGTCAGTTATGTTCACATGGTAGGGAATGGCATAGTGTCAGTTATGTTCACATGGTAGGGGATGTCATATCGTCAGGTATGTTCATATGGTAAGAGTGTCAGTTATGTTTACATGGTAGAGAATAGCATAGCCTCAGTTATGTTTACATGGTAGGGAATGGCATAGCTTCAGCTATGTTCACTTGGTATGGAATGGTATAGCGTCAGTTATGTTTACAGGGCATGGAATGGTTTCACCACTGACCGGTTCAGAATGTATGGTTTAGTTTCACCCCAGCTCGGATCAGATCGCATGGATTGATTGCATCTGAGCTAAGTTTAAATGGCAGGAATTTATCAGGTTGAGTGTGACATCACGATGATTATGGTTTATCAAAGATATGTCTTCAGATACTTTACAAACTTTTATGCTATGATGTCATCCTCAATCGCCAGTTCTAGAATTTCAGAAACTATTCTGAGTCCCTTTTTCAACAATATTCCAAAAACCACAGATAGGACAAGACAGACAGAGATAACAAATCCTTTTATCTTACACAAATTAAATATTAGAGAAACACAAGGAGATCCTTTGGAAAAAGAACCCTAGAGGTTGATCCATCATGCAAGGTGGCTATAGAGATACTTCTTTTGCATGGCACTCCACTCGGATCAGTGTACATGTATTACATGGTAACGACGTTGTTAAAAGCTGTATTAAATCCCCAAGGGAACAAACAACATGAAAGATCATACAGCATATTTCAATTTCAGTACTTCAAAATATTTGTTTTTGGTTTATCCAGACAGATATCTTACTCAAAAAAGATCGTTCTCAATGATAAAATCTTTGGGGTTTTTTTTAAAGTTTTTAGTAAAAGGGGAGAGACAACCGTTGCCAACACACATCAACAGTTACTTTAGGTTAATATTTATCGATCTTTTTTTTTCGAGAAGCCAAAAAGGTGTTTCCCTGGTAAATATATGTAAATTGCCTTCTACGCAAAAAACAAACTAGAAAACAATCGATTTGTTGAAGCAACCAGCGACAGGTCCTATGTTCTTCCGAAGCCATTCTAGTGACCTTCGACTACCTGTCTACATTCATTACATCTCCATAAATGACGCACAGCTTTCCTAACCCCATTATGGAGAATGACATAAACTTCGTAAAGGAAATAGACCAATTAACACTTTGTGGGTACATGTAACAGTTTCACATAACATCTCCGAGTGACAAAATAATTTAAAGTTGTAAATCCTGGGGAGGTAGTGTGAACAAAACCCTCGCACACAACCAGTATGTGTGGGCTCAGCATTGGAAACCACTGCAAAGCATCTTCAATCCATGCTAGAAATGATTTACCACGTACTAAACATGAATCCCTCCGAACAATTACATGTGAACGTAATCTGCGCAGTGGGGCCGGTAAAATCATAGTCATTGTTTTAAAAATATACTCCTTAAAGTTTAATAATTATTCTGTTTTGATATTTGATATTTCTTAGACATTTTAACTTTGATTTTCTTAGCCAGAATCTCCATGGAATAACCTTTTCATTTCATCAGACTGATCTGGGAAGCCAAAAACTGTAAGGCTTACCCCACTACCAATATTAACCTAGAATATAACGAAACCCTTACGACACATGTTTTATAACTAATTTCTCAGTTTAACGCATAATGGATTTCAGTGAAATTATTTATTTATTCGAATCTATGTTATTTAGCCACATATATTTAGCTGGCTGTCGTTAGTGCATTAACTAGAACAAAAGTGTCAGATTTGTGCGAATAAGCATGGATAGACTCTCTAAAACATAAAAGTCTGTCATATTCACTCATTTATTTGGAGTTTTACGACGTGCGCAAGAAATTTTTGCTTGTACGAGAGCGACCAGCATTATGATGGGAGGTTATCGGTCACTAGAGAAAGCTAGCACGAGGTAAAGTCTTGTAACTTGTCCCTAAAGGTACACGACAGTATAGAGGCTGCTTGTAATGCACTAACAAACTTAGTTCAGCCACACAAATGTAGTTGAGCCGGGCTAGAGTGCAACTAGTATCTTAAGTGCTGTCTCGAAAGATCGCCACTCCTCACAAGTTAATCGGGGTTATTATCATGCACCAAAAAAATAAAAACACCCGTCGATATAGGGTTGTTGTTTCACATAACTTACACATATTGTTTCTGTGATTACATTTTTCTTACTTCAAACCCATATGCCATAACGTCGGAAAAAAAACTTTATGTCTCAGGATGTTCCAATATGAGTTCAGAGATATGACGCCACAATGTACGTGGTAAACGTTTGCATTCCTTCCTCACGCAACAACACGAAATGACGTCATACACTCGACGTCTTGGTATTTTTTGTGTAACCTGATACCGCTGAACCTTATTTCGTGCCTCTTTCAAATTATTTGAATGCTGCGCATTCTTGGCATTTTACTCGGTACGAAACAAGGTTCAACGATATCGGGTTACACAGCAAACACAGCTATAGCAGTGTTAAAACCTTAATTCCCTTCCAAGAAACTATCTGGCTAGTTCAAAATGAGAAAATGGTTGCTAAATTTACTTTATTACACAGTTCATTTCAGGCATTACGTTGAAGATATTGTCGATAATTTCACTGAAGAAACTCAAAAATTAATTGTGAAAATTGCTGGTATGTTGGTATGCCTGTGCATTGTGACAGCCTCTGCGTGCTTATTCGGAGGCGCCCCTATACATGTACTTGGGGTCTTAAACGTCCGGATATCTGTACTTAACCAAGTCAGCTCTAATCGCACACCATTCAACCAGTCCGGTACCAATCCTGACCGAAATGTAGCTACCATCCTGTTATTATGTTTGGCGTCAAATCATTTGTCTCTTGAACGGCCCTTCCCTTCCTAGTGTGACTTAGAGGTCACGTGATGGTCTGCTGTCCTCACGTGTTCCCACAGCACACACCAGCATCTCAGCAGTATAACCGTTATGTGCATGGTAATCATGATGTTAACTGGTTTAGCCGCTCTCTGGA
Source organism: Acanthopleura granulata (assembly GCA_016165875.1). NCBI lineage: Eukaryota > Metazoa > Mollusca > Polyplacophora > Chitonida > Chitonidae > Acanthopleura > Acanthopleura granulata. The sequence continues at coordinate 6,196,785 of JABBOT010000080.1, read as the reverse complement.
GGCGGCTTTCATTAGCACCAGAATATCTCCCCTTACTTGGGATATATACATAATTGACCTCTTTGTGTTGCCTGCATGTGAGTCCTGCCATCAAGTTATGGAATTTGTGGAACTTAAAGGAAAGTCAGCTGGTTTTGCATTCTTAGTTTAACAGGTGTTAATAGGATTAAGACTTTTATATCTGAACTATCGGGCAAAGGCCAATAATTACAGAGACCATACCTTGATAACACTCATTCGGTCCATCTACTCAGTGCACTACGGTAAGGAAAGAAAATATATAAAATTTCATCCCAAATCTGGAAAGACTTTGTCAATGATTTCCCGTTACATTTATTTCTATAGTCTGGGCAAATGTATTGGATATAGAAACAGTTGAAATAACCAGCACAGTTACGTTGTCTGCGAAGCTGGAAGAGAACTGTAACGCTCTGTCATTCGATAAATTCCATGAAGGGAAAACGAATTGTACGTGATCTTCATCCGCATAAACAGTTCTAATCTAAGACGGAAGTCATGCAAGGGTTCATTATGCAAAGAGGTCATCAGGTTTGTTCTGACATAATGGGTTTTGTGAAACTGTACCACCAAGCTGGCTTTGTTTTCGTTCCCATAGATCCACGAAAGGATAAACTATTTCTGGTTGGATGTGTAGAGCGTGAACACGATCATCAGACGTGTTAAGGACGACATTGTGAGTGTGTCACACAGTTATTGTTCAGAGAAAAACATTACTAATTAGCACAGCATTGTGGGAAATACCCTGTAATGATCACTGTACCCTATTGTGTTCAACCCATTCAATTGGGGGGAAGAATCCAATATGTAATATAATCTGCCTATCACTGTTATCAACTGCTTGTCATAATTGCATTATTCCCTAGACTGATGTCCAGCTGGAATTAGTCCAGCGCTGCATGTTGCTGACCGGTGTAAACACAAAGAGTTCTCTACAAAGAAATGTCATAAATACAACCCTCATTCTGGGTGTTTCAAGGTAGGGCTGTTCGCAGCCCATATATCACTGGGTATAAACAGGGCTCATGGTTATGACCTTGACCTCCATAGGCTAGTGGTTAGCATGATAACGCAGTGCAATGAGCCAGGAGCTTCTCACCAATACGGGCGCTGTGAGTTCATGTTCGCTCTGACGGGCTCCATCTCCGGAAGTAAATGGCAAAGGTCTGCCTGCAACCTTTGGTCGTGGGCTTTTGCCGGCTCTGCCTCTCCGTACGAGAGAAATAAGGTATGGAGCAACAATCAAACAAAAGAATAAATAAATCTAATGACTATAGCCAAACATCATCTGCCGAGTGCGTATTGTAACTAAGGCTTCAAAAACAACACTACAGATTCACGGAACGTTCATAATATTTTAGTTTTATTGCAGTGAGGAAACAATGAACAGAGTTTAAACAACGTGAAGAGTAAATAAATGAATGCATGAAAAATTAAACCATACGCATTGTGTGTGTTTGTATATATTTTCTGAAAATATTTTTATTTTTTGACCAGTGGTTCTAATAGAATGAAAAGTCTTTTTCGTGAATTTTCATGACGACGATGTGTGTATCTTTCGCACAGAAAATGTTTGAGAGCAAACCGTGTAGCTGAAACTCCCAACTGGATCCCCAATTGTCTCAATTGTCATGCTTAAGTTTGCGGCACATTTTCTTATCAGTTATATGGTGTTAATGTGGTTACCATCCATAGGATCTTATCAGTTTCATTGCTGTTTTTTTTTTCAAAATAGAGATTTCAAAGTGTTTCAAAGTGTTTCATGCTGTCACACGATTGGCTGGCATTTGTGCGATCAAAAGGGTATATTCTATGACTTTTCATCGTAATTAGCATTTGTCAAGTGTTCTGAACACGGATCGCATGACACTTCATCAACTTGCAAGATCACTACGTCATTTCAGCTGTATTAATGCTTCCGCTATAAATTACTGTCCAATCAACGTGTTAGGCAATCAAATTATCATACAGGACAAAAATCTAGTGTATCACCAGTTTGGATCCTTTCTTATTCCCCGTTTTGAAGCCTCACCTACTGCTCCCATGTAATTCTAGACTAAAACGTCATCATCGATACCATCTGACACCGAGCGGTTTCCCTACGAACGTGTCCTGGTACCGCACTGCAAGCGCTCTGGGATATTCCATTGCGTTTCTTGCGCTTCTTGTCTTCGACGAGTCGCCTTTTGTTAGGTCAAGCTTCCTATGGCATCCAATTGCTTCTTACATATCGCCACGATACTCGAAAGTTTCCTGTTGTTGGATATCGGTTGGAGACAATCACTAAATAAGCAAATATAAACATTAATAATAATAACAGTTCGCTGGTAACTCCCATAGCAAATTCTTGACCCCATATTACGTCATGATTCTTATCTTCCTGTTTGGTACGCATGGACTAAATGGCCGATGAGTACTGTGCAGTTATGAGCTGTTTAGCACAGACAATTGCTCACAATTGACTAATGGGGCAGTACTGCTCGGTTACTGAGAAGTACTCTTTAAAACTGCACGTGCCACATCGTACGATGACAAGTTTGACACTTATCCTTCAAGAGGCAATGTGCACCAAATGTTTTCCTGAAGTTTCATTTTGAAAATCAGAGCTGACGATTTGACTGGCAAAATCAGAGTAAGCGGCTAGAGTTGATAAATCACTATGACTGTGACTCTGTTTTCATCACGCAATATATTCAGTTAAACATTTTATTTCTTCAAATCAAACAGGTGAACATTTGAAAGTTCGTTATTAAAACGAACAGAACCAGTGTCAAAGTTTCCCGATAAAGACATAAATGATATAATGTATGGAGAATATTTTTCAGTGGAAAATTATGAAACATTTTCTAAGGTCGTTGGAACTGAAAATTCACCTCAATAATTCTTGGATTCACCTCAGTAATTCTGTATCGACTAGCGATCCAGCTGCCACGTGGTTTCAGGAGTTCCAATCCTCTCATTAATTTGCACATTTTCATTTACATTAATTTCGAAAAAGAAAGAGTGATTAAATCAGGTACAACACAAGTCTTATTTGTTTACACATGTATTTTGCTAAATTATATATATTAGATAAGTTTCAAACATTAGTAAATGAGGCATGGATATATATACTTCCAACGAAGACACAATGCAGCCAGAAGTGTGCTAGTCGTATCTAAAGCCATCAGTCCGTGTCTCTTAATTTGAGTCAACATTTGGGGGCAGGCACTTACATGAGCTTACAATTTTACCTCCATATCAAATATCCGAGAAACGGCATATTATATATTTTGGTGCAGTTAAGCCGTAAGACCAAACTTATGAAAAATCCACCTTGTTATCCAACTTGTCTTCACGCGAAGACATATTAATCGACGAATTTAGAAAAGATACCGTATGATTTATTGCTTAGTAGTGAATATGTTTAACTGGCGAATTCAATCACCTAGACCTTTCATGCAACAACATCAACAGCGTGCCTGAGAACCCTCGCGTTATTTCGCAGAAGATCGATAAATCTGAGCTGATTAGTAATCGGTTTAAGTGACAGGTGGTTTTCCATCTATATGTTAGGGATCGTTTTAATGTCCGGTAAAATTATCTAGACTGACAAAGCTTGCGAATCCTTTTAAAGCTTGATTTGTATGCGGTATGTGAACCACTCATGGGAGTAATGAGCTAAATACTCATCGTTTCAAAACCCAACATTTCCTGTGTGTATTACTCGGTTACGTACGTCAGGACCTGAGGTCTAACATCGAAAGAGGATAATTATATGCAGCAGAAAAAAATGTAACATTCTTATTAAAGCATTCCTTGTGTTTTACAATTCCTTATTTATTCTGGTTTTCTTTTTTCTATAGTGAAGTTGCTAAAGGATACACCCAGAAAGAAGTTAGATCTCAAACGGAAAAATAATTGCAAAAAAAAGTATCATAAATCCGGCATGCTTACAGTCTTGCAGGGTCTTTAAAATCTGCTGTAAACCTTTTATATTCTCAGCAGAGGCCGGGTTAAACGAGTTTAAGAAATGGAAAACATGATTGAGCGTGGACTTTTTCTTATGATTGTTAGCATGTTTGAGAGCAATTGCATTTGTTTAGTTAGGCGTATCAACTGGAATGTCATTTATAAGAATTCTAACGTACATAATCTATAACACAGCATCTACAATTTTTACATGCTGGACATTTCGACAGGCTGATGTGTAACTGATGGAGATTGGTAGTTTTTAGTTCTTTGAATAATGAGTTCAAAGTTAGTAATACACTCCCAGCAAGTGCTTAGTGAAACATTCTACTGTAATCTGTTTAGCTATCGTAAAGTACTGTAGGGCCAGGAGAAACATTTCTGTTGCCATAATGTCAAGGTCGAACAATAACAGCGCGTGGAGATGAAAAAAATAAGTACAATACCCCGGTTAAGGCAGGCTCCATCCTTTGAGTAAGATTATATGGATAGATAAGAGCGGAATTCACGCGGTGCAATGGCAGCCAGATTATAGCCGATGACAGCAAAATTATATTAGAATTTCAACGTCACTCTTCGGCAACTCGGCAGCTATGACTGCATTGTACCAGACAACAACCACATGTTGTTAAAAGGTTTGGCAGCTCTCTCAGGACGCGTCTTATCAGCACTAGATAATCAATCTACCGCTGTTGATGGCCTGCGCAGAATTTAAATATCATAAAGTATTTATATGAATGTTCTACCTATATAGCCTTTGGCCAAACCGGGACTCCTTGGTCTGTGACATCGTGGATGTGAAAGGAAAGTAAACTGGTTTTCTTCTCTTACCTTTACACGTGTTACAGGTACTCCGGTCTCCGCAGAGTGGGTAATGTTTACATTGAACACAAGTTGTAAACACAGACTACTTTTACTTCGTCTAATTTAACATGTTTTATAGCTAGGAGAAAATCAGGTATAACCACATTCTAAGTTTGGAACAATTGGTGTATGGTTTCCTGCTATTTATAGACAATTGTGTTGAAAATAGAACAAGCGAAATAAACATCATAATTATGTTGTCTGCAATACAGGAAGAGAAATGTAGAGCTCAACCATTCGATGAATTCCATTGCGGGGAGAAGGAATTATACTTTGATATCAGCTTGGTAAACGAAATGATGACAGTCATAGGCAGCTATACAGAAACACTTGATCACTAATATTAGTCAATGCCCCCATCGCGCAATCAAAACGAGCCTTCCATTTCGAGTTCCTTCATGCCATCGCGACATATATGGGTGGAGTATCAACGCGAGACTCTTAAGTGGCGATTACTTGGAGATGACTACATTATTTGCCAGACGTAATGAGGCTTTTGAATTTATTCAAGCAAGCTTCGCCTATATTTATTTCTCTACATCCACGACTAGGCAAGTTAAATCTGGTTCCATTGAGAGAGCGTAAATACCGTCATCAAGTGGGCTAGAGACAGCCGATGAAAGGGAGTGGGCCCATATCGTGGATGTGTCACACAGCCATTGTTCGCGGTACATCAGATCAGGACAGCACCGTGGGGAATACACCGGTAATGATCACTGTACACTATGACGTACTGTGCTCAGTCGATGAGATTTGTTGGAAATTCGTTTGAGGGACCAGTAAATGATAGAGCCTTTCCATCCGTTTAGTCTCCCATAACCGCATTGTTATCAGCGTGCATGTCCTAATGCATTATTTCCCGCCTTATTTCCAGCGGGGAGTTAGCCCACCCGAACATCAGTGCATTCCGACTAAACACAAACATTTTACGTTCCAAGAAAGACGTGTTCTACGTAAAATCGTCCCTCTGTGTATTTCAGGACTTGGGAGATTCACTTTATCATTTATGCTTCAATTATAAATTACTGTCCATCTGCCAGCAACTGGCGGATGGTCGTGAGTTTCCACTGGGCTCTGCGCAGTTTTCGTCCAACAAAATGCTGGCCGCCGTCCTATATGTGAAACATTCTTGAGTACGGCGTAAGAAACTAATCAAATAAATAAAGAAAGAAACATAAACGTTTTAAGCAATCCTTCAAATTGTCAAAGAAGACAATGAAGACTCAAATCATTCTACTGTGTTTTGTCCATATGTTCTCTTCGTTTTCCACGTTGAGTGTTGTTTCTGGCTGTCTTCTGTTTGTATATGCGTAATTCTATAGCCATTAGTCTCCATCGATGCGATTTGACCTTCGACTCGCATGCATAGTTACGAGTAGCCGGCGTGGTCTAGGTGCTTAGCGCAGTAGCAAAGCTCAAAGTTAAAGTACAGCTTATGCTAGCTTTCTCTCCCACCGTAAGTGAGAGTCTCTGCCAGCAATCGGCATAACGTCCTGGGTTTTCTTCAACGATGATAAATAAATAAATAAATAAATAAGTACATAGTTACCGCAATAGGAGCCGTCAGGGACGTGTCCTTATGTTCCTTGTTGTGTTACGCTGAGAGTCCTCTGACATCCAATTTCTACTCTTCCACGGATTGTCAGGAGACTTCACGCGTTCCGTACTTTCACAGAACCTCTGGTGTCTGAGTTCGTATGGAAACTATGGCCAAGAAACAGACTTGGATATAGACGATGGAAACTGGCTGATTGCATATAAAATAACAGGTCCTTGACCCCATGGTATTACAGCATTCTTAACGGCCCTTAGGCTTAGCACGGAGTAAATGTCCCGCTATGCGCTGTTTGGCATTACTATATAGCTACAGTATTGTAACGGTCGGTAATATGGGTGGTTGAGCAGCACAGCGAACTTTTTAACTGTACGTGCAGAGCCGTGCAATGGCAAGTTTGGTAATTACAAATAAAGTCATAATATTGTTCAAAGATTCAAAGACGTTTCAGTTTCAAAAGTTGAACCTTAAGTTTTACAAGTGAAAGCCAAAAAAAGCTGACAAATCTTTTTGTTTCTGCCGGAGTAAGACGTAGTTTTCTTAGTCGAATGAATAAATTTACTAAAACATATTTGGTAATATTTCAGCATTGGTTACAGACACGAAAGGCAGCAGACATACAGACATTTTCATGACAAACCACCCAGTACACCTTCTGCTCAACAAGAAGCTAAATTACCGCGCACATAAACTGAATCTCGTGACGCATCACAGCTTTGCTAAAACATGTCGTAAATGCAGTATGCGAAACTTCTAATCGTTATACTATAAACCATTTATTCATCTTACAGGATCGTTAAACTATAAACCACTTATACTTCTGAACAGACCGGTAACTCCGTGTCATAACATACCCTGAACGCACCAGGGCATGTCTTACTCAACAGCACCAATGGCCAGGCCTTGGCACCATCATGACTTTTGCAGGATCCCTTCTCATTTCTACACGCGAAGAACAAAATGGGTATACATGTAAATATTCCACGTTGCATCACATACGCATGCTGCTTTGCACACTACAGTAGAATACTTTCTCTTGTAGCCTGCTCTGACTGGGCATTTCAACCGGATTCTGCGCACTGGTAATTCCTCGTGATTGACATTCGCAAACAACCGAACAGTTTTAGGCAAATTGAGTTCATCGTCAACAAAAATTGTTAAAGCAGTAATAGTCACGATCTCTCGAGGTTTTCTAAAGGCTTCTGAGGTAATATGGACGGTGATTGCAAGCCGCTGCAAGGAGATAAAAAGCAATATGCTGGCCAGAGATTCAAGGCCAGGCAGGTGCGTTCTTCGTGCTGACAGCAGCGGTGTTTGGAGACAAAATAAGGACAAGACACCTGAAAAGACAACCTTTAAAACTCGCTCATTTGAGTCAGATTACAAACATATATAAGGGCGGAATGCCGACAGTGTCTTGACAGCTACATGTAGATTTCAATCCCTGACAACAAACTTATATTCTTGGGAGAAATCTTAGAATTGCATTGGCAAGTTTATCTAATTTTTATCTAATCTGGTGGGTGCCCACCAACATCTGTTTTCAAAGTTGCCCATAACGAAATTTCATTGACCGTTCAGTTCAGTCTATATAGTTTCACTGACAATTTCATATTTTCCCAACTAGGCATTAATTTTATTGAGGACAACGGGTTTTTAACGGGGCAAGGGGCGACGCCACTTTAGTGTATGGAAAAACGGGGCCGGTAGGGCAAGTGAGACATGCATTTATGGTTGCCCGCGCTAAAATCCAGTCGTCTCAGACAACAGTTTCTTACTGATGATAGCGTCCAAATCCGAATGGAATATTCCGACTTCCAATGGCAAGTCAGTCAACGTAAACATAGAATCCATAGTCCTTGGGAATTATCAAATCGAAGGATGACAGTCCTGTAAGTGACAAAGAGCAGTAGGCACGATACGCTGACTCTGGTATAATTCCAACTCCCCTGCAAGGTGCAACTTTCCTGGGCGGACGGGTTGACAATAGCGTCCGTCATGACAAGCTGGCGATGGTTGTTTCCGTCCTCTGAAATGTACACGGGTAAGCTGGGATGAAATGTATCTAATGGCGCAAAGATACAATGAGCGATACAAGCTCAAAAGCAACGTCTCGAACAAAATAACCAGTGGCGAAACACAAAGTGCATTCGTACAGAAAAATGGAGTTTAAAGTGACGAATGTCGAATGACAGGAAAACTTCTAACTTCGTCCCGCGTATTTACAGACTGGCGTAAAGAAAATTTTGGATAGTCTGTTCGTAAACATATTTACAATATAGGTACATCTTTCCAGAATGTAGGGTCTACACGAAACTCATAAACATAAAAGCCTCGAGAACGTGAGACTGAATTCCAGCGCTGGCTACAACGTACACAGAGGATAAAATGTAGGCCAGGCACTGAACCACTTAGCGTAGAAATAGATAAAAAAAATATAATTAATATGTAAAAGACAGGGTTCACAAAAGTATAAGAGAGGTATATTTAGTATTTTAAGTAGTTCTACGCCAAACACATTTTTAAAGTATTTCGATCGGATCCAATCTGTTCATGTGCGAATTTTCTCAAGGGTTATTAGTGCACAGCAAACTCACCTGCGTTTCAAACAGCCAAGCGGTGACTGACATACACTTTATAAAAAAAGCCGGAGAGTCTAAATGATATTTGCAGGAGAAAAATAGAATCACCTTGCTATTAAGTCATCTGCACCTGCTAACCTGGATAAGGCGCTAACCACACACGGGACATTCGTTTGTCCTAGGGCCCTATTTATGGCATAGCCCAATCATGCAGGTAAAACGTCAGTAGACAGAGAGCATGTGTTTCAGCCATGGCTTACAGCTCATTCATGTACACACATGCCACAGCGATGAGAATGTCCCTTTCTTTTTGAAAGTCAGACTTTTATCAGATGTTATTTCTTTGTCCTTTATTAATGTCCCATCATGGTAGGAATATTTGTGGCCTGAGTGGTCTGAGTGGTCTGGAAAAACTTTAATTTTGGGGGGCATTAAGGCGTCATGTCATCGAGTCGGTTGCCAGATGTTTATTAGGATATTGAATAAATAGCGATCTTATAATGTAAACATAACTGTAAACTTTCTGCGAAAAGCGCGAAATAAAAGATCATCTTCAAGATCAATCAAAGTCTTATAACCTGAAATGATAACGTATGGATCTTGTAAGTCTGGGGGCCTCCGTGACTCGGTCGGTTAGCACGCTATTGCAGCACAATGACCTTAAGCCTCCCACCAATGCGGTCGCTGTGAGTTCAAGACCAGCTCATGCTGACTTCCTCTCCGGCCATACGTGGGAAGGTCTGCCAGCAACCTACGGATGGTCGTGGGTTTCTCCCGGGCTCTGCCCGGTTTCCGTCCAATATATACTGGCCGCCGTCGTATAAGTAAAAAATTCTTGAGTACGGCGTAAAACACCAATCAAATGAATAAATAAATGTAAGTCTGTCGCTTGAAATAAAATGGTGTCAAATGTCACCTTCACTTCTACTCGAATGCTGAAGACTTTGTTCTTTTTAAGGGCTTTGCTTGGGATTATTGTGCCTTAAAGAAATCATTTTGTAACATATCATCTCATCATCTGGTACGTGGTGACCTTTAGAACAACGGAGATTCGTGTTCGAACTCTTTTATCTCTAGAGGTAAGAAAATTCCTACTGTACCACGTGACTTAGCAAAACTGTTTGTCAACTATTTCTGATTACATTTACTATAACAGGAGTGTCTCAAGGTAGTGTAACAAAAAGTTATCTAGACTGGCCGACCTACAGTGAAAATTAAAGAGCTGGAGGTTTGTGAACTTAAGAAGTTCCTGAAGGAAGAAAATGTCATTTGCACCTCCTGAACACGGTGAAATAGGTGATCAGTAAAACAAAGTCACCAAACCTTGCCTAAAATTTTTGACAAGTCACATGATACAGTAGGACTATTTTTACTTTTGACGACAAAAAAGTTCGATGTCGAAACACTCTTATTCAGAAACGTCAACTATTCCAACAAGCAACAGGAAAGTCAACACAGAATATAGGGATACATTTGAGGAGATCAGTGTTAAAGTTCTGATAAATGATAAATGTGGAATCTGGATTTCATGTGTACAAATGAACCACGTTGTTGCACTTCAGAGATAGGGTTAGCAATAACTTGGTCCGTGTAATTACAATTCTAAGTTTCAAAAAAAGTAATTTGGATATAATTACAGTCTGTTATTTGTAGGAGTTCGATTGTGGATAAAGCCAAAGCTGTAAGTGTTTCCTCGAGGCAAATAATGGCCTCAGCGTGGGAGATGTCAATGTAATGTAACTGTACCTTGATAACCTATAAGACACTACCTCTACTGGAGTTGTACACATACACGTAGATTTTCAAACGAAGAAGAGAAAACATCAATTCGGGACGAGAAGAAGAAGATAAAGCAGGACTGACACATCGACGGCAACGCCTTCAAAGTGATCTCAACCAGACAGTGTGCTAAGAATACCTTAACCAGGGCAGCAATCTGTATCCTTCATTACAGCGTATGACGGTTTAGCAGATAACAGAGTGAATGATAAAACAAAACAGTGAACATCATTAATATCCGCAAAACCCATGTCAAGATATTGCAATAAAGAATGTTTTTGGTTTGTCAAAAATTTTCTGAAATTTTACATATCTTATTATCACGTCCAACAATAAATGAAAGAGTTATGATTTGGTTTAGTTATATTCTCAGCTATATTTGATTTATCGTGGAAGTGTGTGTACCCTTGTGCGGAGATCACTTGTAATCCTTACTGGTGTATGCAGCCAGTCGCTATCTAAGCCGTTTAATCTGTGAGATAGCATTTACCCTAATCCCCAAACCTACAGATCTGTGAAAGATGCACATAAAATGAATCCTGTGAGTTACCCCTTCGGGTTGTAATTTCGTGTAAAGGTTATTGTATGGGATCAACTGAGACCAAATAACGTGAGCATTCCTCCACCAACTGTCCTGACAGCAGACCACAAGAAAGCCTATATTTACTATGTAATACTATACTCTATAATTAAATTATGTATCTATGAAAAAAACAGCGTGATCAGGGTAAAGGCTTTCGCACATGCACACGGAAGTATCATGCAGTCGCGCGCAGCAGCCTTCTTTTCTCGGACTATAAGAGTTACAAATCGTCGTAATAATTTTAAATGCTGCCTGGCAGTATAACTAATCATTTCAGTCCCGAAAATATCACGCAGACACTTGTAATTAAGCGTTTTTTATTTATTTATTTTTTTGATTGGTGTTTTACGCCGTACTCAAGAATATTTCACTTATACGACGGCAGCCAGCATTATAGTGCGAGGAAACCGAGCAGAGCCCGGTGGAAACCCACGACCATCCGTAGGTTGCCGTCGGACATTCCCATGCACGGCTGGACAAGAAGTTAGTGTGAGCTGGACTTGATCAACGCTTGTAGCGACCAACTTTTTATGAACGCAACCGTTTCAGCAAATAATTTCAACAATGTTTCTCTTGGTAAGACAGAGAGGGACCAAATTAACTTGGACAAAGCGCACGAGTTCTTCTGGCAGTCTGTCAACCACATAATACTACAATGACAGATTTTGTTGCAGGTCTCTTCAGACGTTTGCGCTCTATCAAGAACGTATGACCTTAAACAACAAGCGTATGGATTTTTAAAGTGTGTAGCTTGAAATAAAATGGTATCAAATGTCAAACTTACTTCTACACAAACGTTGAAGACTGCTCATTTCAATGACTTTGTCTCCGGCCGTATGCGGGAGGGTCCGCCAACCTGCGGATGGTAGTGGATTTCCCGCTTGCTCTGCCGGGTTTCCTTCCACCATAATGCTAGCCGCCATCGTATAAGTGAAATGTTCTTGAGTACGGCTTAAAAGACCAATTAAATAAATCAATAAATCAAATTCAATGGAATTGCCTTGGTGTGTCCTGCCTTTAAGAACTGGCTTTGTCACATAATCACATCGTATCATGTGTGATGCCCTTGAGAACTGAGACGGGCATGAGTGTCCCAAAGTGCGACAGGCGATCAATATACCGTGCACTCCTCAATCAATATACCGCACTTCCTTGCAGGAATTCATTTCTCAGATAATTGATCTAAAGCAACATAGGAAATGTTGGGTTGTTACTAACACATCTGTTAAAAGTAAATGTTACATTTAGTGGACAATGCTTATAGCAGAGTCTGGATTTCATTTGTACAGATGAACCACGTTGTTGTTCTTCAAGAAAGGTTGTTACCAACTGTATCATATCCCCTGTCTATGTAATTACATTGCTAGTTCTGAAAAAAAGGGTAATTTGGAGGCAATAACAGGCTGTTATTTGTCCACATTCGGTTGTGGATAAAGTGAGAAGTGTTTCCTCGAGGTAAAATTATGACCCGAGCGCGAGCGATTCCTGTGAGATATAACTGTAACTCCATAACCTCAAAGACATTACGTACTAGAGTTTATACATAGACACATATTTTTGGAACAGAAGGTGTATAAATACGAGACGAGATTGAATGAAAGAAAATTACAGCTCACAAGATATACAAAGACAGGCGAGTATCAATGGCTTAACCTCTTTCTGTCAAGAGATTTCCCGCGTGGCTCTTTCCAGTTCAGTGCTTCCTTACCTTTGACATTCCGTGTCCGAGGAAGTTAGCACACTAATGCAGTGCATTGGCCAAGGCGGCTCTTACCAGGTGGTCGCTGACAGTTCAGCCCCAGCTCACGCTGGCTTCCTATCCGGTCCTATGTGGGAAGGTCCGCCAGCAATCTGCGAATACAGCTGTGCCCAGTATCCTCCCACGATATTGCTGGCTATAAGTGAAATATCCCCGAGTACGGCTTTTAACACCACTAGAATAAGTTAAAAAAATATCTTTGACCTCAACAAAAAACGTTGTGCTGGTCTGCCAACCATATCTCTCTTTGATTGCACATACATTGAATTTAATTGCATTTATTCAAGTTTTTAAAATGTCAACAGAGTTAAGGTCATTGCATTGTCATTCATAAACATCGCTCCAGTAAGAGGCCAATACCAAGTCAACACGACGGATTTGCAATTTGAGGTGTAAAGCCTGATATGTCACATGACTGATTATTACATCAGGCGATAGTCTTAAAACACATTAAACACACAGACATATGCACGACACAACATGGATTTGTCTGTAGAAAAAGTCATCACCTGAGGTAAAACTTTTAAAACTGAACTAAAATGAAACATTCTTGAAATTTTAATATAAATGCATGGATGGTGCATGTATATCACGTCGAAGCACAAGAGACATAAACGCCAATATCAGAAAGTGTCGAATGAGTTGTAAGATTGAGTTGTGTCATTTTAACTTTAAATGTCATTTTGATTCTTGCACCAGACCACACAAATGCGGCCCCAACAACAGCAACAAAAACCCCTAAGGAGCAAACCTACGTTTAATCAGTTTTCTTTTCCATTCAGTTTTCAGTAACATGAACTGATGTCTTACAGTATGCATGAACATATATGTGCTAAAGAAAAGAACGAAGGCTTAGCCTTCTAGATGAAGTAAACTTGGCAATAAAATTCAAAGAACGCTCTCAACATCATAATCCTGCTGTCACGGCCCGGAGCCTAGCTGTCAAGTTCCTTTCTAATCTTTCTTTATAATCTCACACAAAGGACTTAATTTCACAGGACACCTTGTCAGGTGTCTCTTCCTTATCTTTGTCGTCAGGGAGCAGTTTCCGTTTATCCTCTTCAAACACTTGCGGTCACCAACAGGAATACACCTGTCATACCATGACAATCTGGCCAGGAGAGAGTTTCTTCTCGCCAAACAGTCTTGGCGTTGGTTGACGGCAACCATGCATGTTTACCTTGCAGAAAGTTTTGCGAGATCGTGACTCGGACGTGATTTCTTCAGCAGCTCGCTTTATTAACTATGAGCTCATAATTCACCCCACGCGCCCAGGCACTCTAGATTGCCAATTACCAGCAGGTAAGCAGCTTCGTGTTAAATGTTAAACCAGTGCAGAGGATGAAATAAGCCTCTAATCCTGTGCACATACATTCACTAGAACGGACTTCCCAGCTTTTATTCATGTGATCTGATGCTATACATATTCCCTAATTACGCGAGAAATTCACGAAAGCTACCTTGGTTAATGCGCTATCCCTGCGCAATGACCTTGGAGCCTATCACAAATGCGATCGCTGAGTTCATCCAACTCATGCTGGCTTCATCTCCTGCCGTGAGTGGAAAGGTGTGCCAGCAACCTGCGGATGGTCTTGGGTTTCCGCCCGGGCTCTGGCTGATTTTCTCACTCCATGTTGTTCGTTGCCGTCTTATAAATGGAGTATTCTTGAACACTGCGTAAAACACGAATGAATTATCCAAATGAAAGGTACCATGTACAATACATGAAGCGAATACACCAAGTAGAGAGTGAGCATTGCGATGCTTTCCGAGCAAGCATATCGTCATGGTAATATTGTAGCTGTATTGACATGTTTGCCTAATTTCCCTGAGAAATAGTCAGTCTCGCATGTTTTGGGAGCTGTCGTTCGACTTACCAAGGTTAATTCCCCAGTTTACATGTACGTGTCTAAATGTGAGGGCAAAATAATGTCAGCTTCGTGCATGGCTTTCGCGAAATTTTGATCTAACCCACACCTGTATCTGTCAAGAAACATTTCTCAGGAATATCTAGGTCCTTATGAAACAGGGGCGCACCTTAGAATTCGTTCTACCTTGAGATATTTGATTAAATTATCAGATTTCTGATGGTTTATCCAGATATCTAACCGCTGTGGTTTTAAATTTCACTTGTATTATGAGTTTTTCAAAATTGGATAGTTTAAGCCAGGTTCAAGGCCAATCTGGGTTACATGGATCATTGTTCACTAACATATGAGACTTGGCAATGGCGAGGGATACCATGTTTGAAAGTGTCTGACGGTATACCGGTATTGTTGTGTGAAAATCATGGTTGATTAAAATGCGAAACCATTTACCATATTTCTATTTTCCCAGATGGGTGCAACGTAAACTAATCATCCTGATAAACGACATTGTCAATAACCTTTGTCAGTAAACCTTAAGCTATTAAGATCGGCGCAATTCGAACATCCGCGACTGATAAAAAGGCCATAAATGTCAGAATGAGACCGTCCGGTAAATAATGGCCTGCACGCGAGTGAATCTTGTAAGATCTAACTGTGCATGTATATACACCTCCGGAACCCCAATGACGTTACCTACTAGAGTTTACACATAGACACATAATTTTTTTTCAACAGAGGGTCTATGAATACGAGACGGGAAGATAGAATAAAGAGAACTGGAGACAGTTCACAAGACACACAAGGACCAGGAAAACCACGTAAAATATGAATGATTTAATCGTTTTCCTCGTCAGGTGATTTTCAAAGTGGCTCCTTTTCAGTTCTTTCCTTCCCTATATCTATGGCAACAACAAACAACGTTGTTCATGTATGACTCAACAACTATATCACTTGTTGCATGGACACACATATGCTGGTGAGCATACATCGTATTTAGTTGCATTTATTCAAGATCCCCAAATTGAAAATGTCAACAGAGTTAACGTCATTGCGTTGCCTGTAATCAACATCACTTCATTAGGAGGTCAATAACCAGTCACGGGCCGTTTTGCAATCAGTACTGTAAAGCCTCAAGTGTCAGATCAGTGAACGTTCTGTGAGACGATAGTCTTAGTACAAGAACAAAAACGAATGCACGACACCATCTATGGATTCACCAGTACAAATAGTCAACCTTTAAATCTTAACATTCTTGAAATTTAAATTAAAGTCATAGATTGTGCATGCATGTCATGCCGCAATACAAGTGGCACAAGGTACAAAATCAGAAAATATCACATAAGTTATAAGATGAAGTTTTAAGACTTTGACTAAGTCAAAATTTGTTTTGTGAAATCGGCCGCAGGGTTTCTTTAAATGTCATTCTTGGTCGTGCACCAATCTAAACGAAAGAGGCCTCAATAAAAGCAACAAAAACCCCTAATTATAATTAGATTTTCCTGATGTTATACACTTAAGATCGTGGACATCCATGGCCTTCACCTCCAGTAGGAAGACAGGAGTATGAACTGATGTGTTGCAGTATGCATGAACATGTGCGTGCTGAAGAACACAACAAGGACTTCTAGATGAAGTAATCTTGGCAATAAAATTCAAAGAACTCTCTCAACAACATAACCTTGCTGTCACGGCCCGGAGCCAGGCTGTCAAGACACTGTCTGAGTTCCTTTCTAATCATTCTTTATAATCTTACTCAAAGGGCCTAATTTCACAGGGCATCTGCTCAGGTGTCTTCCTTATCTTTGCCGCTATGAGGCAGTTTACGTTTATCGCCTTCAAACACTTGCTGTCACCAACAGGAATGCATTTTTCGTATCTTGATAATCTGGCCAGGAGAGAATTTGCTCTCCCCAACCAGTCCTATCGGTGGTTGACGGTAACCATGCATATTTACCTTAGAGTCTTTCAGACAGCTTTGCGAGATCGTGACTCGGACGTGATGTCCTCAACAACTCGTTATATTAACTATGAGTTAATAACGCTAGAATGCCAATTACCAACATTTGCCCAGTCATTGCAGATGATGAAACCAAAAGAGGAATTAGCCTCGTGTCCTTTGCACATGCATCCACTTGAACTGACTTCCCAGCTTTTATTAGTAAGATCTAACGCTATATATACTCCCCAGCTACGCGAGAAATTCATGAAAGGTACCATGGTTAACGTGCTAGCGCTGCGCAAAGACCCAGGAGCCCTTCACCAATAAGGTCGCCGTAAGTTCAAGTTCAGCCCATGCTATCTTCCTCTCTGCTCGTACGTGGACAGGCCTATCAGCCACCTATGGATGTCTTCGCCCGGGATCTGTCCGTTTTCCTCCGACCATGCTGGTTGATGTCGTATGAGAGAAGAATTCTTGATCACGGCGTGAAACACAAATAAAATAAATAAATATATGGTGGAGGGTACAATACATCGAGGTAAATAAGTTAGAGACTGATCACAGCGATGATTTACGGGCAAGTATGTCGTCATGGTGATTTTGTAGTGGGGTGTGCATATTTACCTTCCTCCACTGATAAATAATCAATCCCGCACTTTGGTGCACAGTGGGAACTGTCGTTCCATTTAGTAAGGTTAATTCTCCAGTTTACATGGAGTATAATGTAAAGTAATGGCAATATTATGTATGTTTTTGACAGCCTTGATATTATATTGGGTTTGTGAGAGAAACGTCTTGACGCACCGTTTCCTGCTTTGGAAAGTCATCTTAGGGCAATGATATTTAGACATACCATTACCGCGCGGGAGTCTAGCATTTAGTTACACTGAAAACCTCCTCTACTTTACGTTAGGTCTGGTATTGGTGTTTTCAGAGAATTGGCATTGTCCAACTTCCGTGAAAAGAAGTGTTGATCTGTAGTCATCTGTAGAAATCGACACCTCCTTAAGTCTAACTGCTTGCTGGCTTCTCAACGTCGCGCCTGCAACCCGAAGTCGTATAGTCTCTTGTAAACGGAGACGTCGGCGAGGTATACTTAATTGATTAGTTGTTCTGGAACACTAAACACGTCTGGAGACCTGCATGGCTTTGTAATACCACTGCAAGGCAAAGTCCTGCTGTAGGCTACTCAGTTTTAGCATATAGAGAAACCTTAGTGCCAGCTTTGTAAAGTAAGTTTGTAGAGGCTTAAAACTGGGTTATACGGTAATAATGAGAAATGTGTGCGTTTGCAAATAGTACCGGTGAGATTAGATATAACTTCAGTTGATTTAATCAAAGATAATGTCAGTTTAAAGCTGTAAATCTTGAA
Source organism: Acanthopleura granulata (assembly GCA_016165875.1). NCBI lineage: Eukaryota > Metazoa > Mollusca > Polyplacophora > Chitonida > Chitonidae > Acanthopleura > Acanthopleura granulata. The sequence continues at coordinate 6,178,515 of JABBOT010000080.1, read as the reverse complement.
AACCTTGGTAATAAAGTATTCAATAGTAAATACCGTGGGAATAGAAGACTAGCTGTACAAACTAATGTATCTGTGAATTTTCGCTTTTAGTTTCTGTTGTTTGGAGGAAAATAATGATGGATAAACCCAAAAGTGTAAATACTACTTCTTTATTTATTAATTTGATTGGTGTTTTACGCCGTACTCCAGAATATTTCAATCATACGACGGCGGCCAGCATTATGGTGGAAGGAAACCGGACAGAACGCAGATGGCAGCTCGTGTCTGCGCCAGGCTTAAGTCTAGATGACTCCTATCTTCTGTAACTGTACCACAATCACCTCTAAGACATTACCTGCTACAGTTTTCATGAAGATAAACAGACCCTCTACGAAGCAGGCCTATTCATAAGAGACAACAACAAAAACTAAGACAAACCACATTTATAGAGATGGCACAAGAGAGAAAATGATAACAAACAGTAACATGGGACAGATCGGGGACATTTAGATACACGGAACCTGCAGAAAACATTCAAGTGCGCTTACAACGTGATGGCGACCAAATAACGGAAGCATTTCTTCTACAGCTCTCACGATTAAAGTTACTTGTAAATGTACCTGGAACACAGACGACATTGTCTTTGCTGTGAGCCATTTCTCTTACATCTTCCTCAGTTCTTATAAATCATCACTGAGTGATTGATTACTGAGGTTGCAGAACCTCAACTGGATACCACATAAAGTATGCCATCAGATTGAAACTAGAAGATAGGATACTCAGTTGGTTGATGTATATGTATAAGATAAATGGACCAAGGGATGAGCCTCTCTCTCTGGGCCACAGGTGTCACCTGTCTAATGCCACAGGTGCATTGAAAAATGAAACTTGTTTGAGATTGTCCGTCGCAGTCTGAACATACAATGTATCTTGCATTTTAAGCTTGACGGCTTTCTGGACATAGTGAGTCAACAAATGTCATAAATGAAGAACTTGAACAGAGCCTCATTTACATCGATCACTTTACAGCGGATCCTACCACCAACAACGACCAAGTGCAGAATACGAGTATTGTGAAGATGATTTCCAATTTCATCGGCAAAGACTATTGTTATGCCCGAATTACTTAGATCAAACAGACGTGCAATGACTCTAGTCAGTTCACACAAACATAAGACCCTTCTCTCCATTACCTCCTCACGACAAAAGCTACGACAGCAGCAAATTAATTTACCATATGAAAATGGATCTTGAAATCCCATTAGCCATGTTCAGTGAAACTCATTGTGGACGTTTCCTTCTGTTAGGCAGGCAACATTTGCAGCGGGCATCCCAAGGATGCCTGGCAGACAGAAGATCTCTAGTTCTTATCCATCGCTTTTGTGGAATGATGGTGCTCTTTCAAGCGTCATATCTAGACGGCAACGCTTTTGCACCGTAATTATCGCTGTAAAGTTAATGTTATTATGTCATTCACTCACCATAAATTCGCTTTTACGAGGTCATTCCCTTTAAGGTAAAGTCTGGTTTAGGTGTTGTCAGCGAATTGCAATTATCCCACCCCCGTGTATAAAATTGTAAGTTTGTAGTCAGAAATCTACAACTCCACACGTTTCATGTTTGACTGCTTTCTCAATGGCTCACTTCACACCTCGAGACCCCAAGCACTATAGTCTCTTGTAAACGGAGACGTTGGCGAGATCATTGATTACCTGGTCTAGAACATTAAACACGTCTGCTGACTGGCCTGAATTCAAACATCTTTGGCAGAGTAAAGAGTTCGGCTGCTCAGAAAGCTGGTTTCAAGTTTTGTAAAATAAGTCTTAGAGACAAAACCAGACTATAAAAAAGTGAAATAATTTCATTAAATTTTATTCATTCATTTATCTCTTTATTTATTTGGTTGGTGTTTCACGCCGTACTCAAGAATATTTCACTTATACGATGGCGACAAGTAGGGCCCGGGGGAAACTCACGACCATCCCCAGGTTGCAGGCACACCTCCTCAAGTACAGGCAGAGAGGAAGCCAGCATAAGCTGGGCTTGAACTCTCAGCAATCGCATTCTTGATCATGGGCCACATGCGTTATATAGCACCCAGATTTAGATATTTCTTAGATAAGCATGCTTGCTGGGTGTAAATATAATCTTTCTTGGCTTGATCCATCCACAAACAGGTGAGCCAAACGTGAGTATTCTACATGGCGGTCCACTGAAGCAGCTACATAAACACAACAGCTTGGTACACGTATCCGTCTGCTGCAGGGTGACGCCGTTGTCATATTGCCCAAATGATGTAGAAAATCACGTCATACATCAAACAAACAATGTAAATATTTGGAGAATTTTTTTTATTATTTCACTCCCTTCTGACTGACAGAACAACCTTTGTAAAAAATCTAATCGCACCAAGCTTGAAACCATTTCGCCGTTATTTTTCCAGCTCTAAGAAGCACTACTCGACAGCATTTTTATCCTCTGGTCAATATTTATTTACGCAAATGCAAATCGATGTTATTCAGAAGCCGAAGAGCGTTTTTCTACGAAATGTCTTACGTCTTACAAGAAACTTTAGCAAACGAGAGATATGTGTTTAAGACACCGTTAAACTGTGCCCTTTCTTCTCAGCATATGTATACGACATTAGATTACTTTCAATATTTTTAAATCTTAATGTATGGCTTTATGGCTTTAATTTGTATGTTTCATTAATTTAGAGTGAAATGCACTCTGGAAACAGATATGACAAATGTGTGGGTTTGTAAATCGTTTCGTTAGTCTGGCAACAGCCTTAGTTAACAGATCTAAGATTAATGTCAATTTACAATGGTAAACCTATTGACCTTTTGGTGTCAAGAAAGACCAGTAAATCTTCCTGCTCTTGGAGATCTCAGGGAAGGAAATGCTCAATCAAGAGTGATCGGACCATTGGATCGAATTCTTGTGATAGCCGTATCCTGGAATTTTTGCAGGTACTTAGCGGTGTGAGGTTATGTCATGTTCAACAAGTGTTTATTGCACGATATTGTAAGAAGTCGCATGATACTGTAAATGATTTTGGACTTGAGTACAAAGAGACCAGGTTAGTAAATAAAGGATTTCATGTATAAAATTGTGTCAGCTACACTGGCCAGAGCATAGAATCAGATCATTTTGACGCCAGACTAATGAGAGAGCACAGTGAAGTGAGTAATACAATACTGACGGGTTAGCATGAGAGCAAAGCGTGATCCACACATGGCTAGCCTATCAACGCCACCACAATTCTATAATTACCTTTATACAACTAAATGAAGGACCTTTTAAGGACCTTACAATCCCAAGGTAAAATTTGTTTTAGGGACATTCACTTGGCAGCATGCTGCTCGATATAAAATCTCTGGTAATACAAAATCCGATCGTGGACACAGAAGACACCATATTTCAAGACAAGTTGTAACCTGTCTGTCTAATCCATGGTATCTCATGTCATTGAGTCTGTCGCAATACGTTAGTCACGTTCTAACCTGGATAGCGACCGTTTGGCTTTAACTCCAGAGATGGGAGATCTTGCTACATATCTCTTCGGACGTCTGCCATCAATCACGATCGTATATCTATAACCTGAAATGAGAACGTATTGAATTTAAAATGTCTGTGACTTGAAAGAAACTAATGTTGAATATCCGTTTCGCTTCTAATCAAATGTTGAGGACTTGTTCCTTTCTGTGGTATTGTCTTGATATGCTTTGCCTCTAAAAATTGATTTTGTCCGAAAGAGTCACGGCTGTGCTGGATATTGCTCTTCACAATTCAGAAATGCAAACTGTCTGAAAGAACAAAAGACGCTCTCAACCTACCGGTCATTCTTTGGAGACGCGCTGTCTTAAATCACCCCATTATTCAATTAATCTGAAAACAACACTCCCATATTTTACCACCTGTCATTTACATGCATGTAGATAAGTAGACCTTTGGTTGAGAAACAATAAGTGCATTAATACGAGAAAACAACTATTGAACCGAGAAGGTAAGATACGACAGAAGTAGACATGTCAAACATAAGGGCAATAAACAACAGCCCCGGAAACCCCGTCGACATTTAAATATTTCGAGCAGAAGACACTCACGGAAAAATTAAGCAAATAACTGAAGCATTTCTCCAACAGTTGTCTTGACCACAGTTATACGTAGCTTGACCACAATTACCTGTAGATTGACCACCGTTACATGTAGCTTGACCACAGTGACGTAACTCCAACGCAGTTACATGTATCTTCACCACAGCTTCATGTACATGTGGTTTTACCACACTAACAGAGTACAGTGTGACTTGACCACAGTTTCATTGAGTATTACCCCAGCCACATCCAGCTTCACCGCAAAGAAGACAACTTTGATGTTTGCCATTCTTTATCCCCTCATTTTTATGCTTATTAAATATCTTTTCATGATTAACTACGCAATTTCGGAATGGCATTAAAATATCTTATGTTTAAGATTCATTGCACATGATACATGGTTTGTTGGGGTAATATATAACACACAGACACTGTGGGTTGCTCATGGTCGTCTCCGTCTGAGATTGACTATTCAAGCTACAGTTACAGGTAACATGAAGCTTTGAATGTCTGTCGAAGTCTTAAGTTATATTGCATTTCAGGGATGACGTCCTTCCAAACACAATGAGTCAACAGACAGATGCCATAAATAACAAAACTTTAAATGAGTTTCTGTCTGCGTTCCCTACCGAATGGAAGGCACAGTTCAACAAGGGTAAAATAGTCTGTAACATACCAGATAGATTACATAAATAATAAACTTTAAAGCAGTTTTTATCGACGCCCCTCACCTGACGGAACCTACCCTTTACAACGACAAGGGGGCATTTATTCCGAGGACGATTTTATTGGCAGAGGTTATTTTCATGGCGTGACTATTCGATCAAAGACCCTAAAATTCGCACTCAAACTCCTAAAAAGGCCTCCTCTGTTTTACCGCCATACATGTACTACAGCAGCTAAGTCAGCGGCACATTGGCTAACAATATTTAAACATATCTTGAAGGTAGGTCTTCCAACTAGTCTTCGAAATTCGTTCTGCACAATTCATTTTTCCTTTTCTTAATCAAACAACATTTCGAGCCGTCATTCCAAGAACGGATGAGAGACGGAGGGACATGTTCTCGGAAGTCGGCTTCTGAGGAAGTACAGAGACGCAACACTCTTTAAGATCTGGACCTTATGACGTCATCGCTTTAAGATCGTACTTATCGCAACGTGTGACTTGCTTTCCATATACGAGAGTGTATTAAATCCAGATACCTAAAGGACTGGTATTTAGACATGTCATGAATACGAGCGAATCCCGTATTAAATTACACCGAAACCTCGGCTACTTCAGGAAAGGCCTTGATTTTGGTGATTTCTGAGAATTACAGTTGTCTGACTTCCCTGTACAGAACTGTAGGCGTACGGGAATGGACTGACACCTGAATAAGTACATATACCACTGCTCTCTGGCTTCTCAATGTCGCACTTTGCGCTTGGAATTCATGCGACTTAGAGTTTTGTAAATGGAGGCACCGACCAGATTAAAATCATTGATTAGTTTCTCGGGAACATTAAACACGTCTCGAGGCCTGCCTGGCTTTCCACTGCCACTGGCAAGATAACGGGTTTGATTGTACTCAGTTTTGCGAGTTTGCAAAATTCAAGCCCAGCTACGGTTGTACTGTAGCTGCTCATACGTCCTTAAACAGTAGTAGCTTATACTACCTCACACAAAGATTCACAAAGAAAGAAAAACAAATAGTGATGTCAGTTGCAACTTATTAGATGTCTAGAGTGCTGTGTTGTGATCACTTTTAATACACAGTCCTCTTCTGTCAGGTACCTATACTTGATAAAATCAGCGTTGGCCTCCGTGGACGACGGAGTTTGCGGCGTCGTAGAGCGCAGTAATCACCCAGTGCCTCTCACCAATGCGGTCGCCATGAGTTCAAGTCCAGTTCAAGCTGGCTTCCTCTCAAGCCATACCTGGGAAGGTCTGGCAGTAACTTGCGCATGGTCGTGAGTTTCCTCCGGGCTCTGCTCAGTTTCTTCCCACCATAATGCTGACCGCCGTCGGATAAGTTAAATATTCTTGAGAACTGCGTAAAACACCACCCAAATAAATAAATAAATAAATAAACAAACAAAATCGTCGTCAAAACAGATAAACGGATCTTATCAGCTATCCCTTCGACCATGTTTGTCCTTGAAGATTTCCAAAGATAAGCAAAAACTTGTCCTATGATTAAACTTTAGTGAGGTCACACATCAGACGCCTTAACAGAATTTTGTTCGAATCGGTCTGTACAGGAAAGAATTTATTCAGGCTTCAATGTTCAAACAGATATTCGGATTCAAGTCAACTGATACACTTACATACAACTTTACGATATTATAGGTTTATGTCAACAGCCTGTGGATGATCGTGGGTTTCCCGCCGGTTCGGCCGGGCTTCCTCCCACCATAATGCTGGCCGCCATCGTATAACTGAAATATTCTTGAGTACGGCATAAAGCACCGATAAGATAAATAAATAAATGATAGAGTTTTTTAGGCGAAATTCTGGTCACCGAAAGGTGGACACTTACGTGTAAGTCATGCTGTTTGTCATCTGCACCTGCGCACTTGGACAAGACGTTACAAAAATATACAAGGGACATTGACAAGGGAGCGTCTAGGCTCAAGCAATTACAAGTGCCAGTAACCATAACCTAATTTCACAGGTGAAACGACTGTATTCAGAGAGTATTTGATCGGGCCATAATACTCATTGCAATAAAGTGGCGCTCCTCATACACTTCGATTTCGTTTTGGTAAAGTCATAAACAAATTTACAGGTATAGTTTTCCAACAGGTGGGTGGGCAAGCTTGCGTATGTCCGCATCTTGAAAAAAAAACACAAAACAAAAACAAAAAAACAAATAGGTGATCTCAATGTGGCACATATCGGAAAATGTTAGTAGTTTACATGTAGTTTGTTGCTACGGCAGGATCGAGATCATTTGCTAAAACTCAAGGTGAGTTGGTGGAAAGGCACTGCATGAAGACTTGAGCCATCCACTAACGGTAAGACAAGCATGTTCAGCATACCCGTTCATTGAGAAGGCAATAAGTCTGTTTTCTAGAAGTCTGTCATCGCCTTGACATCGTCATGATACTAACCAAATCATATCGAAAGGCACATTATACCTCAGTTATACACCATCAATATTTAGAGCATATTTTATTACTTTTATGTCTAGGTATCTCATGTTCTTTTCCCCAGACAGAAAAAATGAGCACAGGGTCTTTGTAATATATGTGTTCAAAATATGCCGGGAACTATGTCGTTGTTTCTTGACAGTTCTAAGAAACCCTATTAGGTAGGGTAACTTTTAAACTTCTCATAAATATTGACTTGATGCATAAACATATCTATCTTTTTTCTGAAGCTTAAAATATCGTTTCATACATGTAGGAACGATCTTGCCTCGTATGTGAGAAGAAAGCATCAAATGGATTTATTTAAGAGCTGTGCTTAAGGGTGACGTAAACTTTGGATATCGGAAATGTATACATTAGTCAATCGTACAAAAGCATTTGGCAATACCTTCAATTCCCAGGCCTGTTGATAATATAATTTGTTATATCTTGATCTGGCAAAGTCCAAAAATGTCCGCCTTGCTTTCAGTTTGTTAGCACTCTGACTGGAAACGACTATAACAGAAACTGTATGTGGTGGAACGCGGTCAGTTTGAACTATTGCAATATTATTCCAACTAACTGTAGGTCTAAATATGTCATTTTTAAACACACATGTATATAACTGATTGGAGAAAATAGGGATCGACTGAATTTTGAAAACTGGACTGAGCCGGCATGCGCATAAATCGAATGACAACGTCTGCTATATGTTGCAGTCTTGAGCAAATAAAAAATTTAGCCTCAGAGAATAATGCACATATTACATAAACTTCAAAACTAAAGGAAAAACAAAAGGGAAAAACAAAGAAGGCATGAAATCCAAGCCTACTGATACCACTGATTTAAGCATACACCAATGTTAGTAAAATACATGTATCATCTAAGCCACCCTGAGACAATGTATCGCTGTAGGATTACACCAACAGATGGTGCTTCCTGGCGATGAAATATAACAGTCTATAGCATAGAGAGTAAAACCAGAACAAACGCTGACAGTTCGCACTAGGCAAATGATCACACCTTTCCTTTGAAATCCAGCCTCTTGTTAAATGGCCTCAGTTACAGGGTTTTATTCGAACTGTTCGTGTAGGTGTTTAAGAAGTACCAATGTATACAGCCTTGAGCACCATGGCTGAAGCAATATTAAACAAACCCAAACCGCGGTGATGTTAAAATGCAATAATACATTAGAGGTCACTGGTCTAGAAAATATTCAAAATGATGTGTTGTCATCACGTCTATTACATGTACACAATCACATAGACACGATGGACAACCCGTTCTCTTCCACTTACACGTTGACGATTGCGTTTATCTTCTCATATAGGTGAGTCCAAGGGCAAAATTTACTCCAGGACATCCACTGACAGGGTGTGTTACAGACACTGCATGCTATCTCGGTATAATATATTTGGTGAGGAAAAAACTTTCCTGTCTTACGGTTTTGTCATAACAGAAGAAATTATGTTTCAAGAAGAGGTACACGTCCATATGTCCCACAATATCTAATGGTATTGAGCCTACAGCATATTTATTTTTATCACGCTCTAACCTAGGTAGGGATCCCATAACATAAACGTCATCGTGAATTTGTGAGATGGATGATCTTGGTGCAGATGTCCTCAGGCGTCTGCTATCAATCAAGATCGTAAAGCCGACAGTGGAGAAGTACATGTATAATAGATTGTGTACGTTGGTGACTTGAAACAAAGTGGTGGGAAATGTCGGTCTTACTTTTACTCAAACATTTAAGACTGTTCTTTTCAGCGGCATTGTCTTGGTGCGTTCTACCTTTAGGAGTTTACTTTATTTCACAATCACGTCGGAATTCAGAAAAGCACATTGTTCTAAATACCAATAGACACCATCAGCACACCTTGCCCTTCTTGGAGAGGGGATAGTGTAAGAAAAAATAACTGTACCATGTCATTTATCTTTGTAATTCCACTAGTAGGTCTGAAAAATGATTTGTAGAGGAAGTCAGTTTTGAGGGTTTTCTCAAATTTGTAAATTTTTCCTCGAAGGAAATAATGACTCCAGCCTGTGTGCCGTAACAGGATTTCCATCAACTACAAGATGCAGTTTACATTAAAACGAGAAGATAAGGTAACATTAAACAGAATTACAGGCAGGTTTTTCGAAACAAGAGGGCAAGAAACACCACCACCAGAAAGCCCGGCGAGATTGAAATATACCGACGGGAGCATAACACAGATTTACCAATAACGTCAAATGTGAACCAAAACTAAAAAGCAAAGCCTTTGTTAAAAAGCTGTCTTGTTCAGAGTCGCATGTATGTTGGCCCTTGGGGCGATTGTGTGTTTCTGTGTCATTTCTTGAGATTTTTGTGCTTAGTAATCATTATTGTTTGATTTATTACACAAGTTTGAAAAAATGCAACTGGATATGATCTGTAGAATGCCATTAGATTGAATGCACAAGTTACGATACTCAGCTGGGTTGATGTATAGAAGTGAGACAGTTAGGCCCCAGGATGGCCGTTTCCGTCTTTGCTTGATTCTTTACAGGTACATAAATCATGTCTAATGTCAAAAGTGCATATATCACCTGTATAATGTCACAGGTACAGGTAATATGAAGCTTGTCTGAGAATGTCTGTCGAAGTCTTACGGTATATTGCATTTCAGGAATGACGCCTTTCTTAATATAATGAGTCAACAGATGGATGCCATAAATAATAAAATTTATACGAGTTTAAATTCGATCTCTGCTTAATGGAAAGTGAGATCAACAGCTTCAAAACACAGGTTAGAAGTTTTCAGTCTGAAGACAATTCGCTCAACAAAGGTTATTATCATGTCCGGACATCTCGGATCAAAACGGCATAAACTGACACTCTTAATTCTGAACCGAACTTAATTCCTAACTCCCACCAGAACTGGTCACTGGCCACCGCCAAACTACGTCAGAGTCTGCTTCAAAATTGCAGCGATACTCTCATAACATGACCAATGTAGACCCATTGTTTCCTTGATGTATTAGCTATTAAGATCTTAATTAAGAATCCATCTCTTACAGGTAAGCGATATTTGCATCGTTGATGTCGACCGGACTGTTCCAATAACCGAATGGATTGTCTTGGCTTAACGCTACTTAGACAATATTTCACCCACATAGTAGCCAGGACCCTTGAAGTGAAACTTCCACATTTCGGCATGCCACTGTGAGGCACACATTTTCACCCAAAACCCGTGCAGGATGTGCTTATGCCATATTTCGGGTCTTTCATCTTTCATCCAAGGACTTACAGAAGTCAACCTAAACGATCATACGATGGTTGACGGTGAGGTATAACCACCAAAACCCAAAGAACTAAGAAGGTAATTGTATGTTTAATCTTTTCCAGTTAAGGAAACGTCCAGCTTAGCCATACCGAACAGTGTACTAAACGGCCCTTAGACATACAATGTGAAACGCGTAGAAGAAAAACCTGCTGCTGTACTATGCACGAATCAGTGTTCCTATTGTAACTCGATGGAGACCTCCATCTGGTGTCAGTTTAATAAAGTGAAACTGTGAATCTCTGTGCCCATATGGTCAATAAAGTAGATTTATGATAAGGTGAACAGGTGGTTCGCCCTTACGCATGGCTGACGTTTCTTTCCCGTGGGTGTCAACAACAGATCTGCAAACCTACGTTTGATATACCGATCTACAGTTGCATCAGCCGATGCATATATTCCTTCGTGTATGTGGTCCAGTAGGGGATCGAGTCCTGTTGTATCATGTAACTTGTTTCTTGACTTCTTATCACTGATCACCTTTCTTACGGTGTTCATGAGATACAAATGACATTTCTTTCGTTCAGGAACTTCTTAAGTACACTAGCGTACACCTGCTCAAGTTTCACCATAGTTCGGCCAATCTACATAACTCTATGAGGAACTTTTTAGATACTTATGGTAAAGTAAATGTAATCAGAAATTGTTGCCTACTATTTTTGTCATGTAACGTCGTACAGGATGTATTATCTAGCCTCCAACTGGATGGAATGATTGGAGTGGAGATAATCGACAAAAGTCCACCTTTACCAGTAATGCCTCATACACTGAAGATGTGGATGTTTCACGGAATAGACAGCTAAACTCATTGACCACGCATCTAAAATGTGACTTCTTTAGTTATTTATTTGATTGGTGTTTTACCCCGCAATGAGGAATATTTTACTCATACGTCGGCCGCACGCGTTAAAGTAAGGGAAACAGGGCAGAGCCCAGGGGAACCCCCGACCCTCCACGGGTTGCTGGAGGGCAGCTGGAAGGGAAGCCAGCATGAGCTGAACTTTATGGAGTTATACTAGGCTAAGATCTTTAATATTCATCTTAGATTGTTCTAAGTGATCATCTGAAGTTAAAACTTTCCACAATTAGAAGAGTTTTGGAAATTTTGATGTTCTTTTACTAGTATATTTAACACTAGAAAAGATATCTAAAATTTGTCGGACCTGTCATCAGCCTAAGTATTTAGCTATATGTATGCCAAGTTTCATAGCATTATGTTTACAAATAAGCGAGAAATAAAAGTATTTCACCACGCAACTGTCCCAAGAATAGAAAGGGAAAAAAAGACCAAAATCTCTGGAGGAGCATTATGTGTGACAAATTTAGTCATTCATGCGTTTAACACTTAATTTCAATCAAGAATTGCACAGTCTCCAGTTAAAATGTGAACAAGTCCACCTACTTCTGTTGAATTTTAAAACTTATCATGTTCCATGATAACGAAAAAATTGGTGTTTTATTTTGACATTTCTGAGCAAAATCTGGTAGAATGTGTTTGTAAACCCGCTCCAAATGGCACCCCCCGTGGGGTGATTAGGGCTGATGTTTTAGGTAATAGGTCTGGTTGAATAGCCTGCATAAGGAACCCTGTAAAATTTATAGCAAGAGCCAATACACATTTACCAGGGGCGTCTCAATTCTCAGCAGGCAACCCCCTTAGTCAGCTAATCCCCACTAATCAGGGGGAGATTAAGAAAACATAACTGCTTTGGTCCACACCATATGTTATATTTTTTGTCAAATTTTAGATATTTATAAATAGAATTTGTTTTTCATCTTTATGTGAGAGAAAAGATAGGATAATAGAGAATAAGAATGTGAATTTAAAATATATGAGGAATATTTACCCCTGTGGGGTTTCTAGTATCCTTAGATCTACAACTTTGAAATGTAAAACCGACTGGAATATTCAGAAGTAAAACGCAAAAAAATAATGCAAAACAAAAGAAATGAACCCCTTGCAACTGGATGGAAAATCGTCCACCATGTTGCAGGAGTGGGGTGTAATTTTTTTCATGCGAAAAAGAGAAAAAACATACTTGAAACGGAGGAGTGGGGGGATTTATCTGATCGGCGTTTTACGCCGTACTCAAAAATATTTCACTTTTATGACGGCGGCCAGCATTACGGTGGGAGAACACGGGACAGATCCGAGAGGAAACCCAAGACCATCCATAGGTTCCTGACGAATCTTACCACGTGCGGCTGCATAGGAAGCCGGTATGAGTTGGACTTGAAGTCACAGCGATCGCATTGGTGAGAGGCACCTGGGCCCTTATGCTGCATTAGGCTGCCTCCCCCCATCACCACTTTACAATTTGTTCTCAGAGGTAATCATTAAGCTGATCGCACCTTGAAGTCTGCCAAGTCCACAAACTGACCACATAATCGGTACAAAATTACGCAGAAGCAGCTTAATTCGCAGTTCAGAGCTTTTTAATCCCTACAGACAAAAATCGGGAGGGGGGGGGAATGTGAATATGCACATGTCACTTCAAATAAAAAAATCAAACAAAAATTGTATGACAAGCTGGGAGATTAGTTCAGCTTGAGGCATTCGAGTCAGGAGGAGTATTTCGAATTACAGTAATAGTTGTATTTAGGTACAAGCCTTAAAAGCAAACAGATATCAGAAAGTAGCAGGTTACATGTAACTATCCCAACAATTTAGCCAAAAGACCATGAGTTGGCAAGAAGCGTTGGCCATCATGTTGCTCTCTTCTGTTTAAACTTTCAGTTCATAATGAAATCTGTATTTCTTGGTTTACTGCGCAGCAAATATATGCGACAAATAATTGTACGCGACGTATGTATTTCTACAGGCTCAATTTTAGAAAAAAGATGAAGTCTTTGAAAGATCTAAGGTGTAAAAGTTATATTTTTGAGGGGTGGGGGGATATTTTGGCAGTCTTGCTTTAAAATCCACGGAATGTGTAACAGTATACATGATCTTGGCTTTCTAGATAAAAGTGGACTTTCGAACTTTATCAAATTTGCGGTCATTGGACCAGCGTATATGTCTAATATTGTAATCCTGTATAAACCGGAATAGTGCTGTTGGACTAGGCATTCCTTTACCTTGTTTTCATGTACGTTAAACGTGTATCAAATGTAATGAATAATTCCAGGCAAGTGACGAGTTATTAAATTGCAGTCAACATGACTGCATGTTTCTGTGTCTAATTGTTCTTTTTTAATAATCCTACTATTTAAACAGTTAGACTAAAACCCTAAATGAGGGATGGTGATAAGAGGCCAGTTTTCCCCTGTTACGTGTGATCGGTTGCCACCTATATGCATCACACTATCGTCGGTGCTCTGTACTCAAACAACTGGCTCATCGTCATATCGGGCAATTATCCAATATTTCAAACAAGATACTACGCGCACAAAGCAAATTTGTATTACAATTCTAATCTACTCGGATTTCACCAAAATGTTATATATCAATCCGTTTCCAAAACAACCCAGTTTCCATCGCCAGAAAATATATAACGATCAATAACTCCAGATGTGCACAATTGTTGTTTCGAGAAGGGCTGTGTTTTAGTGACCAGCTATATATATGTGAAACGACCACAAATATCAACATCAGATGGTTGTGGTGATATCTGGACAACGTTAGCACAAGTACAATCAAATCAAGATTCCACATGCAGAGGCTGTATTTGTCGTTTTACTTTCGGGTAATCCAGCGAAGTTTGTTCCATAGCTACAATTCGAAAATATGACAAAAATTATGAAGTTCACAAACAACTCATTAGTCACCTATGGATGACACATGGGACCAGTTTGAGCTCTTCGGTACTTTTTGTTGGTCAACCAGACGGAAGTCCCGTAAACTAAAAAAAAGTTGATGAAGTGAGTCATCCTTACTCCTCGGATCAGCTACTTACAGGCACACACTCCTAATACTTTGATTTTTCGTAGACGGCGTCTGATATAAATTGCTGGTGAACTAGATTGCCACATTGCATTGAAGGAAGCAAAAACTATATATAAAGTATCACCCCACAAATATCAACGCTGATATTCATGTTACTTTCAGCCCTGGAATAATAAGGATCAATAGTTAATACATTTTTATAGGTATGCAGTTAGGCTCCCACATACAAGTAGTCGTGCTTAAATGTGAATAGGGCAAATACGCATTGTACACAATGAACGAAAGACAATGGACTGCAATATCCGCAAGAGAAGCGGCCCTATAAAACGAATGCTTCAATAAATAAGTACCACAAACAACTCATAAGTATAAGCACGTGATGCCAATCTGTTTCAGTGAATTCGTTCAGATTTTATCCGTACTTCTTGACCACATTCTGAGGAGAACGGCTTTGTTGTCTGCACTGCCAGGGCAGCTGTCAGCAAGTTTGCAGACATCAAGATCTATGGAGAGATATGTGGATCAACTTAAGCAGTGCGTTATCTCCTGGTGATTGATTCGACAGCGTTCGATGTTGAGACGGATAGCGCCTATTTTGATACTAAGTGAATCGTAAAGAGATAAGGAATCTCCCTGGTAATAAGAAAACTGCAAACTGTTTGTTGTTGTTGTTGTGGTTGTTTTCTTTTTTTTGTGAACCAGAACCTACATCATGGCATTATATCTTCAACGTACGTTTATGCACATGTAGTTCTACATCAGGAAAGTGTTTTTGCTCATTGTTGAACTGAAGACTCTGTCTGGGCAATCATCTTTCAACCTATGTATCGGTTTACACCAAGCTCTGCTCGTTTTCTTCTCATCACAATGTTGATCTCCGTCTTATAAGTGAAATGTTCTAGAGTATGGCCACCACCCCCGCCCGATCCGACTGTCAACTCGCGAGAATGGAGCAATCGTGAGAAAACAGCCTGCGCCAGTTGTGGACTTGAGAGATTATTTGGTTTACAGGGTAACACTAAATACTCAGAGTGGTTTTTGTGTACTGGTGTGATATGATGAGTGGACATTTATGGCCTTCACTATTATAAAGGGTTGTGTGGTGTGGAAATACCTCGACTCAGTAGATTGTTCGGATCAGAAATTTAAGAATTCTTGTTACAGTAACAATACGCCTGAAGTGAGCTGAAAAGAAAATCCAAGTTTTTCAGTTTTATTTTTAGAGCGCACATGTGGCGCTGTGTCATTACTTTATTATTTCTCTATTTATTTGGACGGTGTTGTAGGCTGCACTCAACAATATTTCACTGAAACACGACGAGGGCCAACATTGTGGTGGGAGGAAACCGGATAGAGTCAGGGGAACATTGTACTGGGGGAAATACAGGACATTCTGTCTCTGGAACTCTCTCTGGTTTCCTCTCACCATATATCTGGCCGCCGTCGTACAAATGAAATAGTCTTAAGTAAGGCGTAGAACCGCCCTCAACTAAATAAATAAATTAATAAATTATCTGCTTGTGTGATATCTTGACGTTTGATATCTGACATGTAGTAGTGTTTCGGGGTGTATTCGCTTGTTATGTAGACACAACTGTGGATAAGATATGGTTTCATCCCTGTAAGTTTCCATGTGTTGTTTATGTAAGTGTAATCAACGTATTTGCATTTCAATCATTTCCTTACAGTTTTTACACGGACTGGTCTATTGTTGTTTCTGTACTTTTGTTTCATCACTTGTTACAAATTCACGCGATTGCGTTGATCTATCAGGAATTGGGCTTCTTTTATCTCGTGTTAATTTTTAGTGTTTAATACAGAAAGTGCCAATCTTCCTAAAAAGTGAAGTCAACAACATCAAGCAGGTTGCACGCTTAGTAAGCCGAGGCACGCTTTGAAATCATTGGTGTCACGCACGACTCGATCATTTCCCCGGTGCGGCTTTGACTGAATTTTAAATATTAGGCCAAGCTTTTTTTTCAACAGAAACAATCCTGAAAAGGTTACACGCATAATTACACCAATTCCACAACAAGCCTCTTCCCTGGTGCGCTATCCGTTGACGTCCTTGCACATCTGAACAACGATGATGTTCCCAGAGACAGGGTATGTTAACATTGGAAGGTATGGCGATTTAGCGTACCGCAGAGTCAAGTCAGTGAGGCTGAATTCTGGATTTAAGATCCTTCGTGGCACCCCCTGGGAGAATAATGGGCGGTAACAATTCGTCAGAGCTGACAACGGCAGCATTGGTGGAGTGGGAAGAGCGGTTTAAGGGAGAGAAGCTAACCTGTGGAAGCAGAGTATATTGCGTTCTAAATGTAAAGTACAAGTACGTAAACAACCTGAGAGGTTTGGTTGCGTGACAGCTGTTTCCACCTCCCTCTGTGAAGACCTTTGCGACATATTCCAGTACTGACGTCTAGTCCAGACATAAAACTGATATATGTTTGCGTGTAATGAGAGTAGGCGATATGTCTTTACAGCACAATTCCCACACTGAAGACTACAGTGAAATTTAAAGGGTAGACTCTGTGCCATTAATAATTTGACGAATGCTCGGCACACAAAGTTTCATTTAAAAGTTTGTTTGTTGTTACCATAGTATCAATCTTATCAGACTAACATTTGAAAACAGGATGCGTGGCGTTAGAGAATAAATAATAGACCAATTTTCAGACATTTAATGGTTTAGTGTGATATAATATTTGGGTACTCTATACCATTCGTGATCCTAAAGCCCAAGCGAACAGATATAAACCATTCCCTTGTGGTGGATGATGGCATTACGCACTTATTAATTGTAATTCTTAATTAAGGGTTCACACAGGTTCCCTGTGGGACACTTCTTGAAATCGTTCGGATTATTATTATTATTATTTTTAGTCCTCTTGTAAAATTGCAATATCTGCTGAAGGCAGAGAATCCACACTTTGCAGTCTTGTTATGAACATATGTAGCAGCTTTTGGCGTTTAGTGATATTGCGGCCATTTTGACTTTTATTGTCATGCTTAAAATATCTTCTCAAAATCGAGACAAAAATTCCTTTAACTCTTTCTAGATGAATTGCGCCACTCAGTTAACCTTACACGTTAAATCTGACATGCAAATTAGGCTGTAATTAGCATCCGAAGTTACATAAAAATTACGTCCCCTCTAAATACGGCTTAAAATGATTAACCAAACATACTATCTGGTGCACCATGTTGTCAGGATTACAATTCTGCAAGGATTAGTTTCGTACATTGTACAGTTTTGAAGTTTTTGCTAAGAAACCAACAAAGATTTCTCAAAATTCCCCCATGTACATGTAGGAGCCTCTCCCTACCTGTGGTTTGGCTGGCATGAATGGGGTATTCTGTTTCTGTTTCTGTCTGTCACCAGAAGCACCAGATCAAAGGCACAATCTCTCTATAGATGTGACTGTCCTGGTATCTGAGAGCACTGTTTATTTTCTATTAGCTGGCTTTCACCAGAGCCCCAGTGGATGTTTTACCTGGCAGTCTCAGGTTCAAATCCAGTTAAATTCTGCTAGTCTTTTTTCTCTCCTTTTTTTCAACTATCATGAAACAATTTTAAGACTGTTTAAGACTATTCCTCACTGGTGTCTTCAGTCTCACTATTATATTTAGCATTTATGTTAACCGCTCACTGGTTTAACAGCTCCAAGTCACAGCTTTAAAACTCCATCTGATTATACTATATAGGATGATGGTGTAAAGGAAATATTTTCTATGCACATGCATCCAATTCTTTTCACATGTTATGCAAAATACACCTTTGTTCACATCCTTAATGTTTCCAAAGTCATGTTATTTTAATTTACGATACTCATTACTAAAAATCTTTTGATCGCAAGCCATATTTTTATGAAAAGGTCATCAAATGTCCATGAACTACTGGCACTTCAGCAAATATGTAGATACAATTCATATTTGAAGTGTTGTGAAATAGTATTGTTTGTAATATATAGAATACCATAAATCTTAAGCCTTTTCTATCACTAAAGTAGTTTTTATTTGGTACTGTATGAATACAGTTATGGTAAAAATGATGCCAAAAATGACTTGTTTGTGTGGTAAAAGCTTCATAAAACTATGAAAATTATTTCTCTAGACCCTACAGTTCCCCAAGAAGATAATGAAATAATCCTTCCAGCGGTGGTTTAAAAGGTTGAAGAATTAGGTTATATATATATTTAGTTGTTTTGCTAAGACACCAGTGTATTCAAATTTTTTATAGGGCATTACATCTTCTGCAAATATGTGATATTTTTATACTGTCATAATTGTGATATGGATGAAAGCATTAATTGTGGCATTGCTCAACAAATATTAGTGATTATAAGGAACAGCTCTTTATTTCACAGTGTCTATAAACATGCACGTGATCACCAGACAGTGTAATTGTATTAGCTGTCATATGGCATACCCACTTTTACATATTCTTGTTTATCTGTATTGCACGAGTAAATTCTTTCAAGTTTTTTTTTCTCGAGATATACATTTGTACATGGTAAGAGTACGACAATCGGAGACAAAAGGCTTGTTCAACTCTCTAAGAGTACGACAATCGGAGACAAAAGGCTTGTTCAACTCTCTAAGAGTACGACAATCGGAGACAAAAGGCTTGTTCAACTCTCATACAGCCACAGACCTTACACAATGTCAAACAAAGAAACACGAAGATGCTAGACTAAGTTCAATACATATATTTGAACAAAATAGACAAATGGTACAACTGACTATAATATATCAAACAATACAGATGATTACCAAAAATATATATTGTTTTTAACTGGTGACAGCGTTCAAATCCGGTTGGACTATTCCGGCTTCCACAGGCAAGTCCGTCCACGTAAACATAGAATCCTCAATTTCTGGGGTTTTACAAATTGAAGGATGACAGTCCTGTAGTGACGAACAGCAGAGGGTCCGGTACGCCGAAAATGGGAGATATCTTCCCTGGGCGGACGGGTTGACCATAGCGTACGTGTTGCCGATCTGGCGATGTATGTTTCACTCCTCGGAAACTTACACAAAGTCACTTTCAGGGTAAACTGGGATGAAATATACTTTACCGCACAAAGTGACAATGAGCGATACAAGCTCCAAACGAACGTCTCCAACAAAATAGCAAGTGGTGAAACGCATGATCGCTAAAGTGTTACGTACGAAACTCCAAACCCCACAAAACCCTTCTGAATGAGCTATGACTGCTCTCGAATCAAAACAATCTCAAAGAGAACAAAAGTAAATGACTGCGAGCTTAACAATATGAATAATGTGAATATCTTCACATGTATAGGCCTACTATGGCGAGAGCAGGGGAGTGCAGCCTACTGCGGATACCTACCCCTATGGAACCCCATCAAAGAAGTAAATTTGCAATAAAAGTAAACTTTTACCACCGAAAAATATTTAAATCAGCAGACTGGGAAGATTTCTACACCCCACTTATGCTAAACGCACCAAAGATGCAATATTGCTGGTCGTGCTCAAGTAACGCGACAGATTCAATCTGATTACTCTACAAACCAGTTAATCCTCTAAGCTGCTCAGACTTTTGCCGAGAAGCAAAATCATACATTAGCCGAGTTGCGTTTTATTCAGATGTATTTACACTGAGCAGTTCAATAGTGTACATGTTGCTATGATCAGTCTAGGTTGGCTTTTCACTTCTGAGATATTTTTACATCATTTCTTGAAAACTTTCGTTTATAAATAAATAAATAAATAAATAGATAAATAAATAAATAAATAGATAAATAAATAGATAAATACATAAATTGTCGCAGATTTGCTTGTCATTAGATCCATGTGCTCGTCATGAGATATCGTTCGTTGCAAGCCACCTGAGCGTGCAGTTCGTGCTGCAGAAGGGGCTAACCTGGAACCACCTGGCTTTGTAAGGGCTGGACTCCCCCTCTATCTCTATACTATACATATGAAGGAATTCAATGTTTTGTTCTCTATTTTCAACAACAGCCACCAAGCTGATTCCATTCACACTGGAGCGGGTTCACAGTAAAATCAAGCGACCAGGGAATTGTTAAAAGGCAAGACAGGCTTATCTAACAAAACCTCCAAAGAACAACGGCATAATAAAGCTCACCTACACTCACCAAATAATGACAGAATTTCCGCGTGCGCTTGTCATTGACGCTCGCGGCCATTCAAACTTGAAGGGGAGAGGGTGGAAGAAGGGTGGGGCTCTGTGTATATAAAGCCTTGAAATGGGACACGTTTCAGAACGACGAAAGGAGCAGCGAGAGCACAGAGAGATACAGTTTATTGGTAAAGGGTAAAAAGTGTAACTTGATAACGATGTTAGTATCTACATCGGAACGTCGTGATAATAAACCAAGAAGTTGTATATCCAGAGGAAAGACGTGTTCTAGGTAAAAAGTGTGATGATGTGTTACATACTTAGGCTATAACAGTATTTAAGGTATTTAAAGTATTTATTTACAGTGATAGTAAAGTAGACAGTTATAATTACAGTGAAGTAAATGTTAAATTGTTTGATGGTCAGTCTGTTTATGTTATTTAATCTTGTAGTTTATAAACCAGTTGTTTACATTGATAGAGCGATAGCAAAGTAGATTATTAGCTATTCGACTGTCAGTCTGTTTATGTTATTTACTCGTATAGTTTATAAGCCAGTTGCTTACCTTGATACAGTGATAGTGAAGTACATAAATATTTATTTGATAGTCAGTCTGTCTCTCTTATTTAATCTTATAGATCATAAGCCAGTTATTTACCTTGGTATTTCGTTATTTGTTTAGTTTATTTAGTTCTTAAAGTTTCCTGTCGCGATTTCTTATCAAACGTGTCGCGAATCGCGACTTGTTATTTGACTTACTTAGTTCTTTTAGTCAGTTTATTTACAAGGTAGATTTATTTAGTTTATTTCTGGTATAGCAGTTGATAAAAATATCAGGTTAAACGGCTGGCTTTTTAGTTACTTCTATAGCTTCCTACCTTAGTTCATTAGTTTACTTAGATATATATTTTAGTGAAATCGTTTGTCGCCATTCGCGATTTGCTACTTGATTGCCTTATTGAGTTGCTTTGATCTGTATATTTCACTTAATTTACTTTGATTTGTTTATTTAATTGCCTTTGTTCATTTCAATTCATTTACATTATTGTTTTTAGTTGTATTGCCGCGATTTGTTATCGACATGCCGCGATTTGCTGTTTTATTGCTCCGATTTTTTGTGTGCCACTGCCATCCTTTTTCCCCCCTTTCTTTGCCCCGATTTCTTTCGGTTCCTTGCCTAGATTTCCCTTCTTTCTATCTCCCAGTTTTCTTCTATTCTTTGACTGGATCTCTTTCTTTTCTTTGCCAAGATTTCTTTCTTTGCTGCGATTTGTTATTTAGTTGCCTTGTGGTTCAGTTGCCTTGTTTAGTTAGGTTATATTGCATCTAACCGAAATAACAGAACACAACACTCAACTATTGCGTTTAACCCAACAGCACGAGCCTCGGGAAAAGTAAACGACGAAGCGTGAAATAAAAGGCTTCCAGTGCTTGCGTTTACTAACCATCCCCACACTTAACATGGCACATACCATTCTTTCTTTGTTGTTTAGCTTCTTCAATTGCTAATACTTGTTAATTGTTTAGCCTGTTTGATTATCATTGCTTATTATTTGTTTAGTCACTTCCATTGTCATAGCTTGTTACTTAGCTAGTTCGATTGCCATTGCTTGTAACTTGTTTATCCATTTCGATTGCCATTACTCGTTACTTGTTTAGCCTCTTCGTTTGTCATTGATTATTACTTGCTTAGCCACTTCCTTTGCAATTCCTTGTTACTTATCTAGACACTCCGATTGCCATTGCTTGTTACTTGTTCAGCTGCTTTGATTGACAGAGAAGAGAAAAAAAGAACACCCATGGGATGATTAAAACAGAGAAGAGGAAAACGCAGACCTATGGAAACGACACAATGACCAACCAAATCAGGACCGCAAGAAAGACTTTCTAATCATAGGATTCTCTTGCTTCAAACGAGTGGAAGAGGCCTGACATCCTAACTCCCCAAATATACTTGTCGCACTTGTTATAGGCACAGATTTCCAGTACGCTGGTTTTTCCTGGACGGCGTCCGGTATAAGTGGCTGGAGCACTAGAACTGCACGTCACAGGGGAGGAAGCAAGAGAACTATTGTAGCAATCTCTATCATTAATGGAACGAAAGCATCACTGTTCACTTTTGTGTGTATAAATTTGTGTAAATCACTTACTCCCTGCTGTTTTCCTACCCTTCAGTGTGAAAATCTGTGTTTCATAATTACTTCGGGAAATGAAGGAAATGTTTGAAAAACATCATATGAATTTGTTTAACCCAATGAAATAAATGTCCCCATTGGTAATGCTATTCAGTGTCACAATTGATTTTCATTGCATCCCAACTTTTACTTAGCTTCATACCAGTAAATATACGATAGTAATGCCAGGTTTGGCATTTGGTTCTAGCCATTTTAAGATCTCTGGATCAAATCGTAATTCCAACAAGGTTATACACATGTTACACACTGGTATGTACCTGTTTCTGTAACTGCAAGTGTATTTGCAAGCAGACGGTAACTACATTGAAACCAACTGGGTCATGCTGTTCAAACATAATACCTGCATAAAAATTACATGTTAAATTCAACTCTGGTTTCATTTTGCATTCATGTATGTTACAAAGAATCACATGTATGGAAATGCCCAGGGCCCAGTTTCTTGAAGCGTCTGAAGTTTTTTGGCGTCAGCAATGTAAAACTGTATACTTAGACCTGTGTAGTGTTGGATTCAATTTGTTTCGAGAGAAACTCTATTTCCGACTTCCGGCCAAAAAGTGTACTGAGGAATATGGTTGTGATGGGTGAACAGAGCATGAAAAACTGTATCTAACACTACCTTCAATGATTTTTCTTCCCACCAAATTATATTCTGTCAAATGTTTTGATTGTATGGTGAGCTGTATGGACCATATTGAACAGGCTGAAGAACAGGGACGTCACACACCTTTTAGCCGTTAAAGAGCCTCTGATTGATACATGTAATGCTACACCGGTATTTAATGTGGAAATATAAAAATCAGATTCTGTTTAGCAACTAAATTGATCATGTGTGACCTCACTGTTCTTCATCTTGTTCAGTGTGATCCATGAAGTCCACCATACAGTAAATAAATTTGACTGCGTTTAAGTTTGTGAAAAATTTGTAGAAATTTTAAATTCTTTCGTATGACCCAACGTGTGAGTCATTCTTGATTTCCCACCCTCGAAGCGAAGACTATAACCAGTAGGCCATCGAGGCTGTCTCGTGTCCAACCGAAAAAACAGTGCTTGGACGGTCATCCATGTGCTAAAGCATTTAGTTAACACAGATTGAAGGCACATAGACCGGAAATACCTGCTCGAACCGTGGCATTGCTGCTTTACCAGCTATATTTATTATTGATTTAATCCTCTCGTAAACTTGAAACTTCTCCCAAACTACTAAAAGTAGAGAATCTAAAATTTACAACCTTGATAATGAATATATGAAGCAACTTTTGACGTTTAGTGTCCATTGGTCAGTCGCATGATTTAGCGGTCATTTTGAATTCCATAGTTAAGCTTAAAAAATCTACTTCTCACAAGCGGACAAAACTGTGGGGTGGAAATTCTATTTGCTGTTTCGAGGTGGATGGACCTACTCAGTTTCTTTCACACGTTAAATTTCATATGCAAATTAGGCTGTAAATAACATCCGAAGTTACGTAAAAATCACATCATCTTTAAATATTGCTTACAATGATAAACCAAACAAAGCATCTGGTTCTCCATGTTGTCAGGATTCCAATTCTGCAAGAATTAGCTTTGTATATTGTACAGTTTTGAAGTTTTTGCTAAGAAACCTACAAAAATTTCTCAAAATTCTCCCATTTTAATAACATTGGAGCAGTAGATCAAAGGCAGAGCCTCTATCTACCTGTGGTTTGGCTGGCATGAGCGGGGTAATCTGATTCTGTCTGGCACCAGTAGCAGTGCATCAAAGGCACAGTCTCTCCCTACATGCGGCAAAGCCTTTGTATCTAACAGGACTTTTTCTTCACAGGCTTTCACCCTTAGCTCCAATGAACTCTGTACCTAGAAGTCTCAGGTTCAAATCCAGATAAGTCTCGCTTGTCTTTTTCTGTCTTTTGTTTCAAGTATCATGAAATGATTAGGCACTTCAGACTAGTCCTAGCACTCTGAGGTGCAATTCCAGTCTATATTTTCTCATTTTCACACGGAAAATTTTTCCCCACATTTTTTATTTTTCAACCGGACCTACTTTGGACGCCATATTTTCATGAATATAATGCGTTAACATGTCATTTTGTCGAGACCGGTTTATCCGATCGAGCTGACACAATGCGTCTGGGCAAATTACGTGTGCAAAAATAATTTTCATATCGGGAAAACCGTAGAAATGCACTGATTACCGAAGTTGTCACGTGACCGAAAGTGTTTGAATTGAAACATTTTAAGTATTCTGTTTGTTGCAGTTTAATTTCCCGATCACGAATCTGATCTTATTTCTTGCCTGCGATGTATTCTTTTGACGCAAATTACCATCAAAGTTCGAAAAATGCAATTTTCCCCATATTTGGAGGTCACGTTACAGAAAACCGTTACAGCTGTAGTGCTGAAAATTACGGAGTGGAAAGAGCCAGATATGTACTATACAAAGTGCGAAAAATCAAAATTTCACCACCCTTATATTATTGATAGGAAACCGTGCAGTTTACTATGAGAATGGAGATTACCCTTGCTACACTGTATTCTTTTTGTCTTTTGTTATGGGCTATGGGCAAAGAATCAAAGCTGAACTGCTTCCACGTTGTTTTTCAGTAGTTTCCCATTCCATATGGCAGTCACGCGCTCAAATCCAGTCCATTCCTTTTCAATGTTTTCAGTTGTTTTTTTTAGGGGGGAGGGAGTTGTTTTCTCTTTTTTATTACCATGCAGTTATCAGGGGACTACCAGATTCGGTAGATAGGTAATGGAGTGGACCCCTACAACGCTATTGGATAACAGCTATAATTTATGTTCTTATCGCAGCCTCGGTCGCCTAGTGGTTAGAGCGCGTGATGTACGCCTCGAGGTCCGAGGACCCGGGATCCATCCCTGGTGGGGTCATACCGAAGGCTTTAAAAATGGCACTAACTACTACCTTAATCGGAGCAAGGACGCAGGACTGGTCGGCCCGGTGTCAGTATAGTGTTACTGGGTAGAGTGTCATGTCTGGCGGCTTCCGCTTTATGCTGCATTTTGCGGCATAGACGCGCCCGACCACAAGTATCCGGTTCTGTAGTACATATACACATTCTGTGGACCCATAGCCATATATAATACTGAAAACTGTTGAGGACAACGTAAGATCCAAGCATACATTCATACTAAATTTTAAGTTAGTATTTATGTACGGATGTTTGAATTCGTAGGCTTCCTTCCTTCTGTGCGAATCCGAATGCCATTTATCAAAGCAAGTTGAACACAAGCCATACAACACTTCTTTGTTAGACATTGCGAATGTTACTCCAGGATATATAAATGTCGTGTCTACTTGTCTCCTACGAATAATAACTCTTGTTTATATTATAGCTGTTAAATATCCTTGATCCTTGATCCTTGATGAAATGACCGCGAAAGTGATTCAAAAATAGATACGCTGTTAAGTGTCAGGTTTCCATCTATTCACAGGCAGCCATCGGCTTGGAAGGTTTGGCCATCATCTCTCTGCCGGTAAAAGGCAGCGCTAAAAGCGAGCAAAAATTTCACCGCACGGGGAATTGGTTCTTAGCTTTTTTTTTCATATAACATGGAAACCAGAAACCACCTAAAACACATGTAAATTTCCTTGGCATGTAACCGAATTGATGGGGGCTCTTGTTCGCCGTGTCTGATAGCATCTTCTTAGGCAAAAAAACTGAACCCAAAATTCAGCCTAAACTGACTCCAGATTATTTGTCGGAGGCCTTCTGAAAGACATTAAATGATTTTGATAAAAATATGAAGAAATTGCAGCGGGCAAACGCACCTGATCAGGTAGATAGTTCTTAAAACTGCTGCAGGGGCCAAATGTAATCTGCAGGCTTGCAAAATAGAAATGCTGTTTGATGCAGATCAAGAAGAAATAATGATTAGTAATACCTAGTCTTTTATGTACACATAGCCCGGAACAATAATGCTTTATGATGGAGATAATACCGTGAGGACGGCTTCTTAGGACAATGTGAGCCTATCAAACATGGCTTTTCCATGGACAGGCTTTTATAATAGATGCGGTTATAATTTGTGAATAATAGTCTTGTATAAGCCGTCTGATTTAAAAGATTTGTAATAAATAACAACCGACTGATTACCGAACTATAATTACCATGGAAGCTGAGTTTCATTTGGTTTTCTAGAGTAACGGATAAAAATGATAATTACTTTAAAGCAAGTCATTCTGTCACATTTATATTCCGACGGAGAGGTTGAGGCTCTTGAATCTCAATTGATAGGTCAATCTGTAAAGACGTGGGTTCAGTTCCCTTCCCCATCAACAGATTTTACGATTTTCTTGCTTCGATCGGTTTCAGGATTACGGTAACAAAGGGAATGAATTCAACTAATACCCGTATGTCACACCAAGGAAACTCCCAAGGTGCTTTGCTAAATGTAGGTGGATTATCCCGGGCATCCTAGACAACCACAAAAATGGCTGACATCGTAGAAGTGAAACAATAAAACGTGCAAGACTATTATGCTGTCTGTGGACGCAGATAACA
This sequence comes from Acanthopleura granulata, assembly GCA_016165875.1. Taxonomy (NCBI): domain Eukaryota; kingdom Metazoa; phylum Mollusca; class Polyplacophora; order Chitonida; family Chitonidae; genus Acanthopleura; species Acanthopleura granulata. Next base: position 6,151,328 of record JABBOT010000080.1, on the reverse strand, counting down.
GAAAACAAAATCGTCATACCTGTATTTGGACAATTTTAACTGACGCCTGTATAGGAAATATCGTTTACGATGTTTGGTATCATGCTTCTATGACATGCATCTGCCCAAACAGTTTATTTATTTATTTGATTTGTGTTTTACGCCGTACTAAACAAGATTATGGTGAGACGAAAGCGGTTAGATCCCGGGGGAAACCCACGACCATCCGCAGGTTGCTGGCGGACCTTCCCACTTATCGCCCAAAGAAATAAACACGTGTATATGTAATCACGTTTGGGCTAAAAGAAAATTAATCCTATTCTCGAAGTGTATTGACATTTTGCTTCAATCAGGTAGTTAATTAGTTTTCTGATTTGGTCTGAAGGAATGGATGATTATGTCTTAGTCTTAGTCCCGCGTCTTGGCGACAGAATTCGTCTGTCATCTGTGTAGTGTGATATTGCGAGAAAATATGTGCGTGGCTACGTCATATCTATCAAAACGGCTGATGTTTTGAGGAATGTTTTGACACGCAGTGGTCTGTCTTTCTGGAGTCGTCACTATAAAAATTACACTTCAGGACACATGTTCTCCATTGTCGGACGATTCAAGGGGAAATGGTTAACCTGACGAGATTGTCCTATCTACTACCGCTTTGTTATTCGTTTGAAAAGGATCCAGATCTCTTACCAGTTAATATCAGCATATATGTTTGTAAACCTGCGCAGTCGAAAGTCAGCAACATCAGATCGGAAATAAGGTGGCATTATTTATCAGACCTTCTCTTCTAAATGTTGAAGTTTTAAGCTTAGCTCGTATGACACAGTAGGGAAGTTTGTTATGAACAGGCTAACCGCTGATGAGCGACTCAGGTCCAATCCAAACTAACGACTGTTGTCCTGAAGCACACGTACATGAGTGTCGCAAATGTAATAGGCCTACGGGAGAAATAAACCAATGCACACAAGTTCTTCTAGAGTTAACTGAAACTGTCAATAACGTGTGAAGAGTCAAGCCTTGACAGTGTAGATAAAATGATCGTATTCAAATCGCAGAATGCAACATACAAAAAAAAAATGCGAATGGCCAGATAAGTAAGAGCTGCTGAACGTGATGATACATACATGCATGCAAACATACATAAGCACAAGAAGGTCAATAGCTGCGCTCTATGACAGTGTGTGCAAGTTTACGAACTTGAAATTGTTGTTGTATGTCTTGTGTAACAGCCGGGGCGAATGTTAAGTACAGATTAATGCTGCTTTTGTATACCTTTTGTAACAGCCGAGAAGAATGTGAAGTATTCAGTTCATTAACCTTATTGTTTCAGATATGGAACAAGGATACTGCCAGAATAGGGCTTTTCGTTGCTGTAAAATAAACGCTGGTATGGGATTTCTGCTGATGCTTTCCAATAAATAAAACGAGGAATCTTGCTCAGGTGCATGATTTTCTAACTATTTACATACACCGTCAGAAAACGAGTCCAAAATATTTCAAGTGCAATACAACATAGGTTTCAGGTCGATGACATCATCGCATTTGGGTTGGAATTAACTCTAAACCTCTCTTTCATTTTTTTTTCTGACAGCAGTTTAACGCCGGCCTAGTGGTGAGAGCGTCTGCCTCGATGTCGGGAAATCCTGGATCAACCAGGCCATGTCAAAGAATTTCCAAAAAATGGTACGTGTTTTTGCTTCGTTCGTAAGAGCAAGGAAACAGGGCTGGTCGGCCTGTTATCAGTAAAATGTGACTTGGTGGGGTGTCATATCTACTGTCAGCACTCTTGAGGCATGGACTAGCCCTACCAGAGGACGATACAGTATATACACATTTTAAGAATACCTAGTTGTCATATGACTGAAAGTACGACATAAATTCAACGAACTCAGGAATCGCTGCCCTATATATTTCGTTGGCGATCAGGTTTTTGAATGGAAGAAACTGGAATCGCAGGAGAACAAAATCCTCCGTTCACCTTGTACCTGACTTATCTTTTCGAATTAATTCTGCAATCGGAACTGCCAATCTTGGGTTGAAACTTCTGCACCGCATTGGAAAAGGGATCCGTTAATTTAATAAGAAGAGGCACCACCTGTCGAGGGATCCCGTTAATTTAATAAGAAGGCCTGTCGGGTCGTTGAAGGAAAGAAGCTGTACGATTTGGGGGAAAACGGAAACAAAATAAGCACTGATGCATACTCGGTCCTCATCATTTATCAAGGAATTAGGATGAATAACTTCGGGAAAAAAAATCGTTTATAATTGATCTGGGCAGGATTTTACCTCAAGGAAGGAACTTATCGAGCAGAGATCCTGCAAGACGGAAGCGCTGATTGATTTATCCGCTGCAACCGGAAATCGCCCGTTTCAGTTTGCACCCTGTCATGTAACCGTGCCGTTAGAAAATACAGATCATTGCACGATGACGGGTCTCTTATCCGTTACTGAAGCGTCCACCCATGTAGACTGCTCCTCTGGGGTCATTAAACTCGAAAAGTGTCACCAACGCTTGCATTATCGATCATTTTTAACGTGTTGCTCTTGCGCCCCACTACAGTTCAACTAGCGCCCCCATCCTCACACCCAAATGCTGAACTTCGGGCAAGTAGTTGCCTGAACCAATACATGTGTCTTCAGCTAAAGGGTCTGATCTTGTCGGTGTTCAGTCATGGTAAAACTTTGGACAGGAGATTGCAGTGAAACAACGTTATTGTAGACAAATATCACAACACACATCAGGAGTTCAAATATGTGGTCTTCCCATGTCCCTATTATTCGCCCACATGTATACTGATTTGTTGAAATAACGTCTTAGAACATTTCAGAACAGAGCTAAATGTAGTAAAAATATATGTTTCATGTCAAAGGAGTGGTGACCTCGCAAATAGAAACGTGCTCGGTGCATGTAGTGATAAACACTGAGTATACGCATAGTAGTATAAAAGACTACAGCATATTGTTGCGGAAAAAAGTGTTTATCTGTTGTTACGGTTGTAAAGGGAAATGACCGAGAAGAAACACCTATTCAGCTCCTTAGTGAACTTCAATCAATATCTCAAATGGGTGATTGCCATCATTGTCTCGGTTCCACAAGGATTTAATAGTAAAAACTGTTTGATAAGCTACTTTGTCAATTTTCCGAAGAAGTGGTAATGTCGAAGCAATTAGTTGCAGTGAATAAATTGCTCATATAGATTTTGTTACACAACTAGCCGGTAAAATATGCGGATTAACATCACCGAAAAATATCGAAAAAAGAACAGAACAACCGATTCATTTCAGCATGAATATATATGTTCCTTTCCTTACAGAGTATACTTTTGTAGGCTCTGACCAAAGATTTTACGAAATGAAACTTACAGTTTACAATTTACAGAGGTTGATCCCCCATCACAACACTGGTCGTTGTCGTATACGGTAAATGAAATATTCATGAGCGTTAATCATCAATTAAATAAAAACTGAATGAAGGGATTAATGATGGAAACCTATCATTTATAACCGGCTAGTGAATGTGGTGATAAATTTTGGTCGTGTGTCAAAAACTTGCATTTTTTTCTTCGTTTGCTTTTTTGTGTCTTTCTTTTAAGTCGATCATGATTGCAAAGTCCAATTACTCCCCTAGGCAAGTTACATGTGCTCCCTAGCAATGTCACACGTTGCGATATATTTTTTCGCTACCTTTTTCGAAACATGTTCATTCATATTCCCGTGAGCCTTTCATCGTTAACTTAAAAAGCCATGACCTCTAAATTAAGGTGCTTGAACTCTCTTTTTTTTTTTGACCGATAACGTAGTCAATTTACGGAATACAGCAGGCTGCAAGTTGCGCTCTGTTTAATGATTATCTCAAAGAAAAAATTGAACTTCAATCTAAACTGATGTCAATCCGGTGCGTGGATTCTAGGAAACTGAAGAAAACAATCAGTTTAAAAGCTCTAAGCTAATGCAGTTTTACACAGATGCATGGAATTTTAAAACATCTAAATATTTTTGACTAACATTAATCGTCGAAAATTTTTGGCACGTTAACCGCTTGTTAAACTAGTCGTGTCGTAAGATGCAATAGTATAGTTCCAGATCGTGCAGGCTTCGTTCCCAGAACCTGTGCTGGATTCACGAGTCCTCAGGCCTGTGTACCTGAAACTCCCTCGACCTGGACACGTTAGTGGGGGCCCAACCTATCACGGGACGATAAAAAGATAACGGGCAAGAACGTAGAGAAGTTTACGGATTCCCATTGTATTCCAGTTACAGCCCCAATTCTAATCTGCCGCCTTCCCCATGTTGTTATCATACATCCGGCACTCCGCATAACAAGGACTGCCGACCGAAAACAATGCAACAAATAGGTTGCACCTTAGTTCAACATATACGTAAAAGAGATAAAGAGAAACACGTGGGATTTGCACTTGAATAACGTTCGAAAGATATTACCTGTACAATAAAATGTCATGTATGGTCGTCGCTGTTGAGTAATTAACAATGGGAATGCAAAAAACGTCATGGCAAATATCTCACACCGTGATGCTATAGATTATCAATATAACAGAACGGGGAGGACTGTGAGTAAATGTGTGTATAGGCGGGTGCAGGGTGTGCGTGTAAGTAATCGCTTGTGTCCTTCCATTTTATCCATATCCACTCATCCACTGGTTTTAATTCTTTCCGAGCGTACCGGTGGAAAGTGCAATGGGGAGTATTCAAGAAAATGAATATTGCGTACACAAATTTGGCAACATAAACGTTACAAACCTGTACAGTACTGGCTTTTTATTTTTTACACCTAATTCGTATTAATGTCTAACATATTGTTCTGAAATATGTTCTACTGCGCATTTATCAATTTTTTTTCCGGCGGTAGAAATGGGGGTGGGAGGTAAGAGGAAGGGTGTCTACTGGCATCTTTAAAGAGGAAAAAAGAAGCATCGCGATTTGCAAAACTCTGAGTTTCAAGTAAGACAGAAGCAAGTCAACCACAGAGGGGCGATCTGAGGGCTGTGTCACACATGCCTCTCTAATGACTTATTGATTTAGATACTTGTACAAGAGAGTGAAACCCCACAGATTAAATGCAATAAACGCTATGGTTCGGACACTTGTTCACTGGCTATAGTCATTTTACCAGTGACATTGAGCAAACTATTTATGTGCCTGTAATAAACCGAACCCCTCTCCTCCTCCCCAACAAAGACACACCGCACATTGGCCTCGCGTGTATGACACGAACCTTGTCCAAACGCACAGGTGCAGATGACTTGCAGGATAACAACCAAACGCATGAGCCTTTGCCTTCAGGAAGACATTTTGCTCTGAAAACACAACTGACGCCACCCTAGTTTTCATGTGTGTAAACTGCAGCTCCGTCATCGTTTACGTGTATTTCAGAGCGTTAGATGGCTTACAAGGCAGTTTCCAGTATACATTAGTATACATTTCCAGATCATTAGGCGCTGTCTGGTGAAATCGAGTGTATCAAGTCAGCTCTCTCTGTTTAGATGTTGTCCTGAAATCGGTAGATTTACATGCATCAAGCATGGTGGCTGATAACGTCCACTGTACACCGCACGGTTATAAAAAACCAAACACCGCGACCTTCGCGCCCCCGCGGAATACACAGAGGACGCGAACGGCGCGGATCAGTGCCCTCCGCGTCCTACGCGAAGGCCCAGAAGCTGGGGTTTTATTAAAACCGCCATGTTTGTAACCTTCTCGACCCCAGGGAAGGCGCGGCAGACGCAGCTATCCACGTCCGCGGCCACTTCATGCCAAGCGTGAGTGGCACAGACAGCTCGGATCCTCTCCCTCCGTGCCTTCTGCGCTCTCCAGGCGCATTTTTTCCTTAATCCTCGGTCTTGGCGTGGTCAAAAATGGCCGCTATCCACCACCACCAATCAAGTACCTCACGAAAGAGGGTTGTGGTTACCTCGGCACCCCGGCTTTCTTCGTCCACAGGCCTGTTGACCGTTCACATACATGTAACATTGAGTACAGCTTTTCTTATTTGTGAAATGAGAATAGTTTATCTCTGGATAATAATACAGTCACGCCTCTGGAAAATAATTATTCTTTTGAACTTGCGCGAAATTCAGTGCAGCCAAAACTCGTAAACCATCCAGTGCTATTTATAAATCCAGACCGGTCTCCAGACGTGTTTAGTGTTCTAGAACATTTAATCATTGATGTTGTTCACGACGACATCTGTATTTGCCAAGGCCACCAGAATGCGTGGTATACGTGGAAATGCAAGGACAAACTAGCAAGTCAACAGTGATACCTGGTATAAGGAGTTGATTCCTGGTATTTGACCCAAACTAACAGACACGGAAAACGGCCAACTGGAATTCTTTGAAACAATAAAGCCATTCCTTAACTGAAGCGGAGGCGATTTATTTTGTAACTAAATGCAAGGCTAAGATGCGGGTCTCGTCATGTTTAAATACCAGTCCTTAGGTATCCGGATCCTTCGTTTCATTTCAGTCCTCACCGTTCACTGATTTCACACAGCAATTATATGTACCGTTATAAATCTATGTCGTCTTAACAATAACACTTAAAGAGCAGAGCGTCTTTGGCTGTTTGATCCTTAGTTCTTCTTTCATGTAAATACTCTGCCCTCTGGAAGTGTAATTTCATGCACGAACTGATCGCTTAACCTAGCCCCCACATATTATGAAAAGAAAATATTTCTCTTTTCCATAATTCTCTTGCGACAGTTTCATTAGGCAGACGACCATGCGTTGTTATGTGAACGTGTCTTGCTGACCATTCAGGTCACGTCTACATACGTGCGAAATGGATTACTTCGTGTGACAGAAATTAAACGTTTTTAAAAGCTTGCCATCTACTGCAAGATTGCCCCTTGGTCATGGGCGAACACCCATAATAAAGGGGGCAAAGAGATATGTCTGTATAGGCCGGGATATAAATGTAACATCGCCATTTACCTTTTTTCAGCATCGAACGATTTCCTCTATCAGTTTATTCTCATTGTCAACATATTTATTGTAATTTCATGTGTGGGCCATGTGCTGATGTTTGCGTTTTGCCATTATGTATTTTTAAATTAATGTCTGAAGTATTTCACATAGGAGTTGAATATTGACACCAATGGACAATATTGTCTCCGCACACATAGACTTTTCGCCATGCTTTTTCCTTTCGCATTAACAGGATTTGTTGAAAATGCCATTTATGATCGTGATTATTTTCATTTGCAGTTGGACATTTGCGGTGGACACTTTAGTCAAACAGGATTTTGCTGTCAAAATTTCAAGTACTGGCCAAGCTCAAACATAGGAAACGACAGAACTGTCCTCTCCATTCCATTCCTCTAAACGGTTACAAATAACTGCCTGATATCAGTATAGAACGTCGCCCACCCTAATCCCTTTAAATATTTCCATCACGAAATCTGGATGTAAAACACTGGCTTCAGATGTCTGAATAATCCGGAGTTCAACTTATTCCCAAATGTCACAATGTGGATAAAAAATTAATATGAGCCCTGCTTTCAAACAAACTTCTCAATCCTTATGATCTCTATCTTGATGTGTTGTATCAAATTCAAGATCCCGTCACGATATCTCTGAAGTCTTTCCGACCCGGCGTTAAACCTATAAATGAATTTCAGGAAAACTACTGGCCTAACTTGTAGGATCCAAGTTTCTAATGTTTGTCTGAGTTCCTCTGTTATCTCTCTAATGAAAATAAAATGCTGGTCTCCGAATAAATGTTCAAGGTTGCGACGGACATCCACAAAATGACCGTTGCTTCACCTTTCCCATCCAATTTTGATTTATTCCTTTACTTAACTGTTGGGGGCAATTTCGCACTTGATATTGTTAAGAGTATGCACTGTGATTCAGTTGAGTGTTCTCGAGGCTTCTGTGTTTAAGAGTTCAATGCTATTGTAGAGAAAGGGTACTCTCTGGCAAGATGTACCCGTGTTGTAAACATGGCTAAGATCAAACTTTCCAAAATTTTCTTTACGTTACTCTATAAATATGAGTGACGAAGATGTAAGGCACAGTCTTTTATTTAGGTCGACTTACAAGGATTTTGCTGGGATTTATCGGCGCTACATGTAGGCTTTCACGCCATTCGACATTCGTCAGTCTGTACTCTATTTTTCTCTACGCAGCACTTTGTGAGCTTGTGTTTCGTCACTATCTATTTTGTCTGAGACGTTATTTTGGGGCTTGTTCCGCTTATTGTCTATTGTGCGATTACCTACTTTTCATCCCAATTTTACACTGGAAGTAACTTTCTGCTCGGCATTGCGGGCGCTATCATCTACCAGTCCGCCCTGGGAAGTACACGGAGACGGGCCCTCGGATAAACCATGGTAGATCAGCGTGCCATACCCACTACCACTCGTTACTTGTTTTCGAGGAGTGGATCGCAGCTGAGTGGTTAAAAGTACTTGTCTATCGGTCGCAGGGAAACATTCAGTTCAGACATAAGGCAGGGAATTTGTATGCTCCCCAACTCTCATTACTGTTAGGACCTGTTGACACAAGGTGATAGACTGGCTCTGAAGGCTGCTTCTCTTCCGCGAATATATGGTATGCATTTCTCGTCGTCACACGTGGGAATGTCCATCACTATCTTGTCATGAATGCGTGATTTCTCAGGGCACTCTGCTTTCCCGCTCTTATTTATGTGCTTGGGTGTGGCGTGAAATAAATAAATAAATATTATAATGACTAAATAGTACAAACATGCGTGGTATACATGTTGAACAAGGATATTTCCCTTTAAGGTGAGACCAATTGTACTATCAAATGCCAACAACACTCCCTAGAATATCATCCAACTGCCACCGGCTAAAGTCTAGCTGTCAAGGTTCTGTCTGAATTCATCCCTTATCTCTCTCTAATCTTAAGAGGATAGAAGTTTCTGGCGCCTCTTGTCTACCTCAAGCGCCAGCGGGCAGTTCCCTGAGGGACAACCCTAGATGCTGCTCCAGTCAACATCAAGAAAGCCAATGTCTAAGGTTGAAACTCTGGACCGAAGACCGCTTATATTAGAGATATATCCTCATGTGCAGAAATGGAAAAAATTAGTAGAGATTTTCCCATTAGCTCTGGTGATATCTGTTTAAAATGTTTGTTATATTTTGATAATGCAAAATGGCTTTCAATCGGAGTTTTCGTTTACCCTCGTAGTAATTTGGATTCTCGTTAAGCGTTGCCATAAAAAAGTCGCGGGCGGATATGTAAGTTAAGGAAAATGAAAGAAATCTTAAAAAGAAACATAACCGTATACATGTATAGCTGCCCTTCTTCGTGGTATGTCGCTTGATACTTTTTCCTTATTAGGCACAAATGCTTGCATCACAGAGACTTTCAGATGACTTTGAGAATAAAATATAGGTGGATTTACTTGAGGGATGTGCTGCTTATTTCAATATTTCGGAACAATGTGTATTCTGTACCACTATATTTGATGCTTAAAACCTAGGACACCCAACGTGGACAGACAACTGAAGTGGTCTACTACTTTCTCACGTTGCCTACCTCTACATGACAATGTCATTTAGTTGCAGGATTTAACTCAAGAAACCACACCCAGCAATGCGTGAGAGGGGAGTTCAAAAGATAAGGACGCGTTGTGTTTTTGACATGGTTGGCAATTTGATAGATTACCTGTCACGGTGATTAGACTGCAATTCGTAATGCAAGATCATTACGGCTGCAATAACAATGAGGTGTCTGAAATCTTGACAATGTCTATGATACTTATTCAAATCAGTTGATAAATAATTAAGAACGTTAAGACTATGAATGTGAAAAATCTCATTTGCAAAAATGTAAGTGCATATCATTTGACAATGGCAAGCTATTTCGGACTCTTTCGAGAAGACAAAAGGTGACTATTTCAAGCTATGCCCGTCTGCTGGTCGAACGTCGGGTACACAAACACTTAGTTATGTCTGCTCTTACCAATTCAAAAAGAACTAGCACAATACGCTTGTTGATCATTAGATGACCACACGGGAGTTTCAGCCAAAGCGTTCTTCTCTGTACGAACGAAAATTCGTCACCATGGCCACCCACAAACAAGCTTTTTAAAATACAGAATTTGATTTGAAGAAGGCATTAATAATGTATAAATTGTTATTTGTTTTATTGTTTGTGTATTCTCTTGTTAAGGAAATTTAGCTATGAATATATTATTTCCATAGAAAGAAGGTTTAAAAGTAGTCGGACAATAATCCTTCATACCTCGACACAGGATTAGAGTGCTTCTGTATCTATGGAGAAGCACACGTTTTTCCTCTAATGAATTTTGTATTCCAATCATTTCCAGGACGTCTCTGAATACAAAGTTTCACTTACTATCGAGATTGAGAATAACTAAAAAATCAGAAATCTTGTTTACACTGTATGCCTAATATACCCTGTAAACAAACAATTCCCCCCAAAATACCCGAAATTGACAAATTTATGCAGGGTATGATTTAATTATTCATCGGATTGCTGTATTACGTTGTATTCAATAGTGCCGCGCTTACACGACGGTGATCGGCACAATGGTGGGAGGAAACTGTAAGACGTGCCTTTTTTATACACTTATAAGGTGTGTGTTTACGGGTGATGTGAACAGCTTTAGACTAACCCCAATTAGCACACTAGACAAGGGAAAATCGTAAAGAAAGCAAGCAGCAGGTGAGAATGCTGTTCTGAGAGACAAAAGGTAGGGAAAGGCTTTATTTTATACCAGATCCTTTCCACAAATTCCAGTAACTGACCACAACAGTGTACGTTACCAAAGTGTTCCCCAGGGTGTTGGTCGAATGCCAGACGGCTAATGTCAGAGAGCTAATGTCAACAGCTGTCAGACGGCTATGTCGCCTCACTTTCCGCCAGCAGAAGCCCGCTAACCTGCTTGGTGGCGGGGTTTGGGCCATGGCCATTGGGCCAGAATTAATTTGTCCAGTCTGGGATATACATGCATAGGAAATAATTAAAAATAACGCTAGGTAATTTCACAAGCCCGATTACTTTGGGCCGATATTGATGTCATCCCTGGATATTGACCATTAACGAATCTCCAGTTATATAGACACTGTGCCCGTATCTCAAACATACACCATAGTTGTGCGACAATTAGGTCAAACTCATAGCACAAGGTCGACTTTGATTGTGCGAGAAAGACATTCTCCAATAGCAGTCAACGAAATATTCAGTAGAGCCTCACGATGACTGTTGTCAGTTTATTTAGAGGCCAAACGTCGCCCTACACTGCCATTATGTCTTCGTGGATTTTATCGAATGAATGATCTGTATAATTTTCTTCCTGTTTTGGAGACAACATGATTGTCATGTTTACCTCACGTGTTTCTATTTTCAGAGTAACTGTCAAGATAACATAAACACGTAGCAGCAAACCGTAGGCCATTTTTGGCCACATTCAGAACCGTATAATAACTTATTGTCTTTCGCGCTATGGTGTCCAGTCCGATTCTCATAACATCAGACAACCTGTAATATCAGTGATATAGCGTCCCCAGAGCGTACCTCCACTTACACAATTCCCACAGCAACATCAAGATCTTTTCTGACGCCAATATCATAATGATTCATTCAGATATGGCAGCACTACGATAACATCGCCTTCAATCACTCTCCACCAACCAAATCAGATGACGTCACATCGTGATTTTGATAGCTTGAAAACATACCGATGTAGGTGCTAGCAAACACTACATGAACGACAGGAATCTGATGACATCAAGACCGCAGCTTGATTGAAATCATGTTCAAGTCTAAGAACGCATAAAAAGACCCATTGCAACTAGATGGGAAATCGCATTCCCTCCTCATCGTGAATACAAGGCCGGGACTTGGTCGGACACCTCTCATCGTGAATTGATAAACAAAAAGTAACAAAAACGTAACAGGGATCCGGAACAAGTAAAAAACTAACTTTCACCAGCTGCAAAGTGAAATCATGTCATAAATTTCTGTCCCAAAATATGGACATTGTTTCAAATCGTGGCAAACTGAAGGAACTTGATTTAATGAATTTTGGTTATTCTGTAAACAAAAACATACTTTTTTAATAATGTTGCCAAATGTATAAGCAGTCCCGATGAGTGACGGCCAGCTGATCAGCATCTTTGGTGGCGTCGTCAGCTCTACTTTACTTAGTGTTACAAAAGTGATGACGTCACATAACAAGGGCTGGTGCCTGTTGCAAATCACAAGAAGGCAAAACCAGGCTTTCACAACCAGGATAATCATGAAATCTTGGTTTCGCCTCCAGCTTTATGGACACACCATCAACATAATGAGATTATTATATCACTAGTCACAGACTGACATCCTGATGCTAATGACACTCGTCTCCAGAGAGGGAGCAGACCTATTCACAATATGTGGCTATTGCCTTGTGCATAGCGATATATTTGCCGAGATCCTGATGAATTCATTCAGAGGGAGAGCAGACAAAAGAGCTCCAGCTAATGTGTAGGCAAGACGCGGAAAATAAGCACTTTAAGGGGACGGGTAATGTGACGCCAGGCATAACAACAAGATGGAAAGACAATTTCGTGGCCTATGGCGTTAGTTGCATTCTGAACAGTATTCGTTAGCTGGCAGCAGTTTTGCGACTGGTTTTGATAATAATAAAAAAAAACCAGTTGCTTTGACGTTTAGAGATGAGTCCGAATAGGCACATTGGCGCCTTCAGAGAAACCTCTGAAAACCGAAAGTTTTCAGTCTTAGATTTGCCTTTTAGCAACAATTACTCAACAGACTTTTTTGACTTCTGCGGTGACCAATTTTTAACGAAGCGATTGACAATATGTTATTGTTATGATATTTTCACGTAGAGCAATGGTTTAACTAATTCCATTCTGAGCACTTCCGTTCACATCTAATTTACACAGTCTGTGTAAATAGTATAAGTGATTTCGTTGCCACTTCCAGTTGGCATGGGTAGAGAACCATTTTCTTTTTTAGACATGTCTGTAATGCCGCAAAACCATTTTCTGCGGCAAAACCTTTTCGTTTTCCCTCCAGTAAGGTTAAAAAACACATGCTGACACATATCCAGTGTGTATTCGTCTTTCGTGGACTGTGGCAGTCGGCATCGGGCGCAATATATATGGTTGAACTTTGTGTTTTGTCGGTTTTTTGGTAGGATCAGTTAGAAATTTGATAAGGGGGCAGTGTATTCTAATACCGGCAGCAAGTTACAAAATTCGTCAATTTAAGCCTGTTATTTTCTGCTTTTGATTTGCCACACACATTTCTTTCATTTCAGGCCTAAAGCAGGGTGTTTAAACAATTTGAATGATAAAACATTCTGGTTATAGAGGGCACTCTTTGTCATTTGAAACACAATCTGTCCCTTTTTTTTAACAGAGAGTAAGAAGAGCATTTTCTCCGATAAGCCCTCTATAAGTGGGAAGAGGTATCTCATCGCAGATGATTTTTTTTTGTTTGTTTGTTTGCTGATACATTCACCTCTCTCCCCACCCACCCTTATTTGCTATGTTCTTTTACACGTATGGCAGCTGTATTCGTGGGCGTGGTTTTCGTCACAACTAACTCCCGTGTTTATGCCACTCTTGTGACAGCTACAACCCTAACTACGATCCGTGCCATACGCATATATGTCTCTTCTGAGCATTTCCACTGTTTGCGTTTACTTGAGAAGTTTTACTATGAAAAGTTTTAAACCTACTGTAATTACACATCTAGGAAATCGAGGAAATAACATCACTAAAATATCTAATATCAATGCTCTTGCGGCAGTAAAAGAGGAGGAACAATTTTTATTATACATCGCATCCTCCCTCAAATTTCATGGGTTGAACACCGTGGTATTCAGTGCTCATTGCCAGTGTATTCACCAAAATGCTAGATTGCTCCGGGGTACCGTGAAAAATTGCAGTGTGACAGACTTACTGTGTGAACTCAATCCTCGGCATCCATTACTCTCTAGGCGACTTGGGTGCGGTGTTAGTGATCTACACATGTAACTATAAATAATTTGCACAGTTTTCGATATACGAAAAGAAAATAACGAAAGCTTATTCAAAACATTTGACACTGCCATCCAATCAATATTGTTGTCATCTTTGTGTAATGGCCTCTGGCGAATCTCCCGTCTTTCCGGTAGAGGATCAGTATGTCAAGAACACGTCACATGACACTGAGACCGAACTGGAAATGCGAATGTATGATTAGACAAGAGAAACATTGAGTAAGAGTTGTGATCAAGTGTTTCTATAAAACTGATGAAGACTGTTGTTAGTTTACTGATGAGGCAGAAGTCGATAGTTAATTTACTTTTTCCATCATGGATTTTCTCGAATGACTCAGCTTTGTAGTTCTCTTCCTGTTTCAGAGACAACATAATTATGGTGTTTATTTCACGTGTTTCTATTCTCGGCAATTGTCAATACTATAAATAGCAGAAAACCAATTGTCCCAAATTTAGAACGTTGTTATTCATTATTAGCTTTGCTACACTGTACAAAGCAATGAGTTATTGTGTACACGTAAGCTATGCAGCCAAAACATTTTGACCCGTTTAGCCATCCGGCAATCTTTGATATCTGTGCTAGCCTCCAGCCCATAAGGTCTTTAGTATGCTGATAAAACATAACATAAAACCACTCGTTTGACTGTCGCCATTATCCCGTACGGTGACTCCGATATGCACAATTCCAATGATTCCAATGATACCAACCCGATATTCCAAGTTACTGCAGAGTCAATCTTTAGTGTAGCTTGTAAAAAAAGTTAAAAAGAATTCTGATTAGCGTTTGTAATTAAAGGAGTGTACAACAAAAAAACAAAGAAAAAATAACAATGTATTCAATAACACGTTTCTTTTCACAACCATTATATCTCTGAAATGTCGGCTGTAAGCAAATCAGACAGACCCTCCATGCAATGGCTTTATGGTTTCAAGTGCCTTGCAATACTTTTATTTCCTGATAACACACGTCTGCAGACAGTTGCAGAGCCTATTAAACACTCGTGGCTGTTCTCTTTCACAAATCGTTATAATTCATGTGGGTCTGTTGGGTGGTGTAAGGCGATACTCGGACTAAAGAGCAGCATCTATAGTAAAGACAAACCAGGGACATTAAGTACCTTCTGGAGACATGAAATCAGCTGCCAGACATAACAAAAGGATAGACCATTTCTTGGAACGTGTCCTCAGCTATATTCCGGTCAGGAGAGGTGTAGAATTTATCAGTTAAGGGCAATTTTTGCTTTTTCTTTGCTATCTCCTCAATAAAGTTTGTTGTATTGTTGATTCACGTCATTCTCTGAATTTTCACTTGTACAAGGGTGGACTATAATGAAGTGTTTGACATTATGTGAATGTTTTCATTGAGAACAACAGCTTAAATAATTCCATTTTGCTCAATTCTTTTCTCGTCAAATGAACCATACTGTCTGCTCTTTCAGCATTTGAGTGCCCATTTCAATTAGTATAGAACCATGTCTGCAGTGGCACAAAACTGAAAGTTTCTCACTCCTGTTAACCCACTTGTTTTCTTAGCACTCCCATATGTCAGACGATTCCTAGACAGTGTGGCTTTCAAAAGAAAGCAAGATGACATTATTATAATGTTCTTTATCGTTTGCAGGTTTAAGCTTTGAGCCTCTCGCGATTGTGTTATAGTGTTTGCAGCCTAATCAGCAATCCGTTCCAACTGTTTTACCATATCTGTGGTCTAACAGCAGTTCGTTGCAAATGCTTCACCATGCCTGTGGTCTAACAGCAATCCGTCCAAACAGTCCAACCGTGCCGATAGTTTAACATTCACAGATTCGTGCAGGCAGATTACAACTCATGTTGGCCTTCACTCCTTTCGTACTTGGGTACCAGCCTGGGTTTAGGAGTAAAATATCACTCAAATAAAAAAGGCATTTCAGGAAAAAGTGCCACATAGCGGCATTTTTCTGCACTAAGAGTGTTATTGAAACGAATTTCCGAGGATTTGCGTCTACCTTGTATTGATGTTTTCTGAAAATAGCGTAGGTTGACTGTATTCAATTCAGGAAGCCAAAAAGCTCCTCTTTATACAAGACATAATGCTTTGGGTCTGTCTAAAGCATGAGATTTAAGCTGTGCGTGTTACGAAGTAACATACGTATTTGAATAAGAACGTCACCGTAAATCACTGTTACCGATGTTGCATTTTTGAATGGAAGTGCCAGTTTTTAATGTGGCTATAGGAATTTAAGTTGGAGTTCAGTTCAACATGTACTTTGGAGACAGTACAGCCTAAGTTATACAGCACTATCAGTTTATTCTTCATATCGGAATTCGCGCCCACACGGCCGATGTATCTGAAAGCCAAGAGGAACGAGCATGAATGGTACTGCTGTTGAGCAGCCTCACAGGATTATGTTCGAATGAGAAACATCCTTTGAGAAAACAAGCCCTTTGTGCTAGTTATAGAAAGGCAGTATATATTATGCTCTATCGTCGCGCGAGAGAATCTTCTAGCAAAGAGGCTATATCACACTTAAATCAATATCATTTTCAACCTCGGGCTATTGGGGATAGAATCCCCATTCCATAATAAGGTGATATTCAATTTGTATGACATGAAAGACATGAAAGCTTGAAGTTCCCAAAGCAAGGAAACAAGTTCAGCCGACTGATGAGGCCAGTGTTTTCCAGACTTTGTCTTTAGCCAGGCGAAATGATGTATGTGGATAAAAACTCACTGAGCAACAGATTCCTGCTCGTCGGAAACCGTCCGCCCTGGCCAGTTGTTTTGCGCACCACATCGCCATAGGCCAAGGACCCTTTGACCCTCACCCAAATGGAGCAACCAGATGCTTTTTCCACAGTACAGAATATATGAAAATCTCAATAACAACCTGTCAAGAAATCGGAGCAGCCTATGGATGTCAGAGGAAACTCAGCGTAACCCAACACGAATGATCCCCTATCAGAGATGTATTAAGGGGTGTAACGGTGTATCTGACAGCGCATGTAATGCATAGAGTAATGCTACACATAAACTGTATCGATGGTGACTTGTGGGTAAAGAATTACATACAAATAAGAGACTGAGAGAAGCCACACGTCGCATAGAAAACGAATGTAGAAAGTTTGTGTTTCGCCATGTTTGACAATTTGATCGATTGCCAAACAGGTTGATTGGACAGTAATTTGTAATGCCAGTATCTCTCTGTCTAAAATGACAAAGCAACGCTGCAATTCTTGACGATGCAACATGATGCGTTTTCAGAGCACCTGAGAAACCATTAACGATAGAAAGACTAAAAAGCGTCTCATTTCTAAAAGTAGCGCCGTGAATTTCTTGTGATTTCTTGTTGCTCTTTGAAAAAAAAAGATGGTCTTCATTTAAACCAGGACAAATGCATATAAATGTGTCTGTTGGTTTCCAGATACTGTGGAAATGACAAAACGGTGTCACGGTTAACTACAATCGGTTCAGGGATACAGTTAATTACAGAAAGGGACATTTGACTTGACAATGATAAGAGCTACATAAAGGAGAAGGTATGATAAGTCGGATATGATAAATTGACAATGCAAAAAATATTCTCACATTATCTTTTCCTTTAATTTCGACAAATATAATATGTGTGTGTATATGATTTGCAAAAACAGTATAAATTTTTGAATTAGTGAAAATGTTAGTCAACTGAAAGTGCCCCATTGCTCAATTTGGTTAATTTCGTGCAGTTTTTGGAACTATTCACTCTCTGAATTAGTCAAGAAGGAATTTCAGTCCCAGAACAAAACTTGCAGAGGACCTATACTTCAACGAGTTCGAGTCTGTCACGTCATTTCCGAGAAATGTGTTTCTGTTGTAAATACACAAATTTTTTAAATATCATTTATTGAATTCATACGCTTATACTGTGTACTTTTTCATTGTACATTCTTGCGCTAAATACATGACAAATTTGTTGTAAATTGAATGGCAAGTAAACACAGTGTGAATGGTCGCCGGGTCCCCGCTGGTATGACTGGACTTCCGGAGGGATATCACACATGGTCTTAGTGACATGAGCTCGATAAAAAGAAACAAAACAAATAAGAAGACAGATTAATGCGATAAGCAGATGTTCCTGAAATGGAATGGAACAACTAGGTGTCGCTTCCGCTTTGACAAAATCATGCCAGCAGTGAACCGAAAAATGTCGCAGTTCAAGAAAATAAAAATGTTTTGGTAATACTGTTGTTTTTCTTATTCCCTGTTTACTTTGATTGCATATTGGAAACAAAATAAGGTTTGAATAAAGCGTTCTGATGAACTAATGAAATCACATGCAGCATTTGTTATCGATTTATTTACTTTTTCATTTACGTTAAATGAACCGTACAAAATAATTGTAGTAGAAATATCTTCACTACATCCATTACCTCTTATTTTTGCAAACATGGCCCATCAGTGCCTAACATAATGCTTGGATTCCAAAAAATAGTGATGAATAGCTTTGCAATTCTGTAATAATATCGTACATGTATAATTAAATATATTCAAAACTATAATTGATGAAAATATCTGTCGATCTCACATGTACCACATGTACCACATGTTTCATCTACAGGTAGCTCTTTGGTGGTGTGGGCTAGATCTGCTACAAAGAATTATTATAATTATTGAACTATAGCACTGACACAGATGTATTGTATTACATGCATATTTTGCAATACTGGTCCGTCGTGCAATTCTGTTTATAATTATATTTTAAACAAAAGTAAAGTAGAAAATTAAAGTTTGATTAGATGCATAGAAAAGGGGACAACATAACTAGCATCAGATTGACCTGTTTTAAAAGAAATGCAAAAATTCAATGAAAAATATTAAATGTTAGAAACCAAACAAATCTATATATAGCCTTCTGTTTGGATAACTCGAATGCCCGTGACCAAATTGACCCACCGTCAAAAAAAACTGATTGATTTTTGTCGGCACTTTCAGCGCATTATCTTACCTCCTTTGCTTGACAAAATTCGAAAAATCTATAAATAAATAAACGGCGTTCGCCGCCAAAGAAATGGCAAAGAAACAAATTGAAGAACAAATTAATAGTGTATAGAATGCAGTTTTTTCATTTTTTCTTATACATATATTCAGTGTGTTTGTTTAATCAATGGCTTCAACAATTTGTCATGAATTTCATCCCTCTTGCCGTTTGTTTTCGCCTAGCCAAAACATATGACATCTTGCCCCTAGAAAAAGGCTGAAATGTGCATCCATAAATACAAAACCGTTTTAGTTGGCAGTAGCACATACATGTATTAATGTTCTGTGAAAATAAAATATTACTACCAAGCATAACTCTTAAATAATACAAATTTCTGAATTATGACAAGGTTTGGGCCTTTCGAACACGTATATGTAATATGTTTTTGCTCTTGAGGTATACGAACAGATCTGGAGTAACAACATTCGACGGAATCAGGTCAGTGAGACTTTTGGCTGCTAACTGTTACGTTACGTCGGGCCAGCTAAGGTGGGGAAATGGTATTTACTCTCTAACAGAACCTCCAAGCAAATTCCTTGGCTGAGCACGCAATGTACAGTGGTCATTACCAATGTTCGCCCTACGGTACTGGGCTAATTGCGTCTACCTTGGACAATAAAGGCCTGACAAGCCCACCACATGTATGTGGCCTCCCTAGCCTACCTCTTGGTGGTGTCTGCCCTCTACACAGCGAAAGAGAATTAACTTGTCCAATCGTGGATATGTGGAAGAAAAACAGTCATTTCCTCGGCCCAGTATTGTTATCACTTCTGGGTAATGACCACCTACGAATCTCACGTCTTACCGGCAGAGGTCAATGGCAGCAATCATGGCTGTGATTAAGTGTTTTAATAAAACTCACGATGACCGTTGTCAGTTTATTTATGAGACTGAGGTTAACGGATGATTCCCCTTCTTCACCATAGGGTTTGCCGATTGCCTCAGCTCTGCAATTCTTCAGCTTCCTGTTTTGGAGACAACATAGTCGTCATCTTTCACAGTTTCATGTGTTTCTATTTTAAATCCAATTCTCGAGACTAGAAATGCTACGAAACTAAATTATTCTATGTTTAGACTGTTGTTATAGACTTTTCGGTGAATACATGTAGAAAGACCAGGAAACCGTAAACCAACTGCTTTAAATTTAGTGCCTTATTAGATCTTATTTCCTGAGTTTTTATAACGCACAGATTCCGATGACATCGACCCGACAAGCTAACGTCAGTCTAATTCCCTCAACATTCACTTCTGTGATATAACCCCACCTCCTGTCTCTAATAACATCATCCTCAGGCCTGGCTCAGATGATTCTAAAGTCCTGATTCCGACAATACGAAGCCAAGAGTTCGACTAATGCCAATTCTCCTACAAGTTAGAATTCTCACAGAGATGCAAAACAAAACCCCACAACCTGACTCAAATGACAGACACTGTCACTCTACCCGCAACTTGAAGAATGACAACTCTCCAGGCCGATTCTGGTAAAATGATCCTCTAAGGCTAATTCGGAGATCCACACTCACTGGGTGTGGCCAGTGATGAAAACTGACGAAAAGAAAAAGCAGAACTAAAAGCCAATTTAAGTAGCAGGGCCCATGGCTAAAAAGCTAGAGGGGATAAAAGATAAAGAGTGTTTTTCCTGCTTACGGCCTATGTAAACATTACTAATTGAAAATGTAGACAGAAACTTAACATAGATGTCCAGATAATTCATATCAAATCTGTTTATTTCCCTTTGACAACCACGATACCTACGGACTCACAACTTGGCCTGGGGCCATGTAACTGCACCATTCATATAACAGCCCCATTACGTTATATCGGGAGATCAACAACCGTAGCTTGATATCCCGATGATAATGACACGCTGCTCAAAAAGCGATCAAACCTATTAACATCGAGTGGTTTGTTGTCTTGTACACAGCGGTTATAATTGCTGATATGCTGGTGAGTGCTGTAAAGGGGGTGCTGTAAGACGGGAAGAGGGCAAAAGAACATCATTTGGCGCCAGACATAACAGGAGGGAAAGGCAATTCCTGGGCCCGTGGCGTGAGCTACATTCCAGGTCAGGATTTGTGTAGAATTCTTCCGCTGGCAGCATGATTGGTGCTGGCTTTTTTAAGAAGAGTTGTGTGGCTGTTTACAGATGAGTTCCTCCTGAACAGAGTGGCGCCTCCATAGATGTATGCAGTCACTGCCACGAGTCAGAGATAGGTCAACAAGACCACAAGTTTCACTATTACATTTTTACAACAGTATCTTTAATGCGATTTGTATGCTTGAATATTTGTTTAACGTCACATTCAAGAATTTTTCATTTATGCTATGGTGGGCTTATTGAAGTGATTGACGTTATGCGAATTCCATGATATTTCAATTAGAATGGCGGATAAATAATTCAACTCGGAGCAGTTCTCTTCTTATTTCATTAGCCGCACTGTCTGCTCCAAGACGATTTGGGAGCCACTTTCAATTAGCATTGCAACATCGCCGCAGTCCAGCATAATCGAGAGTTTCTCTGGTGTTAATAAATGTGTGTTCTGAGCACCTCCGCCGATTGACGGCGTCCTGTTGAACGTTTATTAGATTTTTTTGTTGTTAAAATAAATTAAAGTAAATTTGCTACCTTACTTTTCCCTGGTTTACCTTGTGAGTCTAACATGTCGGTAGTCTACGAACAATCCTTAACAAGATCTCTTACCGCCTCTGTAATCTAATAACAATCCGTACCAAGCATCTTACCACGTCTGTTGTTTAACAACCAGCCGCGCCATTAATATGGCAATTGTAACAACTCAACGCAAATTTTCTACGAGGTAGCCAACATGTAACAAATACCTGGATAAACGGTTTTGTTATGTGAGTTAGTAGTTTCCTCTAATGTCTAAGCAAATCGGAAATCTAACAACTTTCGGACACATAATTTTGAGGTTTTGAACAAGTGTTTTGCAAAATGCATTACCTCTGATCTAGACGTGTGTCTAATGTTGGGAAAATAAAATAAAGAATTGCTGACTTGACGATGTGGCTGCGGTGTAGTATTCAAACTGGATTTTTGAGATAGACGCAGATAGCCTAGGTTAACACTATCTCTTCCGTCTTCACGTCAACATACATCTTCAACAGCCTGAAGGGTGCAAACCTTCAAGAGCCTTGACGGGGTTGATACGGACATATGATTTCAAGGAAAAGTCTCTTTGACAAGAAACTGTCTTGTGTTGAAAACAGAAAAAAGGCCACGGATATTAAGCCCTGTCGTCGTTCCAAAGAACCACAGAGCCAGGCGTCTATATAGCATTTAAAACTATCATTTTCTGCCGCTGGCGGCTGGAAGAAGAATCCATAATAACCAATGTAACGTAATATCTAAATTACGCAGGGCATTTAAAGCTGAGACATTGAAGTTCAACGGAAAAAGGACAAAATCAACGTAGGTGCAATGTCATCGATTTCGTTTTTTGTTTTTTTCACACTTTCTATTTAGTGAGGCGCCATGAAGTACAGCCGGAAGCCAACTCCTATATCAATTTGGATGTTCTTAGATCTCTGGTCATTGGCTTCCCTGGTTCGAATCCAACTGTCGCTCATTCGGCTGCAAATTTTTCTCATGTACCAAGCAGAAAACGGTTCTTAAACTGAAAATGAAAATCCGTGGTCAAGGGGTTAGCACACTAGCGCAATGCGATCGCTGTGAGTTCGTCCTGCTCATCCTGGCTTCTCCCGTCGTGCGTGGGATGGTCTGACAGCAACCTGCGGATGGTGGTGGGTTTCTTCCACCATAATTTTGGCCTCTCTTTTTATAACAGATATTTTGGTGTTTACGACATAAAAAATCAACCAAATAAATAAATTAAAAAACTAAGCGGTCTAATTACCTCAACCGATACATCTGATCGTTGTCTTATGAAGAAAAACACTTCATTGTGATATAAAGTGTCCGTTTTTTTTTTCATGAAGGTACATCTGGATGTAACAGGTGTCAATCTCTACTGACTGGAAATATGAATATTTTAATGCGACATTTTAATAAGTCTTTCATTGCGATAATTCTCTAATCAACATACAATTTCACACCTCTCGCTACGTGGAAACCTGATTTTAAGTGATTATACGATCTGGAGATAGTACACATATTAATGAATGTCTGAATAGTGATGCCAAATTCTGTTTGCCTGTTTGATGATGTGGCCAAGAGAAATTGTAAGAAGATGTCATTGGTGGATTTTATGGTTTTTTGCTTTTTGTCACGTTAACAGGATAGGATACGCGACATTAAGCATGAACATTTTGAGGTTGTGCTCCAGAACACACGCAGTGATGTAATAGAGTATCTTTGTCATCACAGCTATAGGTATGCTGTAGAATCCACGGCAGACAAATCATCTCCAGAATAAGAAACATCTATTGCTTTGTTCCTGACTAACTGATCAAATGATTAACTTTCGTTTTCCGAACGAAGGGTACATAAACTGAAATAAAACCCCTAGCGCAGTGACACAATACCTTTATGAACTGAGGCCGGCCTAAAGCATTCTCGGATTATCCATTGTCTGTCATGTCAAATGTATCGGGATTTAGTAATTTTCAAACCTCATTACGCTCGGGAGTTAAGCCAGCATGTTTAGGACACATATATCTTTTAGGAGGGTGATTTCTTAATTAGTCAACTGGCACTGATGTAAAATAATTCAATTTAAGGTCGATTACTCGCGACCAATTACTTTCAACCAATGGCTGATGTCCCATTGTTAACGACGTCCCTTGTGCAAAATTAGGTAGAACTGCTGACATAAAAGTTTTTTTGTAGAGGGAAAGAAAATTTAAAATGTGGCGATCTCCAGAATAAAGACAATTGGAAACGGTCTGTATGAGTACATTTATTTATCTTTAATTGACTTAAATACAGTGAAATGTTGCGGACCATACTAATAAAGTGGTGCTGTAGGGACAGAGGAAAGCCTGGTGACACCAATGGTGACACACGTTATCCATATTCTCCACGAAACCCAGCATACAGTCAGAACATTTGATTTGTTGAAAAAAATTTCAGTGACCCTATGTGAATTTTGCACTTGGCCCTTGGAAGCGTACTACCAGTTGTGACCTAGCCATTGATATGACTGCCAACAGACAGCTTTTGTATAGCCTTTGTCTTCTTCAAACCTTCTTCACTACCCATGTCACCACAGAAGTTGCCTTATCTTGTGAATTTCGGATTTAACACCTTAGTGCACAAGAGTGGTTTGTTTAGTCGACATGTTGAATGCAAATTATAGAAAGTGCTTTTCGGGGAAAATTTCACTGTTTCTGGCCTCACCGTAAAATTGTAAGCTCTTGGTGAAAACTAAGGGAAAAAACAGATCTAATCCTTCAGAAGATAAAACAGATCATAAGAACCACGAGTGCTCGATATAAAAAATTCACTTTTACCACCAGATGGTGGCCCTGAACATATCCCTCATGATGGGCCGGATGTCTGGGCTTGGTGACTGGAGGTGTTACTGTGCACTTTGTGAAGAAAATATTCTGCAAGGGGTATCCCGAATCTCTCTACACTTCCCTATGGAAAAAAAATGGTCCAACTCTCAAACGCCATTTCCAGTTTACAAAAAAAATCAAACTTTTGTTTCGAAGAGTTTATAAAAATAAACACCAAAGTTACTGGCAAGCTGGAAAGACGCCAGAACAGAAAACTTTGCCATGTGTCCGTTTTATAGAAAAAAAATCACATCTAGGCGTTAGACCTTAAGGGCCTAGCTATTGGTTAAATTTTTTCAGAAATTAGCGCCTTTATATTTTTTTATTTATTTTTTTCACATAAACAGCCATAAATTTATCGAGAATATTCAGGAAATATTATAGTGAAACATTATTTCTAAACGCTACTTCGGCAACATTTCGGCAATATTGTTGGGATTTAGCAGTGCAGGTGATTAATTGACATCAAATAGTCTAATATCAAGAAATGCTAAGCACAAGAACTTTTCAAGACAAAAGCTGCATGGAGTTTCTGTTGCATTGTCCACCATGCGAATGTAAGAAATTTGTAAATGACTTTTAATTAACCGCTTACACTCCATGTGCACATTTGTTGGCGAAACACAGAGAGTAGTTCTGCGAACACATTATAATATATACAAGTCATGCCTGATGTAAGGTAACAGTGTAATGACTTACCGAAACACTTTACCGGCAACTTCGTACCATATTTATCTGTATTTGACTGGCCAGAAATGTGCGGCCATGATATTGTGGATGATAGTGGGTTTCTCCACGCGCTGCCCGGTTTTCTCCCACTCTAATGTTGGTCGCCGTAGGATAAGTGCAATAATCTTGAATAAAAAAAACACCTAATTATGTAATTGAATAAATCAGTAGAAAAGTGTGAATAAAAGAGAACACATTTAATAGTAATTCCACTTTTAGGACAAAAGTTACAGCTTCGGAACAATTTAAAGCGTTATAGGGTATACCATTTTCTTTGTAACGATTTATTTTTTGTATTTATGTTAAAACTGTGTCAGAAACCTTCACGGGGCACCCCAGTTAACAGATCCACAGAGCTAGTTATCCGGAAATAAGGACATAACAGGTGACAAGAAGGATTACGTCGTAAGCGTCTTCCTGGAAATTCAAGTTCGTTTAGCCGTCAGATGTCTTTTCTTAAATTTAACTAAAGTTTGAAGCATTATTAACGACTTGAGGTATTTGACAATTGGCATAGCATACCTGATGATGTTTCCTCTGGTTTGACCATGCCTTCACGTGAATATTGCTTTGTTGTGTGAAGTTTGAATTATCACAATGAGCATGTCGTGATAGCGATTCAAGCAAAGAACGTCTAGGTTTACAAGGAGCTATTGATATCTCCTTGGGAACTGCTGACTGGTTATGTAACAACTTTATGTTTTCTGGGTCAAGAGAGGATAATGTAAAGGAAGTTCACAGTCAATGTTTACAGCAGATTGCCTTCTTGAAATAAGATGGGCATAATCGCTCTGTAGCAAATTTTAAGCTTTGTAGACAATCAAAGGCGCCTTACGTATAATATAGAAATTCCCATCAGTCATTTCCTCGCAACCAAACATTGGTCAGCTGTCTTTATAATACATATATGTCGTATGTATATAATATTGGGCTACACCCTAGGAGAACTAACACAGACCATCGTTTTTTTATCAAAACATGGCAGTCCATAAGCTCAGAGAAAGCCTGGTTAACTGCAGACCAATATTTGCAGAGGGAACCCTCTTCCTCAGATGTACATTTTCAATATACAAAAACACACACGTGCCCTTTCATCTTAATAAGTCTCTAAGACAAATTAGACCATCATCATGAATAAGCCTGAAATTGGTTTCAGCCAAATTTTTACCATATCACGTAAACTGGGATATCTAATAGTTTACCTCTTAATACCAATCTGATCTTGTGACAGGTTAAGCTGGTTATATTACCACTTTTGTCGTCTTTCTTTTTGATTATCTTTATTCCTTAGCCCGAAGCGGAAGAGCAAGTCCGTTTTCGTGAGACATTATCTCATCTTGTCTAATGCTCAGAAACTTCTGTGCGATAAATATAAGAACAACTAGCCTGAAGCAATTTGTGAGTTTCGAGTTCGAACTCTTTTGTCGTGGAAGGTAAAAAGAGTTCAACTGTGCCACGTGACTTGTCAAAAATATCAGGCAACTTTGTTGATTTTAATTTACCGAGGGAGGTACAAACGACCTCTCCTGACATCAGGAGATCTTTAATTTAAAAAACTTCCAGCTCCTCAATTTTACCTATCACACGTCTAGTCTATTTAACTTTTTTTGAAACTTTTCTTAGACGCCTGTCATAGTAAATGTAATCAGAAATAGTTACCTAACATTTTTGACAGGTCAAAAGGTGCGGTAGGTCTTTTCTTACCTTTAGAGATAAAAACTTCGAAACTTCCCCTGTTGTTGGGACTTTCTAATGCAGACGTTGAGGAAACGTGACCTGACGCAACCAGATTCCGGTTCCTATCGTTTCCGCACCCTTCTTGACATTATACTTCATCTCGTGACCACCACAACGCCCCAGGGGAAATCTGTTTTTATCTCTAAACGCCATACAGTACTAAAACACTGTAAAATTGTCCAGCAAATATTTTCCTACCACTGAAGATATTAACTTCTTAATGTGAAAGAAAACACTTAAGTTATATCTTGCACAGTAATGTCTTCGTCCTGTTATTGATGTATCTTTAAACGAAGTCCCCAGATATTTGGTTCCAACAGAATGGCAATTTCCATAATGAGACCTTAACACATCTGTTATAAACACTTACAGACTGGTTCCCTTCTCTTGGGTTCCCCCAAAGACTTCTGAGAACTGCTCTAGTCCCGACGTCTGAGAAATCTTTAATTCCACAATGGCCTAATGGTGTCAGGTACAGGCTCAACATATCGTCTTTAAGAAGCATCGGATGAGGTGCGCGTCAGAAACAGCAAATCGCATTGACCAGAAGGTGAGCCGAGTTGATCGTGAAGCATTCTCAAGACTGAAAATCGTGTTTCCGTAATGAAAAATGTCCCTGCTGATATAACCCATGTAAGCATGCTTGAATACGCTGAGTAGTTTTATCAAACAAATATGTGTACGTCTGTGTGTTCAGAGTGGTAGATAATTTTGAATACTTTGTTTTAAAGACAATAAACTGTCCTCAACAAATAGCACGTTTCGTTTCATTTGTTCGTTTTACACAGCTGTCCCGAATCAGTTTTGCAGAGAAAACTTGGAAAAAGGCTATCCCACGTAACGTCACAAAAAGGAGTAAACGTTCTAATTCGACCTTTAATGGTTTTCGTTTTTCCGTTTTACATACCCATACGTTTCATTTCAAAACGAGAGAGGTCAGCTGATGAACGTCAATTATATATTTACGAGCGAAGACAAAGATACCGTTAGTTGTGAAAAGAAACCTGATCAAGAACAAGGTTCACATGAAGAAAGTATTGTCGATTGCCAACGGATGGCGCGTTTCGTTTATATGAAGCGGATCGTCCTCCGTTGGTCAGTGTATACCGCCGAGCTCATGTTATACAGAACGAGACTTATTCGGAACCTTCTGACTGTTGTTTGTTGAATTGATGGTAGTCCGCTCCAGAACTTCCTCGGTAATTCCGCACAAATGTCAGCCCGAGTCGGTACCCAGATTTTTCTGTTTTGATGAAAATGACAAACTGACAAATTGATATTTCTAACAACTAAATTAATACCTTACCTTTTTTCGGTAGTTTGGAATAACCACAAAAGTTACCGTATTACCGTTATTCACGTTTACGCTTTCATAATATCGGGATCCACCAACGATAGTTCTGTTCATGTTCTGTTATCGGTAGAATAGCAAAGCATGTAACAGCCAACATTGATTTGAGCGCGGGATTTAACCCGCGAACAATGAAAAGACTGCATGAGAAATTATCCAGGACAGTTTCTTTGCCATTGCGGACAATCGGAATATGTAAGAATTAATAATTATGGCTGAACGACACTTTAGTAATATCGTAGATATATTATGGCCAACGGCTATACCAAACTAACCAACAATATTTTTAATAAAGGCAAGTGGAATATCTAAGGCCTCGAGAAATTGGCACAATGAGGAGTAACACTTTTAGGTTATAGTGGATGCTGTGTAAAACATCTCTTTCTCTCAAGAATTGACATACGTATCTTTATTAGTAAACATTCGCAGAAATTCGTGTTTTCAACATTTCCTCCACAAAATGATCCCATTCCAGAGAAAAAGAAAAGAGAGAACAGTTCTTATGTCGATGAATCCAACCTTCTGTGAGGAAGAAGACCTAGGGCTGTACAATAGGAGAAAACGTCATGCCAGCAAGAACAAAAGTCTGTGTTGATTACAAAAAGTGCAGCTGACACTAAATTCCCTCTTTGAAAAACCAAACCATTGAGAAAGACGGCCTTTTCTTCTGCCAAAATAAAGAGGCTTTTGTTTGTATAATAACGGCTTCTCTTTTGCAAAGAGCCTTCGGTGACTCCAGTGAACTAAACCCCCTCGTGTATTTCCAGCAAGGTTTCTTTTATTTGTCCCCTTAACTTTTTTCTTGGTATAGATTCTAGATAACCCTTTTGTGTGACAGAAATCAAACAATGTATAACACTGGATCGGCTTCAAGCCGAGATATCCATGTAACGTTTGAAGGGTGTGGCCTTTTGCTATATAACGGAAACGTCGTGACATAATTCCAATTAAAGCATATACACAAGAACGAGTGTGAATGATAAATCTGAATACATAACATGTGACCTTACAATCTTTCCTCACATCAATGCTGCTCGCCTCCGGTTATTTCATGTGTCTATATATATGTCTATAAATAGCTTCGTTGCGGAAAGTTACACAAGCAGTATATAGCCTTGACGTATATATATTATCTAACTTCTTGTGACAGTTTGTGAAGAGCGGAAAGATTTTAAACTCAAAAACTGAAATATGGCATGATTATCCCCGCCTCCCCGCCCCCATCTCGATCCCCTGAGATTAGGGACCTACACGTACGGTAGGCCGATAAAGTGGTCGCGTTACCCACACTGTTAGAAAAGTTCGTGTTTTTACCACACTATACACTGGTATTTCCCACGAGGCTTTTACCACTGTAGTCGCTTTGTTGGCAAAATACCCCAGATAGGAGAAACCAGTGATCTTTGTGGTGATCACATATTATTTCACTCGATGATTTTACGAGTTTGACGACCCAGGGGAGATGATTCGAGAAATTGTTCGGTACTGATTTCCATGCTAAGTAACCAGTGATTTTCCCTGAATTAAAACTAAAAATCAATCATATAATCATTTTTTAAAAACTTTATAAATACATCTTTATTGCTGAGAAACTTTGCCTAACATTTTCGTCTGACACCTTGGATTAATAACCGTATGCGCAACAAACGAAGTGAATAAACATGATAGCCCAATCAAGATGCCCCCTTTAACTGCCATCTCATGTGAGTGGCCGTTTTTTCCTGGCAAATTGCTCAGCAACATTTCATCAAGCTTCAGCCTAAAAAAGGATCAGCGTTTCGCCTCAGAATTTAATTAGTTCTTTCTTT
The DNA here is from genome assembly GCA_016165875.1 of Acanthopleura granulata. Taxonomy (NCBI): domain Eukaryota; kingdom Metazoa; phylum Mollusca; class Polyplacophora; order Chitonida; family Chitonidae; genus Acanthopleura; species Acanthopleura granulata. The sequence goes on along the minus strand of JABBOT010000080.1, from coordinate 6,121,248 downwards.
GGCGGCGAATTACTCGATCACAGCTGCACCGTTTTATAGACGATTGCTTGTTGAACAACCAACAGATCGTGCGAAGCGCTACGTGTTCAACAGTACCGCTATATCATCGTGCTGTCTAAAATACCATCTTGCTCTTAAGCCGTGACATAGATTTTTTTTTATAAAAAAACATATGTGCAGAAGTTAGTCTTTGAACACATCAGATAATTCCTGTACTAAACATTATATTTTCATGTGATTTGCGATAAAAAGTCAGTGCATACTTCATAGGTTGATGAATCCAGTTCACAGGAGGACGAAGACAATGCAGTAATCCATAATAAAACAGGACATGAAACTGTAGAAATTCCTTTTCTAGCGCAGATTGATCTTCATTTCTTCAGAGATAAAGAGACATTTCTCGGGATAATACTCGCTTCTCCTTTACAACGATTGTGTGTTTTCTGCAAGGTATCTTTTGTCTCCGTCCTTTTTTGCATTCCTGTGGATTTCAGATAAGCATTTTATACTACGGATATTAAGTAATTTAAGAATCTTCGGTGCTTCTCCAGTGTCGCAATATGGCTGAAATATTGCCGAGGTCGTGTAAAGTCACAATCATTTATTCGGCCTGCTTGTAGTCAACCCACGATCAAATGCTACGTTTCAAAGGGTTCTGCCATGCTCGCATTGATCTTTTCAACATCTTACAGATTATCTTGTGTATATCGTCTAAAATTAGCTTGTCTCTAAACAGTTACAAGGCGGAGACATCGTTTGACTTGTTGTGGCCGTTTGTATATCAGCAGCGGAGAGATATTAAACAAACTATTCAGTCGAGATAATTAGAGACTGAGATCCGCCACATACCCTCGCCTCCCACATCCTGACTCCCCATGGATTAGCGACTCAATGTACTCAAATGTAAACCCGATCGCAGAACCTGAACATTTAACCACAGATTATAACTTATTGACAACCAAAGATAACCCATTAAAACCTAGATGGAAACAGCGTTGATAGCCGGCGTTTACGCCACAATGTCAGCTTCAGTGACACCTTGATACTGAACGACAACAATAATCGGGTTAGAAATGCCGAAATCAGATGATACAGAAATCTTGGTGGTAGAAGGTTATAACAAAATTGAGAAGCTTGTTGATGTATTCACATCGATCGATTCAAAGTGTGTGTTACATAGTATTGTACAAGATGCTTTAACGTCGTTTTCGCTCGGTTGTGTGTATTAACGGTTTAAATAGCTGCAGTTATGTTACGCTTGCGCATAAATGCATTTATTCATGCATATATTAGTTCTGATTGTAAAGTGCTCTACACCTTGCCAGTGCTAGGCGTAGACAGCCTTCCTGTCCACATGTACAGCTGCCTCGGAAGTTTGTCTCCGCACACGGACAAAAATAACATATTCATAAGACCGTTATGACTTCGGCCACTTGCGGCACACTTTCACGATGCCCTACCTTTAAGGGCAGGGGGGTGGGTGGACACCTAATATAAAAGGGGAGACTCAAGGCTATACATGCATCCGGCAGGAGTTGCATTGACGACACGGAGTTGTGCAGACGTGGTATCGAGAACCAGCCCATTGTAAGGTTACCTCTACACTACCTTTGCTAATTCCTAACCCTGTATATATGTCTTGTATATATTCGAGCTTGTATATATTATAACACATAAGTTTGTAGATACTTCCTGTACTTCCAGATACTATTTAACCAGGATTATTTAGCGTATCCTATCGCTATCGTACAGCGATAGGATTGTACTTTTAGAGAAGCCTGTACTTGCACTGTCACTCTGCCATACCAACAGAGCGCCTATGGTTGTGTCTCTAGCCCGGAGCAGCTCCCGGGCGACCCCCTTTGTTCTCTTGTAACAGTCATTACGTAATAACCCCCCTTGTCCGTGGGCACCTATATTTCTGTATTTAGCCACCCGAAAGCTGCCAGCATGGACGACCCCGAGGGGGTGAAGAAACCTCAATGGAATTTGTACAGACCCGCTCTGCAACTAAACGCAGTCGTGATCTCTCTGCAGAACGTATCAACTCAGATGGAAAAAAGATAAGACAGCCGAGTCAAAAAATAACCAAAACAACCACAATGTTATAATCACCTCCATGGGAGGTCTACCCATTTCGGCTTGGAATAATATAAAGTTTGGTCAAGCTATACAACAAGCTATAGGTAACGTCAAGGAAGTCAAGAAGTGTGGTAGAAAAGACCTACTGATTGTAT